>JAJNNQ010000013.1:30115000-30820000 GCA_027886175.1 Phylloscopus collybita | reverse complement strand
CATTTCAAGCTTTTCTTTGGTCATTTCAAGCATTTTCTTGATGTTCATGAAGTGTCTTCCGCTCCTCAGCTTTTGCTTGTGGGGTCCAGCACAGGCAAAATCATTTGTCTTGTTTTATTACAAAGACAAACAGAACATCCTCCTTTCTCTGAGCAGAACCATGTTTGAAGGATGCACTTTTTTTTTTTTCAGTTTTGTTTTGTAAACCAATTCCACGAGCAAGTACACTCGATTGTCTCACGGAGTGCCTTTAGGGATGAAAGGGAAGAGCAGGCTATAATAGAGGTTAAATGAGTCTAACTGACTGTGTTAGTCCCTGAAGGGTTATTAGTGTCTAATTGCAGCACATTAGGTCAAAACCACATCACTCTGGCCAATGTAAAAGGGTGGGGTGAGAGCCCTCCCTGTGTGTGTGCCACCAGGAGTCCATTATCTCTCCTCTCAGCACCACGGATGCCTCAGCTGAGTTCTTCCAAGTGGCAAAGCTAAATCTCATTTGTGCTGGAAGCACAATTGCCAGCCAGTGCCAGCCCCTGCCACCATCCCAGCCTCCATAAGAACTCAGAAGCACCTGAGTTTTCCACAACCCAGAGCACTGAGAGGGGTGAAAAAGCCAGCCTGAACCACTGTCCTGGGACCTTTTGTAGCAGCTCTCAGTTCCATCTCACCTCCACAGTGGAAAGAAAGGCATGTTTCAGTGTTGTCACTCAGATCTGCTTATGAACATACTATTAACTGAAAGATCTATCACAGTTTGCCTTATAAACACCCAACAAATAGTTTTAAAACACGGCAGCTTGACTCAGGCAAGACAAATGCCTCGGTGCTCCCAGAAAGCATTTCAAGTCTGAGTTTTGAGAAGAAGAGAACAAAATATGAAAACATCCCTTTGAACAAATTTAGAGGCATGCAGATTTCCACATTTGTTTTGCTAAGGCAAACAATAAATTGTTCTTTACAGGGGAAAAAAAAAAAAAGATCCCTGAAAGACGGTGTGACTGCTCTGCCTGTTTGAGAGAGACTTGACATGCCCTCTAAGGATTAGACAACCATGTATGTTATACATAATTACATAAGCAATCACAGATAGAATAAATAGGAGGATTAAAAACCTCTCGGAGTGGGTGTCTTGTCACAGCATCCTTAAAGTGGAAGAGGGAAGGATAGAGCCAAACCATTTTTTTTTGCTTTCCTCCTTTTGATGATCCAGCAAGGTCTGAGATCGTTCAATTGACTTTGAGGGGAGGGGGGGGGGGGGGGGGGGTGGGAGCAGGCCTTTCCTTCCTGGCAATAGCAAGGTCATGTATTTTCAGTGCAGCACTTAAAATATGTCCCTTATCTCCAGCCTGTGCCCCGTGGCTGCTCTCAGCTGTCTCTGCTGCAGCTCTGTCTCTCATCCAGGAAAAGTTATGGCACAGCTCCTTGTAAGGCCAGCCTTCCCTGGGCACCTCACTCTGGGAAGTCCTTGCAGGCTGTTGGGTGTTGGAACCCTGGGCACTGAGGATTCCAGGCTTTCTGTGCTGCCAGGCACTGACCCCCAAGCAAACCCTGCATTCCACCTGAGGCCGTGGAAAAGGCTCCCAAAATTGAGTGACAGCGCTGGGATTGTGGGGGTGTGGTTTGAATGGAAGGGTGTGAGATCACAGGGGGCAAAACTCAGAGTTTCAGGGTTTAGAATACAGGAATAGATATAAAGCTGGATGGAGTTTTTAGGACAGAGGCTGAGTCCTTCTTTTTCACCTTCTTCTCCATGGCTCTGGGGGGTGTTTTGTAATTGGGTAGAAAAATCCACATTGTGGGGCAGGGGTGGTTGGTTATTGGGTTAAAAGTAAAAAAAAATTCAGATGTCATTTCATAATTGCACAGTTTGTGCTTAAAAGGCTTTATAGTGAGATAGAGACAGAGCCATTTTCTACCTTGTTAGCTAGAACTCATATCTTGTGAGACTGTAACAGAGATAAGAATTAATAAACATCTGAGTCTGAACACAAAAACTGCATCTCCCGAGCATTTAATCCCAGCTCTGACAGAAGAAAAGAAGATCAAACCCCCACAGTTGTGGTCTAACTTGTCTGGCCCTTTTTGTGTCTCCAGGCAAAAAAATGGACTCAAACCAGCTGGAGCCATCTGGTTATGGGTTGGCTTCTCCCTGCTGGCTTTGCCCCCACCATGGCAGGGCCTGGATTTTGGAAAATGGCAGGGTCTTTCTTCTGCAGACCCTTGTGGTGATGGAGAGTAGCTCTTCTGGTTGGCTGCTGGTGGATGGGGCTCTTTGGGTCCAGCAGGGAGCCAGCTGAGCCAGCATGCCATCCCTCCTGGCCAGGACCAGCCTCCTGCAAAGGAGGAGCACTTGGAATGAACCCCAATCAGGAGCAAGTTTGGAGGCCTCAAGTGTTTTTGGTTGGAAGATAAGTGTCCTAAGTTACAATGTAAAATTGTGCCCAAGGTCTGTATTCTATCCCCATGAGCCGTTGGAGCCAAGGTGGGGCAGTGTTTTCCTTATCTTCTGTTAACGAGCCCAACAATGCCTTCCCCTAGAGGGAATTATCTCTGTTTAATGGGCCATCAAGGACCCACTGCATGACTCATAGGATGGAATCATCCCATTGTGAGATGCTCTGCCCAGGGGGAGGAGCCAAGCATTCCCACCTGGATATAATCCAGGGTTTGAGACCTCACTAGCAGCTTTTTATCCACTGGACTCCCAGAGGAGACAAGAGCTACCAGACGTTTCTACAGGAATCACTGCTTTGACAAGAACATCTCATCTGGATTCCTGGAAGAAGACTGGACCCTTCTCATCATCCCTGGACCCTTCTCTCTCAGGATCATCTCTGCTCCAGCGGAACCACATCTGCCACTCCAGGAGGATTTCCGGACTGCTTCAAACACCCTGACCAACAGGGTGTCAGGTTGTATCATTCCATTTATTTCACCTTTTTTCCTCTCTTCTTCTATTAAATTGTATCCCTGACTGGGAGTCTCACTAGTTTTGCTTTCAAACCAGCACAATAAGGCACTTTTCTAGGAAATACATCTTCCTCCTGGTGCTGCCATGAAGGCCAGAGCAGAGGAGAAAAGGAACTGCCACGCTTCCCCTCTCTGGCAGCGCACTGCCAAGCACAATAAACCTTGTTTCGCTACAGGCTGGGATATCGCAGACGAAATTTGATTTCATTATTACATTTCATTTGTTTTCTTGGCATTGCCTTATTCCTGTCAGGCTCCCTGATAATCCATTTTTCTTTTCATTTTGCTGGGTTGGTTTGTTGTTGTTTTTTTTTTTTTTTCCCCATCCACTTACGTTTACTTAGTGCCCAAACCAATCTCCTGTTAGCAGCCATTCATCTCGAATCTTTCCACTTTATAGAGACTGCAAATGACTTGGAAAAGTCACTTGTGTTTTATTTTTAAAGGTCATTTGCCAATAACAATGCAAAGTCAGACTCGCTTTCGTACTCGAAGGAAATCAGCAAAAGAGGTCATTTTTTTCCCTTGCAATAGATAAACTCTACATTTGCTTATTTGGACTTCAGCTTTCTCCTTGGGCTCCAGCTATTTCCAAGTGCTCCAAGGGAAGCTTGAAGCAGCAAACTGAAAAGAGGAGCCTGACTTTGAGCTGTGCTCCTTCATTTGCCTTGCCTTGGTTGTGAGAGGGGAAGCACTCTGACAGGATTGCCTTAAATCACAATAATCCTGCCAGGAGTAACCAGTGGTCTAATTGATGCCTTGGCTTCCCTCTCGGTTGTTTTTGGCAGCAGCAGCAGCACCACGCTTTCTGCTGCATGATGTCTTCTCCAGCACTATTAATATCCTAAGTTTGAGCCATTTTTTCTACCTTGTTAGCTAGAGCTCATATCTTGTGAGACTGTAACCAAGGTGAGAATTAATAAACGTCTGAGTCTGAGCACAAAAACTGCATCTCCCAAGCATTTAATCCCAGCTCTGACAGAAGAAAAGAAGATCAAACCCCCACAGCTGTGGTCTAACTTGTCTGGCCCTTTCTGTGTCTCCAGGCAAAGAAATGGACTCAAACCAGCTGGAGCCATCTGGTTATGGGTTGGCTTCTCCTCTCCTTCTCACTTGATTTTTAGAAAAATTGATTTTTTAAAAAAAAATCCCAAGCATTGGGATTTCTCCCTGGTGGGGCCATGGGTTATTTGCACAGCCAAACAAAGTGTCCTGGTTGAAAGTAAGTCAGAAAAGAAGGGGACAGTTATTACAACCCCATTTCTCATTTCAATGCTGATTTTTGAGAGGCTGATAGTTTCAGCCTTCCCAAAGGCTTTTTAGGGAAAGCTTGCATTTTTTTTTTTTTTCCCTAGGTAGGAAAGGCCCAAAACTTTGATACTCAACCCACCTCAGTGAAATTTGATTCTGGAGCAGCAGATGAAGAAATAACAGGGCCCTACACACCTGATAGAAACAGATGGCTAAGTGGAGAGGTGAAACCCTACTAATATTCCTGCTAATAATACTAAATATAATAATAATAATTCCTACTAATATAGTAAAATCTCCTGGAGGCTGGAGAACAGATTCATCCTTTGTTGGACATCAGGGAATGCATGTAAAGGCTCCTTTCATGTCTCTGCTCCCAGAAGCTCTCATTTTCTCAGACAGGCTCCTTCCTTTAAAAAGACAGGAAATTAACTGCACTGAAATGTGAAATGAAGACATTTTCAGCCTGATGACTTGATTGGTGTATATTTTAGTCAGGTTTTCAAACATTCAGATTTTTAAATAGCCCTTCTGTAAATCTTTCCCAGAGATTTGTTAGGTTTTTGCTTCTTGGCCTTTGGAAGGAGTTGGTTATTGTCTATACTAATTTCTTTCTGCTTCTTTTCCCCTTGTCTCTCACATTTAATTTGCAGCAGATACCTCAGCTCCTTTGAAAAGTGTTTGTTTTGGGGAGGTTTTTTTTACATCAAATTCAGCAGCAGCAGCTCTGGGGTTTTTGTTTTTGGGTTGTTTTTTTTTTTCCCCAGATGATTTCATCCTGTTGTCCCTGACATCTCCTTGCATTTGTATCACCTGTTTATGTTTGAGATAAACATCTATGGCTGCAACGACAAAAGAAATGTTACAGGCAGAGTCTGCAGTTTGTAGGCTGCTTGGTGATTCTTCATCCTCTCTCAAGTGGCCATCAGGTGAAGCCTCAGAGATGATGAGGCACCAGGGAAAGAGATTTTGCAGTGGCTACTGCTTCCTCGCTGGCCTGTCTGATTGTATTTCACGTGTGAGGCAAAAGAACCCAAAATCTGCAGTGTCTCATCTCTAAATCCTAAAGCTAGGCATTCAGGATTAGGGTGGTTTTTGTTTTTTGGTTTTTGTTTTGTTTTGTTTTGTTTTTCTTGGAAATCAGAAAATCAGATGCTCCTGGAAGAAGCCAGAGGTTGTGCCAGGCCTGCTGAGCCTGTGTGGTGAGGGCTTCTCACTGTGAGAGAGAAAAAAAAAAAAGGAAAGGGGAAAGAGGAAAGGGGAAAGGAAAGGGGAAAGGAAAGGGGAAAGGAAAGGGGAAAGGAAAGGGGAAAGGAAAGGGGAAAGGAAAGGGGAAAGGAAAGGGGAAAGGAAAGGGGAAAGGAAAGGGGAAAGGAAAGGGGAAAGGAAAGGGGAAAGGAAAGGGGAAAGGAAAGGGGAAAGGAAAGGGGAAAGGAAAGGGGAAAGGAAAGGGGAAAGGAAAGGGGAAAGGAAAGGAAAGGAAAGGAAAGGAAAGGAAAGGAAAGGAAAGGAAAGGAAAGGAAAGGAAAGGAAAGGAAAGGAAAGGAAAGGAAAGGAAAGAGGACAGGGGAAAGGGGAAAGGAAAGAGGAAAGAGGAAAGGGGAAAGGAAAGGAAAGGGGAAAGGAAAGAGGAAAGGTAAGGAAGAGAGAGAAAGAAAGAAAGAAAGAGGGAGAAAGAGAGAAAAGCAAAGAAAAGAAAGCAAAGCAAGGAAGGAAGGAAAGGGAGGAAGGAAGGAAGAAAGGAAGAAAGAAAGAAAGAAAGAAAAGAAAGAAAGAAAAGAAAGAAAGAAAAGAAAGAAAGAAAAGAAAGAAAAGAAAGAAAGAAAAGAAAGAAAGTTAGTTCCAGTCCTGGAAAAGCAGGGCTGCAAAACACAGGGAGGAGCATTAGGAATCCTTGGCACAGGGAAGAGCCATGGATGGGCACGCTGGTGCCAGCCCACAATCTGCCCAGGCTGCTGTGGTCCAGAAGAGTTATGAGAGAGAGAAATGATGTTAGTGTCAGTTCTGCTGGACATTTTCCTTCCCAGCATTTTCCTGGCCTAGCTGAGGGGTGGGATAATAAAGACCTGCCTTGGAATTCACCTGTCCCAGTCCCCATCTCCACTGAATTATTTGCTGATCTTCTTCTGCTTGAGGATTCTCTCTTGGGCAAATTTTGTTGTGAACAATCTCGTAACAGATCCACCTTCCTGTCTGGCTGCAGTTTTGCACAGATTTCTACTTTACAATGTGAAGGTAATTGTTTATATTTTTTTAATGTCCTTTCCTTCCAGTGTTTTGGAGAAAAAAACTCACCTGCTCTATAAAAAACCAACAAAATGTCTTTTGATAGAAATAAAAATATTTTGATTAGGAACAATGTAATATTTTATATAATATTAATAATAATATAACAGAATAATAATATTACAATATTATAATATAATAATATAATATAATAATATAATATTATAATATTATAATATTATAATATTATAATATATAATAATACAATAATACCATAATACAATAATACAATAATACAATAATGCAATAACATAATAATGTAGCATAATAATATTAATATTAATAATAATAATATTTTGTTTAGGAAAGCTAAAAGAATGACCAACAGTCTTCCAGGCTGCCATCACTATCCCTCTCTCTACTGAAATGTCCTGCTGTACTTGCTTCTCATTCCTCCAGCTGGCAATATTGGCAAAAATTCTTGGAAAAGATCAAGATGTTCCCCAGAGCCAGCTTTAACCCCGCTGGTCTTTCTAGCTCTGGTGGTGGTTTTGTTTTTGGTTTTGGGGTTTTTGTTTGTTTGTTTTGTTTGTGGGTGGTTTTTTTTTGTTTGTTTGTTTTTTGTTTTTTGTTTGTTTGGGGTTTTGTTTGGTTGGTTGGTTTTTTGTGGGTTTTTTGTTTGTTTTTGGTTTTTTGTGGTGGTTGTTTTGGTTTTTTGTTTGTTTTTTTTGGTGTGTTTTTTTGTTTTTTTTTTTGTTGGATTTGGTTTTTTGTTTGTTTGTTTTGTTTGTTTTGGGGGTTTTTTTGTGGGTTTTTTGTGTGGTTTTTTTGTAGGTTTTTTTTTGTGGGGGTTTTGTGTTTTTTTTTTTGTTTTTGTTTTTGTTTTTGTTTTTGTTTTGTTTTGTTTTGTTTTGTTTGTTTTTGGTTTTGGTTTGTTTTTTTTTTTGTTTGTTTTTTTTTCCAGGTGGTTTTCTGGCAGGTCCAGCCCAGATTGCCACTTTCCCTCCCTCCAGAGAGAGAATTTGCAGAGACAGGTTTGAACTTCAGCTCCCTCCTTCTTCCCGCTGCCTGTGGGAGAGTTTGGGATATCTGAGCAAGAGGAACTTTGACCAGTGGCAAACTGGTCAAAAGGAAAGGCACTTCAGGGAGCCAGAAAATATTTGTCAGCTGGATTTAGCCAGCAGTCTTGTCTGAGAAAATAGCTCCCACAAGTGCTGCCAGGCTTCCTCTCAGACAGAACCTCCAGCAGGTTTCCTGTACGGTGCCACGAAAAATCAGAGTGTGCAGTGATTAGCTGTAGACAAGGGTGTGATGAGGAGGGGTGATGAGTTTCACTACAACACAACCAAACCCCTCTTTTTGTGCCTCAGGGAAGGAGATTAAAATGTCTCTGAGCACTTCACAGGTTTGGGATATTTTTAAAGTCAGGTGTGCCTTTTGCCCAATTGATCCCCAGCGAGCCAGTTCCTCCTTGTGATGAATCCTGCTCTGCACCATCTGCCAGGGCTGAGCAGCACCAGGCTGAGAATTAACAAATGGAGAAGGTGAGCTGAAGTTGCTTTCCCTACTCCTTATTTTCAGTTTCACAACTTATTTTATTTTTTTTTTCAGTCCCACAGCAGCAAACAGAGTGGCTCAGAGCTCAGTATGTGAGGACTTGGCTGATTTGGCCACTTTTGGCCATCAGACATGTAAGTAACCATATGGTACCCTCTCATTCATTCAGCTCCTGAGCTCTGTTAGTTTGCTGATGCAGCTTCCTCAGCTGTTCACCTTAGTCAGAGCTTGTTTTCTTTAAGACACAGACTGCATTTAAAAAGCTAAAACAATATTTCAACTCCTGATTAAGAATTTACTTTCGAGCTATTCATTTGCAAGCTTGTGTTTTTCCAGCACAAAGACACATCCATCACCAGGTGGGAGGGTGTCATCAGTAAGAGTCAAACCATAACTTCTCATTTACAAGCTGGCTAAGCTGTAGTGTGGCTGTGAGCCACAAACCAGTCTGTGTAGAAAGGCACCACTGCCATTTGCCATCTCATGTGGCTGTGATGCCTTCAGTTTGAGCTCTGATGTATTTCAGGTTCTGTGTTGCCCAGGGGTGCAGCTCTGAGCTCACATTCAGGGTCGCTCAGCTCTTCACAGAGCAGGGACACAAAACAAATCCTGGTCCTGCTGCACACCAAGGACAACTTTCAGCCCAAAAAGCACAAACAAGGGTGGCTGGAGGGAGGAACAAGAAGGATGGGACCTGACAACCTGAAGCTGGAATTGGACAATTAAACCCCAATATGCAAATGGACCAAAACTTATAAAGATGTAACACCTCATGACAGTTTGTCCATTTTGTGACCATTCTCAGTCCACCTTGGGTGCAGCCCTGGTCAGGCCCTGTCCTGCCCAAGGTGGATCCTGGAGGATTTCAATAAATCCCTGCTTGATTCTCCAGCTCTGCCCAGTCTCTGTTCCAGCTCAGCCTTCCCAAGGCATCACTGACAGCTGAAATATTTCACTGGGGAAGAAAAAGTGCATTCACTTCTGGGCAGCTGCTGACCCTCTTGTGTCTGCAGGACTGAAATGTCTGTGGGAGCAAGGAAGGGAGGAGGAGGAGGAGGAGGCAGGGAGCTCTCTGTGCAGCTCCTGTGCCATTCCATGACAGTGCCCTGTGCAGGAACAAGGGGACAGCAGGCTGGCTGGAGAGAAAAGAGGTTGCCCCTCCTCAGGGGCTGGGAGGGCAACAGCTTCATGTCTCAGGGAGCTTCCCCTGAGCTCAGCCCAGCACTTAACCTATCTCCAGTTCAAAGTTTTGTGTGGCAGCTGTTAAAGATCACAAGGACACAGACTTCAGCTTCAGGAGGCTGACAATGACTCTGTTTATTTCTGGGAATTCTTTCCTTTTTATGCTGTTCTACAGAGAACAACTCAATGGGTGAAAGACAGACTTCTTCACTCACATTGGTCAAACCAGAGGGACATCAAGAAGAAGTCCCTCCTAGGGAAAGGAATGCAAACAAAGCTTACAGTCAGGAAAACGTGTCTCCTGTTGGCAGAAAACTCTCTGGGAAAAGAGTTTTAGAAAGCTAAAACATTTTGGGGCTACACTCGTGCTCCCCAGGGCTTTGTGGGTCCCACTGCATGCTGCTGCTCCAGATGGAGCCCTGTCAGTGCCTCTGGGTGAGCTCTGCTCTGTGGCTGTGGCTGGGACAGAGCCAGGGGCTGGGGGAGAGTGTAGGATGTGCTGTGGGCTCCCACTCCTGCTCAGTGCAGGGCCAAGGAGCACTTCTGTCCTTGGCTGGGAGGGAGAAGGAGCCCTGCAAAGCCTGGGTGTGACACTTGCTGCCATGGTCTGGTTGAGGTGTTAGAGCATGGGTTGGACTTCATGGTCTTGAAGGTCTCTTCCAAGCTAAAATTCTGTGAAAAAAAAATAAAAAAAATAAAAATTCTGTGCCCAAGATGAGAAGGGAGCATGTCTTGGTGGCTGTGGCAGGGAGAATGAATCCTCCCACTCCTTGCCAGAAGGAGAGCAGCAAAATCAAGGCCTCACTAGAGGCAATCAGGTATTTCACTCTCACACTTGCACTGTCTTCCAGCACGTTCCAAGTAACCAAGTGGCTATAAATAAAACTACCCTGCCAGCAAGTAGCTTTGGCTGGTGTTAGGTGGAGGAGATGGATGCCTTTCTGTCCACAGCTGGAAAGAATCCTCAGCTCCCCTAGGCTGAGCTTCTCTGCAGACAGCATCACCACATCCCTTTACATTTCCCTGAGTGTTAATTGGGTTTGTGAATATGATGATGTGAGGCTGGAAAATCAGCTGCTCTGTGGTGGAAGGATAAGGGCACAGCAACCAGGAAAAGAAGGGATTTCCTCCTTTTGTTCTTTCAGTGTATTTTACAGGCACGTGAAACAGACCCACACCTCTCCAAACTGTCCCTCTTGTTCTCACTGTAGTGAAAAAGTGACATTTCTCAGCATGGCTGGGTGTCAGGGGAGTCTATTAATGGAAACAGCATGCAACTGCTCAGGGATGGTATTTAGCAACAAGCACATAAAGCCTTTCTTCCATTAAAATGCTGCTTCGGGCAAGAATGTATTGCTTGATTAGTTGGTTGGTTTTTTTTTGGTTTTTTTTTTTTTTTGGAGAGCAGTTTTTCATTCATGATGAGAACACATTATCTCAGGCACTGCTGTTAGCAGAGAACATGCTCTGTAATGAAAGCAAGAGAGGAGGCAAAGCCAGGAAGCTGTCAGGGCAGACTTAAAACAGCATCACACCTTGACAAGGTGGGCTGTCAGGAGGGGTTAGGCAGCACCAGAGGAAGCACTGTGCTGTGCAGGAGTCCCTGCTCACAGCAGCAGAGCAGTCACCCACCCAGCAGCCAGGCTGGGTGGCCTGAGACATAGGCTTTAAAGAATATAGGATTTTAAGGAAATTAAGATTTTAGTTAGAAATAAGCCTTATGGTTGTTGAAGTGAATTAAGAGCTTTGTAGTTAGCTAAGGAAGGCTGGGCTTGAGTGAACTTTTTCCAAATAACTGATGGCTTTATGTCAACTTTATGTTTGCTTAGCTGTGCTTGCAACAATAAATAGGGAACCTGATAAATTGGTTTAGGGACACAGGACAATTGCAGAGACTCCCCAATGCTGAAACTTATTGAAAGTCACTGTACCTAAGGAAATGGGAGTCCTACCAACACCCATTTGTCACCATTTGCATTGGAAAGGTAGAAAGTTCAGGGCGATGAAGAGTCATTTTACTTCCTCATTTTAAACCCACTCCTCTTAAATGAGACCACCGACCCATTTCAAAGGACAAACTGTGCAGGCTTAATTGTTTTTTGCCAATTACCATACAAAGCAGGGAATGGGATGTACCAGGGTTATGAATACGCATTTGTATTTTGGATATTTAGGAGTTTTGTAAATAAAATGGCTTTGTGATTTTCTGTAAGGCCTGGTATGTTTTTGGGGAGCTATCCCACATGCTGCCCAGCACTGCAATAAACACAAACTTTCTAACTGCAAACTGTTAGAGAGGTTTTTTTTTTGTCCATCTCAGTTGGATATCGGTATTAGGTCGATATCCATATTTTTAATAAATCAGACCCTGCTGCTTGCTCCTCCTCCTCCTCCCCAGTGTTCCTCTTCTCCCCTTGGCTCTCAGGGTGCTGTGGGCAGAGCTGCAGGCTGCAGATTTCTGAGACTTGGGTGCCTGGTTCTCTCTCATCTGTTGGCTGAAGAGGTGAGTGGTTTTTGCAGGGCTGCTGTGGAAAGGGGGCTCCTCCCTGCACTGCCTTGCTCAGCTGCTGCTCCACAGAAGGGCTGAGCCAAAGGTGAATAGCAAAAGCAAGACAGGGAGTCCTTCAAGCAGTCACTTGGGCTGGAAAAAAAGACAAACTCAGCTTGGTTTCCATCCTTCTGATCACCTCTGTTGCAGTGTGTGAGGCAGGGGCTGCCCAGCAGTGTCACTGGACAGTAAAGGGAGTTTTCAGCAGTAAAGGATGAAAACCCTCTGCCTCAGGAGCACTGCAGAGGCTGGAGTGGCTTCTTCTGCAGCTGATGGGTGAGCTTGAGCTGCCTGTGAGATTCACAATCTTCTCTTTGGTGGCTTTTCTCCCCCCTCAGGGAGTCCAGCCAAAGGAGAGCTTTGCAGCCCCGTGCTGCAGGAAGCAAATCCTTTGAGTGCAGGAGTTTTGAGGTACAGAGCAGCCAGGCTGGGGCTTAGCTGATGAGTGGGTACCCAAATAAGAACAGCCAGCAGGTCTGTGTAAACCAGCAGAGCCCCTGGGCCCTCTGCCCCTGCAGGGCAATAAATATCTGCTTGCTAATTAGAGGAACCAACTATTAAATTGCTCTGCAGTCTGTCACTTGGAGGGGTTCTCCCTCGAGATCCTCTGAGTTTGTGCATGGGGGAACCCTGACTGCTCCAAAAGTTTTCCTTCTGGTCCCCTCTCCAGCTGACTGGGGAAGAAAAAAGGTCACACACAGCCCCCAGGTAACAATGCAGCTGTGCCCAGGCTGGCAGGACAGAGCAGCTGAACAGTTCCTCCCTTAAACCCCATCCTTTTGTAGCTTTTATTCCCCCCCCCCCACTCTGAGATTATAGTGTTTCTGCTGCCAAATGAGTTTTGAGGTCAGATAAACTGGCAACAGTTCAAATGGTTAGCCAAAAAAAAAAAAAACAAAAAAAAAAAACAAACAACCCAGGTAAGAATGAACTTATGAACTCCAAAATAAACCTGTGAATTACTGTTCTTTCCCCCCCCTGTTTGCATACTTCACTACTTTTTGGTTTCCTTCTGACATGGAAACTTCTATTACGACTGCAGCCTTGCCAGAGAAGCTAAAAGCAGGAAATACTGCTGGATAACATTCACTGGAGCTTTGCAGGCAAAGGGGTAAACCAACATAAATATTTCAAGGCTCAGACACTTCTTGAATTAAGCTGCACTCGCTCTGTTCAGCTTTTCTCATTCAGTCCCTTCCTGTGTTCAGTGTGGTTGACCAAGCTGAACAGATTTCATGGAAGCTGCAGGATAATTGAAGTTTTCTATTGCTGGTATTTGCCATTTCTCCCAAAGTACTGGAGGTAGTTGCTCCTGTTCTTGATTTTTTTTTTTTTTTTCCTCCCTGCTGTAACATGAGTTGCCTGACAGATTAATGCATGCATTTTCTTATCTGTCAGTTTTTTACAGCGTGCCGTGAGCTTTGGGAGTGTTTTTATTGCCTATCATTTTCTCCAGAAAAGGAGTGATCATTTGTACTTCATTTTTTTTTTTTTTTTTTCCTACTAGAAGAGTTCAGGCTGGAATTGACATTTCCTGGGACCATCTCTAAGTGTCAGCAACCTTCACAGCAGCATTTACTTGCTCTGCTGCAATTCTGGGACTCTTTTCCATGTGCTGAATCCTTTGATTCATGGATGGGGAAGAGCCTGGTGCTTCCAGGCTGAGGAGAGAAAAGCAGTGCAGTCCTTCATCCCTTTTTCCAGACTTGGATTTTCATCCAGGCCTACAAATGGAGCCTGGAGGCTGTCCTGCCCTCTGATACAATGTGATCACCCCAAATCCTATCCATGTGTCTGCATGAGGAAATGAACTGATTAGGTAGGAGGTCTGGGGGGTGTTCAAACACACAAGGTGTCCTCTCAAAAGGCAGCAGTCTCAGGGAGCTTCCCCCTGAGCTCTGCCCAGCACTTTACCTATCTCCAGGTTAAGGTTTTGTGGCAGCTCCTGCTCCCCAGGGCTTTGTGGAAGAGAGGTCCTGGAATTCACCAGGTGAAAAGGTGTTCTGCTGGATGGGGGGAGAGAGGGTGTGTGCCATGAGGAAAACCAGCTCTGGAAGAGGATTCAGTGCCTTAGAGGAGCACTGGCTGTTTACAGAGTTGTAGCCATGGTTGGTGCTGTGATGTTTGGGTTTCTCTGAAACTCTTTCCCAGGCACTGTTCTGTCAACAAGAGACATGTTTTCCTCACTGTCACCTTGGTTTGCATTCCTTTCCCTAGGAGGGGCTTCTTCTTGATGTCCCTCTGACTTGACCAATGTGATGGAAGAAGTTTGTCTTTCTTCCTTTATAAAATAGTATAAAGGGAAGAAATTCCTGGGTAATAAAGATTGTTTGGAGTCATTTCAGCCTTCAGACCCTCGGAGTCCGTGTTAATCTTGAACAGAGTCACACAGTTTCCTTAGAGGATGTCTGACTCCTTAAGGATGGTGAGGTTTGTGTGTTCCCAGCCATCTGGAGTGATTTCCATCCCATCCCTCCCATCTCCAGCTCCACAAGGCTGGGAGCTGGCCTGCATCACCTCCTGGTCTGAGGCTAAAAGTGGTGGTTGCATCTAGGAGAGGAGATCCTTCAGCCAAGCTCTTGAGGGTTTGGGCTCTGTGAGATGGGTGGGAGCCCTGCAATGGGGACAACAGGCCATGGAATAAAGACAGGGAGAAATACCTCCTCCCAGAGACCTGCTGCATTTAGAGCAGAGCTGGAAACTGGTGAGGAGCACTCTGTGAGATTGCAGGGAGGTATGGAGGTGTCTCAGAGAACTTAGAGCTCTGTGCAGGAGCTGAACAGGGCTGCTGCAGTTTCAAAAAGAAAAGACTGCAGAGAGTTGTGGTGATGCCTTAGGAAGGCTGACCTGAAACAGAGGCTGGACAGAGCTGGAGAATAAAGTAGAGATTTATTAAAAGGCTTCCAGGACCCACCCTGGGCATTACAGGAGCCTGAGCAAGGCTGCACCCAGGGTGGGTTGGGAATGGCCACACCAAATGGCTGCCCCATCACGAGATTTTACATTTTTTATCAGTTTTGGTCTATTTGCACATTGGGGTTTAATTGTCCAATTACAGCTTCAGGTTGTGAGGTCCCATCCTTCTTGATCCTTGTTTGTGCTTTTGGGCTGAAAGTTGTCCTTGGTCCTCAGCAGGAAAAGATTTGTTTTGTCTCCTTGTTCTGTGAAGAGAGCTGACTGACACTGAACATGAGGCTCAGAACTGCATCCTTAGGCAGCACAGAACCTGAAACTATGAGAGCTAAAATCCAAGGCATCAGTGGTAACAGCCTCACACAAAACAGCTTCTCTTTTTCCATGGAAGGGCCATTAATTCTTCCCTGCTAAGGAGAATTTCCCCCCCCACCCCTACTCCTGTCTCAGTCTTTATCAGCTGTTTGTGCTGCTAAGACATCTCTTGTCTGAGGAGCTGACTCAGAGCTCAGGCCTGCAGGGCTCTTAGGGTCTTGATCCTCAGAGACAGAAATACACACACCAAATCTAATTCTGCTCGTAAAACTGACACCCTCCAGATCACCAGGCCTAAAATATGGCCTTGTGGGGTTTTATGATTGGAGCAGGAAAGTCAAATGTCTTCGTTATCATTCCTCCCTGATCCAAAAAAAAAAAAAAAGAAAAAAAAAAAAAAAGGGAAAAAATAATATATTTACACATCTGTACCTCTATATATAGACACTGTCATACATTTCTCTACACACTCAAATAACAACCAGTTAAATTAAGCCCCATCCATCCACATGAATATACCAGATAAGGGAAATGCCACAATAAAGAGACCCCTGCTGTCTTCATAACTCTAGACATATTGCTAGGCTTAAAGCAACACCAAAATGCTGGTCTTTTAACAGAAACACAAAGTTGTATCCAGCAGTTTCCACTCCTCTGTTAGAGTTTGAGGAAAGTTTTCACTTCAACAGATAAAAGAATGGGCTGTTGCTGGCACAAAATCTGGGAGCTCCATCCTCTGTATTCTTTGTGCTGCCTCCAAGCTGCCACCCAGAGCTCTAAAAGCAGGTAGGGCTCTGCTTCTCCATTTTTTTTTTACTGAGGGATGTGAGAAGGACAGCAGCACAGGACACAGAAAAACGAGTCAAGGAATTAGCACAGCAACAACTTCAGGCATTTAGGAAACATTCAGCCCATTTAGGAAAAAAAAAAAAATCTCACATAAACGTGTGCTGGATAACAACGCTGGAAAATAAATTACAGAGAAAAGAGAAGCTGATATAATTGTTGTAAACAAAGCCAAGTATACAATTAGAGCTACTCAAGGCTTTTATTGTGATAAAGCCAGTTAATCCAGCAAAATCCTTGCTCAGTTCTTTTTAAAAACAAACACAAAAAAATTCTGTGCCAGAGAGGCAAACTCCACTGAGGAGCTATGTTTTATCTCCAACGAAATTTAGTAAGAGGGTAAAGAGCAAGATTAGTATTTTCTGGAGAGCTTCTGTTGAGAAAAAAAATAACTGGACCTCAAACCTTAGCATCAAAACTAAGGATAAGGAGCAGCAGGAATGGAACAGCCACGCTTTGAAAACAAAGCCTGGACATTTCTGGTTTTTAGGGCCACCTAATCAGATTTGCTCTGCCCCTGTGGTGCACCATTGCTGTTCAGAATTGTGTCCCAAACGAGCACTGAAGCACTCAGTATCTGAAAAGCACCTTTATCATCCTGCAGCCAGAGAAATAGCAGAGAAATAGCAGAGAAATACGTGTCTGCTACCGAAACCCCACTGCTGGGTCTCCTTCCTGCAGGCAAGGCAAGAGCACCACCAGGCCCTGGGGTGAAACCAGCACGGACTAGGATGTGGCTGCTTTAGAAGCAGGTGAGGTTTCCTGGTTGATAATGATGCCCTAAGTTTCAATTTTGATGTTTTCCAGGTTCTGTGCTGCCCAGGGGTGCAGCTCTGAGCTCACATTCAGGGTCACTCAGCTCTGCACAGAGCAGGGACACAAAACAAATCCTGGTCCTGCTGCACACCAAGGACAACTTTCAGCCCAAAAGCACAAACAAGGGTGGCTGGAGAGAGGAACAAGAAGGATGGGACCTCACAACCTGAAGCTGGAATTGGACAATTAAACCCCAATGTGCAAATGGACCAAAACTTACAAAAATGTAAGACCTTGTGACCATTTGTCCATTTTGTGACCATTCTCAGTCCACCTTGGGTGCAGCCCTGGTCAGGCCCTGTCCTGCCCAAGGTGGATCCTGGAATCTGGAGGCCTTTCAATAAATCCCTACTTGATTCTCCAGCTCTGCCCAGTCCCTGTTCCAGCTCAGCCTTCCCAAGGGATCACTTCTGCAGAGGAAAGCAGTGCAGTGAGATCCATTGGCACACACAATTTGGGATGTATGGAGATGGCAGTGCTAAATGGGTGCTTGAGTCTGGTTTTGACAACACCTGGCTCCCAGCAGGACAAACATATCCATCTCCCACTAGGAAGCATTATCCTAAACAGGGCCAGCTGCATCAAATTCATCAGCCAGGAGAGATGGGCTAATGCTGGCAGTGCTGCTGGGGGGGCTGCTGTGGAGATGGATGAGGTGCTGTGGGGAGAGAGGCAGCAAGGCAGTGTGTTGGAACCCTGGGCACTGAGGATTCCAGGCTGTCTGTGCTGCCAGGCACTGACCCCCAAGCAAACCCTGCATTCCACCTGAGGCCGTGGAAAAGGCTCCCAAAATTGAGGGACAGCACTGGGATTGTGGGGGTGTGGTTTGAATGGAAGGGTGTGAGATCACAGGGGGCAAAACTCAGAGTTTCAGGGTTTAGAATACAGGAATAGATATAAAGCAAGGTGGAGGTTTTAGGGCAGAGGCTGAGTCCTTCTTTTTCACCTTCTTCTCCATGGCTCTGGGTGGTGTTTTGTAATTGGGTAGAAAAATCCACATTGCAGGCCAGGGGTGGATGGTTATTGGGTTAAAAGTGAAAATAATTCAGGTGTCATTTCATAATTGGACAGTTTATCCTTAAAAGAGATGGAGGAGGAGCCATTTTTCACTTTGTTAGCCAGAACTCACAGCTTGTGAGACTGTAACATAGATAAGAATTAATAAACATCTGAATCCAAACACGAAACTGCATCTCCCCAGCATTTAATCCCAGCTCTAACAAAAGCAAAGAAGATAAAAAAAAACCCCCATAGCAGTGGACACCTTCTCCCACCTCAGCACAAAGGAAATGCCTGGGGAGCACCCAGAGGTGCACTGCAGCACTGAGCCAAACAGGTGGTTGGTCCCAAATGCATTGCAGGATGCCAGGAAACCTCCAAGGACTGAAGTGTCTTTGCCATCAGTCCAAGTGTCCAGAGGTGGAACCCAGCAGCTCTCCAGATCTCCTCTCACACTCAGAGGGCAGCCATGTCATGAGATGCAAAAGAAGAGGGATTTTTGGAATTGCATAGGGCTTGTGGGACGCTCGGTGGCAAACCAAAGGGAGGAAGGGGCAGGAGCCTCTCCAAAAATGGTTTTAGCTTTACTGCTGTTTGGAGCTGAGGGTGTGGAGCTGCAGCAGCCTCTCATCTCTTAGGCAATGAATCCAGCACGCTGTGTTTTCTTGGACAGAACCAAGATTTGACCTTGGTTTGGGAATCTCTGAAAACGATGTAGCTTCCTGCTGAAGTTGCTGGAGCTGTTTCTTGAAGTCAGCCCTACTTTTTGAGCTGACAGCTTAACAAAGTAGACACTTTTTAGATGTTTCTTCTCAGTCTGTATATTCAAGACACAAGATCATTCAGGAGGGCGTTGGCTGACTTCAATTTGAGAACTAAAAAAAAAAAATTTTAGAAAATTAGGCATAAACGCTGTGGCCTACTGAGGTACAGCACAGCTCCTTACCCCTCTTGTCATTTGGATAATGAGGACATTTATAGTCACAGCAGGAACGCTGTCACAGGGTGAGTTTCCTTCATGCTCTGTCTGAAAAACACCAGGTGACTAAAGAAAAGAAAGCTTATTACAATTAGTGCTGCTTGAGAACTTCTGGATGCTGTGCCTGCTGCCTGCAAACCCATTTGTTCATCAGAACTGAAATTTGCTGTGAACACGTTGCAGTGGCTCCTTCTCAAGGATGAGCACACTCTGCACACCCCAGACCAGCTCAGACTGTTGAGGCTTTCAGCTCCCTGCCAGACTTTGCTGGCATCTGCCACTGTCAGGTTGTAATTTCTGCCACTGCCAACACAGAGCTGGTGCTTTCCTGAAGGCCTCAGAGAAAATGTAACAAATGCTTTGCCTTCCCCAGCATCAGCTCACTGTCCTGATGACCAGATATGGCCCGAAAGCCAGATTTTCTTAAGCTTTTGCACTCCTGAGAGCAGCAGAGCCGGGGGGGAAAAAAAAAAGAAAAAAAAAAGAAAAAAAAAAGAAAAAAAAAAAAAAAGAAAAAAAAAAAAAAAAGAAAAAGAAAAAAAAGTGAAGCAAAATCTCCAAGTGGAGAAAAGCAGTAGTGAAAAAAATCAGCCAAACAGATCTCCTGGTGTCTTCTGACAGAGAGCAGACATCCTGATAAACAGACGGGATAATCCTCAACCACGGAGTGCTTCACTTGTAGTTGTCTCTGACATAAGGATCACCATTAAATACCTGCTACCTGTTAGAACCCTGGGCACTGAGGATTCCAGGCTGTCTGTGCTGCCAGGCACTGACCCCCAAGCAAACCCTGCATTCCACCTGAGGCCGTGGAAAAGGCTCCCAAAATTGAGTGACAGCACTGGGACTGTGGGGGTGTGGTTTGAATGGAAGTGTGTGAGATCACAGGGGGCAAAACTCAGAGTTTCAGGGTTTAGAATACAGGAATAGATATAAAGCAAGGTGGAGGTTTCAGGGCAGAGGCTGAGTCCTTCTTTTTCCCCTTCTTCTCCATGGCTCTGGGTGGTGTTTTGTAATTGGGTAGAGAAACCCACATTGTGGACCATGGGTGGTTGGTTATTGGCGTTAAAAGTGAAAATAATTCAGGTGTCATTTCAGAATTGGACAGTTTGTGCTTAAAAGGCCTTGTAGAGAAAGGATAGGAGCCATTTTTAGTTTGCTAGCCAGCAGTGCTGTAGCACTCTTGGTTTGTGAGACTGTAACAAAGCTGCCTTCTCTGTACAGCCCATGTGCCCATCAGGAGAGTCTTGAACCCTTTACCGGCCTGAAGTCCTTTGAAAATCTGCTTTATTCTCAACTTTTTTCCTTGAATACTGAGCGTTTTCTTCTCAACTTTCTCCCAGACCTCCCTTGCTTGAAGCCATCTGTGAAGGACTCCTGAATAATTCAACAGAACAAAGCTGCTGTCAGTACCCTCAGCTCAGCGCCCGTCCAAAGTCAGCCAGGCAGCGCCAGAGGCTCCACCACATCCTCACCTGCCCCTCCTGGGACACATAAAACTCCCAGACCATTTCTTCCTCCACAAAAAATACATCCAGCTTCTCTTCATTTCAGCTGTGCTCAGTATCAAGCGAGCAATTAACTCCCAATGCTCTCAGGCAGCAGCCACGTTCCCAAATCTGTGAGGGTGAGGCTGGAACCTGCTGTCAGCAGCTGACATTAGGTACACACCCCTCCCTGTCCCAAACACAGGTTTATAAGTGCACATGCATGCTGTTAATGAGCAGGTTTCTCTCTAAAACTCAATTTTCTTATTAAAAAAAAAAAAAAAAAAAAAGGCTCAGAGGACACGTTTTTCTTGTGAAGCCTCTCTGGAGCCTCTTCCTGGTCCTTGCTCACTCCTCTTGGAGGACAGCAGTTGATAACAGCACACACACACACGAATATCTAGATCTGCTAAGTCTTATCCTTCCTCTAAGAGTGACAAAATGATGCTCTGCAGGACAGGAAGGCGAATTCACACATTTGTCTCGCCTGAATTTATGAGCTGGATGTTGATCTTTGATTTGTTGGCCAGCCCTAAAAATGTGGACTTTGCTGAGACTTCTGGCTTTTCTTTCTGCCCTGAAATTCATGAAGCCTGGCTAGTGAGCTTAGGCATGGATGTCAGGAGAGTAGCTGCAGTGCAAAAGAGAGAAAAAGCTTCAGTTTGCTTCTGGAACAGACTTTTCTGCCTATGGTAAGAGAAAAAGATGCTTTGATTCATAGCAAATGAGCCTTTCCAAATAAACTTGGCTGGGCATGCAATGGCATCTTCCTGTCACTGCAAAATAAATTCCTCCTGAAAAAAAAATAAAAAAATTCCCTTTTGATAAACAACTCTCAAAGCGATTTTGTCAGGTCAGAATTTAAACAAGAAATTTCCTGCCTGCAGCGGGCCAAAAGTCAGGGAAAAAATGGAGATGGATCCTCCCAGCTATAGGCAGCTGGGATTTTTCCATCCTGGGTGCCCTTTCTTCAGTGTGCTGTGCTCCCAAAGCCACCCTGAGCACACTTCATGCTCTGTTGCTGCCCTGGTTAAACCAAGCAGGAGGCACCTGTCTTGGTTTGGAAAGCCAGGTGTCTCTGCCAGGGAAAGCTGGAGCTTCCCTTGGAGTGGAGAATGTAACCCCCCTCCCTCCAAATTATAATCATTTTGCAATTAAGGGGGATTTCAGGCAAAGATATGGGAATAGGAATTACAATTCTTTACTAGGAATATTAAAAATACAAAGGTAGTAGTACAAAAAAACCCCAAGCAAACAAAAAAAAAATCCTGGAAACCCTGACAGAGTCAGAACAGGAGCTGACACCCTGCTGGTCAGGGTGTTGGGAGCAGCCCAATCAAGTCCTCCTGGAGTGGCAGATGTGGTTCTGCTGGAGCAGAGATGATCCTGTAGGAGGGTCCAGCCTCCCTCTGAGAATGCCCTGCACACAGGCTGCCCTGGGGCTCTGAATCCCAGCTTGGATCCAGTGGGAATGCTGGGCTCCTCCCCTGGCTGGAGCCTCTCCCCATGGGCTGATGGAATTGGATCCGCCCTGCAGTGAGCCTGGATGGCCCATGAACAGCAGATACCCCTGGGGGGAGGATGGGTCCTGGCAGGGATAAAGAACACTGCCCCAGCTGGTTTAACAGCTGCCCATGGACAGCAGATACCCCTGGAGGGAGGGTGGGTCCTGGCAGGGATAAAGAACACTGCCCCAGCTGGTTTAACAGCTGCCCATGGACAGCAGATACCCCTGGAGGGAGGGTGGGTCCTGGCAGGGATAAAGAGCACTGCCCCAGCTGGTTTAACAGCTGCCCATGGACAGCAGATACCCCTGGAGGGAGGATGGGTCCTGGCAGGGATAAAGAGCACTG
Organism: Phylloscopus collybita; assembly: GCA_027886175.1. Lineage (NCBI taxonomy): Eukaryota > Metazoa > Chordata > Aves > Passeriformes > Phylloscopidae > Phylloscopus > Phylloscopus collybita. The sequence goes on along the minus strand of JAJNNQ010000013.1, from coordinate 30,798,058 downwards.
CCCCAGCTGGTTTAACAGCTGCCCATGGAACAGAACATGTCCATCCCCTCTCTCCTGGAGTTATGAGGGATGGGTTACAGAAGAGATAAAGAACAACAACTCCCCAACCAGTTTCAGCAGATGGCAAACAGAATACACAGTGCAGCCCAAGACAGAACTGAGGGAAAGCTGTGCTGGGAGTGGATCCTTGGATCCAGCTCTGCACCAGTGTGGCCCTTGGAAGAGCCAGCTCCTGGGAGTCAGAGCAGATATCCTTTGCAAAGACACTCTCCAGTTCCACTTGGCTGGGCCACAGCCTGTCTGCATCAAGCAGGCTGGGTGAAATGCCACGCTCTGCTTGATGACAGGGCTTGGCAAGCCAGGACAGGACCTTTGAGCTGTCAGCTGAGAAGTCCCAGAGCTGGAAATAGGGCAGGCACCTCCCTGGGGACCTGGAGCTGCTCAGACTGGTGCAGAGAGCCATGAATTTTTTCTGTGCCCCTGGGGGATGCAACCTGGCCAAGCAGGGATAACATTTGCCCACCTGTGGTGTGTAGTGTTGCATAGATAGGAGCAGTGTCTGTGAAGCTCAAGCTGGCAGGCAAGCTTAAACCTCCTGCCACACCATCAGGGATTTTTATTTTGGCATCTTGGTATCTCTTTTAATCCGCTGTCCCACAGCCCTTGGGTGTGCAAGTGTTGCTCTGGAGTGGCTGGTGCAGGATGTGAGCCAAGCCCAGATTTCCCACTGGACACTGAGGGCATCCTTGCTGCCATCCCTTGTCTCACAGCCTGCTGAGGGCTTGCTGAGCTCTGACCTCCCTGCACACACCCAGATATGTTCATTGCCACGGCAGGTTTATTCTCAGCCCAGGATCAACACCTTTCCAAAATTCCTCCCCTGGGAAGAAGCAAATCCTTTCCCTTTTGGACATACCTCTGCAAGTTCAGCAGAGTCAGGAGACAGTGAGGGCAGCCTGTTTGTCTGCTCCTAGGACTTCTAGAGGAGGAGGACACCAACATGATCAAGGTGTTTCTCTCCTAGAGCAAAGAGATCCTTCCCAGAGCCCCAACCTCTGGTTAAGCCCTCTAGGCTTTGCATTGGAACCTACTGAAAGCTCATCTGTGTCGCTGTTGGACACGAAGGAAAGACATGGACTCGTGGTTTCAGAAGGCTGATGCTCCGAAAAGGGGCTGGTTTATTCTCAGAACCTATTTTTATACCTTTTTACAACGTGCACCTAAGAGGTGGGAACTTTTGAACCATTGGTCACACCAAGGGTCAACAAGCAAAGTCCCTCCTTAGGAGAGAAATGTGAAAAACAAGAGAGTTTACAAAGTGTGACCTTGTTTATCATTTTAGATCCCTGGGAAAGAACTTGAAAAAAACCCAAACATGACAGGCAGTGACTACACATCTGCCTCCAACAACCCTGGTCCCCTAATCAAACTATCATTCCCCTCCATTTTCCAGTAGTGTCACAAAGTGTGTCTTCCCAAAGTATTGTTTGCTACCAACTCACCTCTAACCTGTGCTCGATTTCCCTTTGGAATGAAGGCTCATTCCCAGCCTGTGGCATTGCTGAAGGGTTTTCCAGAGCAGATGATGGCACTGCCATCTCTTTCCAGACCCTTTGCAAACCCTAGCTCTGCAAGTCTTATTTGGCCCAGACCTCTCTGTTTCCAGTATCTCTTCTTTCCATCCCATTCATCCATTAAAAAGCTTCATTTGGCTGTGCAAGCCCTCCTCTGCTTGGCAAGTTAAAGCTGTTTTGTCAAAGATTATTTATGGGTCTTGCAGTTCTCTGTCTTTCCCTCTCCACCCCCTTTGTTCCATCCCAATCGATATTTTAACCACCCTGCTCCATTTTGATGTGTTCTGCTCAAGTTCCTGGGCTGCTGTTCTCTCTCCCTCTCTCTGCCTAAATGTGATGAAGTGCCTCCAAACAAATTTCAGAAACCAGTTGTCATCTCCTTGACTAACAGTCAGTGATACCTCCTGACTGTTTGTGGAGGGCAACAGAGCCAACCCCGAGAAATAAAACTCCAGGAGAGGGACAGGAGAAGGTAAGGAAAACAAGGAGGGAAGAAATAAATGAATGAAGAGTTTGGGAGAGAGGAGAGAAGAAAAGAGCCTGCAATCCCCTCAGCGAGACAGAGAATAAGAGTCTGTGAAAACTGGATGAATTATTGATGGAATAAAACTTTTAAGGGATTTATATGCTAATTAATAACTGAGTTAATTCTTATTAAATGGCAAACCCTCTGATTATGCCACCCAGCACAGTCATGACAAAAACAGCTCTTCTTTCTGCAGCTCTAAAGGCTGCCAGGATCTGACCCCAGAAGTCACTCAGAAGAAGGAGCTCTCAGATTCCCTTCACACCTCTTTTGTTACCTGTGTATTAGGCTCAGCAGACAGGACAGGTGTTGCCCTGATGTGGAAAGTCCACATGAGGTTCAAAGAAAACCACCACTTGACAGACTTCAGTTTGCCTAATGAAAAATGGGGTTTTCTTTCCTTTTAAAAGTGGGTCTGTAGAAATTGACAGATGTGGGCAGCATCTGGCTACATCACTCTGCTCAGCTCGCAGGGGAAGAGTGCAAGAAAGGAGCATTTTTTTTTTTTGATACTGAGGTGGATAACTAGATATTGCATTGACCTTCTTAGGCAAAGGGGAAGATCTGCATCACTTGAAATCTTGGATCCGACCTTTTCTGAAGCGACGTGCCTCAATTCAGTACGAAGTTGTCAGATTCAATCACACAGCCTTTAGATGGAAGGGGAAAAAACTGATTCTGCCTGCTCTTTGATCAGCCTGGAAGGTCACTGCAAGCCCATGCTATTGTTTATTTTTTTTTGTCTCTGAGTGATGCACCTGAGAGGTTAGCATGTTGAAAATATTCCAGGATCAATAAGTGTCTGGAGTTTTAGGAAGTGGTTGTTGAAGAGCAGCAGCCAGGTTGACCCTGGCTGGGTGTCACCGAGCTGCTCCATCCCTCCCTGTCCCAGTGGGAGAGAAAAAAACCCTGATTTTGCAGGTTCAGTAGCCAGCCAGAAAATTTCCAAGGTCTCCGGCAGATGTGGAGCAGTCCTTCAGCCCACATGAGCACCAAGGGAGTCACTGTGCTGTGGGAAGCAGCATTCCCTGCCCTGAGTTCAGATCCAAAACCTGGGCAGAGCAGAACTGGAAGCTGTGCAAGTGGCATCAGGCTTCGTAAAAAAAAGGCAGCTGGGATTTAAATTTTGCTCTTCTGGAGTGAAATTATTTTGCTTTCTGATATCCCTTGTCAAACAAGCCACTGGTGCTGGTGGGCATCATGATCTCACAGTAATCCTGAAATGAGGGCAGCAGTTTTTTGCTGAAGCAGTGAATCTGCCATGCCTCTGATTTCTTCTTTATCCACCCTGGAGTAAAGTCAGCAGCAGACAAAGCTGCTTGCCTGCATCTTCTCCCCAACTTTTTTGAGAGGATAACCTGTGCTAGACAGTTTTGACTTGGCAACAAAGCTTTTGTTTCCTGGGATGAGAGTGTGTAGAAAAACTGGCCTTGAAACCCGCGGCCTCCTAAATCCTTTTAACGCTTCATAATCAGAGTGCACAGGAGGGAGCAGGAGAATCTGGTGAAAAAAAAGAAAAAAATTAGCAAGAAACAATAATGAAGATTTTAAAAATGGAGCTCTGCTAAGCGGCTTAGAGGAGGACATTTAAATCTTCTTTTTGAAGTTGCACATTCACAGATTTATACACTATTACAAAACTAATCAGGGTTCTGCAGTGTTTAATATCACCTTTTGTCATTACTCATGGCTGCACAGCCTTTCACGTGTTATATTCGGCTGTTTTTTTTTTTTTATCAAGAACTTCACATCTTCTTTATTTATTTTTATGCAGCGCTTTTCTTTCCCTCATGAGCATTTTAAATTTATTCCATGTTTTATTCACTGAGTTGCGAACTTATTTTCTTTTGAGCATCCACTGCATTAAAAAAAAAAAAAAAAGAAGCCTTTATTCATTTAACAGTGAGAGTCCAGATGTCTCCAGCTAAACTGATGCTGTGTTTTGCACGAACCTATAAAATCAGGGCATTAAAAGATTCTAATCCCTTCCCCCCCCAAAGGAATTACATTAGTGTCACAACAACGTAACTAGATTTGGATTCTATCTTGTTGTCTTCACTCAGGTTTTAAGTTCTCAGTCAGATCAGGGGGCCTGGGAAAAATATTAGTGGTTAAGGGACTTGAAGAGGGATTTGAGAACAGCTGAAAGGGGTTAGGTACACAGCTCTCATGACACTCGTGTTCTGTGCTGCAGGAAAGAGAGGCAGGATCGAATTCTCTAGAAATGAGAAATATTCTGGAGTATTCTTACTGCCCTCCACCATCTCTCTCCTTCATGTTCTGGGTTAAAATACATTGGCCGTGTTTTTTAAGCTGACAGAACTCCGTGTTAGTGTTGCTCTGCTCCAGAACAAACAACTTGTCTCTGTCTTTCCGCTTTAAAACTCCTCAGACCTTAATACATTTGGAAGTCAGAATGTGGAATTTGCTATACCACTCTGGCAATAAGCCTAACATGTACATTAAGATACATTTATACATCAGATTTTCCATCTGCAGCACGAAAATTGCCTTCCTGCTGCCTGACAATGATTTCACCCTAGTTCCCCCTACTTGCTTTCCAAACCTTTGCATCTACAAGGATGCCAGTGAGCAAGACACAATCTAACTGTGTAAAGATAGAGATTTTTATATATATATATCCATGGTCCCCAGCTGAGAGCAGTGGCTCAGTTTATACATGTAGCTGCTGTATTTGTGTGATTATGCAATCAGCAAGCAAGTTAAATTACCCCTGTTTGTGTCCACACCTGACCCTCAGCTTCAACAGCTTCGAAACCCCCAGAAACCTTACAGAATGCTCCTAAAATCAGTATCTGCTCACCTGTTTCCAGGTGCCTGCAGCCACAGGATGGGACCTGACAACCTGCAGCTGGAATTGGACGATTACAATTAAAACAACTGATCCCTTGGGAAGGCTGAGCTGGAACAGAGACTGGGCAGAGCCAGAGAATCAAGTAGGGATTTATTGAAAGGCCTCCAGGATCTACCTTGGGCAGGACAGGGCCTGACCAGGGCTGCACCCAAGGTGGACTGAGAATGGTCACAGAAATGGACAAATGGTCACAAAGTCTCACACTTTGATAAGTTTTGGTCCATTTGCATTTTGGGGTTTAATTGTCCAATTCCAGCTGCAGGTTGTGAGGTCCCATCCTTCTTGTCCCTCCCTCCAGCCACCCTTGTTTGTGCTTTTGGGCTGAAAGTTGTCCTTGGTGTGCAGCAGGACCAGGATTTGTTTTGTGTCCCTGCTCTGTGCAGAGCTGAGTGACCCTGACTGTGAGCTCAGAGCTGCACCCCTGGGCAGCACAGAACCTGGAAAACATGACAGCTCAAACTGAAGGCATCACAGCCACCAGCCCTGCAGCTGGACAGAAGCAAAATGCTGCCACCCTGGGCTGTGCCAAACAGCCAAAACAGGCATGGAGTTCCTCTGGAATTTCCATCAGAGTGGGATAAAACCAAGGGCTTCGTTGTGAGGATGCTTTAGGCCTTCCTTCATCATCTGTGGGTCATCCCCGTCCTGCTGCCTCTCACTCAGGCAGTGACTCCACCACAGGGATCCTGGTGTTTTCCTTCCCCTGGCAGCTTTGCAGATGTTGAGAAGGTTTTCTGTGCAGCCACTTCCCAGTGAATTATGGACCAGCCCCCACTGCTCATTCTACTGCAGCCGAGATGAAAAGATGGAAAAAAGCAAAGACCATTTTTCTTCCTTCTGTCTCCTGGGGGCTAAGCCATAAACACACACTCAGCTTACACCTATAATTTATCTCTCTTTATAGGCTAAATGTTCCTTGTAGAAACTCATTTAAAAGAAAAAAAAACCCAACTCTGCTTCCCAGTTTTTTCCTCTAGTTTTTTTTTTTTTTCCTTTTCTTTTCTTTTTCATTGTTTCTTATTACAGTATAGATGATCTAACTGCTGTTCTCACTGCTCTGGTTGATTATGTGACTAAAATGCAGTAATACTCATCTCCTGTAGTTTCATCTGATGCCAGTTAATGCTAAAATGATGATTTAGGGCTTGTCTTACAGTTACTACATTCTGTAAAACCTGCTCTTGAGATGGGTCCCTACACCACTTTTCCCTCTCAATTTTGGCAGTGGGGGCACAACACAGAAAGTCCCATCCTGCACGGGTTTGGAGGGCATTTCTTTGGACACTCAATTCATGCAGAGTGAAACACCTCATCATCTGGACTTTGCAGGACTGAATGGAAGGGGGAAAAAAAAAAAAAGTGCTTTTCCAGGATACCTTTCTGGGGTGATTTTTGCAAAACCCAACTGCTTGGAAAATGGAAATATTTGAAAACACAACCTCTGTGACTCATTGGTGTTCCAGTCTGGACACCTTCATAGGTTCACTCTGCAGACAAGGCTCCAGGATGAAGTGGTGTCTCCTCCTGTCTGATGGGTGCTTGTGAGAGCTAGTTTGCCCCCTGAGAGGGGAATAGTCACAGGAAATTAACTGTGACTGAAGTTCCCACAGAAGTTTCCATGAGCCATTCTACACAGACGGGCTTAGGCTGGACATGTCTCACAAAAAAAAAAAAAAATAATTTTTTCCATGGAGAAAAGCATTGGAAAGAAGTGACTGAAACCAAAACGTCAGAAGAAATGCAGGAGTTAGGAGAAGTGGGAGCAGACCAGAACTAATACTGCTATCCCCTCCAGCTTACCACACCAAAAATGTCACAGGTTTGAGTGACATGGAAAATCAGTGCTGTTCTTCACAGCAATTTTGAAGCACTGTTACAGGTAAAGTGCAAAAATACTGCTGACGAGCAGGCTGGAGGGACAGTAAGGGAAAACTGAAACTGAAGGAAACTTTAATTTATCAAAACTTTGCTGTGATATGGGATAGGATCTCATGAAACTCTGCCAAAGGCCGTGTCTGGGGAATTTGTTAAGGGTACAGCACCAAAGCACCTGCTTAGCTTGAGTTCACTGAGTAAACTGAGAGTTTGCCTCATTTCTGTGCTGACTTGGAGTTAAAAGTATAAAGGCCAGTCTTGGCGCCCCACTGAATTCTGTGAAACCTTGCCCTGAGCATTTTGAAAGTAAAGGAAGGATGTTATGACTTTTGCCAGTTTGGACAGATCATTGAAAACTGTATTCAGGACAACTGGTGAAAGAGACACTCTCCATTTAGCCAGCTAAATTATACATTCGTGGAGGAAATTGGAATTGTTTGTCTATTACAAACATTTGTACAATTTACCTTCTTTTCTTTCCAATGGGGAGGTGCAAAAGGATACTTTTTTTAAAGTAAGGTTTCCAAACATTTCAGGAGGCTTTAAAGGGAGATGTATGGAGTAAACTGCATATACAAATAAATGTCCCTGTAAATAGTCCTCTGTGTGCCTGCTCATATGGAAACACGTTTGCTTTAATCTCTGAAGAGGGTGAAAAGTGACTTGATGCCAGCCTAACTTTTTACCTGTCTGCTGCCAATTCACGTGACAAACCCTGCGCTGTGGTAGCTGCTCTGGGAAGTGCTGCAGTGATGCCACATAACACCTTGTGCTGGTTCCAGCCAGGACAGGGTCATTTTTCCAGCAGCCTGGACCATTCTGTGCCACCCCACATTGTGTCCAGTTTGGAGGAGGAAGGGGTCCATTCTGCTGGGGTAGTGGGCAGTGAGAGGAGTGGGGTAACACCAAGCACTCCAGGCTCATTTGCCTCTCTGGTACACTCTCACTAATATTGTTTTGCTCTTAGCACTTGTTTCTTATTTCCTTGCTGTTTCCATCAAATCCTTCTGATCTCAGCCCCTGACCTTTACCTTTTGTGCCTCCACTTCTCTCCAGCCCCTGGCAGGGAGGGCAGGAGTGAGCGAGGGAGTGAGCAGCAGTGCATGGTTTGGGCTGCTCCAGCGATGTTTTGGGACTGCCTGAGCTCATTTCCCCACAGAGATGGAGCTCATTTCCCCTCCAGCAGCTCTCCCAGGGCTGTGCTCTGCACTGGCAGCTGAAAAGGTGCTGATAACACCCTGGTGTTCTGGCTGCTGCTGGGCAGTGCTGGCAGAGCCCCCAGTGCTGCCTCTCCAATGCTCCCCTCAGCAGCAGGCCAGGAGATCCTGGGAAGGGACAGAGCCAGGGCAGCTGACCCAGATGAACCAAAGGGATATTATTCTGTACCATATGGCATCAGCTCAGACATAACAGCCAAGGGAGGGAGGAGGAAGGGAGGGCCATTTGTTATTTACAAGGTTTGCTGGGGCTGAAGCCCTGCTTCCTGGGAAGTGTCAGAACATCTCTCACTGATGGGAAGTAGAGAACAAACCTCTTTTTTTTTTTCCCTTGCTTCTGCATGTGCAAACTTTAGCTTTTGCTTTAGCAAACTGCCTTATCTCAACCTGTAAGTCATTTTCCATCTCATTTTCCCTCTCTTGTCCAAGCTGGGAAGGAAGGGGAGTGGCAAGGAGGCTTGGTGGGCACCTGGCATCCAGACAAGGTCAACCCACCACAAATGAGAACATAAACTGGGGAGCACCATTCCTAAACCATGGGCACCTCCTATTTTAATTCCTGAATATTCAATGGATTCCAAGAGCTAAGTGATGATGTTTGAGGGTTTTTTGTTGGTTTGTTTTTTTTTTTCCCCCAGGAAATTCTTGAGTCATCTGGAACCAAAAAAAGAGAGCTCACTCTTAATGCTGGCTTTGTTCATGATGACAAACTGGCATGTGGGTCCATCTCTGCTTGGCTTTCATTCCAGCAGGAACTTTTCATGCCATTCCTATGTGATTCCTGTACCTGGGCTCACAGAGCTATAGACTAAGTCTGAATTAAAACATTGCTGATGGACAGTGTGAACAGCCCTCATGGATATGTGTTTCTCTGAAAAACAACACACAAATGAAGTTACTTTAGGAAAAGTCCCAAATTTAAAATCTTAAAGTTAAAAAAACAAGTCTGAATTAAAATATTGCTGATGCACAGTGCCCATATGAACTGATGAGCCTGGCTAGGAGTTAGGAGACTTGGTTTGTAGTTGCTAATGTGAACAAAACCTTGTCCAGCTCTCTCTAGCAGCCTCCTGCTCCTCTTTCTCCCTGCTTGCTCTATTTAGGTCAAACCATTTTCAGAGCCACAGCTGCCTGTTACCAATCCTGTGCTGCAGCGAGGCCCTGGAGTGATCAGATGGTGTCTGAAAGGAAATAAACCCCTGGAAGTATGACACCTTGGGAATACACATTGGCTGAAACATCTCCCATTCGGGGGGCAGTGTGGCAGCTCACCTTCTCCCTTCGTTCCTCATCTCCAGCCTGGGCTGCCTGACCTTCCCCCACCCCTGGGAGGGTTTGGCAATGCAGGGCAGGTCTGTGAGGTTGTGTTTGAGGAGCAGAACAGCTCAGATTATCCCTCAGAAAGCCAAGGGTCTGGGTCTGGGAGTCCTGCTGGGTGAGGCTGTGCCAGTGCTGAGGCACCTGGGGGGTGCAGGGTCTGTGCCAGGCCAGCAGAGCAGAGCCAGGGCACAGTTCTGCAGGGCAGGCTGCAGAAGAGAAGCCTCTGAGCGGGGGGAGAAACCGCCAGCAGGAGGATCTCTGGGGTTTTGCAGGCTTTGAGCTGATCCAAGGGGGAATTTCAGTGTTTCCCTTACCTCATTTCCCAAGAAACCTCTAAAAAAAGAGGGAAAACGAGAGAGGGACGGAGACAGAAGAAACCAAAGGTTTTTGACTGGCACCTCCTCCCTCTGCCTCGGACCTTGTAAAAAAACTGAAGGCCCTGACACATCTGGGCTCTTCTATTTTCCATCAAGATGAGTGCATTTCATTTATGTCACACTTCTGAACACGCTTGCATGCACAATGAGCTGTGCTGTCTGCCAGTGGAGGAAATGGAATCAAGCAGAGCTGGCCAGGACATCAGAAGGGCTGTTCCAAGAGCTAGCAAAGCCTGGCTGGGCTCTCAGGTTATTTAATCTCCCCGCTGTTTTACATTAAAGGGATGATCATGGTCACAGGCAAGAACCGCTGACACTCGTCAGGGAGTGATCAACTGGATTGTCCTGCAGCTATGGCTGTAAATCAAGAGATGACCCCCAGGAGGAAAAGCCCCCCACTCCCTCTGTGGGGCTCCAGAGGTGCTCCAGCCCTGCCTTTGATAGAGCTTCTGCCACCTGACAGTCAGAGGAGAGTTGTTTTTGGGTTATGGAACCAAAAATGTGTATTCTGTTGCATCTGTTAACCAAGACAAGGGTTCAGGGCAGTGCTGGCTGCTCCTGAAAAATGCTCATCACTGGGCAGGATGTGGAAAAGCCTTTGTGCCCCTGTTGTGGCTGCCTGGGGAATGCACAGCTCCTGTGGATGGCTGGGGTGGTGTGACAGAAACACCCTCTTGATCCCAAGCTGTGCTTTGGTTCAGGAGTGTAGTCATGGTTCCTGCCTGTGATGTTTTGATTTCTCTGAAAGCCTTTCCCAGGCACAGTTCTGTCAACAAGAGACATGTTTTTCAAACTGTATCCTGTGTTTTGCACTCCTTTTCCTAGAAGGGATTTCTCCTTGATGTCCCTCTGACTCAACCAATGTAGTCGAAGGAGTTTGTCTTTCTTCCACCCCTTGGGTGGGTTCTTTGTAAAACAGTATAAAGGGAAGAAATTCCCAGGCAATAAAGATTGATTGGTGTAATTTTCAGCCTTCTGACCTCGGAGTCTGTGTCGTTGTTAACCTTGAACAGGGTCACAGGAGGACTAAGGAACACCAGGGGTCAAGCCCTGCAGTGCACCCGTGGCCTGGAGAGCTCCTGGCTTGCACAGAGGGGAGCCAAGGTGCAAAATGAAGACACATCTGTAGCTTTGGTTCCTGTCTGTGATGTTTTGGTTTCTCTGAAACTTTTTTTTTCCCAGAGACTTTTCTGTCAACAAGAAACGTGTTTTTTTAACTGTAACTTTAACATTCCTTTTTCTAAGAGGGACTTCTTCTTGATGTCCCTCTGACTTGACTAATGTAATTGAAGAAGTTTGTTTTTCTTCCACCCATTGGGTGGTTCTCTGTAGAACAGTATAAAGGGAAAAAAAAAATCACGGGTAATAAACAGAGTCATTGTCAGCCTCCTGAGTTGTAATCTTAAACAGCATCACACATCTCTCTTGTCTGTGCTGTTGATTAGCAGCCAAGTACTTTGCTCTGTAAACATTCCCAGCGGGGATGGGCCCCATCTGAGCTCTCCCCTTCCAGCAGGTCCATCTCACAGGCTCCCTGGACTGGCTGCAGTTGGGATGGGGAGCTGCTCCTGGCATCGGGACACAGCTGGCAGGACCTGCCTGCTCAGTATTGCTCCTGAACTGTGCAATATTTACCTCCAGGTATTTACCTCTGTGCAATTTTTACCTCCAGGCTTCCCATTTGCTGGCACACCATGCCCCTGGGCTGGGTACCCAGTGGTGGTTACAGACTGGAAGGTACAGGCAGATTTACTGGGGTCACTGAAAAAAAAAAAAAATAAAAATCCATTCTTTGTAGTTAATTTCCCTGCTGGCATCCCGGGTGCTGATTGAATCCTGCTCCGTGGCTTCCCCTCACAGTATGTGATTGTGCTTCTCTCACCAAGACAGGCACATTTTTCATCAAAATGCAACGTTCAACTAAATAAATTACTCAGAACTTTTTCAAGTAAGTGAAGCGAGCTTCACCCTCTCTTTTTCCCCCCCCCTGCATTTACTGCAGTGCTAAGCAAAGGCACCCAGTAGCCTAAAGGGATATTCCAGATATTAATTTCCCAGCTTTGTAGTTGCACAGTTTCAATTTTGCAGCGACTCTGAGCTGCTTTCCTAGCAGAATGCAGGAGGGAGCTCAGGCTGGATTTTGTGCACAGTAATGGAGTGCAGGATTGAAAGGCTGCAGTGCTGTTCATGCCAGCAAAGAGCCTGGCCCTGCCTGAGGTGTGCCCCTGGTACCCTGGATATTGGCCTTCCTAGGGCTGATTTAGAGGCTGGGTTGGCATGGGCCATCCTACCTCTGCTGCTCTGCAGGGAAATCCTGAGGTCCACCACTTCAAATGGACCCTTAAATGCCTTTTATACCAAGATCACTTCTAAGAGTGATAGTGAAATGTCAGAGCAACCTGAAGGGCTTCAAGAGTTCAAGAGTGCTCCAGGTGCTGGGATGACGGAGGAGTACAATGGGACAAGAGAGGAAAAAGCCAGGATTGCTTTCTAATCTCTTTATTTGCTCTGGTCCAGATAAACCCAAGCATGTTGCTTCCCAAGCTTTGGTGATGCTCTGCTTTTTCACAGGAAGGAATTCTCTTTGGTAGGGCAGCCCTAACTCCCTGTGGAACCAAAACAGAGACTCTCAAAACCATGCTTGGTGGTGAGGTCCAGAATGATCTGTTCCATCACCCTGCCAAGGATGGAGGTGAGGCTGACTGGCCAATAATTTCCTACGTCCTCCTTCTTACCCTGCTTGAAGATGGAAGTAACATTGGCTGTTCTCCTCTCACTGAGCCCCTTTCCTGTCCTCCATGATTTCTCAGAGTAGGTAGGAAGAAGAAGGGAGCCTTGCAATAAAACTCTGCAACCTTCTGCACCACAGCAAAGGAAAACTAAAGCCTGTCTTTGCCAGCTCCTCAGCTGACGGTCTGTGAGATGCCTCATCAGCCCTGCAAGATAAAGTCCTGCTGTCCTTTTGGTCATGGGAGTTCTCCATAACATCCCCCTGAGGCAGCACAATCACAATCCAGTCACCTTCTCAGTATCTCAGTACAGCTCTGGGGTGTTCCTAGAGCAAAGACAGCTTCCACCAGCTAAGGCAGCTGGTTAAGTCATCTGGTGAGTCTTGGAAGAGGAAGGTTTGATGAGGAAGGTCTGAGAGATAAGATCCTGCTGATCCCACCATCCAAAACTGTACAGAGTAAGAAAAAGCCAATTTTTTATTCGTGCCTGTCTTTAAAAAGATGATATGGCAAAAGGCAAAGTCGTTGTTGTTGCTGCTGCTGTTGTTGTTGTTGTTAAAATCAGAGGAGTTGCCCACAAGCAGCTAGGGAGGTTTAAAAAGCGTGATCAGAGGTGTCTGTGCCTCTGTGGGCAGCACGCTGCGTAAGGAAATTTTATTTTTCTCCTCCCTGAGGTGGTTTCCTTGCGAAGAAAGCAGTCAGCAATTGTGGCATTAAAGAGATCGGCTTTAGATCTCTGAGTAGAGATGAAAGGGGAGCATTTATTGTCTGCAAGCCACTGCTGCTGGTTTGCTTCAGAACCAGCCAAGTAGCTCTGCACCAGTTACACTTACTTCAATGTCTGCAAGACGTTCTTCTTCTTATGCAATAGGGTTGCACAGTTCCCATTTTCAAAGAAGGGATAAAGTTTCAGGAAGAGCAGCAGAAAAACATCAAACATATTAGCAGAGGATCTGATGCCTTCTTTTCATGCTTTTCTCATTTCAGAAGGAAAAAGACCCTGCAAATTTGAAAAATTTCCTAAGGAGAAGGTTTATCACACCAAGCCCCATCCCCATCCCATCCCCCAAATAAAGCAGTGGCTGCTTCTGCTCAGACAATGCCTCCTAAGCTGTAAGATCAGCCTCCTGTGGTCCAGGGGTGCTTTGCAAGGTGGAACACTGCAAAGCATCAGGAAAATGTGGCTGTGTCTGTTCCATGCACTTTAGTTCTGCCTACTAAAGCCAAAGGATGAAGCTTAGGAACTTTGATTGTTCACTTTATGAGAGAAAATTGGTCTCCAGCTCTGCTGCTGCAAGAATTTCACAGGACAAATGAAGCCATGAAAATGGAACATAAGAGGGTGACACTGTGCTCTCGTATACAAAACAGCTCAAAAGAACAGAACAACAAAAGAAAGGCACCTTTTGTGTTTTAGGCTCTATCACAGGTGACTTCCCAGTGGGACAGCCTACTTAGACCAATTCATATCTGGACTGGCTGTACAGGGGAGCCAAGGCAGTGCTGTCTCACCACAGGTGGGAATTAAAAATGCCCACAAGTTTCAGAGGGAGAACAGCTATCAACCCCTGTCACTGCAAGGAGAGAGGCAATTTGTGTGGCTGTCCATGGCACAGACACAACTCAACCTAATGTGCTGAAAGGTGGTGTCTGCCTATTTCTCCCCATGGGAAGAGTTCTCTGTGCCCAAAGGAGAAACACAAGGTTCAGGGCCTTTTTATTTGTGGGAAGAGGGGGCAGAGTTTGTTTTTTTTTGCTGTGTTTCTGTGTGTGGTTTCCCCCCACAACCCACCAACTAACATCTACATTGTACTCTAGGCCGTGCAAAACCCAGATGTTAAGTTTGCATTCAGTTCTATGCTGGAAGCAGCTCCAATTTAACTTTCAGAACATGTCAAGAGCTGTAGTGAGGTCCTGCTGCAGGATACCAGGAGGGATGGCTCAGTCTCCCTGACAGCATCCTGTCTTAAGGCTCAAGGTGAAAAAGGAGCAAGGGCTCCAGGCTGCTTTTACAGGTAGTAATTAGGGGAAGCAGTTGGCAAGGCACGGAAATTTTCCCAGCTCACACCTTTCAGCTGTCGTCAGAACAAAGCCCTAAATCAATATTATTGGTCCCTGAAGAAATCCAGTGGAGATAAATTAACATAGCCTCCTAAATGGCAGGCTTCTCCACTGCTGTCAGTCCCTAGATAGAAACTGTCTGTTGCTGCTTCCCTGCTGCAGTCCCCAGGAGCCATCCCAGGGTTTTCAGGTGCTCCCACGTGCCATGCTACACAAACCAGCCTTTGCCCAAAATCAAACCAATCCTCATGTCTTCGTGTCTATAGAAAGGACAAAACATGCATGAATATAACCCTCTCTGCCATGTCACCACCTTCAAGGGCATCCCTCTTCAGGCATGGAGATCCCTGTTGGCAGAACTGGTGGTGAAGCTGGGCAAGAGTGGGTTGCCATGAAATTCCCTAGCAGCAATGTTGGGTGTAGCTCTCCCCAAGCTCGTGCAATATGATTTATATCACCTCTGCTGCTGCATGTTGTCCCTCTTGTCAAATACAAGGCAATCAGCAGAGGACTTAAACAAACTGCAGAGACAAGAGTGGGCTGGGTAAAGTATTTCCCTTATTTAGAGCAGGAAAAGGAGGTCTTTGTTTTCTCAAGAGGTTTATTTAGGGAAATGTCTGGAGAAGAAAGGGAGGAGAATAGAAGCACCTCGAGTTTGGGAAGAAAAAGACTCTAGGAAATGCTCTTTGCTGCTCATCTGTTGCTCTCACTTTTTAGTATGCCTAATAGACACTTGGTTAATTTTGAACAAAGCCCCTTTTGAAAAAGAAGCGATTCCTATGTGCGCAGGGCTTTTCAGACTTGGGAGGTCTCAGGTGTTTTCATTGCCTTTTAAAACATCTCAAGGTCAGAGGGATGTGATGAACAAGCAGGACTGGAGCTGCATTTTATTGTTGGTAGGAGCTGGCTGTTTGTGCAGCAATTTTCTCCGTCGGGGCTGGACGGTTGTGTTGTGTAATGGGGAATTAAAGGCAGGCCACAGAATGAAAGCAGGAGGCCTCCAGCCTGTGCTGTCAGGGTTTTATAATCACAAGCAGCCTGCTTGTCTTGGTTTGGGAAGACAGGTGTCTGCAAGGGAAAAGCCAGAGCTTCCCTTGGAGTGGAGAATGTAAACCCCCTCCCTCCAAACTATTATAATTCTGTAATTAAGGGGGCTTTCAGGCAAAGATTTGGGAATAGGAATTACAGTTCTTTACTAAGGAGTATTAAAAATTACAAAGGTAGTAGTACAAAAAAACCAGAAGCAAAAAAAAAAAAATCCTGGAAACCCTGACAGAGTCAGAACAGGAGCTGACACCCTGCTGGTCAGGGTGTTGGGAGCAGCCCAATCAAGTCCTCCTGGAGTGGCAGATGTGGTTCTGCTGGAGCAGAGATGATCCTGTAGCAGGGTCCAGTCTCCCTCTGGGAATGCCCTGCACACAGGCTGCCCTGGGGCTCTGAATCCCAGCTTGGATCCAGCTGGGGATGCTGGGCTCCTCCCCTGGGTGGAGCCTCTCCCCATGGGCTGCTGGAATTGGATCCGCCCTGCAGTGAGCCTGGATGGCCCATGAACAGCAGATACCCCTGGAGGGAGGGTGGGTCCTGGCAGGGATAAAGAGCACTGCCCCAGCTGGTTTAACAGCTGCCCATGGACAGCAGATACCCCTGGAGGGAGGGTGGGTCCTGGCAGGGATAAAGAGCACTGCCCCAGCTGGTTTAACAGCTGCCCATGGACAGAAGGCACCCACCCCCTTCCCCCTGGAGTTATGAGATAAAGAAAACACCTCCCCAACCAGTTTCAGCAGATGGGAAATAGAATACACACTTTTGGTTACATACTGCAACCCAAGACACTGCTGAACTGATCTGATGGGCTCGCTTTTCTGTTTCCCATCTTCCTGCTTGTTTTTGGGAGGGTTTAGGTTTCTTAGCTTGGAGTTTGGAGTGTGTTTGCATGAAAAGGAGGACCCTTATTTATAACTTTACCAAACCAAGCAGGATGGCTGCATGCAGCCAGTGGCCTCCCAAGCATCATTGTCCCTTTGATCTGTTCCTTGGGGGTTTTTTTTGCACAGGTTTCTTCATTTGCCCAGTCCAGCCTGAGAACCCAGAGACCAAGCACAGAACAGAGGAGAGTTTGGAGGGGGAAGAAGTGGATCAGCCAACAAAAACCCCCACCATCCTACCCTCATCTCAAGAAGCTCTGAATTGTAGAAGAGACAGATAGCTGGAGAATGTCACGGGCCTTTGTTGGACAAGACCAGCCACAGTCGATTTTTCCATGTCTTTGTTCTAAAAACTGATTTAATTTGTGCAGTGCAAAAATACTTTATAAGGATCTTTAAAAGTGCCAAGAAGGAACGCAGAGCTCAGCTGGAAGAAAAATGAAACTCTGGTACAAAGCAAGGAACCCAGATAATAAATGGGTCCAAAGGAATCAGCCTCGAATGACTGCATAGCACTCCTTTGGTGGAAAAATGGAGACTGGTTTATTGTTAAACAGTCCATATTTCTTGTGGGAAGTAATCATGCAGAGTAGTAACACTAATGTAAATAGAAATTCTCTCCAGAAATTGTTTCTGAGAATGCCAGCAGTCTCAAAATAGTCACTTGCTCCCTCCAAATAGACACCACTGAACTTACAAATTGATGTAATTCTAGCACTGGGCCTGTAACTTTCCTCTGCAGTCACGCTGCTGAATTAACAAGTAAGAGGCAAATAGAATGCAGAGAAGGCAGAGCTGCTGAACACCTTCCTTTGCACCAGTCTTCCCTGACAAGATCAGCCCACAGGGATCTCTGATCCAGGAGACCGGGGTAAAGGATTGGCGGGAAGAAAAATTCTGCTGGGTCAAGGAGGATTGGGTTAGAGATCACCCAGGCAAATGTGGCATCCACAAATCCACGGGCCTTGAGGGGATCCTTGGGAGGCTGTGGTGATCAGGAGAGGTGCCTGAGGACTGGCAGGAAGCAAATGTCACCTCACTCTTCAAAACAAGCTGAGCACCAGTGGCCATCACTCAGCTCTGCTGAGATCAGGGTCTGGGCTGGACATCCAGCACAGATTTCTCAAGTGTTTCATGAAAGCTGGCAATTAATACAACTGAATTGCTCTCCGCAGGGGACGTGGTGCAGCTCAGAACAAACTGACCTATAACTAAACCATACCTGCATATTCCCCAGTTCATATGAGTTTTTGGACTCAGCTGGTCAGAGCATGGTGCTGACAACACCAAGATCACCAAGGTCACTTTCTGTAGAGGCATCCACTTCATGGCCTACAAGGCCTACAAGGCCTCGATGATCCTTGTGGGTCCCTCCCAACTTGGAATGATCTTGTTACTCTCCACTTTACGCCAACAACCCCGTGATGAAGAGCTGCATCTGAATTGTTTCATTTCACACCTGGCTTCCTCCTTATATCAACGCGATTTTGTGCATTTAAATTTCAGAGGAAGCCAAACAGAAGGCAGCGCAGCAAAGCCAACCCCGCAGCCTCGTTCATCAGCGTCGCTTCAGGTGATGCCGTCTCTGCTGAGTCAGAAAGCTGCCCCTTGATTTATGACTGCCTGCTTTTTTTTTTTTTTTTTTTTTTTTTTTTTTTGGAAGAGGCTTTTCTCAATCAAGGCAAGGTTTAAGGCCTAAAGAAACTTTCCTGGCCTGAGCATCCACCTGCTGCGGGCTGTCACGCGTTGCTGCAGCGCCGTGGATGTCTGCAGCAAGCCAACAACGTGGCATTTCAGGGCCTCAGCTCTCTTGTGCCTGCTCACAAGCTTTTCTGCAAGCGTGTGTGTGTGGGCAGCTTTAATTGCTGCTGCTCGAAGCTGGGCAAAGCAAAACTGTTTCCTTTCAAGGTCATCTCTAGGATGCTGCTGAGTTTCCAGGCCTGATGCTAAGGTTTGTTCAAACAGAAAAAAAAATATATCTGTTTAACTTTATCCAGTCTCTTTTTTTTTTTTTTTTTTGGCTGACAATAGGCTTTGGTAGAATAGAAGGAACCAGAAAATACCGTTGTTGAAAGATACCTCTGCTGTTAGTTATGCTGGGAACCAGGGACTGGCTTTTCTGGGAAGGCAGCAGCCTGGGTTAGTAAAATCAGGAACGCTTTTCTGAGATTTAAGCCTCTTCCCACCTAAGGTCATTTCTACACAGTTATTCACTTGGAGGTATCAATTAGCCAAAATAGAGGTGGATTTCAGCCAGATGCTAAGAACTAACCCCTGCTCATGTGGTTTATTGACTGCAGCAGAGAGCCTGTTGATTTACAGGAGTGCAGTCAAAAGGAGATCCAGGACTTAATGAAGTGCTTTAAAGCAAGGAGTTTTATAGGAGACTCTCAGGAGCTGAAGGTGAGGGTGCAGCCTCCAGGCAACAGGCAACAGGGGAAGAATTAAAACAAGCTCTGGAATCAGTGGTTTGGTCAGGTACTTGCTCATGCCAGGCTGGTCTGGCTCTGCTGGGACTAGGACCAGTTGGTCCCAGATGGAGAGTTTTACTGGAGACCAGGCCCTTTGGACAGTCAGGGAAGTCACAGCATCTGACCCCCCACCACACCTTTCCTTGTTTTGATCCAGTTTTGACAACCCAGGTAACGTCAACAAGACAGCTCCTCCCACCCTGACTTTCAGGGGAATGGAAGGATGCTGTCAGCACAAGAATTCTGTGGGAAAGGTGGAGGCTGTTGCTTGCTTGGGCTGGCAAGCTGTTAAATGCTGAACTTGGACTGGGCATCTGAACGTGGGACTGCTTATTTTAAATGGCAATCAGCAAAGAAAACTACATGTATGATAAGTTCAGACCTTATCAGTCCAGAAACATCATTCACGTTTGCTCCTGTCCTGCTTTACAGTCAATAAAATGGGGTGTTGCACATTTTCAGTGTAAGCTGCAGCCATTGCTCCTAATAATTTTCCCTTTAGACGGGTGATTTTTCAAATAATCCAAATTACTGGAATGCTGAGTGTCTCTCAGAAGAGGGCCAGGCCACTCAGGAATATCAGGAATCATGTACAGACTTTGTAGATGCTTTATTGGTTACCACTGGCAAGCCCTCAGAAGTCCCTGGATCTTTGGGATTGGATGGGAAGCCACTGCCCCAGATAGAGGAGATGAGGGAAGCTGCTTGTGTAACCCAGCTGGGCTGAGGAGCAAAGCTGTTGGAATAATATTGTCCATTAAGGAATCTGAACCTTATGCAATTTGTCAAGTGGTCACCTTCTGTTATGGTGATTTCCAAACAAGCTTGCCTCACAGGTCAGGGTTTTATGCTGAACTTTCAGATGTGGTTATTTTTGCTCGTTTGCATGAGATTCAATTTTTTCCTTAGCTCCCTTCTGTCAAGTTATGGATGAGCACTGTAAACAGTACTAATGAGGCTGTATCTGTTATCTTGTAGTACATATAATTAATCCCCAAGTGAAATTAAGACAGACTGAATTTCAATGTCTGAAACAGGGGATGGGATTTAATCAAAAATGACACGGGGGTAGCTGCAACAACTTCACTTTTTTTTTTTTTCATATATTCAGATTTGGAAGCAGGCTGCAGGTAAACCTTTTTGGTAGAGCCACAGAATTTTCTTAAGAAAGGATGCTCTTTGATGTTTGATCTTTGCATGCTTTCAAGCCTAATCAACAAGGAGATTTAATCAGTGAAACAGATAGCAGCTAACAAGCTCTGAGAGATGCTCTCGTGTTAGAAAAAACAAATTACTTTGTGGGTAGAATTGCCTCGTTAAGGTCTAAGGCTGGACAGGCTTCAGCGATCTCAGACCCAGGGGGAGGTTAACTAGGCTTGGGGAGAAGGATGTACCACTGATGGTAGAACACAAAGAATGCAGAATTTATGAGCCCCAAGGACATTGAGGAGTCCCAAATCCAGGCAGAAAGTGATAAAGCAACTGTGCTGAGTCAGCCGTGCCTGGGTAGAAGGTAAATCTTGCAGGGGCAGATCACAGCCAGCAGCTCACACACCACTGCCCTGAGAAACCCAGCTCCGAGGAAGAGAAAGCCTGAGCGTGGGGACTAATTAGCATGAGACACGGGAGAGTCATTAACCAAAGACAGAGTACTAATTAACAAGAGAACTGTGTGACTTGCAGCCTAACCCCTTAGTTTGCTAAAATGTATGAACAGTGGAAAGTTTTGATGGCTGGCGTGCTTGATTTGTGGAGTACCACAGAGCCTGCACAGCTCTGAAAGAAATCATCTGTGTCTCTCTCAAGTGTAATAATTATTGGCTTATTGCACACCAGGTAATGAATCTGATTTTTGTGGACAACGCAGGAGAACAGGCTGTGGGGGAATTTTTATTTTCTTCATTTTATTTCATAATGACTGATGGACCAAACTCAGGTTTCTCAGAGAAACTTTTCTTTTTCTTCTTGGTTTGGATCCTAAATTTACTCCTCCAGTGCTTTAGAAGTACATTGTATAGAGGAAAACCAATGGAAATACCTTGGCAACACATTTATTATTAAGAAATAGGTCACTGTTATATTTTTTTTTTACCAATCTTCCTGTGGAATGAGTGTCATATTTCCTGAAAACTAAATATAGCAATGTGCATTGAATGCTAATGTGTAGATTTCTCTAAGTAAAAGTGTCACAAACAGATCTTCAGAAAGTCTCCAGGGGTCCTGGGAGGATTTTAAAGACATGTTGCTGTTTACATGTAAAATATTGCAGCCCAGTTCAGGAAAGTGGTCAGAATTAGTCAGTGTGTCTTCTGTTTCTGCAAATATTTTAAAGGATAAGGAGTCAGAAATGTTTAAACTGGAAGTGCCCTGCTTGGGCTAGTGTGGAATATGCCACTCAAGGTAGAGTTAATGACTTAATTATCCCCGTTTTTCCAAAAATGCTTTCATCAAGGACTTGCTTTGATGCTTCCTGCTTCATGGGCTTGCAGGAATGACCAAGATATTTTCAGTTCAGACCCAGAACGAGGCTGCTGAGGAAAGGCAAATCTGCCACAGCCTGAAATACAGTGGCACGAAGCCTAACACTGAAATACTGTAGGCTTTGCCTGATTTTGCACCCTCTGACGTGTGCTATGATTTGTAGGAAGGCAGAACCCAGGCATCTGCTGAATCTGCATCATTTAGTTGGCTCCAAACAGGCTGAGGAGATCTTTCATGAGCCTGGTGACACTGCAGAGACAGTGCTGGCAGCGTCGTGCTGCCACGTGTGTGACAGGTTTGTCACCTCGTGCTGGTGGGGAGGCTCAGAGCCACAATGTTTTCAAAAACTTGATGTGCCATCACCCAGCCAGGCCTGACTAAAATGTCTCCTCTCTGCCTGCCCTCAGATAAATAAATAGATCAAGTTTATTTATTGAAACAAATTTAATGGGCGTAAATAAAACTGAATTCAGACAGGTTCCTGGTTTTGGGACATGTCCTTGAAAAGATCCAGAATTTTAATTTTTTTCCCCCACTGATTGAATTTTTCAGTCTCAACCCCCTTTTTTTTTTTTTTTTTTTCACTTTGGGGAAGAGGGAGGGTGGGTAAACAAGTGGTCCTGTTGTTTTGGCAGCACAGAGGAGGATGGAGAGGAAAAGAACTTGTCCCAGAGAGCTGCAGGGCTTTCTGCCAGCAGGAATTGGGACAGCCCTTCCTCCTGCCCTCTAGGAAGCAGAGCAATGGAGTGCTGTGGGAAGGACAGGCCAGTGCCTGGGGGATTTGGATTTGGGGGACCTGGGAAACTGCAAATTCCCCAGAACTGATCCACCAAAGGCTGTGGCAGACCAGCTGCTCCTACAGGCAGAAAAGCCAATACCTGACATACTCCACACTCCTTGTTTTGTTGTTGCTTTATTTTTGTTGGCTTGGTTTTGTGTTTGGTTTTTGGGTTTTTTTGTTTGCTTGGTTGGTTTTTTGGTTGTTGTTGTTTGTTTGGGGTTTTTGGGTTTTTTGGGGTTTTTATGTTTGGTTGGTTTTTTTGTTTGGGTTTTTTGTGGGGTTTTTTTGTCTGTTTGTTTTTGGGGGTTTTTTGGGGTTGTTTTTTTTCTTTGTTTTTTTTTGTTTTGGTTTAGTTTTTGGGGGGTTTGGTTTTGTTTGTTGGTTTGTTTTCCCCTCACATCGCTGAAATTCTTCTGGTGCCCAGATGTTTGCTGGCAGAGGTTCACAGAACCACTCAGAAAATGAGTTCAGGAATGGCCAAGGTGCAACACAAGGTGCAAACAAAGGGAAAAAAACCCCAAACCCCTAATTAATGTTCAGTGTGTAAATCCTCAGACTTGATGAAGAAGATACAGAGGAGCCCATTCAATGTCTTCCATCTGTCACTGATTTTGCACCTGCCATGGGCAGACTCAGGAATATTACTGAAATGGGCTCTGTCATACTTCAAACAGCAGGAATCTTCTGGCATTGGGCCATGGACTTACCTCTGTAAAGCCTGAAAATCCACATGTGGTCCTGCTGCCAAGGTGCCTCTGCCCACCCCTCTCACTTCAGAGCAGGGCAAAGACTGAGAAGCCTTTTTGTACCTTGTAGCTGACAGCTGCTGAATGGAAGGCACCAAACTGGTATGCAGCACTGTAAAAAACATTCAGAAGGAAAACCCTGGTGATGATAGATAGTGGAAGATTAGTTGAGTTGAGAAAAACACTGGAAAAGTGGGGCTTTTTATTTTTCCAGAATAGAAAATGCCGTGCAGAATGTCCTTTTTTGTTAAACACAGTCTTGCTGCTTGTGTAAGGACACCTGCGAGATGTTGTGGATCGAGGCAAAAAAAAATAAATGTGGTTGTCATGGGTTGTGGAGCCAGGGGTGTGTATTCTATTTCATTTGTTAAAAGCAGTTGGGGAGATGTTTTTCTTTCTCTCTTGTAACTCTGGGGGGAGAGGGGCGGAGGCCTTCTGATAATGGGCCAGCTGTTCAAACCAGGTGGGGCAGTGCTTCCTATCTCTTTCACCTCAGGTCCTCCCTCCAGGGGAATATTTTCTGGTAATGGACCATTAAGACACCCCTAAAAGCACACATCCCCAAAGTAGAACATCCACATTCCATCATCCTATTGTGAGATGCTCCACCCAGTGGGAGGAGCCAACCATTCCTACCTGGATAAAAACTGAGACACAGGAACACGAAGGCATCTGGCTTCATGCAATTTCTGGGAGGAAGACTGGACTCCTTCTCACCATCACCAGATCCCTTTCACCATCCCTGGACCCTTTTGCTACAGGATCATCTCTACTCCACCAGAACCACATCTGCCACTCCAGGAGGACTCACTTTGGGACTGCTTCCAACACCCTGACCAACAGGGTGTCAGGTTATTCCCTCTGACCCTGTCAGGGTTTTCCAAAATTGTTGTTCGTTTGCTGGTTTGGTTGGGTGGTTTTGTTTTCTACTGCATTTGTATTATTAATATTCCTAGTAAAGAACTGTTATTCTTATTCCCAAATCTTTGCCTGAAAGCCCTTAATTGCAAAATGATAATTTGGAGGGGGTGAGGGGTTTACATTCCCCATTCTGAGGGAAACCCCAGTTTTCCCTGGCAGACACCTGTCTTTCCAAACCAAGACAGTGATGCAACACACAATGTGTGGATGGAGGCAAAAGCTGTGCAGAGGTGCCCCTGCCCCTCTGGAATGAGCAGAGGAGCAGGCAGGGCAGTGAGTGGTGCACGGGGAGCTCTCTGCCTGCTCAGCTGGACTAAGGAGCTGGCCCTGTTAAGCTCCCTCTTCAGAAAGCTGACACGGGCAGAACGAGCTGTGCAGGGAAAGGGGGACAGCCATTCTGAGCCTCCTAAGAGACTCTTAAAAGCACTGAGTCCTGCCTGAGCAGGGAAAGCTGCGAGTGTTTTTGATGTTAATTGAAGGATGTTTCAGCCTGATTTAATTTGCTCCTTGCCCTGCTGACAAATTAAGCAGCTCTGCGATGTGGTGGGTGCCTTTATGCACTTTATCCTAATTATTGATAAGTGAGTGTGAGCAGCAGCAGTGCCTAGCCCTGAATGGGGGGAGGGAGGAAAGCAAGCAGTTTTCATCACCAGGGCTTCTTTGACTGTGACTGCTGGTGAGGAGATCATGTCATTTTAGGCATCTTAGAGGATTTATGCTGTCAAAGACCTAAGACTAAACCCTCCTGTCTATAACCTTCACTGCCAACTCACCAGTTCTGTGAAAAACAACCACAGAGCTCTCGGGGACGTCAGGTCACTTGGGGGAATTGTGACTGTGTATGACTCTTATCTGATTGTGGTGGTTTGATAAGGGCTGCATGCCCTGTGCCCACCAAAGCCACTCTATCCCTCCCTTCCTCAGCTGAACAGGGGAGAGAAAATGCAATGAAAGGCTCACAAGTCGAGATAAGGGCAGGGAGAGATAATTCACCAGTTACTGTCACGGGCAAAAGAGTCTCAGCTTGGGGAAATTAGTTTAATTTACTGCCAATCAAAATCGGAGTCAGATAATGAGAAGTAAAACAAACCCTAAAAATACCATCCCTCCTTCCCAGGCTTAACTTAATTTCTGATTCCCTGCCTCCTGCCTGCCAGCAGCACAGGGAGATGGGGAATGAACAGTCAGTTCATCAGGTGTTTCTGCCACTGCTTCCTGCTCAGGGGGAGGTGTCCTTCCCCTGCTGGGTCCCTCCCATGGGGGACAGTCTTCCACTAATTTTTCCAACATGAGTCCTCCTCCTGGGCTACAGCTGTTCACAAACTGCTCCTTCAGCTTGTAGAAACCCAATAGGAACGTTTTTGGTGGTAGCAGAGCAGGGAGAAGGAGACAACATGGACAGGTCTTCAGTCAGAGGCTTCGAAATCGTGGTGTGAAATTTGGGAACAGCCAAGATCTCTTCTCTGAGGAATGCTATACCTGTCTCAGTTCTCTGCTTCACTTCTGTGCAGGTGTTCAGCCTGCAGGGAAGGATTTGGTGTTGTGGTGTGGTACTTCTGGTCAGAAACGTGGTACATGATCTGTGTTGTAATTTGGTTTCCAGTTCTGGCTGCCCCTTTCCCGAGTGGGTTTTTTGGCAAGTGGAGCAGCTGCACCTTCTGTTTCCGGAGTGGCAGAGTTTAAAAAAATACCCCAAAGGTGCTAATGTTAGGCAGCTGCATGTTCTTCATACAAAACTATCCTTGGGCATTATCTAGAACATTTCTTAAGGAGAATTTTGGTGCTTCACAGTGTGCTGTGTGAGCCTAGCATGTAGCAGAATTCATAATACCCATTCCAGCCACCAGACACTATGGTGAGAAGGAATACTAAGAATTTTTAATTTTTTTTTTAAATATATCCTTGATTAATAAAAACATAACACTTACTGCAAGATCAAGTGCTGGAAGTGGATCAAATCTTGTCCTTTGCTGAACTATGGAATTAAGCTTATGCTCTAACAATCTCCCAATTTTTTTGGATGGGATGGAAAATGTTTTGCAAACTGGAAGGGTTATGGAAGTGGAAATAGCGGGGTTTCTGATCTAATTCTGTCACAGGGGTAAATAATGAAGGAGAAGCAGAAATAGATGCTGTTGAATCCATGCATAGGAGTTAGCAAGGCTTGGCCCCTTTCTCAAATGTGCTGCAATTGCAGGAAATAGTTGAAGATTAAAAACGAGGTTTTCATCCAGGACCCAAGTGCCCTGTCACATTGTGACAGTTAAAATGGGTAAATAAACTTCTTATGAAATATGAAAGTGCAATTTAACAAAAAAAAAAAAAAACCAGGAATACTCTGAAAGATGGCCTGAAGCTTCTGATGGAGGACTGGCTAGGTTTTTATTTCAATTGTATTGTTATTATTCACCACAGTAAAATGTATGTGTAGGTTTCTGAAGGTCGTGAGTTCCATCCTCACATGGGGCACCATTAAATTTGCTTTTTTATCTTCTTTTCCTGTCAGAGCTGGGATGAAATGCTCGAGAGGCGTTCATGTTTCGTGTTTGGACTCAGATGTTTATTAATTCTCATCTATGTTACAGTCTCACAAGCTGTGAGTTCCAGCTAACAAGGTAGAAAATGGATCTGTCTCTATCTCTCTACAAAGCCTTTTAAGCACAAACTGTTCAATTATGAAATGACACCTGAATTATTTTTACTTTTAACCCAATACCCAACCACCCCTGCCCCACAATGTGGATTTTTCTACCCAATTACAAAACACCACCCAGACCCCCATGGGGAAGAAGGTGAAAAAGAAGGGCTCAGCCTCTGCCCTGAAACCTCCACCTTGCTTTATATCTATTCCTGTATTCTAAACCCTGAAACTCTGAGTTTTGCCCCCTGTGATCTCACACCCTTCCATTCAAACCACACCCCCACAATCCCAGTGCTGTCCCTCAATTTTGGGAGCCTTTTCCACGGCCTCAGGTGGAATGCAGGGTTTGCTTGGGGGTCAGTGCCTGTCAGCACAAAAAGCCTGGAATCCTCAGTTGCCCAGGGCTCCAACATCCATCTTTGGGGTGGTTTTATCCCCCATGTTTTAGATGTGGAAGCTCAAGTATGATACAGCAGTTCTTGTTTTGGTGTCATGCCTGCACAGCTGTCGCTTCCAGCGTGCTGGGCAGGGTGATGAGGTTGATGGTGAGGAGAGGTGGGAGTTGAGGGAGTGAAGGAGGGAGGGAGTGAGTGAGTGAACCCTCCACTGCTCTCCCAGCCTGAATAAATGCACTGAGCCTGCAGCAGCTGCCACTCTGCAGCAGGACTGCTGACTCAGGCACCCAGGGTACCAGGACACTGCTAGAAGCAAGCCTTGTGTTCTCCTCTGTAGTGCTGCAGAGGGACTTCCAGGTTGAATGGGACAACATTAATTAGCAGAGCTGCTCAGCTTTAGCAGCACTGCAGTTTCTCATTGGAGGAAAGGCTTGCATGATCATTGCCTCTGTCTGATTTTTCCTTCCACTCCCAGTAATTCCTGACCCTGGCTGACAAACTTGATCGATCTTAACGGATGAGCAGTGTTCCCAGAGTTATTGAATTTCCCACAAATGCTGGGAAAATCGGTGGTCAAAGGAACAGCCCTGGCTGACTCAGAAAGTTTGGTGCCTCAGCTTGCAGTTGACCCAAATAAGCATCAAGGCAAGCTGAAAGGAGAGATTAGCAGCAAATGTCTTGTGGAACATAAAATTGGTGAGTATTGCAGTGGGGAAAAAGCAGAAAGGAAAAAGTTCAAGAATGCAAATAAGCTGGGAGAAATTCCACTAATTGGCAAACTGGCTCGTTAAGGAACAGGGAGGAGAATTCCCTATAAAAATTTGCACCTTTCCTGTCAGTGCAAGGATGGGGAGAGGAGAGGAGAGGAGAGGAGAGGAGAGGAGAGGAGAGGAGAGGAGAGGAGAGGAGAGGAGAGGAGAGGAGAGGAGAGGAGAGGAGAGGAGAGGAGAGGAGAGGAGAGGAGAGGGATGTCTGTGAGAATCTGCCAGGCACTGTCCATCAGCAGTGAGGTAGAGCTTGGATCCACCTTGTTTAAATGGCCACAGGGTCCCTACAAGCTCCAGAAAAGACACACCCACCCCTCTCCTGGGGGTTCTTTCCCAGCAGCAGAGATCCTGTTTGGAATACACTGAGGGGATTCTGGATGTGTGTTTGGGTGACCACAGAATGAAAAGCCACACAGCAAGCGGGAGGCTTGTGGCTGGAAATGCAGAATTAGGCATGGGCTGCACAAACCCTGGTCACTTCTGCTGCTTTTGCATCAGGATTTTGTCAGCCTTTGGCCACAGAAGGGAAGAAGGATGACTCATGCCTAAAGCATGATCAGGTCTTGAATTAAAAATTTAAGCCCCAGATGGACCTTTGGATGTTTTGCCTTTTTTTTTTAAACAAATCCGTTTCAGAACTATCTTGGAAGGAAGGCTAGTTGAGAGATACCCCAAGCTACCCTGTGACTATCAATATTGATGGTGAGAAATCTGTCAATGCTCCAAGTCAGGAGATCAGGGAGAAGAAAGATGTATCTCTCCTAATTCAACAAGACCTGTGTCTGAAACCTCCTGGACAGCTTCTGGGAACTTCAGCCTCAGCCTCTCATCTCAGGCTACACAGAGTACATCAACCTGTGGGTTCTGATTTGGTGATCTCTTGGGTGTTCCATGAAGAAATGTCAAGAGATGAGTAAGGCAGCTCTTTTTCTGGCCCAACACTGTAGAAATTTGGTTATTTCATTGGATATGTGTTACAGGGAGAAAATGAAGAGAAATTACAA
The DNA here is from genome assembly GCA_027886175.1 of Phylloscopus collybita. Lineage (NCBI taxonomy): Eukaryota > Metazoa > Chordata > Aves > Passeriformes > Phylloscopidae > Phylloscopus > Phylloscopus collybita. The sequence continues at coordinate 30,769,372 of JAJNNQ010000013.1, read as the reverse complement.
TACCTCAAATTAGTAGGCTAGGCTTACATCAAAGCTATGCAAATTCAGGGTGCTGAACACAGATCTTCTGCACTGAGCAACTTGTAGGAAAGCATCCTCCATGCTCCTCCAGCTCTCAATGCCTTTAAATTATCACAACTGTACAGCTTCCTTCTGGCAAATAAAGTTATTTATTTCAGCACAGGCAGAGCTGGGTGATGACCTGTGGTTGGTTGTAGAAAAGGGCAAACTTGATGATCTCCTGGTTCTGTGCTGAAATGAAATCCTATGCATAAATGAGAGGTTTTCTTCAAGCTTTGTTTGCAAGTAGGAGAGCTTCAGTATTAATTAGCATCGGTCTCTTCCCTTTAAGTACTTTCCTTCTAATATTTTCATGAAAGATTCATCCCTGCTTTTATGAACAATATTAAAACAGGCCTGTTAGCATCTGCCATGAATAACCATCTTTTCAAATTGATTCTGGAGAGTGCTGAAACCTTCCATCCACTTCCTTGGGGAACAGAAGGAGCAGACGAAGAGCTGGCAGCCACAGTGACCACTGGAAGTACTCAGCTGCAAGATTCACCCTCCAGCTCTGCTTTCTGCCCAGGGGGTTATCGTGGTGTGAGTGTGCACATTGCAGCCCTGCTGTGAACCCTGGGGGGCACAAAACTTGGCAGCAGGTAACAAGGGGCAAGCAGGACCAGTAGAGTGCATTGTTATAAATGAAATGAATGATTTAGGTAATTTGTGTTATTATAGTTGATAATTACAAATATGTAGGGGCTATTCAGCAAACTGCAGAAATTGTAAATATGGAGAAGATATTAAGCAATAACTGAGTTGCAGAAACTGCAGAAACAGAGAAGTTAGAGAGTTGGAGCAGGATAATGTAATTGAACTTTGTGTCATAAGACATGAAGAAAGGGAGAAAATGAAAGATATGGTGAAACCATGGTGACCACAGTGGAAGGTTCCCAGAGATGTGCTGCGAGGAGGAGGAGAGACTTCATCCACTGACCACTGTGAGAGGGCAGAAGATCCCAGATTCCTGGAATTGGAAGACCCAACCATGACCAAATATGGGAAAACATGGACTGGGGAGGGACCAAGGGGTGTGTGTGTGTAACCCAAAAAGTTATAAAAATGGGAAACTGTGGGGAAAACTTTTGAAAAGCTGTGCGTGGAGCACGAGCTGAGACTTGTGCTCTCCGGCTTTCCCAAAGCACTGCTTGCTTCGGCTTCTCGCTTTAATAAAAGTTTATCTAATTGGCAATCAATTATTGGGTCCTTTACATTGACCAGCATCTCCCTGCACTGAAAACCACAGGGAATTGCAGTTATGATGGGGCAGTGTGTGTGGAACTTGCTGGAAAGCTGTCAGAAATACCTGAATCCTCTCAGGTGGCTCGCACCAGCCTGGCTCCTGAGAGCTTGCAGGGATGAGTGTGACTGCTTCTTTGGGGTCTGTTACACACCCCTCTGTCCTTCCTCCTTGGAACTGCAAACCCCAAAACACTGCTGGTTATTCACACTCCCAGCAGGGGTGCTTTTGCTTCGGGGGATGAAATGAAAATGCCATTTCGAGAAGTGGAGGGGAGGGGAGTACTCAATGTCCCTCTAAGACATCAATGACTTGGAGCCTATTGCTGCCAGAGCATGTGGGTGTAGACTGGGGTTTCTAAATGCATTTGTCCCCAGGTAATCATCACCCTGTGCTTGCTCTTAAGGCTGTTTTTGCATAAGGCCCAAAATGCTCGGGCTGATTTTTAAACAAAGCAGCTCCGAGTTACTGTGGTTTCCTACCAGAGCACTGGAACCTAATTAGGGAGTTGTAATTGTTGCCTTCCCTCTCTTTCTTTCTTGGGGTGGGCTGGGAAAGGAGGCCATGCTGTGTTAGGCAGGACACTTTTGTGTGTGTGTCTGTGTGTGTGTGTGTGAACTTCTCACTCTGGATGACTTCCTGGTGACCCTTCCTCATCTCAAAGTTGTTTCTTTGGGTAACTAAATTTACATTGGTGCACCGAAGCAATGAACTCGGGCTGACTCCTTCAACCAGCCTGCACCTTTGGCAGGGAGAAGAATCACATGCAGTGCTGAGGAGGGAGGTGTTGCTGCCAAAACAGGGCTGAGATTGGGCTGTCAGGGCTGCAGGACATTCTTGGATTTCACATGCCAGCAGTAAGTTTAATTTTGGTTTTGGTTTTGTGTGGTTTTTGTTTGGTTTGTTGTTTTTTTTTTTTTAAATTTTGGTGTGGGTTTTTTTGTTGGTTTTTTTTGTGTTTTTGTTGGGGTTTTTTGTTTGTTTTTTTGTTGTTGTTTTTGTTTGTTTGTTTGTGTTGGATTTTTTGGGGTTTTTTTGTTTGTTTGTTTTTTTCTTTATTGTGCACAGAGGGTAGCAGTAGTTACCCACTGCTTGCTAATTCTCTTGGGTTTTCCTGCTGCCTAGCTCTTCTGCTGGAGGTGGAATGCTTGGAAAGGAAGCTGGTGTCTCCCATCTAGCCATTGGTAGCCTGGATGACGCCTCTTGCCCTGCAGGAAAGAAGAAGAGTGATGCTTTGTAGGGAAAACGAGAGGGAAATCCCAAAGCTTCTGGCAATCTGCTGCTGCAGGAAGCACCTTGGCATCATCTGAGCACAGCCCATGCACTGCTCTCCCTCCAGGTGCTGTCTCCCATGCACCTCAGTGCTTTGCTCTTCGTGTGGTAAAAGATGAGATCCTCTCTTCTCAGATGTCCTTGGAACCTTTGGTTTCCTTGCTGGCTGCCCTGCTGCTTGTCACTCTGCTCTGGCTGCTCCTTTGGTAGCCAGAGAATGGAGAATGCCTCTGCTGCTTCTTTTCCATGTCCTTTCCCTGCTTCTCTTTCCCTCTTGCACTTCTGAGGCTGGGTCTCTCTGAGTTGGTGCAGACCCATCTAGACCTGTCCTGCACACCCCTCTCCCTCTCTCTCTCTTTATCTCTCTTGACCTGTCCTGTATACTTCTTCTGAAAAAAAAAATTGATTTTTTTGCCCTGTGGCTCTTTTGCTTGCCCCTGCTGAAGAAGAAATCCCAGTCTGCAGGAGTCTGTGTGTTTTTGCTCCACGCCAGGTACTGGTGGAGCACTCAGTGAGTGTTGAGAGGCTGGGGAGGAGGTTCAGCAGCTTCTCTGAGGCTGCTTGGGCTCTTTGGATCACACACAGTGGATGAATCAAAAATGCCCTCTGCGTTTTGATGCAGAATTACAACAGAATTACAAATCCTGTTGTGATTTAATTTGATTCCAAATTAAAAAAAAAAAAAAAAGAACCCCTGGAATTACAAAGATGTGAGCCCAAAGGAGAGAGGAGCAGGGTGGAGGTGCCACCCAGACACACAATGTGAGCAGGCAGTGGGCACATTGCACAGATCTGGGCTGTGTGGTTCAGGGAGCTGACAGCCCATCAGCTTGTGAAAAATGATGTTTCACCTTTTTATATTAAGTTATAAGTTTAATGAAAATAAAATAAAATAAAATAAAATAGAATAAAAATATACAATAAGGAGACAAAAAGATATCTTACTCAGCTGAGGGTGCAAAGCAACACACCCCCCAGTTCTAAATTCCTTGGTATTTGACAGTCTTGGTGTTACATATTTCAATCAGCGAATGCGTGATTCAAATATTCATTTTGGTTTCAAGACCCCCCCTAAGCATACAGGTTATCTGTGAGGCTCCACAAAGTCCAGATGTATGTTGGAAATCTGTCTTCTGGAGATTTAGACCCTCAAGGGCTTAATTGTTTCTTATCAGAAATCATTAGTTCAGGAATTCCAGAGTCCCTTCTGTCTTCTATCTGAAAATACACCTCCATTACATTTTAAATTCTACAAATAAAATGAAATAAAGTACAACCTTCTTACATTATATTCATAACATTCATTTCAATATTTGTGAAAAGCCAACTCTAAAATACGCATCTATAACAAGCTGAAGGAGGTGATGAGCATCCACAGGACAGGTATCAGCTTTAGAACAGCTTAATCTGCAACCTGCTGCTGCTTCTTGGGTTCCTCAGACAGAGAGGAACATGCAGGACACCCCTACAATCTCATAGGCTCAGGCTTTAAATTCTCTTGGGGTTTGGAGCTGCTTCTCTGGGCTGATCAGTGCTCAGCATGCTGGAGCTCTGTGTTCCCTCCTGCCTGGTTAAATTTGGCTCCTAACTCCTTGCCACTCAGTTCTTGGTTAAGATGAGATCTTTTCACACTTCCTCAGCTGGATACAACTCTCCTCTCCTCCTCCTGGACATTTTAGCATTGCAAATAAACCCTGTCTGATCACAGGAGGGGCTGCAGAGTGCAAAAGCTTTCAGAGAAACCTCAGCAAACAAATTAGTGGCAATTGTAAATGAGGGTAATTACACAGCTCATGGCTGGAGAGGCCAGCTGAATTCTTGGCCCAGTCTGTGTGTGAGAATATGAAGCCACCTAAAATCCTGGGCAGCTGCAGAGTGATGTGAGAACACCCTTTTGTCACCCTGTTGATGTGTCAGTTCTGGTATTAACTGGGACAGTGCAATGCAGTATTTTGCCACCTCCTGCTGCTGTTATTCATCCTTACTGTGGAAGCTCAGGGTTCTCTTTTGAAAAATGCTGCAACTCACCACCTTGATAATCTTTATTCTGCTGTCTGGTACTACAGCCCTCTCAAGAGAAATGGCATTTAAGATGAGGGCTGAAACTAGTGCCATATTACTGGGGTTTTATTTTAGCTGTTGATTTTTCACAGCTTCTTTTAACCCAGAAATGAATATGTCAAAAAAAAAAACAACCCAAAAAACCAAAACAAAACAAACAAAAAACCCCCAAAAAACAAAAAAAAAAACCAAAAAAAGCCAAACCAAACTCAAAAAACCCCAACAAAACAACAACAACACAACACCAAAAGAACCAAACCAAAACAGAAACAAAAATGTGAGAGTTTTGCAGGGAGAACTTCTAGCCCTGCTGGTTTGCTCAGAGGAAAGAAGAAATATTTTCCTTTTAGACCCATATTTGTGTTTGTTTTAGGTACCAAAAAGAAAGAATAGCTTTAAGAAGGGTGAGCACATTGCTGTTGAGGGTGAGGCTGGTCTTTTTGTCTGATTTATTTATTTTTAAATTGCTTTGTTCCTTCACTGAAAGGACGACGTGCACAGTGAAATGCATATTTGGCAATGTATACTTGTCCTTCTAAAATAAGCTCATCTGTCCAGTGGGTGACAAGAACCAAAAGTAAAACTTGTGGGTTGGGATAAGAGCAGTTTAATAATTTAAGATTGGCTGAAATATCATAATAGATGATGAAAATGATGATGGTGATGATGATGATGATTAAGAACCATCATCAGAAGATGTGATGCTCAGAACAATTGCTCCCCACATGCTGACAGAGGACAGACCCCATCCCTGAACCCAAACTGGCCCCTTCTGGGTGACCCCCCCCAGTTTATACACTGCTCATGATGTTCTCAGCTGTGGAATGTCCCTCTGGCCAGTTTGGGTCACCTTTCCTGCTTATGCTCCCTCCCAGCTTTTCTTTTGTGCACCTCTTCACTGGCAGAGCATGAGATGCCAAGAAAAAAAAAAAAAAGTCCCTGACTTAGGCTAAACATGATTTAGCAAAACCAGCACACCAGCATGTTATCAACTTCCTTCTCATGCTGAATCCAAAACACAGCACAAATTAATTCCATCCCAACCAAAACCAGGACATCATTGTAGGTGCCTCCTACTGAAATATTCTCTTCTGTTCTGCCCTGTTCTATTCCAGCCTGCTCTGCTGTTTTCTGTCATGTTCTTTTCTCCTCTCCCCACCCTTTTAGTGAGCAGAGCTTTTTGCCCTGCCTCTGCTGGAGGAGGTAGCTGCTAAAAGCTCTCAGGGCCCTCATGTGGAGCTCACTGCTGTTTAATGCCATTTTTACCACTGCCAGTGGCCACTGGAAGGCCAGTGAGCCTGGAGTGGCTGACTGGGTGAGATATATTTGGTTTCTTTGTGCCTCAGAGCAAGGCCAAGGCTTTGATCTCCTCCTTGGCACCACAAAAAGCACGCAGGGATGGGTGGGTGGGCAAACTGAGGCACGTGGCAAACCTTAAAACAGGACAAGGTGCTCTCAAGTCTTTCTCCAGCAAGCTCCAGAGAGGTCCTTTGAGAGGACATGGCCTTAAATCCCAGCTGTGTTTGTGTCACTGGTTAAGCCCTGGTGGGCAGCTCAGTATCACCCAGCCACTCACTCACCAGAGCTCCCCACCCCTGCCCTGGGTGGGATGGAGAATTGGAAAGAAGAGGGAAAGCTTGTGGGCTGAGATGAGAACAGTTCAACAACTGAAACAAGAGAAAAGACACTGCCAGCAGCAGTAATAATAATAATAATAATAATAATAATAATAATAATAATTTATTATTATATAATATTATATATTATATAATATTATATATTATTATATTATATTATATTATATTATATTATATTGTATTATATTATATATTATTATATTATATTATATTATATTATTATATTATATTATGTTATATTATATTATATTTATTTTACTATAATAGAATATATCATAATAACTTATTATAATATATAATATCATAATGTACAATTTATTATAATAAAAATATCATAATTATGATAGTGATGATGATGGTGATGATGATGATAAAAATGAAAAGGAGGGGGGGAGAGAGAGAGAGAGGAACAAACCCCTGGAGAAGCAAGTGATGCACAACACAATTGGCTCAGCTCTCACTGGCTGATGCCCAAACCATCCCTGAGCAGTGATCAGCAGCTCCCCTAGTTTATATACTGGTCTACAAATGTCTGTACTGATATATAAGTTTGTATATGTGGTACAGAATACCCCTTTGGAATGTCCCAGCTGTGCCAACTCGTGGCTTCTGGTTCAGCTCCTCCCCTGGCAGAGCAGAAAAGACCAAAAAACCCTTGGCTGAGGGTAGGCACTATTTAGCAAGCACTAAAACATCAGCATGAATGTTTTAGTTCAGCATTGCTCTCCTCCTAAATCCAAACCACAGCACTGTAGCTGCTGCTTGCAGGACAGCATTCACCTCTTATTCCACACTGCTGACATCATGCCAGGTCCCACACTTCCCAGGACTCCCTCACCTTTCTTATTTTTATTTTTTTTTTTTGATAGATAGATACACAGAAATCAGAAATTCTGGGCCTGCCAAGCTATAAATAGTTCTCCCTTATGCTGAACACTCCAAATCCACCTGAGCCTAAGAGTAAATGAAAAACTCTGCCCTTTTTCTTAAATCTATCTCGACCCTTTGATGCCAGTCAAGCAATTGGATTTTTCAGGAAGCTTTTTTTTTTTTTACAGCTGGGAATGTGTTCCAGTCTGATTTTGTGTTTGTGATCATGTTCTGCAGGAGAAGGAGAATCATTTGGAGAGTGGAGGGAGAGAGATGGCCGAGGCAGAACAGGGTTGGTGCCTGATGCAAATCCACTGGGACCACTGGGACACTGTGTCTGGAGAAAGTGGGAACAGACAAGCCCTGGATTAGGAAAGTAAGGAAAGCAAAGGCTGCCAAGCAGCAGAGAGATTCATCTGGGAGGGTATTAATGCAGGAAATCAGTCCAGGAGACAAACACAGATGAGACAGACTATTTGCTTAAGAGGTAATTTGGAAGGAGAGTTTCTCCTCATCTGGGACAGCTCCCTCCAGTCCCAATTCTTGTGACCATCCTGCTTTCAGAGAGGTTGGAGTGGAGATAATCAGAGTTTCTGGAAGGGGTGCTTGTGTGAGTCTTACCTGTCAGACTTAGCAGAGGAAAGTATTTATGGGATTTTGTTCCTGCCCTTGGGGAGTCAAAGTGAATGAGACTCCCTGCTGATGAAAAAAGGTGGGGTGTGCTGGCAGAAACCTCTCTCCTGACCTTGGGCAGATGTGGAAACCCCAGCTCTCCACCTGGCTGGTGATATTAGGCCGAGATTTTGGTTTTTTGGAGCTTCTCCAAGACCTGCTTCATATCCCCTGAAGGAAGCATGGGAGTGAGAGCAAAGCTGGCCTCTGCCTGAGGAGTCAGGAGAGTAAGGAAAGACAGAAGGACACAGACTGGCATCTCCTTCAGACACCATCCAAGCATCCCTGAACAGAGTGCCTCAGCTGTGAGACTTGCCTCTGTCTTTTGGTCTTGTCTTGCCCATGGTGGAGCAGCACTGACCCTTTTTGCTGTGACCATTTCTGCTGTAAATCCCAGACACTGTCTTACTTTGCTGTCTGCCAGAAAGGGAGGACTCTGTCTGGGCTCCTGGGTGCTGTGGAGCAGAAGATACCCTATGGAAAATTGGGTGCAGCTGCTTGCTCCCTCACCCACACTCTTTCCCCACTCACTTTTAAGCTTCCTTAAAGTCTTGCTTCATCTCTTTCCCTTGCCCTTTTCTGTTTAGACAAGCATCACTTGCACCCTCTCCAACAAGAACATTTTCCATGAGCTGCTGTTTCGCTTTCCCTGAGGGCTGTGGCTTATCTGGGAGCCCTGGTGGTCCTGGCTTCCCTTTGATCCCTAATGCAGCCTGTCCCCATTTGGAATGAGCAGAGGCCTTTTGGAGTGGTGGCTATGGCTGTCAGATGCAAGTGTGCTGTCATTATTAGAAGCTGTTCTCCACTGCAGAGACGTCTCTCAGCTGGATCCTTGGCAACGCTGCGAGATTTTCCAGTATTTTCTTTAAATGCAGCGTTTTTGTTCTTACAGTGCTGCCTGGAAACATTGGGGTGGGGGGTTCCTTGCCATTGTCTTGGGGGAGGAATGACAGCTGGAGTCTGTTTGCCATCTCTTGCAGAGCTCCATGAGGTTTTTCAGCTCAGTCTGGGAAAGGTTTGTCCTGCAGGGTGCAAATGCTTTGGGTTGGGAAGGCCACGAGGAAGGCACGTCTGTGTAATTGTCTTGGGTTCAATGCAGGATGTGTTCTATTTCCCATCTGCTGAAACTGGTTGGGGAGGTGTTCTCTTTATCTCATAACTCCAGGGGGAAGGGGGTGGGTGCCTTCTGTCCATGGGCAGCTGTTAAACCAGCTGGGGCAGTGCTCTTTATCCCTGCCAGGACCCATCCTCCCTCCAGGGGTATCTGCTGTCCATGGGCAGCTGTTAAACCAGCTGGGGCAGTGTTCTTTATCCCTGCCAGGACCCACCCTCTCTCCAGGGGTATCTGCTGTCCATGGGCCATCCAGGCTCACTGCAGGGCTGATCCAATTCCATCAGCCCATGGGGAGAGGCTCCAGCCAGGGGAGGAGCCCAGCATTCCCAGCTGGATCCAAGCTGGGATTCAGAGCCCCAGGGCAGCCTGTGTGCAGGGCATTCCCAGAGGGAGACTGGACCCTCCTACAGGATCATCTCTGCTCCAGCAGAACCACATCTGCCACTCCAGGAGGACTTGACTGGGCTGCTCCCAACACCCTGACCAGCAGGGTGTCAGCTCCTGTTCTGACTCTGTCAGGGTTTCCAGGAGTTTTTTGTTTGCTTGGTTTTTTGTACTACTACCTTTGTATTTTCAATATTCCTAGTGAAGAACTGCTATTCCTATTCCCATATCTTTGCCCGAAAGGGCTCTTAATTGCAAAACTGTAATAATTTGGAGGGAGGGGGTTTACATTCTCCATTCCAAGGGAAGCTCCAGCTGTCCCTGGCAGACACCTCTCTTCCCAAACCAAGACAGCAATGTAACCCAGGGGCCAGGAGCAGTGCAGCCCTGAGTGAATTCCTGCTGGAGAAGAAAAGGCTCTCACTTGTCACCCAGGGTCCTGCAGAGACTGCCAGCCACAGCATGGCAGGCAGACAAACACAGCTGGGAGTTGTATCCAGGATGGGCAAACATGCTGACCTCAAACCCATAAAGGGTGCTCCAAAACTCCCAAATCCCATCCAACAGAGGTAACCTCTTAACCCGTTTCTGCCTTTGAAACTTTGAAACTTTGAAACACCTCAAGTTTGTGGAGACTCTTTCAGTGTAGGCATGGTGAAGCTTCTTAATTTTATTTATTTTTTTAAAGTTTAGCAGTCTCTTCCTTTGCCTGTGGAAACTGCCAAAAGCAGTCTAGGAAAAAAGGAGCAGTTTTTAATTAAGCCACATGTCTCTGCAGACTTTCTTGTTCCACGTCCAAACTCTGCCTTCAGTATGCTCCCATCTCCATTATCTGCTGTGTCCCTGGGCACAGATCTGCTGGCCATGGGGTGTCAGGCAGGGGTGGGTGCTGCTGGCTGCATTTTGGAAAGCTTCTCCAAACAGTTCTCTGCCTCTCCATCCCCACGGGGGAGCTTCTTTGTTTATTTAACAATAAAAAAAAACCCAAAAAAACCCAAAAAAACCAACAACCAACCATAAATGACCCAAGTTCTGGTGGTGGGCCAGTGCTTGGCTAGCCTGACAGGCTCGTGGGTGGATTCACCAGGCAAGCTACAGCTGCCCAGAAAAATGTCAAGTCACTTCAGGGATGTGCCTGATAAAGGCAACTAAATCAGGAGATCTATTATGGAGCAGTGCTCATCTCTCATCCAACATCTGTGTACATCAGCTGTGCCTTTTGTTCACAGGAACACAACATGAGGCACTTTGTAGAGCAGGAAATCCTGTTTAATGTGCCTCACAATGTATTTGAAGCCCAGCACAGAAGCATTTTCCTCCTGCTCAGCTCTGGATGCAATCTGCCTTGGTTCCTCTCAGGAGAAATGCTCACAAGGAGGGAGAGCACTCTGCGGTCTCCTTTCATACACTGATGAAAACATTGCTCTGTTTTGTCTTCCAGCAGGCATTCCATTGTGCTTTATTTATATTTTTTTTTAATGCAAAGCCATTTTTTATCCATCAAAACTGGCAGTTAAATTAATATACAGCATATAAATGCATTACAGAAAAAGAAGAACTCTGGCAGCTGCTTTACAGAAGTGATTAAAATTTAAAAGGCAGTTTTCCAGTAGAAGAAAACAAAATAAACTAATTATTTACCATGGCTACACCACTAATGGAGTGTGGAAATTATTTTATTAATGTTTTTGGTATTTCAGAGGGTGGGTTTGGGTGTTTGTTTTGTTTTTTTTTTTACAAAAATCTGCTTCTTTACAGAAAAGATGATGACTCTGGAAGTTAACAGCACTTTCTGTGGTAGACCTAGTTGCTCTGGCAACTGCTTTCCATCCAGAAGAAAAGATTCAAGAAATAATTCTCTCCCTCCACTTTTGGGCCTACATCCTTGTAAGTCAGCTCTGCTTACTCCTCTAGATGCTCCTGGTCCTTCCTCTTGAAAGAAACTCCACGGAGGTGCTGGCCCATCAGAAAAGCTTTCCCAGAAGAGCACAGCAAAAGCTGGACCTAACTTCTCAAAAATGCACCTGAATCCTTCAGTGTCTGGGAAGTACCAACATCATAAGCAGCAGGAAAGAGAAAGATCTTTTCCAGAGTCCTGGTGAAGAAGGAGAAGGGTTGGGGCACAAAACTGCTCACAAGGCATCTGGGTCTCTGACCTGGCCCTTCTCAGAGTTTTATGTCCCTCATGCATTTTCCTGTCAGGACTTCCCTGTGCAGCTCTTGTGAGGCCACTGGCAGTAAATCCCACTCTCTAAACCCAGGAATTTTGCTGAGACCATTGATTGCTGTATTTCAGAGAGGTACAGAAACGTCTTGATCTCTCTTTATAATAGATATCATAAATATATTGCTTATATATTAATAATATATATTGTATTGTGTATTGTAATATAGACAATACATACTATATGTACATTATGTATTGTAATATATACAATATATACAATACTATTTATATAATATATATTATATATTAAAATATATTTTTATATTATATTATAAATATAATTATTATATATACTATATAATATATAGTATATAAAATATGTTATATAATATAATATAATATAATATAATATAATGTATATTATATTATATATTAAAAATTCTGTTATATTATATAATATAAAATATAATATATAAAATGTATATTATATATTGTTATATTATATGATATATAATATTTATTTTATATATCATATAATATTGTAAATAATATTTATATTATATATTATATATATATAATATATATAATACTATATATATTTTAATATATTGTGGTTTATATTAGATTTCTGTAATACCTAGCATAATATTTTATAAAAGACATATTTACATTATAAAATACTATCATATGTAGCTTCCCCAGCACAAGCTTAGTTCACCCAAACTTACCCTCTTAAATGCTTTTCCAGGGTCGGGTCACAGGCTCTCCAGCCCCTTCCAAGGCCAGCTTCCAGCTGCAAAACTGGGAGGTGGCAGAGTTATTTTGGGCTGGGACTGAACTCCTGGGTTCTGCCAAATGGCAACAGCTGAGGAACGAGGCCTGGCTGTGCCATTTTCCCTCACCTCTGACCCTGGCCATACCAGAAGAGCCCCCTTGGAACTCTGAGAAATTAAGATATGCTAAATACTCTTTTTATCAGATAGCAATCTCTCTCCTGAGCAGAGATTACCTGGAGAGAGCGAGCTGCTCCAGGCCAACGAACATTATAGAAATAATAAACCAAGCTTGAACCTGTTCCTGTTCATCTGGCAGGTGCTTTCACACTAATAATGGAAAGGGCAGCAGTATTATGTAGTAATGGCCTCCTTTCCATTGTTCTGTGCAACTGCACTTCATTAAAAGGCAACCTTTCTCCTGTCCCTAAATAGTAAGCTATAGCAGTAACTATATAAAAGCACTCCAATATTTTATACCAGCTAAGGCTGCCTGCTATCTATAATTACTGTCAATACTTGGGCTGAAGAGAAATGACTTCATTTTCTTAATGTTTCATACATGGAAAAACAATCAGGCTTTTCCTGTATTTCTAATTGCATTGACTGGCTCCAGATGAGTGTTCTTTTCCAAATTATTACCAGGCCCTGGGAAAAAAAAAAAAAAAAAAAAAAAAAAAAAAAAAAAAAAAAAAAAAAAAAAAAAAAAAAAAAAAAAAAAAGTAGCACTGAGGTAAAAGCTGCTCACAACTATATGCAGGTCCTCGTTCCAGCAAGCCTCAGTCCCAGGTCCCATTTAGCCTAGGGACCCCTAGTTCCAAATTCATGAACATTAGGCCTTGATTGAACTCTGCCTGGAAATCAATGAACCTGGGAGCTCCCTGTGGCCTGATGCCAGCTGTGTGTTGTGCTGCTGGAGCTTGGGTACTGAAAGGACAAGGGGAGAGAATTTTCTGGTCGATGCTGCTTGGGCGAGGGGAGTTGAAACAAAGGCACCGTTGAGCTCTAGCTGTCATACTCCCTTTAGCTCTGTCCCCAAAAGCCCTACCAGAAATCTAAAAAAAAAAATAAAAAAAAAAAAAAAAAAAAAAATAAAATCATCCTCAGGCCCTTGCCAAGCTAGCCTGGTGCTTTGTTTCCCCAGAGATTCACAACTCACTAAAAGCAGCACTCGTTTTTGTCACAAACTGGATGTTTTTGGCTGTGTGCTGCAGAGAAACACCACCAGCAGATGACTGTCTTCTGCTGGTGGCCCTCTCATCCTCTCTCCTGAAGGCAGGCAGGTACATGTCTCCGTGCTTCAGGTTCCTTCCAGCTGAGGCAGCTGCATTTTTGGGCTGTGGAATCCAAGGCATTGAGGTATGGATATGTGTGGGTTTGTTATCTTCTTTTTTTCTGTTGTCAGAGCCGGGATTAAATGCTCAGGAGATGGAGTTTTGTGTTCGGACTCAGATGTTTATTAATCCTCATCTGTTTTACACTCTCACAAGCTGTGAGTTCTAGCTGAAAAAAAGTAAAAAATTACTCTGTCTCTATCTCTCTACAAGGCCTTTTAAGCACAAACTGTCCAATTATGAAATGACACCTGAATTATTTTTACTTTTAACCCAATAACCAACCACCCCACAATGTGGATTTTTCTACCCAATTACAAAACACCACCCAGAGCCAGGGAGAAGAAGGGGAAAAAGAAGGACTCAGCCTCTGCCCTAAATCCTCCCTCTTGCTTTATATCTATTCCTGTATTCTAAACCCTGAAACTCTGAGTTTTGCCCCCTGTGATCTCACACCCTTCCATTCAAACCACACCCCCACAATCCCAGTGCTGTCACTCAGTTTTGGGAGCCTTTTCCATTGCAGGGCACGAGTTGGTTGGTTATGGGGTTAAAAGTAAAAATAATTCAGGTGTCATTTCATAATTGGACAGTTTGTTCTTAAAAGGCCTTGTAGAGACAGAGAGAGACAGAGTAATTTTCTACCTTGTTAGCCAGAACTCACAGCTTGTGAGACTGTACCATAGATGAGAATTAATAAACATCTGAGTCCGAACACGAAATCCATCTCTTGAGCATTTCATCCCAGCTCTGACAGAAAAAAAAAAGAAGATAAAAACCCCACAGTTGATGCCCTGACTGTGGTGACTGTGGGCTCCTGATCTGTGTGGGCTGTCAGGTCTGGTGTGCCAACCGCAGCAGCTGGGGCAGGAAGTGACACCAGTGCAGAAGAAGCTGCCTCAAAGTCACTGTGATTTGCAGAATTTCAGGTTTCATCCTCAAAGTCTTCCCACTTCCCACCTCCTCATTACAGTTACTGAGTCAAAGAATCAGTTATCCGGAAAACTCTGCGTTTCCTTTGTGGTTTGGCTTGTTGTTGCATTCAGGTTCCCTTTTTTTCATTCCTTACTTCTCATAAAATGTCAAGCAAAAGCAAATTTTATGCCCGTACAAGTAAGTTTCTAGGAGCCCCTTTCAGAGAAAAAAAGCCACATCTGTGAGTAAAATCAGCCCTTCCTCAAAATCATTACGAAATTTCGAGAAGGGGATTCAAGCATTATTTTGAAATAGAAGAAAACTAGAATTTTCTTTCAGCTACTTGAGGGGAAAAAAAAAACCCACTTTGAGCAAGTGTTCCTTTAGTATTTTTCCCCCCCCTTGTACTTGGAAGTGTTTTTATACAAATGTGAAAATTAATTAGGATGCAGAATGTGGGATCTTGTTTATGTGAACATATTTGTTGAAAGGTTACGAGGGCTGAATATTGCAGTAATTGATGTGTGCTTGTATTTCAGCTTCTAGTGGGTGCCATCTGCTCCTGTTAAGTTGCTCTGTTGTTTTATATCTTGTGTTGTGCCGGTTTGTTTTTCTTCCTTATGATTTTGTGATTACTGCTGTTTGGGGAGGGGGAGGGAGTGGGAGAGAAGGAAGCGTGGACGAGCTGGAGGAAGGATGAAATATCTGTGAAGGCACACAGCAGAGGCTCGGCTTTGATTAATTCAGTTTGCAATACCTGCTGATTTACATTAGGGACTGGCAGCATGTGACTGGGAGGAGGGATGGGTGCAGCTCACCCAGGGCTTTGAACGTGGTTGGCCAACGTTGAGAATGACAGAGGACATGGAGCTGACAGGGGAAAAACACCCAGCTTTTTGTCCCCTGTGAAAGCAGACCACCTTTTCATAGCTGCAAAAACAGCCCGTGTGGTGTGTGTTAATTTAATTCCTCCTGAGAAGGCCGTGTCTGGACAATGCCACTGCTCTGCTGAGTGTGCTGCCTCCTGCTCGTGCTCCTCACCCCTCAGCCAGCTCTGTGTTCATGGGTTTTCCTTCTCTCTCACATCCTGGTGGAAAGGAGGAGTAACCAACTGCCCAGAACCCAGACCAAGGAGCTCCAGCTCTGGGCAGTGATGGTTCCACTGCTCTGCCCTGGGCAGTGATGGTTCCACTGCTCTGCTGAGTGTGCTGCCTCCTGCTCGTGCTCCTCACCCCTCAGTCAACTCTCTGCTCCTGGGTTTTCCTTCTCTCCCACATCCTGGTGGAAAGGAGGAGTAACCAACTGCCCAGAACCCAGACCAAGGAGCTCCAGATCCTCCATGCCCTGAGTGTTACCTTTCCACCCTAAGGGCTCAGTTCCCTTCCTGCTGCCCAGGAATTCTTCCTTCCTGAGGCTGACCCCATTCAGCCCAGCAGTGACCCCTTGCAGACCATGACCTGGATCCCATGTCCACGCTCCTCCTTTGCTGCCTGATTTCAAACCACTCCTTCCCCAGCTCCCAGCCCAGGACTCTGCTGTCAGAGTGCCTTTCATCTCCTGGAGCACAGATTTCCCCCTCCAGCCCTCAGTGAGTGTTAACCCTGCTCTTGGGCCATCTGCTCTGCTCTCACTCTGCCTGGGCAGCAGCAGATTTGTTGCAAAAGTGGATTTCTGTTCCAAAACCATCCACTCCCCTCCCCTTGGTGGCCTTGGGGACAGCTGGCTGGTGCAGGGGACAGCCAGGGCTACTCCAGGGCTGGCCATGTGCTAAATGGCCACCACACCTGCTGGTGGGTTGAGTGGAGGCTGCCACCTCCAAGGGGAGAGGATGTTGTTGGGATTATGATATCTTGAGTTGGGGTTATGATATATTGAGTGATATTATAAAAGTTTAGAATTTTTTTTTTCATGCGTGTTGTTTCTTATTCAGTTTTTAAAAATTTTGAAGGTAATTTTTAATTGGTTGATAGGGGTTTTTTTGTAAATTATTCTATTGGTTAATAAAATATATTTTATTTGTTTATTAAAGGTATTTATTGATTGATTATTTATATATTTTATATAAAATATATATATTCTATACTATATACCATATACTATATATTATATATAATAAATCATACTATATATTATATATTATATATTATGTGTTATATATTATGTGTTATATGTGTTTATGTGTTATATGTGTTATATGTGTTATATGTTAATGTTGTATGTTATATAATATATAATATATATATTATATTATATATATTATATATATGAATAATATATATAAAATATATTTATATATTTTTAGTTGTATTTTATGGGATAAATTTTTTGTTACTATAGGTGTATCTATTTTTTTTTTAGAATAGATTGTTCTGTTAAAGGAATTCTTTTATTCTTAAACCAGTTTTATATGGGAACTTATAGCTTACTTGTTCGTTGTACTTAGAGGAAATGACAGCTTAGCTTTTTTACCCTGGTCCTACAAGAGGAGACATTTTCTTCGCAGATGAGAAGAAAAAATGTTTTCAATCAAGAGATTAAGATGTCATAGGAGACTTGTGTACATAGCAGAGCAAAACCCTACATTTTAGAGGGCTGAATATTGCTTTGGAGAGGCAGAAATTATTTGGTAGAGCTCCAAATCTCTCTCTCTCCTTTTTTTATGACACTTCTTGGATATTAGAGCCCTTTTACTGCCCACACATTTGTATATTAAGAAGGTTTTTCAACTAGAAATGGGCAAAGCTTTGATAGAAATCTAAGAAGGAAAAAAAAAATAAATTCTACTCTTAGCAGAGCTGGTTGGGGATATTTCAGCCTTCCTTGAGGGGTGGAAACTGCAATCAATTTTAAAAGCCAATATTTCCCACATGATATTTCTGCTTTTCAAAAACAAAAATAAAAGGTAGAAAATAAGAACAAAGCTATAATAACGTTATTTTCTCTGGGCTCACTCACCAAGCAGGATCTGTCATGATGCCTTTTCTCTGGTTAGAAGGATGTGATAGACCCTGGACAACCTCCTGGACTTAAAACTGATTTTTGAAACACTCTAGTGATCTCAAGAATAGAGGTTCTTTTTTTTTTTTTTTGGTTTGGTTAAGTTTGGTTTGGTGTTTTTTTTCCCCCCAACACAGAGGAGCTGGAGGAAATGACTGAAGAGAGAAACAACACTTTCCTCCCATAATTGATGCTGACTCATTTCTCTGAGTTGGATGATGAGGCAGAAACTCAATTATGGCAGAAGACAAGGCTGTGCTGAGCTTCACCTGGCAACAAAAAACTCTCACACTTGGAGAGCCAAGGTCCAAGCACAGATCGGGCTGGGGAATGGATTTTCAATCAAGCCTCCCCATCCCAGGTGTTCCCTGTGTCTCGTTTATAAGATTCATGTGGTCATTTACAAACCTTCCTTCTCTGCTCCAATCCTTGGCTGGTTGGATGGCTTCAGTGTGTCCTGCCAAACGTGGTGGGTGCCCAGCTGCCCAGACAGCACTGCCCTGGGGCAGGACAGAGCTCAGGGGCTGGAACAGTGATGTCTTTGGTGTTGGTTTGTCCCTGTTCCAGCTGCTTTGGAACATCCCCTGCTGTGTCCTGCAACAGCCAAGGGAGAGCCTCTTGGAGCTTCTTCTTCTTGGGTTGGTTAAATGAGATGTCTACCCAGGAGTGCCCTGGGCAGGGAGCTTTGCCACAAGATCTTACCCTACACTTAGCCCTGCCTGCTAAATGAAAGGCTGGTCTCTCATTTTGTTTCAGCTTTCTGAAATGTTTCTTCTAGTCCTTAAGGGGAAAAAAAAAAAAAAATCAAACATTTTGATCAACGCGCAGGGTTTCAGGATGCACTTTGTATGAGAGTTTTATTGGGTTTCAACTGTGATTTCTCTGCTCAGCTTTTTTGTCAAGTGCTCAAGCTCTTTGTTCAGTTGCTTTGACAAAAAAAAAGAAAAAAAGAAAAAAGAAAAAAAAAGTGTAATTGCTTCACTGGATCAATACTCTGATGGCTTTAACCTTCCTTACAGTGGTAATTTGCTGTATTCCTGACCCCTCAGGGTACCTGGAGCACATGGATGGTGACTGCTCTACCTTGTCCAAAACGCTTTTCTGGTGGAGGTGTTCCTGTGGCAGGGTGGTCAGCTGGGAATAAATGCACAGATGTTCTTATGGCAGAGGGCTGGGGCAGAAAGGAGTGATGGATCAGAGCTCTTGGACACTGACAAAACAACGAGGTCAATTTATCTGGAGTACAAATGTGGACCCCAAAAAAAGCTGTATTGGAGTCCTGTCAGCCTCAGGGCATTCCCTTCCTCCTCAGATGTTCATCACTCTCTCAACAGGGAGGTAGAGATTGCACTGGGTTAAAGGATTGCACTGGTTTTGAAACAAATAACTGAAACACACGAGTCTTTTACTTTACCTAGGTGAGTTTTGAGAGGAAGCTGGGAAAATGCACATCTCTGAGCGTGAGTAGATGGGAGCTGTGATGCCAGCCCAATCCTTGGAGCGGGTGAGGGATGGAGTAGGTATGACATCCGGAAAACTCCTCCTCCCTTGCCCTGTTGCTAACAGCTCACTCTACAACAGAGGAGGCCTCAGGAGTGCGAGGAAATGGCAAATCTTCTAGTGGAGAAGCACCTTCTCACTCTGTCCTAGGTTACAATGTAAAATTGTGCCCAAGGTCTGTATTCTATCCCCATGAGCAGTTGGAGCCAAGGTGGGGCAGTGTTTTCCTTATCTTCTGTTAATGAGCCCAACAATGCCTTCCCGAAGAAGTTATCTCTGGTTAATGGGCCATCAAGGATCCATTGCATGACTCATAGGATGAAATCATCCCATTGTGAGATGCTCTGCCCAGGGGGAGGAGCCAAGCATTCCCACCTGGATATAATCCAGGGTTTGAGACCTCATGAGCAGCTTCTATCCACTGAACCCTCAGAGGAGACAAGAGCTACCAGACGTTTCTACAGGAATCACTGCTTTGACAAGAACATCTCATCTGGATTCCTGGAGGAAGACTGGACCCTTCTCATCATCCCTGGACCCTTCTCTCTCAGGATCATCTCTGCTCCAGCGGAACCACATCTGCCACTCCAGGAGGATTTCCTGACTGCTTCAAACACCCTGACCAACAGGGTGTTAGGTTGTATCATTCCATTTATTTCACCTTTTTTCCTCTCTTCTTCTATTAAATTGTATCTCTGACTGGGAGTCTCACTGGTTTTGCTTTCAAACCAGCACACACTCCCAGAGCAAACTTGAGCTCGTTTTGGTAACACCTCCTGCCACAGCCCAGTGAAACCCACCGGAGTAACGCAGCCATGGCTGGAGCACGTGCCACCTCCCAGCTCTTGGGAAGCAGCCACTGCCCAGGGCACAGAAGCTCTGTGGCCTGCAGGCTTTGCTCCCTGAAGGGGCTGCCACAGCCCCAGGAAGGTGCCAGGCAGAAGTGCTCCTGGGATTTGAATGTGCCTTGGATGAGGGAGCTCATTTTGCTCAGCATCCCCACTGGAATCTGTCCCCTTCTGCAAAGCATCGTCTGCTGCCTCCTCACTCTGTCTGCCCTGGAATTAGGAGGGCTCACCTTTATTATGAGGGATTTTCAGCTCTTAAAGTCTCTATTGTCTGCACAAAATAAACTGTGGGGTTTGTTTTTTTAAAAAAAAAAAAGTAAACGATTTGTCTAGAGATCTTCACCGCTTAACGTGTTTTTGTATTTTGTTGGTCTTTTTTTTTTTTTTTTTTTTTTTTTTTGTCTTGTAACTATTGGAAACACTGACATGGTCATACTGCAATCAGCTGATTATTTCCACTGCTTTTGAGAGGAATTATGAGCCAATTAAGCAGCCTCCCTTTTGGTCATGACATTACTGCTTTACAGCATGAACCTCTCCCTGGTACTTAGGATATGCTATTCCTAGTGAAATACGTTAAACTCAGAGCATATTGGGGTTTTTTTTCGTCAGCCAGACCTTCTAATTAGTAAAATAATTGGACAGGTGTGCTCAGTTTTCGAGAGCAAAACATCCTGATCTTAGTCACCAAGAAACAGAGATGCTACAAAAAGACATTTAAGACTCTGTGTTCTTTTCTTGTAACAATGATATGTGATATTTTTTGTGCTTCAAAGTTCTTCTCTTCTTTTCTCACTTGTTTCTCCCCCAATATATCTTTTCAAAAGGCTAGCTACCACTAAAGAATTCCTTGTTTTGTTTTTTGGGTTTTTTGTTTTGTTGGTTTTTTTTTTAATATTTCCTTCAAGGAAGACCAAGGAAGGTTTCCAGAGATGTTGTATTCAATTGCAATCATGTATTCATTCTTCTCAGAGAGAAGACTTTTCTGCAAAAAATCTCTTGTGTTCATTAATAAAATCCCAATGTTTTGCTTTCCCACCTCTTGTGCTGTTTATCCTTTTGGCTACTCTGTGAAAAACTGAGGAGGAATTCCCTTGGATAGGTTGATGTCCATCCCAAGCTCTAGCAGATTTGTTTGTTTAGGGTTCCCTCACTCCCAGCCTGTTTAGGACATCATCACTTTCAGCATCCTTGAGCCTTGTTTGAAAATTAGGTTGGGTGTTTAGAGAAGCTGCAGCACACTTGATGAGGTGCTGAGCTGTCAGGACCAGGAAGGTGCCAGGATCTGGGTTATCAGGTCCAGGAAGGTTCCAAGATCTGGGTTGTGAGGTCCAGGTAGGTTCCAGGATCTGGGTTATCAGGTCCAGGTAGGTTCCAGGATCTGGGTTATCAGGTCCAGGTAGGTTCCAAGATCTGGGTTATCAGGTCCAGGAAGGTTCCAAGATCTGGCTTGTGTCAGCTCCAGGAAGGTTCCAAGATCTGGCTTGTGTCAGGTCCAGGAAGGTTCCAAGATCTGGTTAGACAGATCCCTGACAGACCTGATCCAGCCTTGGCAGTGGTCCTGCTCCAAAGGCAAGGCAGGTCTGGAACAAGGCCTCCTGCTGTCCCTGCCAACCCAGAGACAGGGAGAAAAGCTCTGGGGGAAGCTAAGGGTGGATGTCAGCATCAGGCTGGGTGGTTGCTCCCAGCCCTTACCAGGTGTTACATTGGAAAACAGGCTGGAAGGGGTTGTTCTTTGTCACCCTCAATATCTAGAGCCCAAAAAGGTGTTTGACAACACCTACAGGCCCAAATGCTGACTCCACCATAGACAGGCCATCCAAACATGTTTTATTTTGGAAACTACCGTTCAACAGTGAACCAAAAATGGTAAAAACAGCAGTTAAGAGTTTCTGGGTGAAGCAGTTTTCCTCTTGAGCTCTTTTCCCTACTCCTCTTCCCCAGGCTGTCCAAGCTGCACCTTCTGAGCTGTGGCTCAGACAACAGCACAGGCTCTGCAGCAGCCAGGAGAGACAACGGCTGGGTGAAATCCATGGCAGGTCTGGCCAGAGAAGCTTTACACTTGACACATCACTGCAATTAGGAAACAAACACAAAAACTGAACCCTGGCGAAGGAAGAGGTGCCAGAACACACACTGGTATTTTTTGCCTTGCAGCTTCTCAGACTTTGTCACTAGGAGAATCACTCTTCTCCTTGCTTTCTTTTTTTTTTTTCTCCCTGATGGATTTTTTTTTCCTTTTTTTTTTCCTTTTTTTTTTTTTTTTTTTTTTTTTTTTTTGGTTGTTTGCCTGAATGGATGGAAATCTCTGTGGTTTATTTTAGATATACGTTTAGTCTCCCTGGGATACTCTTTCAATAACTCACAGATCAGCAGCAGGGCACAGGTGTGTGTGTGGGAGAATTGACAGCAGGGAAGCTCAAATCTGTAACCTCTTTTCTGACATATTTTTTTTTTTTCCCCCTACAGTTTATGGTTGGGAATCAAGAATATTTTAAAATGTCTTAAAATAATAATATAGCCTAAGCGAGAACTGAGTAGGTGGGGATTCAATTTTTCCAATGCCAGTTTCTAAAATAAAACAGATTAAGGATTTGTCAGAAAAACGTCAGCTTTTCTATGTTTTCCTCTTAGTCCCTTAGAAAAAATAAAAAAAAATAAAGAAGTCTATGTGGAAGCAAGATTCTCTGCTCAGGAACTCCAGGGAGTTGAACCAAAGCAAATGTCAAGCCCTGCAGCTCAAACCCAACCAGCAGCAGGACAAATTGGGGCAAATAGAGTAGAAAGAAAGGAGGCAGTGGGATGTTCTTCTGAAATGCACAGTTCAGGGTTTTGTCCATGTCACAGCTCCAACACATCTTGCAGCTACACCTCCTGAGGAGCAGAGAGTCTTCCTTCCTCTGACAGGAGCAGGAGTGGTTTTGGCAGCCCAGTACCCAGATGAGCAAAGGACATTGCTGCTCATTGTCCTCTGGTCTGTGATGCCTTAGATTTCAGCTCTCAGAGTCTCAGATTCTGTGACACCTAAGGATGTAGTTTTCAGCCTCACATTAAGTGTCAGTCAGCTCTCTTCACAGAACAAGGAGACAAAACAAATCTTTTCCTGCTGAGGACCAAGGACAACTTTCAGGCCCAAAAAGAACAAACAACAGTGAACTGAAAGGAGGAAAAAGAAGGATGGGACATGACAGCCTGAAGCTGTAATTGGACAATTAAACCCCAACATGCAAATGGACCAAAACTGATAAAAATGTAAAATCTCGTGATGGGGCAGCCATTTGGTGTGGCCATTCCCAACCCACCCTGGGTGCAGCCCTGCTCAGGCTCCTGTAATGCCCAGGGTGGGTCCTGGAAGCCTTTTAATAAATCTCTACTTTATTCTCCAGCTCTGTCCAGCCTCTGTTTCAGGTCAGCCTTCCCAAGGCATCATCTGTCACTGAGGTCAGTTGGGCTCAGGATTGAAACTGCCCAGGTAAATTGTGTGTGATATTAGTCTTCAGTAGCAGGTGATGGGTCCTGAGGGACCTGGTGTTATTAAAACCCCTCCATGCACCTGACTTCTGGCACTAAAAAAATCTGGGAGTTTGAATGAGCTCTATTTCAATCAGTGTAAATTAGAGAAAACCCCGATTTCTGATTTCCAAACTGTGAGCAGTAGAAGAGGAGTGAGAACAGCAATTAATGCTTTAATATCTGATGTTTGCAGAGCAGCAGCACATTTTTATGCTTCATGAATTCTGTCAAGGTAGAGGGATGCCAGTATTCAGATCCAGCCTCCTGGCAAACAGAGAAAAAAAAAAAAAAAAAAAGTTGAAAAGCAAACCCTGTAGCTCAGGCCAGTTTTACAAAATTACAAATAAAAGCTTTCTGCAATATTAATAACTGCTCCTTGATGCCAGGAACTCAGAGGAGCTGGATCCCAGCTCAGACCATGATGGGGAGGTAGATTTTAAGGATTATCCTTGTGTGGGGAGACACACAGCCCCACTGGCTGGATGTCAGAGCTAAGCAAGGAAGTCAGCTCACCTCTGCTGTGAGTTTGCAGCTGACAGCTTTCCTGCAAGTCAGCTGGTGGCTGGAAAACTCACACTGCTGCCAGGACCTGACTGTGGAGCCAGCCCTGAGAGTGTGAGCTCAGGGAAAACCCATCTACAGGTGCCAGGAGAGGTGGGGCTCTGGCAGCACCTGCTGTGCCCCACAGCTCCTGCCCCCCCCCTGCCCTCCACCCACACTTAATACTGTCCTCAGGAAGTGGTAATACAAAATATTACCAAAATATAAAATAAAACTCCTGTTTGGCCACTTGAAAGCAGAAGGAAATGACATTACTGTATCAAAGGTTAGGTATGTATTGAATTATCTGGTCCTTTTCCCACAAGCAAATACGTGTGTTGGCTGTGACACTGGATGTTCAACAACAGCAACAACAGATTTTTTTTATTATTATTATTTTTTATTTTATTTTTTTATTTTTTGGTAGAGAATTGGTTCTCTAGGACTGTTTCTGAGGAGCAGATCAGGAGCTCTGCAGGATTCCTGTCACAGCACAGAACTGCACCACTTCCCTGCAGAAGTTTGGTTCAGTCTGTTGCTTTCAGGACACACAGGAAGATCTCAGTCTGGCTGTGTTCTCCAAAAGTGTACTTTGCCAGGAGGTTCCTGTGGGTACCTTAGCACCTCCATGAGTCAAAGAGTTCCATGGAATTTTTTAAATCTCTTTACTCTTTTGGGTATTATTATTATTATTATCATCATCATCAAATTAGCATTTCTTTTTCCTTCCTTCCTTCCTTCCTTCCTTCCTTCCTTCCTTCCTTCCTTCCTTCCTTCCTTCCTTCCTCCCTTCCTCCCTTCCTCCCTTCCTCCCTTCCTCCCTTCCTCCCTCCCTTCCTCCCTTCCTCCCTTCCCTTCCCTTCCCTTCCCTTCCCTTCCCTTCCCTTCCCTTCCCTTCCCTTCCCATTTCTTTTTTGCATTTCTTTTCCATTTCTTTTTTGCATTTCTTTTCCATTTTCTCTCCTCCTCTTCACCTGTAAAAGGAACAGAACAGAACACCCCTGCCTTCTGAATTCTTGTCCAAAAAGTCTCCCAGTCACTGTGATTTAAACTGATGGTCTTCCACTGTCTGTATCCTGCCCTTATCTCTCATTACATGGTAAATATTTGTTGTGAGCCATTTGAAGCTGTCCAGGCAAGGGTTTCAAAAGTGATAGGTCCTAGTCTGTGGTTTAGTAAGACACAGAAACCATCCAGGGCCTGGGAAGCTGGGATTCAGGGCCAGTAAGAGAATTCCCTCTGCATGGGGAGTTGAAAACACCATATGTTACCTCACTGTATTTGTTTCTCTGGTTGGGTTTTTGGGTTTGTTTTTTTTTCCAGCAGCCAAAAAGGCTTTTAGAGGAAGGATTTAGATTAGATGACAGGGAGAAGTTCTTTGCTCAAAGGGTGGTGAGGCACTGGCACAGGCTGCCCAGAGGAGCTGTGGATTCCCAGCCCCTGGAAGTGCCCAAGGCCAGGATGGATGGGGCTTTGAGCAACCTGATTTAGTGAAAGGTGTCCCTGCTCATGGCAGGGGCTTGGAACTGGATGATCTTTAAGGTCCAACTCAAGCAATTCTCTGACTCTCTGATTCTCTGACTCTCTGATTCTGATTCTCTGATTCTCTGACTCTCTGACTCTCTGATTCTCTGATTCTTTGACTCTCTGACTCTCTGATTCTCTGATTCTCTGACTCTCTGATTCTCTGACTCTGATTCTCTGATTCTCTGATTCTCTCACTCTCTGACTCTCTGACTCTCTGATTCTCTGATTCTCTGATTCTCTGACTCTCTGATTCTGATTCTGATTCTCTGACTCTCTCTCACTTTGTATTCTGAAAAAGGATCAGAAAATTTCAAAACCCATAAAGTGCACAACTCTTTGCCCTCCACCTAGGGTGGGTGCTGTGACCAGCCAAGGCAAATAACGTTTTACTCTGCTCTGATGTGACAAGCAGGCTAAAATACAAAGGCCAAGCTGATGGCCAAGGCTGAGCCTGAAATTCCAAGCAGCTTGCAGATCCTGCAGGTAAATACCCTGTTCTCCCATGGCTCATCCTTCTGTGCCATCCTGGTCGTGTTTTCATCCTGCCTGGTTTCCAGAGTTATGACAACATGTGGGACATTAAAGCTGAGCTTGAAAGTGGTGCACTTCAGAGGACTTCCTAGGATTTGCATTAACATGAGGGTGAATCTTTGAAATGGAATTTGCCTTATTTCCATATTACAGGAGCTGTTTTCCCCCAGCCTTTTAAGTGAAATTGCAGGGTTTCAGTGTGAATCGTTTAATAACTTGTTGAAGGAGAAAAAAGAAGTCGCCTCTTTCCTAACAGGACTTGCAACAGCATGAAGGGGTGTATTCCAAAATGTGTCATTTAGGGAAACAGGGAGTCTACCCCCACCCCCTGCCACCCTCTTTTGTTTTGTTTCTGAAAAACTTCAAGGGAGTTTTGGAGTGATTGGCTCATATTCCCACTCTTCTCTCTGACCCTGATTTTTTAATTGAGATTGTGCTCACCACAAGGAGAACACAAACCCCCAAAAAAAAAAATTTAAAAAATCAGGTTTTTACACCAAAACTGATGCAAGGTGTCCTTGTGGGTCTTTGGACACCTGGGTGCTTGAGGGAGACCACCTGAAGCTCTTGAGGCTTGGAAGTGACACAGGCAAATGAAAACACCCTGGGCTTTGACTGCAATGGTGCTGGTGCAAGCCAAGAGGGTTTCTTTCTGGCTTCCTTAGACTCTATTTAAATTTATATTTAAAAGAAAAAAAAAAAAGAAGAAGAGCTTGGGGCTTGGTGCAATTTGCAACTAATTGGATCTTCTCAAATGCCAAGTGAAGAAACAAAGGGTCAGGAAAAGAGCTTTGTTCCATGTGTAATGACAAGAGCAGTTGTGGGATAACACAGCCCTGGCCAGCTCCAAATTACCACTCACTCCTCTTTTTAGCATAAATCTTCTGAGGCCTCCTCCACCACCAGCAATTAATTTGGCACACTTTTAATTATATGAGCTGACACATAATTAATTGAGAGAGGGTGGCTGACCCCAGCTGTCGTGGGTCACGAGTTTTGGGTCTCCCTTCTGTGCACAGGGCTTGGCTGGCAGCTGATCTGTCACGCCTCTGGGTGGGAAGGCAGCACAGGAGAGGTTCCCCCAGAGCTGGAAATGCTGGCAGGGATCACTCCACCCAGGTCACTGCCCCTGCACCACCGAGCTGCTGCTCTCTCCCAGCCAGCTCTGAGCCTGGAGCAAAGACAACCCCAACGGGAAAGGTTCTCCCAGGGAAATGTCAGGTGAGAATCCTCACAGCAAGGGTGAAGGTGAATAATTGCTGCCACAATTCGTGCCTGCCATGTTTTGGTTTTAGGGAATTCTGTTCCCAGGGACTGAAACTGGTAAACAAGGTCACACTTTGTAAACTATCTTGTTTTCCACACTTGTTCCCAGAGGAGGGACTTTGCGTGGTGGTCTCTGGGAGTGACCAATGGTTCCCAGGGGTTCCACCTCTAAGGTGGGCACATTTGTAAAAAGTATAAAAGAAGCTTAGAAAATAAACCTGTGGCTCCTCCTCTTGAGGGGTCCAGCAGCCTTCTATCTACTCCGTGTCTCCATTTATTGTGTCCCACAGCGACAAATAATCAGGGAGGACACGAGGGCAATTATCTCTCTGGGCTCATAAAACACAGGAAGGAGATGAGGTGTCCCCAAAAAAAGGTTTTTAAACTGCCCAGAAACCTGAATTTTGACTAATTACTGCTGAATTCAATGCATAATATTCCACACACTCTTATGTTTTGGGTAGTTCCCTATGCCTGTCCATGAAAACGGACAGAATTCACAGCATGCCTTGTTTTTCTCTGCTGATGCAATAAAGAAACAGGAGCATATTTATTAATGAACTTTTTCCATGCTCCTGGCCCTTGGTTTATGGGTCCACTACTCACTGGAGGGATTAAGAGTCTCCAGTGGGCTTCTCTGGAAGGAAGTGGTTTGGATTGATGGCAGCCTGTTTGCCAGATTATTGTCATTGCTGTTGCTTTAGGCCAAATGGAAATATTTCCTGGAAAATGTGAGAGTGTTCCCTCTGGCCCTGTGGCTGGTGGAAAGCCAGTGTACAGATTTTTGCCTGAGAAATGAGGTATTCAGAGCTTTTAGATATATACATGAGAGGTGATTCAGCTATAGCACTCTATCTGTGTGTGCCTTCTAAAGCTGATACCGGGGTTTTTAAAAACAATTAGTCAATTATAAGTTAGTGATTCTTAAGCATGTCCTAACTTCTCTATTATCTTGCCATTTTCCAGCTGTTTTCAGAAATATCTCTCGTGTCACAGCTGAAAAAGGCTGGCTGCTTGGAACCTCTGGACGTTAAATGCATTTTGAAAAATAATGTAAAGGCATTTCAGCAGCAGATTTTCGTTTTCAGCTTAGCAGTTCAAAACACGAGTCCAGGGCTTCCAGCAAGCCCTGCCAAAACACCACCACCACCACTCTGTTGCTCTGTTCTTCTCTGTTTTTCTGAAGTTTTTCCTAAAGTTCCTTCAGCCTTCTAATAATTTGCTTTTTGTAATGAAGCTTCTCACAGATTTTCACGTAAACAACCTATTGTTACTGTAACTGTTCTTTCGTGTTTACATTTTTTCAATGAAGAAATTGTAAACATAAAAAACAATTACAATAAGTTGTTTAGGTAAAAATCTGTAAAAAAACTTTATTACAAAAAGTAAATTATTAAAAAACTAAAAAAACTTTTAAAAAACTTTAAAGAAACTTTAAAAAAAACATACAAACAAAGAAAACCCCAAAACAACACTATTCCTTTCCCTCCGACCAGTGCAGCCTACTTGAATGAGGAGCTGAAATGAGCAAAGAGAAAATAAAACCTTTCCAAAGAAAATGCAAAAGGTCAAAATGGTCCCAACAGTTGGGGGCTTTTTTTGAAATGAAGAAAAATCATCTCAAACTGACTTGTGGACGGATGTGTTTTACAACTGATGCTAATCCTCAAAGCAAGCCAATCTGCATCCCCGTCCAAAAGAAGGGAGGGAAGCTGATTTATTTTTTCCACAGTTGCTGCACAGTGGTGTGTCTATCCATCCCACATGTTGATGTATGTAACAGACTGAAGCTGTCACACAAGCTGGGGGTGTTTTTCCTGCTCCTTCCCTGCTCAGCTCTCCTGCACAGGAGTGCCTGAGCAAGGTGCGTGGCCACTGCTGCACGCCAGTGCAAAAGCATCTAATCAGGTGTTTGTTTCTTTTTGGAGGCTGATACAAACCTGTCTTGGGTCATGGAACCAAAAATGTGTATTCTATTTCATTTGTTAAAAGCAGTTGGGGAGATGTTTTTTTCTTTATCTCTTGTAACTCTGGAGGGAGGGGGGCAGGTGCCTTCTGATAAGGGGCCAGCTGTTCAAACCAGGTGGGGCAGTGCTTCTTATCTCTGTCACCACCTGTCCTCCCTCCAGGGGAATATCTGCTGCTGATGGGCCATGAAGGCTCACCAAGGACAGGACACATTCCATCATCCCAGTGGGAGATGCTCCACCCCGTGGGAGGAGCCAACCATTCCTACCTGGATAAAAACTGAGACACAGGAGCACAAGATATCTGGTTCCACTGGATTCCTGGAGGAAGACTGGACCCTTCTCACCATCCCTGGACCCTTCTCACCATCACTGGACCCTTTTTTCTCAGGATCATCTCTGCTCCACCAGAACCACCTCTGCCACTCCAGGAGGACTCACTTTTGGACTGCTTCCAACACACTGACCAGCAGGCTGTCAGGTTGTAGCTCTGACTCTGTCAGGGTTTCTAGGATTGTTGTTTGTTTGCTTGTTTAATACTACATTTGTATTGTTAATATTCCCAGTAAAGAACTGTTATTCCTATTCCCAAATCTTTGCCTGAAAGCCCCTTAATTGCAAAATTATAATAATTTGGAGGGGGTGAGGGGTTTACATTCTCCATTCTGAGGGAAGTTCCAGCTTTCCCTGGTGGACACCTGTCTTTCCAAACCAAGGCAATACCTTATAAGTGCTGGTTTTTAAATACCTTACCAAGCAGATTATGTGTCCAACAACAAGGAGATTTTGAAAGGATTTTTCCCTCTTGTGTAATACCTTCTTCCACCTCAGCAAAAAAAACCCAACCAAACAGACAAAAAAAGTATTTCTCTAACGTGCTGCTGTAAATGTGAGGGCTTGTTGGCTTGTTGTTCTTGTTGTGCTATTCATCATTGCAGGAATTGTGGCTGAAGCAGCATTTTCCAGCTAATAAAATGGAAATCCTGCCTGCATAAGAAAACCAACAAAGCACCTGGGGAGGGCTTGTTGAGAAGATGGAAGGAACGACCACGTGGGGTGAAATCTCTCAGAGCAGTGTCTGTCCAATAAGCTGCTCCATTTTGCATGAGCTTTTCAGAGAACTGATGGGTATTTCAGTTTGGGACCCGGGAGCCAGGGAAATTAGGTTGAACTGGGCAGAAATTCAGCCTCCAGGAGGCTCTCAGAGATGGAGGGGGATGCTGAGCTGCGTTCTGCACCAGGTACAGCCCTGCCTGGCTCTGTCATGGGCACACAGCCAGGGCTTTCAGGGCAGTGAGAGGTGCCTGTGCATGGAATGAGAGATTCAGGAATGTTCCTTGCCACTCAGACTCAAGTGGATGGTGACATACATGCACACACAGCACCCCTATGGCACGGATTAAATGGAGAGGGGAGCGAGCAAAACAGTTTTCCAACAAACAAGTAAATGAAGACCATGCTTTTCTTCACAGCAGTGCTCAAGCTAGATGAGCACTGATTCATCTTTCTTGGAATGAGAAGTGCTGGGGAGGGAGGTGCCATATTCTTCATTGCTGTTAATGTTTTATGCATATTTTTTTTGTTTGCTTGCTTTTTTTTTTTCCTTTTTTCTTTAATGTCATCACTTAAGTTCTCATGAAACCACAGTGGGATTTGTAATGCTTCCCCATTAGATCATATTTTCTGTAGCAAGCAGATTTCCTGATGAATCCAAAACTATTAAGAGATGCACTAGGAGCCTTGGGCAAGTAGAAAAGACTGAGCAAAGAGCAGAAGTGATGGAGGAACGGCCAAAGTCTGAGGAGTGGAAAGCAGCCAGACAGGGAAACATTCAGGTGGGGCTGTTTTCACCTATTTTCTTTTTTTTCCACGTAGATATTTGCTTCTTTATTCCTTCTACTAAGCACTGCTCTGCTGAAGGGACAGCAAGCACAGCTCTGTGAAGCTTGGATGTAAAACTCGCTTTTTTCAGGGTGGGGAAAAGTGGGGAAAGCTTTGCCTGGGCTTGCAGTGGAGTTGGTGGTGCTGGTCTCTGTGTAAATCCAGCACCAGGATGGGTGACTCACACGCAGGCTGGCCTTTCCTGCTGCCACACTGAACCCCCTGGTGCCTCAGCAGTGACTCACAGGAGGTGCTCAGCTCCCTGTCAGTCACTGATCCTCACCTGGCAGTCTGACTCCTGCCATCCATCCAGCGCCCACAGAGGATTCTCTAAAGGCTCCGTCAAGCACTTGAACTTCTGCTGCTGCAAAGGGATTTCTAAGTGAGCAGTGTAGCTAAATCAGCCTGACATCCAGGAGTGCTCAGCGAGGTGACATCCACCTGAAATCAGAGCAGTTCTGCGTGGCCAGCCCATGGTTAAGTGAGTCTGCATCAGGAAGGGTGAGAGCACTGCTGTGCTGCGCTCTCATCAGAGACTTGGGATGTCAGGCAGGGAGAAAGAGAGGCCTCTGCAGCAGCCAGGAGACAGAGGCACCATCTCCTCCCTCAGTAACTCCAGATTGTCACCACAGAGACCTGTCCTCCTCTTCCACTCTCTGACTTCATCCCTGTCTATCCAGTTGGCAAGCTCTTCTCTGGCTGCAAGGCAGAACAACTCATCTAGCCAAACCCAGCATCCCTAAATTGTGCCCATGATTCATTTGCTGTCTCTGTGCTTCAATCCAGAAAGGATTTGCATGCAACCCCAGAGCGTGCAATGATGTATGGACCTGCTGTTATGGGAAGAGCCTTCAGAGGACATGTGAACCTTTTAAACCACGTTAAACCAGACCAGAGTCTGGTTTTGCCCTCGGCCTTGAAACAGAGGTTAGGATCTGTGGGAAATGCTCAAGGTAAGGAGGCTTTCAGAAAGCTGTGGAAGCAGGCCCCAGAGACAGAAAGAGCAGAAGAACCTGGAATTAGCTGCAGTTGCAAAGCTTGAAAGTAGGAAAAGTTACAATAGTGCAGCAAGCAAGGGCAGGAAACAATAGTTTGAGCTTTGGGTTTGGCCAGGGTCGACCTTAAGATTGCAGAAAAACATGCCTGGCAAGACAGCAGAAGGTTTTAAGGTAGAAGGTTTAAGTAGAAGGTTTAACTCTGCTTATTAAGAGAGCCAAGGTCATGCAGGGGAAGGTTTGCAGAGAGCAACAGCCCACCCCGTAAAAACCAACCCAAAAACACCCAAAAAACCCCAGCATGAAAGACATGCAGGATGACTAGATGACTCTATCTTGGGCTTTTTATTAACATTTCCAGTGACAGACCTTCCAGCACTCTCTATAAATAGCAATTAGTTAAACTTTATAGTTAAACTGACATGACTCCAAACTGCATCAGACAATCAAGCCTTCAGGTAAGAGTGCAGCAGCCACAAGCATGGCAGGGATGCTTTTGAACAGAAATACTCAGCTTTCTGTAAATTATTGCCCCATTTCCTCCCAGCTGGCTGAGAGAGTTGCTGCAGAGAGATATCAGCTACGCCTGTGCACACATATCTCACAAACACAGCCAGCAGCAGAACAGGTAGAGTTCTCAGATGACAACCACGACTGGGTTTTGGCTCTGTGGCAAGGCTACAGCTCTGTCTCTCCTCAAATATCTGCTGAAAGAACCAGGAACGTGGCTGAAGCCATTCTGTTTCTTCTCCTCCTTGCTTTTTCCTGTCAGCTAGAGATGAATAAATCATTGCTGGGTGGTGGTTGTGGTGGTGGCTGGGGGTGATGCTTGTGATGAGCCCTTGATGACAGACTGCAAGGTGAGACCAATGCACCAGGGCTGTGTGAGCTGTGCCACCACAAAACTGAGAAATGAGGGCACCTGTGGCCTTGTTACTCACAAGCTGTGAAGAGCTGGGCCTGGGAAGTGCCCAGGAAATCCTGCTGCACGTGGCCATGAGCATGAAAAAAAGCCTGAGCTGGGACCCTTGGTACCAGCACTGATGGGATCTGCTTTCCTTTTCCCACCAGTGCTCCAGGTACAGCTTCCAGGCTGGAACAGAGAAGTGGCTGGGCAGGAGATTTCTCCAGAGTGCCTAAAGGAGCAGGCTGGTTTAACTGCAGTTTGAAGACAATTAAGGTTCATTAATTGTGTCCCCAGGACAGCTATTCAGGGCAAAGAGGACCACATCTGCAGGGGCCAACCAGTGTGCCTCAGCAGGGCAGTGAATCACCCTGGCTCACTCATGTCTGCTCACAGCTGACCAAAAACCATGGATTTATTTTTTACAGATGATTCTGAAAGCCCTAAACTGAGGTCACTCTGAGCAACTCCTGGTGAGATGAAACAATGGCACTGGGGTGGGAAGGGAGGCTGGGAAAGAAGGAAAGGTTGTGGCTTCAGCAAGGTAACTTGAATGCTTTTAACTTCTACCTGCAATGCAGAGAAGTTTGGAAGGAAAGGTCTGGCAGCATTGAAAATCCAGAGTT
The DNA here is from genome assembly GCA_027886175.1 of Phylloscopus collybita. Classification (NCBI taxonomy): domain Eukaryota; kingdom Metazoa; phylum Chordata; class Aves; order Passeriformes; family Phylloscopidae; genus Phylloscopus; species Phylloscopus collybita. The sequence continues at coordinate 30,735,775 of JAJNNQ010000013.1, read as the reverse complement.
GAAAACATAAACACTTTTGTTCTAGAGCTTGTACAGGACAGGATTTGGGAAGGTCTGTGGTCCAAGCCCTCTCTCAAAGCAGAGTCAGCCCCAAAAGCAGCTCAGGAGAGAAAGGCCTCTTGTATCCCAGCACAACCAGGTGAAGGATATGCAGCTTTGAGTGGAGACAGCCTTTCACAGGAACCCAGCTCCTATGCCCATCAGACACGTTCTCACAGAGCACAGGCACCTATTCCCACTGATTCCAGGAGACTGCCTGGCTGCTCTCTGGGTCTTTGCAATGCAAGTCTTTGCAAGGGAACAAGCTGGGTAGAGAAGGCAGGTGGATTCTCACCTTCAGCAAAGGGAAAAGTGATACCCTCCTTTCTCTCGTTGTTTTTTTGGGGTTTTTTTGGTTGGTGTTTTTTTTTTGTGGTTTTTGTTGTTGTTGTTGTTGTTGGGTTTTTTTTGTTGTTGTGTTTTTTTGGGTTTTTTGTTGGTTTTTTTTTGTTTGGTTTGGGGTTTTTTGGGTTTTTTTGTGGGTTTTTTTGCTTTTTGTTTTGGTTTTTTTTGTTGTTTGTTTTTTGGGGGGGTTTTTTGTTGTTTTTTTTTGGTTTGGTTTGGTTTGGGTTTTTTGGGTTTTTTTGTGGTTTTTTTTGCTTTTTGTTTTGGTTTTTTTTGTTGTTTGTTTTGTTTGTTTGTTTGTTTTTTGGGTTTTGGGGGGGGGGGGGGGTTGGTTTTTTTGGGGTTTTTTTCCATCTGCTGAGCAGTTCTTGGTCAAGAATTGAATGTATTCTGTCTGTTGAAAGCCTTGGTGTGTTCCACAGGTGACACGAGGGAGAGAGCTGTGCCTTTTTCAGCCAGTTCATCTGCTAGCTCTGTAAAAAGGCCACTTGAAAACCAGCTGCCATTGGCGTGATCTGCACTTGTTCTCCTTGAAGTTATCACCAGTGACAGAAAATGCACAGACCCTTTTTTGGTGCTCAGCACAAGGTTGAGGGCAGGCCTAAATTTAACCCAGCCCTTTGGCTTTCTCCTCTGGGGAGAAAAACCTTCCTGATATCAAAAGCCAGGGAGTTTAATCAATGCTGTGCTGAGAAAGTAAAAAAAAAAAAAAAAAAGGAAAAAAAAAAAAGACCCTTCAGGCAGAGTTGTCACCCTTGTGGGCAGGATGACAGATTCTGTGCTCCATGCACTGGGTGATGTGTCCCAACCCTGTGATCAGTGGACAGCACAGGCAAGCCTGAGCTCCAGATCTTACTCATTATTACTTTTTTATTATTATTATTATTATTGCTATTACTACTATTATTATTATTACTATTACTAGTATTATTACTAGTATTATTACTATTATTACTTTTTACAGAAAGGAGAGGGAAACAACCCCCACACTGCCCTGCACCTCCTTGCTCTGCCATGCCCTCCTCAGCCAGGATGATGCCTGAAGTCCTCCTCATCTGCTCCTTTCCTCTCCCCTGAGCCTGTGGGTGGGCTCCCAAGGCAGCAGCTGCCCCCAGTCCCCAGTGCTGGGCTGGCAAACTCAGCCTTGCAGGTGGCAGCAGAAACTGCTCTGGAGGGGCTGCACACTGAGCATTTGGGGGAAGAGTTTGGGGAAGAGTGGAACCAATCCATCTGGTGCAGACAGATTATTATTCATCATTATTCAACCCAGGCCCTTTCTCTCCCTAAACCCAAAAACGTTGCCCTTCCCAAACCCTTAAATGGATAACAAACTGGGTTACCTTCTGGGGTTGTTCTGGTGTTGGCAGGTCAGGTTTTTTCAGAGAGCTTATCTCCAGCACCAGCTCAACCTGCCACTTGAAGTGAAACAGCAGGGGTATTTTATCTGCTCATGCTTGCTCTGAAATCAGAGGTGTTCTTAATTAATTCTTTAAAATGCTCTTTTGAAAGGCTATAAAGTAATTAAAAGAATGACAGGAGATGTGGTATATTACCAGTGCCAAGGATGATTCAGACAAACTGTCACTAGAAAATGGCTCTGGCAATTCAAAGTCCCCCAAAATCTATTATTAAAGCTGTTTGGGCTTTTTCTTCTTTTTTTTTTTTCCCTTTTTTTTCCCCCCACAACAGCAAAACACAAATTACTGTGGATGCCTCTATTGTGTTTTAGTCTGTTCTCTGGCACTGGAAACTTCTTGGATATGGGGATTGTGGCCAGCATCTCCACTCACAAAGTAGGATGATTGCTGGGCAGAAAATTTCTTCCAGCATGGCTGGTCTAAAGGAATGTAGGAGCCTCCCCCCTTCTCTCTCTCCTGTTTCTGTGTCCAGTTTGCAGAGTGGTGTTGTAAGGGAGTTGTTCCAACATCTCCAACATCTCTCAGATCTGCTCTCAGCACCCTCAGCCTCAGGGTGAGTCTGGTAAAAGGTTGAGAGTTCTTCAAACCCCACTTTGGAAAATGTGGTTTCCAAAAAGGGCATTTTGGATCTTGTGGGGAGGGGGGAAAAAAAAAAAAATCTCCTTAATACAAAAAATGGAGGAGGAAGAGGGAAAGGATTAGCATAACACAAAGCAAATGTGCATTGTCCTTTCAGTCTTTTCTTCATTTGGGGTTCTGTGTCCTTCTTTCAAAGCTGTCCATTGAGAGCCAAGCAGGTTATTCTGCTCTGCAGGCCCCTCTCATAACCCTGAGCCCTGGAACTATTTTCTCAGACAGTGCCTGAAAAAAACAAGTCCATTTCCATCCTTCGAACTCCTCCTACAAATTTTCTTCCTTTTTGGCTGGCATCCTACAAATGAGCTCCCACTGCTGCTCTTTCATCATCTCCCAGCTCTCACTTCAGTGAAGTTCTTGCTAATCAACTGAAAAGCAGGCAGGGATTGGCAGGATGTGATCCCTGTTCTGCTGTGGCTGGGTTTTCATTGCTCTGGGTCACTTTTTGCTGTCTCTCCCCAGCCAAGAAGTCACAGCAGTGTTAACATAGGGTGCTTTCCTTCTGCAGTGTTTGATGGCCTCCTGGCAGAGGGGCTTTATTCCTCTTCTAAATTATTTTTACTTTTACCCCAATAACCAACCACCCATGCCCCGCAATGTGGATTTTTCTACCCAATTACAAAACACCACCCAGAGCCATGGAGAAAAAGGTGAAAAAGAAGGACTCAGCCTCTGCCCTAAAACCTCCACCTTGCTTTATATCTATTCCTGTATTCTAAACCCTGAAACTCTGAGTTTTGCCCCCTGTGATATCACACACTTCTATTCAAACCACACACCCCATAACCCCATAGAAAAGTGCTGGTGGAAATTACTTCTTTGGGCCTTTTTTTTTTTTTTTTTTTTAATCTCTGATCACAGCAAAGTTAAACTCCAGTTTTTGACCTACCTTCAGCCCTTCTGAGAGAGTTTCAAATATACCAGACCCCCTGTGAGTCTGCTATCCCAGCACAGCGGCACGAATCCCCCAGGTTTTGTGCCCCATGTGTAACAGGTTGTGTTGAGTTTTTGTGCCCCATGTGTAACAGGTTGTGTTGAGTTTTTGTGCCTGGTGTGTAACAGGTTGTGTTGAGTTTTTGTGCCCCATGTGTAACAGGTTGAGTTTTTGTGCCCCGTGTGTAACAGGTTGAGTTTTTGTGCCCTGTGTGTAACAGGTTGTGTTGAGTTTTTGTGCCCTGTGTGTAACAGGTTGAGTTTTTGTGCCCTGTGTGTAACAGGTTGAGTTGAGTTTTTGTGCCCTGTGTGTAACAGGTTGAATTTTTGTGCCCCATGTGTAACAGGTTATGTTGAGTTTTTGTGCCCCATGTGTATCAGGTTGTGTTGAGTTTTTGTGCCCTATGTGTAACAGGTTATGTTGAGTTTTTGTGCCCCATGTGTAACAGGTTGAGTTTTTGTGCCCCATGTGTAACAGGTTGTGTTGAGTTTTTGTGCCTGGTTTATAACAGGTTGAGTTTTTGTGCCCTGTGTGTAACAGGCTGTGCTGCTAAAGGAGTTCAAGGTTCTCTGAGAGACTGAATTGTCCCCATGCAAGATGAGAAAAAGTCCCCAAACCACAGACAGAGGCAAATGTCCTTGGCAGCAGCGGTGACAGTAAAGGGTGCTGACACCAGACCCTGGGGCTGGTCTTCAAAGGCAGCTGTGGGGGAGGTCTAAGAAAAGAAGGAAAGGGAGGAGGAAATCTGAGATGTGTGGCAAGGCCTGGGGTGGAGAGATGTCTGTGTCCCAGGGTGAGGAGGTGCCAAGTGGGAGGAGGAAAGGTTTGCAGGGGGCAAGCAGTGCAGTTGGCAAGAGGAGGTCAAGAGGAGCCAAGGGGAGGTCACAGCAAGGGTTTGTGTAGGATGGAAATATCCACGGGGTGTGCTGGAGAGAGGATCTGTACCCACAGCCTCTGTTTAGTCCCTCTCCAGCCATGGTTCACTGGAGCTCACAGAGCTCCCACCACAGCCCCAGGCCCCTTTCAGCTTCTTCTCTTCTCTTCTCTTCTCTTCTCTTCTCTTCTCTTCTCTTCTCTTCTCTTCTCTCTTCTCTTCTCTTCTCTTCTCTTCTCTTCTCTTCTCTTCTCTTCTCTTCTCTTCTCTCTCCTCTCCTCTCCTCTCCTCTCCTCTCCTCTCCTCTCCTCTCCTCTCCTCTCCTCTCCTCTCCTCTCCTCTCCTCTTCCCCTTCATCTTGCAACGTGTGGAGCTGTGCTCCTTGCCCTGTCACTGCCAGCCCCAGAGAAATCCATCCAGGGTTATCTTTTCTGACTTTGCAGCATTTCCCAGCAGCTGCCAGAGTCAAGCTCGCAGAGCAGCACTCGTCATTTCCCCTGGGATGGGGGCAGGATTGGAGTGAGACTCTTCCTCCTCCCCTTCCATGCAGCACCGTGCACACACTCAGCTGCTGCCAGCTTACAAAGAGCACCCAGCCCCTCTTTTTCCCCCCTCTGACAGGACTGGGGCTTCTCTGGCAGAGCAGGGAGGGGTGTGACAGGTCTCACCAGGAAGCCACAGTTTGGAAAACAGGTCAGGAGCTCTGCAAAGAGACACCTGGCACACCCACCCTGTCCTGAGGGCACCCACCCGTGGTGTAGTAGCTTGTACCAAGGAACAGGATTTGTGTCCTGCAGGTGACAGCCCAGTCAGTGGTGGGAGGAAAAGGGACACATCTCAGTTTTAGGCTCATCAGAGCAACCTGGTCTCCCCTCCAAAACAGCCTCCATCTCCAAACAACAGTTCATCATCCCTCAGGAGCTTAGCAGCATGGAAGGAACCATCCTCAGGCAAGTGTTCTTGCAGTCATGTTTGCACTGTGCTCCCCTGAAACAAGCCAAAAAAAGCTGAAAAAAAACCTCAAACCCAACCAAAAAAACCAAAGCCCCATCCTTACTGTTATTCAGCAGAGGCCCTGTGCCCCAGCTGAAGGATCTCCTTGGAATGAATGCACCACTGACTGCAAAATGCTGTCAGGGGAGCCTGGGGACGTGGCTGAATGTTTTTGTCACAAGGGTTAAGGCAGGCTGAAAAATCTACCTGCCTGGTGAGAGTAATGCTCCCCCAGTGGTGGAGCCGGAGTTGCACAAAGAAATAAATTATTTTCTTGGAAAAAAACAAAATAAAACAACCCCCCCCCCTAAAAAACCCACCACAAAACAAAACAAACAACAAAAAAAAAAAACCCACCAAAACCCACCAAAGTGGGGGGGGGGGAATAACCACCCCAAAACCCCCCAATCCACCCAGGAAGCTGACAAAAACAGCCAATAATTAGAACAGCTGGTCTGGAAAGTGGCTGAGAAAATGTGGTTTTGACCCAGGAATGAGGTGAAAGGACAAAAGGTGACCTGCTCGTGAGGAACCCCAAGAGCAGTGAGACTCCTCTGTGGGCAGAAATCACAAGGCAGGTGCTGGCAGTCCCCAGGAGAGAGGGAGTTTTATAAATACAGATATATATTATTATATCTGTATTATATTATATGTATATTATTATATAAATGCAGATATAGAAATTTATATATTTATAAATAACATAGATGGAGATTTAGTGTTCAGATAACTGCAGATTTCAAAGGGGGTCTCAGAATTCTGTCCTTCAGCACAGTACAGCAAGGCAGCCCAAACCCATTTCTTACTTGTGGAAAACTGCCTAATCTTTGACTTGCTTTGTGTTCTGACTTGAAACAGCATGAAAATGCAGTTCCTGGGGTGCTCATCTAAAAGAGAGATTTGAAAAGGCAGCTTTGTAGTAAGTTTAATTTTTGTTGTAGCATTTCCTTTCACAGGGAAATACAGCCTTCCTAAGTCCCACACCTTCACCCCACAGTGCATTTCTGTCCAAATGAGGCCAAATAATCTCACTAAAGAGGAAAAAAAAAACATTTGAACTTTGTCATCTAGTCCCAGGGAACCTCATCCACTCTTTCCATCTGTAAGATTTGCAGCAGTAAGTAATGTCATCATGACTTTGGCATCTATTTACGTGGCAAATTTAGCAACAGTGAGCCTGCAAGATCTCTCTGTGCACTGCAGCTTTTTCTAGGAAATTGGCTCATTTGTGTTTCTCCATCTAACCAGGCAGGAAACATGGAATTTGCTGGATTTTTTTTTTTTTTTCCTCTCCTTTCTTCTGTCCAGGGAAGCAGAACCCCAGGATGACACAACCTCCAGCACTGAGCCAGTTTGAAGCAAAGCCATTGCAGCAAAGAAACTGGTCAAGGTAGCTGAGCTGGCCTTCAGTTTGTGTTTAAAAACCTTGTGAAAAGGGGCTGGAAACACAAAGTGAACTCTCCTTAAGCTTGTAAACCTGTAGCACATCCAAGAAAGGAAAGGAATTATAAAAGACCCCTCTGAGCTGGCCTGCTCTCTGCTACTGAAAGGAGGCTGTAGTTAGACTTAAAACTGCTTTTTTTTTTTTTTTCCTGTGAAATGTCACCATTTACATTGACTTTCCCCTCATTGTGTTCTGTGACTGCTCACAGTGCTCCGCTGTGATAACGTGTGGTGTCTATTAATAACCACAAAACACAACAAATCCCCATCACCTGCTTTTGCAGGGAGGCAGAGTGACTTCCTCGTGTCATAAAAAACAGAGGGTGCACGTTTCTGGAGTTTAAGACAGCAGGAAGATTTTTCTTTTGGGATTTAGCTTCAGCTGACAACCGAGCTGGTAATAATGAATCCTCCTGAAATCAAAAATTCAAGACTGGGTGCCATTACCTTAGTCAAGCACTGGTCTTAGAAATTGCTGAGAGGCATGGGAGTTTGACATCTGTAAATCACTGCCAATCTACAGGAGATTGAGGTCTGACTTACAGCTTGAGACATTTTTCCCTTGCCTCTTCCTGTGACAGAGTTTGCTTCCCCACTGGCCCATCCTTGCCTGTGATTTGTCTCTCTCCTTGTCTCCCTACAAACCAGCCTTTCAGAAGGATTTCTGCTCCTCCACCTGATGCTTCCTTTCCTCCCTCCTCTCAGGAGCCCTTTTCCTGGCTGAGCACTCTGATTTCTCCTTGCCTGAGCTCATGCCTTCAGTTTGAGCTCTGATGTATTTCAGGTTCTGTGCTGCCCAGGGGTGCAGCTCTGAGCTCACATTCAGGGTCGCTCAGCTCTGCACAGAGCAGGGACACAAAACAAATCCTGGTCCTGCTGCACACCAAGGACAACTTTCAGCCCAAAAAGCACAACCAAGGGTGGCTGGAGGGAGGAACAAGAAGGATGGGACCTGACAACTTGGAGATGTAACTGGATAATTAAACCCCAATATGCAAATGGACCAAAACTTATGAAAGTGTGAGACCTCATGACCATTTGTCCATTTTGTGACCATTCTCAGTCCACCTTGGGTGTAGCCCTGGTCAGGCCCTGTCCTGCCCAAGGTGGATCCTGGAGGATTTCAATAAATCCCTGCTTGATTCTCCAGCTCTGCCCAATCTCTGTTCCAGCTCAGCCTTCCCAAAGCATCACGAGAAGGTGGCTCAGGGAGCTGGGAGCTGCTGGTGGGACTCAGGCTGGATTATTCCTGCTGCTCTCCTTGCCCATCAGCAGGAGTAAGACTGCTGGGAGATGCACAGCCCAGTAATCCCATGGTTGATGAGATTAAATTGTCTCTTCTTCCTTTCCACAAGCAAGGGTCCCCTCTGTATCCCTTTACTGCACAGCTCTCTGGGATTGTAAGGCATTCAGTCCATAACCTGCAATTAAAAAAAAAAAAAAAAAAAAAAAACAAAAACAAAAAACCTACATTGGTGGGTTTTTGGGGTTTTTTGGGGGTTTTGTTTTGTTTTGTTTTGGGGTTTTTGGTTTGTTTGTTTGTTTGTTTGTTTGTGGGGGGTTTGTTTTTTTGTTTGTTTTTTGTTTGGTTGGTTTTTTGTTTTGTTTTTGGGGGGGGTTGTTTGTGTTTTTGTTTGGTTTTGTTTTTGTTTGGTTGTTTGTTTTTTGTTTTTTGTTTTTTTTTTTAATTGCTTAAACAGTTTCTCATCAGCCAGATCTGGACCTTATACAAGATCTGCTTGTGTGAGACTTTCCCACTCCTCAGTCATTTCTTACCTTGATTACTCAATGTACCTTTTTGTTGTGCTTGCAATAGATGACATTAACCCAATCTGGGCATAAAAAAAAAAAATGCTCTTCCTCACAGGGCTAATTAGCAGCCATGCTTGGCTGTCCCCAGCAGAGCAGACCTCCCTTTGCCTGCAGAAGTCTCAAAATAGTTGAGAAAACGAAACTCCCTGTGCTGAGAAGCTGAAAATTTGCCAAGGTGAGTTCAGTCCCTCTCCCCATCTGCCAAGAGGAGCTGAGCAGGGATGTTTCTGAGCTGCCAGTCACTGCTTTGCTCCCAAATGGAGGGGCTGCAGGATGTGGGAGATGTGCAGGGGTGATCCAGCAAAGGCTCCAAGGTGGGAAACCAGTGGGAAGGAGCTGCTGTCTCCACCAGGAGAGGTTCCCCTCACTGGGAACCACTTTTGCCCCTTCTTTGCTGCTCTAACGCAGAGAAGCAGCACTCAGGGTAGCTTCTGCCACAAAAGAGGTTGAAAGCAGCTTGCCTTGGAAAAGAATCTCGTTGGAAGAGTGAAATTGGAGCCTTTAGAAGGGCAGGGTGGCCTCTGTGACAGGCTGGTACAGGCAGACTTCTGTGCCACATTTGTGGTCACATCTGAAGCAACTTTGCTCACACCACGTCTGTAATAATCCCCAGCCTCTAAAATGAAGCCTGATTGTTTGTTTTGCTTTTTCTCTTTTTCCCAGTGTGCCACTGCCAGGCCAGCCAACACAACCCAGGAGAGACAGAGTGCTTCAATACAGCGAAGCCTTTCTGATTGCTGCCACAGCTCATTAATAACTCGTTGCCCTGCCATTGTGACTCCAATTTCACAGCTCCCGTTTTGCACTCCCTCCGGTTAATCACATCCATTTTTAGCCTGCTGATCCTAATTGGTCATTTTATTACGGGCTCTGCCTGTTTGATGGACGCTGATTTTGTCTCACCACCCAGGCTCCCATCCCACTGCCCTCTCTGCCACCAGCTGCCAAAGCTGAAATCGATGGGAATTAACTCTGGAGCTGCTTTGAAAACACGGGCACTGCTCTAATTATTGATTCACTTCAATTGTTAATTGTCTCAGCCTCCTGCAGCCAGGACCACCTTGAGGGATGCCCGAGGGATGCTGTGGTACCCCAGCTCTGGCTGGCAGCTCCACCTGAGAGAGACCAGAGCCTGCAGAAGGATGCCTGGAGAGAATGAGAGAGCAGGGAGCTGTGCTGGCCCCTCTGGGACATTAATAACTAATAATTAATAACACAGCCTGCTCACACCAGCACCCAGGGCTGCCACTGACTCCAAGAAATGCACTCAGTGCCGTGGCCAGCAGCCCAGAGGGCACCAGGCCGTGCCACACCTGTGAGCATAAAAGGAATTGTCGTGGCTTGTTGTGGTTTGATCATGTGAAAAACGACGTTTCACCTTTTTATATTAATTTATAAGTTTAATAAAAATAAAATAGAATAGAATAAAAATAGACAATAAAGGAGAAAAAAAACAAAGCTCTTTTCGGCCGAGGTGCTGATTCCAACAACATCAGCAACAACATCTTTTTTCAGATCCTTTGTTTTTAAGGACTTCTGTGTTACATATTTAAATGAGCTAATACATGATTCAAATATTCATTTTTGGTTTCAAGACTTCCCTTAATTATACAGTTTCTCTATGTGGCCTTGCTAAGTCTAGACAGAGGTAGTAAATCTCTCTTCTTCAACAAGGCTCAGTTGTTCCTTATCTTCAGGAATTCCAGCTGGCCCTCCTGTCTTCTATCTCTTTGAGGAATTAAAAAAACCAACAATCCCATCTCTACTTTGTTACAATCTAAGAATATTTATCTATCACAATTTTTTAAATTCCATTAATAAAAAAAAAAAAACCCATGCAATATAACTTTCCCATCTTATACATAAAGCAATCTGCTTGTTACATGCGAAAAGCCAACTCCAAGATATGCATTTATAACAATCATGTGAGCAGAACTGGGCTCTGAGGGACAGCCAGTGTCTTCTGCTGGCCTGAGTGGGGACAAGACCACTGGTGACCTGCTGTTGTGCACCTGCAGGTGACCCTGGAGGCCACTTGCCTGTCCCCAGCAGAAGGCAGCAGGCCATGCCTTAGTGGAGGACCTCACTGCCCCTGTGAACAGTGACACTGCAGTGACACTGGCTGTCCCTGTGCCACCACAGGTGCCACCACCTGGGCTGCAGTGGCTGCAGGCAGCTGGGATGTGGCTGGTGCCACCATGGGTTTGCTCCTCTGGCTTCAGAGGGGTGGTGGCTCAGAGCTGGGCCCCCTGTTATGTGGGGTCTGTCCATCTCCTGCAGGGCACCAGGAGGTGAGGGGGGAAAAGGGCAAAGCAAGGCCCTGCACTGGAAAGAACGCTGTGTGAACAAATGTTGAGCCCCACACCAGTTCACACGAGCCTTTGCCCTCTGTCAAATGTGTGATTGGGAAATGAGTGTAAGGTGTGGGTGTGATTTGCAGGGCTGGCAGGTTGTGCTTGGTCTGCGATGCTGCAAGAGCCCAAATTGCTAATTAACACCAGAATTATATCCATCCATGAGAACAGCAATGTCTGGCTGATGGCATTAGACTACTGCCTGTGCCAAAAACACAGGAACTGGGACCCACATTTACCATCCAGGCTTGAAACGTGAAGGAGGATGGATGTGGCAATAAAGGCTCTTGGATTTTCCAGATCAGAGATGGAATCCAGTTAAATTACAGCTTCAGCTCCTTGCCCTTCCTGCAGACAGTCCACTGGGAAAAAAACAACCAACAAAAAAAAATCACTGCCTTCATCCCCATGCACAGAAAAACAAAAGAAAAAAACAGTTCCAACCGATGGTGAGCCTGCAAGACAGAGTGAAAATGTTGGGGAGCCAGGAGGAGGGGAACCAAGCAGCCCCACAAGGAGATGAGCTGGTCATATTTCTCCCTCAGTAGCATTTCCAGGACAGAGAGACTGAGCAGGCTGAGCAACTGGCTTTTCTGATTCCCTGACCCCTGTCGGGGCACCAGGAATTCCATATCTTCCCCTCCGTACATCTTGAATTTTCGTCGGAGCATTTTGCTGTGAGCATTTTTCCATGTTGACAGCTGTATTTCTGGAACACTCCTAGCAGATAACCTGAGCACTTTGGAAAAAACCCCCTGGCCACACAGCCCTTAAAGTATGTCCAGCTTTTCTAACCAGTGGCTGGGAGAATTCCTTTAAAGAGCAGAGAAGGCGATAACGATAATGGGGGGGGAGAAAAAAATCTTGGAATGTGCCAAGGTCAGATTGTAACGATCTGATGAAATCTGACCCTGGGTAAGACATGGAAATATCAGCTACAATACCTGGGGCTAATCACTCTTGCTATACCTTTCCTATGGTTCCTCCTGAGAATGGAAAAAATGGGTGAGCCCGGGTTACCTGACACTTAATTTCAAAGCATGCAGGGGAATCTGTAACAGCCTCCTTAAATGGCCTGATACATTACCCCTGTCACAGGGAAAAATTACAATGCACAGGGGGCATCCATGCATAGGGAAGGCTGTGCTCAGGGCTCAGGGGCTTTCAGAGCAGATATTTTTCAAATATCTCCTGGGGAATGCATGTTCTGTGGAAAGTCAATTACATTCCCCTCCCACATCTTCTGCTTCCCCCAGGAGCTGCCCTGAGCTTCACCAGCCTGGAACTTGATAGACCATGTGGGATTGTACCTTTTTCTGACTTAGAGGTGGGGCAGCTGGGAGGTGTTTTAAAAACTTTTGTTCCATTTTCAGCCTTATAGGAAGGGTGATGTTACAATCAGAGGTTATAATTCAGATGTTACAACACAGATGTTGTAACACCCTCAAGAGTGTGTGGAAGTCTCGTGGGGCTGAAAACACGCTGGGCCCAGGCAGAAATTTAACATTGCCCAAGAGGTGTTGGAACCTTGGGCACTGAGGATTCCAGGCTGTCTGTGCTGCCAGGCACTGACCCCCAAGCAAACCCTGCATTCCACCTGAGGCCGTGGAAAAGGCTCCCAAAATTGAGTGACAGCACTGGGATTGTGGGGGTGTGGTTTGAATGGAAGGGTGTGAGATCACAGGGGGCAAAACTCAGAGTTTCAGGGTTTAGAATGCAGGAATAGATATAAAGCAAGGTGGAGGTTTTAGGGCAGAGGCTGAGTCCTTCTTTTTCACCTTCTTCTCCATGGCTCTGGGTGGTGTTTTGTAATTGGATAGAAAAATCCACATTGTGGGGCAGGGGTGGTTGGTTATTGGGGTAAAAGTAAAAATAATGTAGATGTCATTTCATAATTGAACAGTTTGTGCTTAAAAGATCTTGGAAAGAGATAGAGACAGAGCCATTTTAACTTTGTTAGCTAGAACTCAAAACTTGTGAGACTGTAACACAGATGAGACTTAATAAACAACTGAGTCTGAACATGAAAATCTGCCCCAGCTCTGACAGGACAAGAAGATATCAAACCCACAGGCAGGCAGCTCCCAGCCCCTCACCCCTGTGACCCACAGGGGAACCTGGATGTGCCTGCCCTGGTGGGTGGCTGTGGTGTCCACATCCTCCCTGGAGCTGGAGAGGGAGGAACTGAGCTCCTCCCTTGGGTTGGGAGGAAGGAGGAGCCGGGTGCCCTGTGGCTGCCTCACAGAATTGTGCCCCAGGAAATCAGAGCAGTGCCTTGGCAAAAGCTCAGCCCACAAGCTGGCATCCAGGCCACGCTTACACAACAGCACGTGCAGTGGATATTTGTTGCCATGCTCGTGCCTGCATGTTTTAGTTTTGGGAATTCTATTCCCAGGCACGGTCTTAATACACAAAGTCACGTTCTGTAAACTACCCAAGTTCCCACATCTGTTCCCAGAGGAGAGGCTTCGGTGATGGTCTCTAAAAAACGACCAGTGGTTCCCAAGGGTCCCACCTCTGGGGTGGGCACATCTGTTAATATACAAAAAAAGTCAGAAAAATAAAAAAGAGGTCTTTTGCTTGCAAGAGCTCCACGCAGCCTCTTTGATGCACTCCCTGCCTCGTTCCTGTGTGTCCCCCACAGTGATAGATATTCTCCCTGCATTCTCAAGGAAAACATCAATGCCTTCCTAATCAATGCCTGCCTAGCTGCCTCACCTAACCCCAGCCACCTTCCAGGGACAGAGGGGTTGGTTTCATTGGAGAGCAAACAGTGCAACAACAGGGCAGGCTCTCTGTCTGGAGTGGTCTTCTGCTGCTTCTGTGCTCACACAGGGGCAGCAAATGCAGATGGGGTCCTTACCTACCTTTGAATAACCAAAACCCCCCCCCCCTGATAATCTATCAGCTCCTTGAAAATGGATAAGTGAATGTGCTGCTCTCCTGGAGATGGCTGAACTTCTGCCTGCCCATTGCTTGTTTTGCTTTCCTTGTGTGCACAGCTTTCCCCTGTTAAACTGCCTTTATCTCAGCCCAGGAGTTTTCCAGCTTTTACCCTCCTGGTTCCCTCCCAGCTCTGCTGGTGGAGGAGTGAGTGAGTGAGTGAGTGAGTGAGTGAGTGAGTGAGTGAGTGAGTGAGCTTGGCTGTTGGCTGGGGTTAAACCACGACAGTGAGTTAAAGTCAAAACCTATTCACCACATTCTCAGGTAGACTAAAGCCATTTTAAGTCACTATGGCAACAGAAAGGGCTTCATAATTACAGCAAATTATATTTATAGTCGCTTCAGGGAAATGTCCTCAGACCTCCCTCCTCCAGCTAATTGATGGACATTTAACTTTAAATATTGAACATCATTGCAAAGACTACAATGGATCTTCCTCCTTTGTGTGCTCATCGCTGCCAATGAAGCTGACATCTAGTTTTCTCATTCTCTGGACCCTCAAATATTTTCCTGTGCAGGTACATTTCAGCTCCCTGGGAAGGGACTTGTTCTTCTCAGCAGATCCTGCAGAGCTGCCTGGTGTTTGCAGGCAGAAAAAACAATGCTGTGGTGCAAAAAAAAAAAAAAAAAAAAAAAAAAGGAAAAGGTGGCAGTCTTCAGAGAGGAGGGCTAAAGAACACAAGCTTTTCAAGGACACCTTGCATAGCAGAGGAGCGTGGTGTATTTACCCCAATTTATAATGTGCTTTCTGTTGAGGTGTCTAAGCATTACATAAAGGGGTTGAAAAGAAGAGCAGTGACTCTGGGAGTGTCATTTAAAGCTCCTCAGGCTTTGAAGGCTCAGCCTCACCCTGTCCTGCCTCGGGGGAGACAAAGCAGTGCAGTGCACAGGGAGGTACAGGTGGCATTTAAAGTCATTTCAGCCCTGTTCTCCTCTTCTGCCTCCCTGCTGATGGCACAGTGTCCTGCCCTGGCATGTGCTCTGCCACCTGGGCCAGCCCCAGGCACCCTGAGTTTGTCCCACACTTGCCTCTCCTCTCCCTGCCCACACTGTGGTGCCCCAGCAGCTCCATCCTGCAGGGATAGCTCCATGGATCTTCTCTCTAGGGGAGGAAAAAAAGTTGTTTGAGATCCCAATGCAGAAATGCAGAGCAAACACAGAGGGAGGGATCAGAGTTCCATGTCTGTTCTGCTGTGGACACTGATCAGTTTTAATACAAAGCATCATTTACAAGCCCTGCTACATAAAATATCTCTGCATACAGCAACAATTCCTCAATCTTAATGAATTGGAGAGACCAGCACAGGAGAGCTGTTCCCCTCCTGCCCAGCCAAGAGCAGGGAAGTGGAGATGAACTTTGGATGGCAAGCCCCAATAAATTGGACTTTCTGATGAGACTTTTCAGGCAGGAGAACTATGTCTGCTGCAAACACCCGGCCCTGGCTCCTAGTCAGCACCTCACAGGCATCTGCAAGGATGGGGATTTTTTTCTTTTGTGCAGAAATTGGGTTAATATGACCTTTTCATGAGGAAAAAAAGGGAGCACTGAATAATTGTGATGGGGGATGTTTGCAGCCCGGTCAGGTCTGGAATGAGCAGGGAGTCATGGCAAGTGAGTCTCTGCCATCAGCTTGAAAGAGAGAGGAGAGAAAAGAGAAAAAAGAGAAAAAAGAGAAAAAAGAGAAAAGAGGAAAGAGGAGAGAAGAGAGGAGAGGAGAGGAGAGGAGAGGAGAGGAGAGGAGAGGAGAGGAGAGGAGAGGAGAGGAGAGGAGAGGAGAGGAGAGGAGAGGAGAGGAGAGGAGAGGAGAGGAGAGGAGAGGAGAGGAGAGGAGAGAAGAGAAGAGAAGAGAAGAGAAGAGAAGAGAAGAGAAGAGAAGAGAAGAGAAGAGAAGAGAAGAGAAGAGAAGAGAAGAGAAGAGAAGAGAAGAGAAGAGAAGAGAAGAGAAGAGAAGAGAAGAGAAGAGAAGAGAAGAGAAGAGAAGAGAAGAGAAGAGAAGGAATAGGCAGCCCTGGATTATCTCTGAGCTAAAGGAGTTATTGGTTCAGGTAGCATGATGGCCTAAATTAAAGAGATGATTCACCCCTCTCAGTTGTTTTAAGGGACTTTGATGCTTTTTTAGAGAAAGCAGATTACCAGCTGTGCATCACAGGGAGCTGGAAGATGAATGCTGCTGAGATTCATGCACCAGCTGGAATGAACTCGGTGCAGAAAGAAGAAATAAAATCACCAGTCATGGATGCTGCACAGCAAACAGCATCACATCCCTTCAGGCATTCTCACACCTTCGGTGGGCACATTTTGTAAAGCTCACTCAGGTGGAAAAAATTAATTTTTTTTTTTTTTGTTCTCCACCCAAAGTCACAGTGGCAAACTGAATTATCCCTCCTGGGGGCAGCAGGTGAAAAATCATCTTGATTCCTTTTTCTGTCTCTGCTTTTGAAACCACCTGTTTCCAAACAATTGAAATCCTGTTTCCACTGGCCTGTGAAGAGCTTTAATGCTCCATTTGCCCTGAAAGAGCGTGGCCTCTCTTCCTTGTCAAAAGGAGCTGAGTGCATCTTCCCAAATTTAACCACACTGCCATGGGGGTAAAACAGAGCTAGGAAATCTCTAGGGAAAAAAAAAAGAAAACAAAAAACCAAAACCAAACCAAACCAACACCTCCCCAAAAAAGAAATCAAACAAAAACAAAAATACCACCACATACACATGAAAAACCAACCAACCAAACAAAAAAAAACACCAACCCCACCACACACACAAAAAAACAACCCAAAAAAAACCAAAAAAATACCCAAAAAACCAAACCAAACCAAACCAAAAAAACCACAAACAAACAAACAAAAAACCAACAAAACAAAACAAAAAACAAAACAAAAAAAAACAACCAAACCAAACAAAAAAACCACCCCAAAACAAAAGAAAAAAGCCCCACAAAGATTGCTGTTTGAACACTGGTGTGACTAGAATATATAATTAATTTATATAAATAAACGTAGGACTATATAAATAAACTAAATCAATATAAGAATATAAAAATAAGAATATAATGATATCATTTAATTTAAGGATATAAGGGTATAATTCTCTCTCCAAATAAACTAAGGTTAATTATGCCTTCCTGCAGTGTTTTGGGAGGTACCAGAACATGACAAGCTGTGGCACTGAGCTCTTTACACAGCAACACCATTGCTGAAGAAGGACACAGTGCCTGGCTCTTTGTTCCACACGGAGCTGCCCCTTTATTCAGGAATTGCTTCCAAGGGCAGCGTTTTTTTCTGCTGCTAAGATCAACAGCTGATTCCTGCTGGCCCTTTTTTGTCAGGATTGATGAGGTCAGGAAATATTTCTGTCAGTCTTCTCTCAGTGTTTGACAAAGTCACATCTCTCCTTCCAGCAGTGGTTTTATTTGGAGGGTGATCAGTTAAAAAAAAAAAAAAAAATATATATATATATATAGTAAAAAACCAACCACAGCCTCACTCCACACACCACCACCCCTCCAAAAAAAACCCACAACTAATTAAATATAAGAATATATAAATAAAAAAATAAATATAAGCATATATAAATATAAACATATAAAAATATAAGCATATATAAATATATAAATATATAAATATATAAATATATAATAAATATATTGATATATTACTATATTTATAAAACTAATTAAATATTAGAACATCTAGATAATGTATGTAAATAAATATAAGAAAATATAAATACACTAAATAAATGTAAGAATATCTAAATAAGAATGTAACTAATTGGTAATATATATAAAAATATATAAAAATAAGAATATAAGTAATTAAATATTAGAACATCTAGATAATGTATGTAAATAAATATAAGAATATATAAATACACTAAATAAATATAAGAATATAAAAATAAGAATATAGCTAATTAGTAATATATATAAATGTATAAAAATAAGAATATAAGTAATTAAATATTAGATTATCTAAATAATTTATCTAAATAAATATAAGAATATATAAATACACTAAATAAATATAAGAATATATAAATAAGAATATAACTAATTACTAATATATAAAAATATATATAAATAAGAATATAGCTAATTAGTAATATATATAAATATATAAAAATAAGAATATAAGTAATTAAATATTAGAATATCTAAATAATTTATCTAAATAAATATAAGAATATAAAAATAAGAATATAGCTAATTACTAACTAATATATAAAATATATATATAAATAAGAATATAGCTAATTAAAGATAAGAATATATAACTAATTTAGATAAATAAATGTAGGACTATATAAATAAACTAAATAAATATAAGAATATAAAAATAAGAATATAATTATATAATTTAATTTAAGGATATAAGGGTATAATTCTCTCTCCAAATAAACTAATACGACAGCAGTTTATAACTAAATAGAAGTTCTAAGTTTTATCTCTTTATGTTATTTATAGGAAAGTAAACACTTTTAGAAAATAAAAAGAAAAAAAAAAGTTTTAAAAGTTTCATTTTAAGTCTCACTTTCTTCCTTTGGTGTATGTTAATAAATGTAATAGAGCTCTGCAACACAGAGCATGGTTTAAAACTGACAAAGCTCTTAAGAGGTTTTCTTTGTGGTTGTACCAAGAAGGGGAATTGGGGGAAATAGAAAAAGCAGAAAACTCTCACAGCAGTGCAGAGTTAAAAAGATAACACTGAGGACATGGAACTGTAAGGCTGTGGGTTTGTGCTGTGCAGAGTTGGGCCTTAGCAAGTAGAAAAACATGTTAAACAAGACAATAGAAAAGTTTAATAATGAGGCTTTGTGCTTGGCTTATAGAAGAGTATAAAAAGTTCCTGAATAGCAAAAAAATATGAAAGAAGCTCCTATTGTTAGCTATAAGGCATACCTGCAGTTTTAATGATTGGTTTATGCAAATGCCTGTAAGCTCTTAACAATTTGCTGTTGGTTAGAAAACTTTTAAAAGGCCTTGTAACACAGAGAATTCTCTCGTGAAACACAGAGAATTCTCTCCTGGAACACAGAGAATTCTCTCCTGGAACACAGAGGATCCTCTCCTGTAACACAGAGAATTCTCTCCTGTAACAGAGAGAATTCTCTCCTGTAACACAGAGGATTCTCCCTTGCAACACAGAGAATTCTCTCTTGGAACACAGAGGATTCTCTCCTGTAACACAGAGAATTCTCTCTTGGAACACAGAGGATTCTCTCCTGTAACACAGAGAATTCTCTCCTGTAACACAAAGGATTCTGGCTGCTGCTGGCAGGACCTGAGCTGTTGCCATCTCTCTATTGTCTCACCCTGCACTGAGGCTGATGTTGCAATAAAAGCTCGAGGAACCTCTCCCAGCAGTCCCATCCCATTATTTGGAAGTCAGATCCAATGATACCTGACCTCCCAAGCAAGAAGGGCAAGTTGGGAACAAGGTATTTCCATGAATTCGGGCAGCAGTGAATATTTTTGAAGGAATTGCAGGCTATCCATGGCTCGTGTCAGCTGGGAAAGGGCTCGAATCCATGCAACAGATTATTCAGAAGAAATGGCTTGCCAGGCTCTCATTATGAGCTCTACAGAACAGAGGAGCTGATACATCAGAAACAATTAACTTCATGTTATAAAACCCTTTGGGGATGTAAACACTGGACCCTGCCAGCCCTACTGCACTGGAAGGGCCTGGTTGCTCATGATTTCACAGGAACCTGTAAAAAAATAAAGGAATCTTTAAAATTATTTAATTTTTTTTTTTTTATCTGTTCCTCCTGTGTGCATCTTGCAGGGAGCAAAACCCTTTAAAACCTGGGAGGTACTGTCCCCCCCTCATTGTCTGAGGAAGAGAGCAGCACCCCAGAGCAACGCCAGCAGAACCCAAGCGTGACGTGTGAGTGTGACTAAGCATTCCTCCCAGCAGCCAGACACCGAGCTCACAGGCAGCAACACTGAAAAGGATTCTGGCTTGTGCTGCAGCCAGCAGGATTTTGCTGAAGGCAAAGCTAGGCCAACACCTGTCTGCCTTTTATTTTTTTTTTTATTTTTTCCATCAGATCCCCAGCTACAAGGTCTTTGCTCGGCGCAGCCAGTGAATCTCTTCAGGACAAGACACCGGTGTTCTCCTCGAGGCAGCACGGGCTCTGTGGCCAGCCCACGGTCTGTGGGGTGAAGGAAGTGCTGCTGGTCCACAAAAAATGGGAAAGCCAGCAGAGCAGGTTCAGCTGACACCAAGGAGTCCGTGCTGTTTTCACCAGCTTGCTCACAGCAGCTCAGGAAATCTTGCTCTTGCCTTTTTTTTAATGCGCCGTGTTGGACGTCGGATGCAAATTTATATTCTTGTCAGCTTCTGGTTTTTAGTCTTTTTTTTTTTTTTTTTTCCCAGCTAAACATCATTGGCCCAATGTGAAATGTATTTTTGACTTACAGGGACCTCAGTTACAAACAAAAATAGCAATGGAAATTGTTTCATTTTCTTAACAGCCAGGGAAATAAACATCAATTAGTTGCAGTGCTCTGCAGAGAAGCAATGGGAGAATAAAGAGAGATGAGTCCTGCAGCTGAGGGGAAAGCATTTCTTGAAGCAATTTGGAAGGTGAAGTCCATCATAAGTGCTCAGAGACCAACACTGTGTGTTCCTAACGAAAATATATCTTGGGCCTTTTCAGTATCTATTGCTACCATTTATCCAGAGGGACACTTTTAATGCTTTTAAGGTAAACGCTGATTTTAGAGTCATTCCATTTAATTACCAGAACCCGAAATGATGTTTGCATTAGCAACCAGCAAAAAGAGAGACTCAAATCACTGCCATCATTCCCTGAACTCTCACAGAAAGGACACTTAAAAAACACATCCCTTCCTTGAGGCAGGGAAGAAAAGAGCTTTAAAGGAAAAGAAAACCGAGAGGCATCCTGCTGAGATAAGCACCACTCCTCTCGGACTTGCTTTCTCCTTCCTAGAACAGCAGCTCTGGTGGTGCCCATTAGAATAACCCAGAGTGGTGGTTTAGTTGCCCAGCCTGTTAACAGCAGGGATCAGATTGGAATCACATCCACACACATTGCAAAGAGTGGGGGGAATGCTCTGCAAAACACTGCTTACAACTGGGAACACACAGGCATCGTCTCCTGCTGCCAGTGCAGGGCTGGCTCAAGGCACAGCTGAGGTTTTGGTTGTGATCTACCTGCTCCCAACAGCCCTGGGGAAAGGAAGGTTCCCAAAGGCATCACTGCCTCCTCTCAAATGTCAGGAGTGCCCAGCTTGAGCAAATTCATATTGAAATACGTAGTGGAGGGCCAAGCTAAAATAAGGATGGGATCAAGGTGCACCCCCAAGCTCTAATGTGACTTAGAAATGTTGTCAGTCCTTAAGAAGCACCCAGCTCATGCAGCTTTTGCAAACTTTTGTGATCACAGAATCACCACAGGAGATGGGATCTGTAGGGAATTTTTTTTTTTTTTTTTTTTGCCCAGGATAAGTTATGGCTCGATAAAATGCATAACAGGAAAAAGCATGAAAGGAAAATGTTTGCCCCTGTAAAAATCAAGTACCCATGATCTAGCAGGTAACAGATTTAATGCTGCCTGTGTGAACTTTATTGTACTCTCCCCCTATCCCACATGAGTGGTTGATTGCAATGTCATAAAATGGGTTGGGTTTTTTTTTTTTTTCTACAGTGCTTATGTCTCTCTTCTGGAGGAAATTTGATTTTCTAGCTGCATTATATTTAACTCTAATATATCGTTAATGTGAATTCCTTCTAAGCAGCCTGGATGGCAAATGCTGAGGATTTGAAAGTGGCTGTGTAATGTTATTTGGGATGCTTGAACTGCAAAGGTTTGTGTGCTGCTTCATTTTCTCTGCATGTAGCAGAACACAGTAAGAAATATTGGCAGTACAGAGTACAGAATGTTATTAAGAGAGAGGGAGAGAGAGGACTAATTCTAGACTGGGGTCTGTTTAAATCAGTGCCTTCAGGAAGAGAATCTGCAAGGTGTCTTGGTTTGGGAAGACAGGTGTCTGCCAGGGAAAGCTGGAGCTTCCCTTGGAATGGAGAATGCAAACCCCCTCCCTCCAAATTATTATAATTTTGTGATTAAGGGGGCTTTCAGGAAAAGATATGGGAATAGGAATTACAGTTCTTAACTAGGAATATTAAAAATACAAAGGTAGTAGTACAAAAAGAAAAACCCAAGCAAACAAAAAAAAATAAAAACTCCTGGAAACCCTGACAGAGTCAGAACAGGAGCTGACACCCTGCTGGTCAGGGTGTTGGGAGCAGCCCAATCAAGTCCTCCTGGAGTGGCAGATGTGGTTCTGCTGGAGCAGAGATGATCCTGGAGCAGGGTCCAGTCTCCCTCTGGGAATGCCCTGCACACAGGCTGCCCTGGGGCTCTGAATCCCAGCTTGGATCCAGCTGGGAATGCTGGGCTCCTCCCCTGGGTGGAGCCTCTCCCCAGGGGCTGATGGAATTGGATCAGCCCTGCAGTGAGCCTGGATGGCCCATGGACAGCAGATACCCCTGGAGAGAGGATGGGTCCTGGCAGGGATAAAGAACACTGCCCCAGCTGGTTTAACAGCTGCCCATGGACAGCAGATACCCCTGGAGAGAGGATGGGTCCTGGCAGGGATAAAGAGCACTGCCCCAGCTGGTTTAACAGCTGCCCATGGACAGCAGATACCCCTGGAGGGAGGATGGGTCCTGGCAGGGATAAAGAACACTGCCCCAGCTGGTTTAACAGCTGCCCATGGACAGCAGATACCCCTGGAGAGAGGATGGGTCCTGGCAGGGATAAAGAACACTGCCCCAGCTGGTTTAACAGCTGCCCATGGACAGCAGATACCCCTGGAGGGAGGATGGGTCCTGGCAGGGATAAAGAGCACTGCCCCAGTTGGTTTAACAGCTGCCCATGGAACAGAAGGCACCCACCCCCTTCCCCCTGGAGTTTTGAGATAAAGAAAACTCCTCCCCAACCAGTTTCAGCAAATGGCAAATAGAACACATCTCTACATTTGCAGGCCAAGACACAAGGGGTAGCCCCAACCTGGCACTGCATCAGGGTGTTCCATGCACATTTCACCCTGCAGGATGGGTGCCCACCAGAGAGGAGGGGCTGGCAGCTGCTTCCATCCCCTGCTCCAAGCCCTGGGAGCAGCTGTGCTCCCAAGCCACCAGCACTGGGGTGTTGCTGTTGGACACAAGGAAAGACGTGAGTCTCGTTCAGAAGGCTGATGTTCTCAAGAAGGGCTGGTTTATTCTCAGAACCCATTTTTATACCTTTTTACAACGTGCCCACCTAAGAGGTGGGATCCTTTGAACCATTGGTCACACCCAGGGTCAACAAGCAAAGTCCCTCCTTAGGAGAGAAATGTGAAAAACAAGAGAGTTTAGAAAGTGTGACCTTGTTTACCAGTTTAGGTCCCTGGGAAAGAGCTTCAGAAAACCCAAACATGACAAGCAGTGACTACACTGGGGCCTGGGGGAGGTGGGGATGTCAAGGTCGAGGTATTGAAGCACTGAGGAAAGTGGGAAGGGAAATTTAAGGCAAAGAGGAAACGGGAACTCTTTGAGGGTTACTAAATCTGAAGTTGAAGAGGCAGCCACAGTCACGAATCTCTCTTTGGACTGGGCCAAAGCCCTTAGATCCAAAGCAGCCCCTCCACATGGGGTGCAGTATAAATATCCACTAATTGCCTTTAACACGAAAGAGCAGGGACTTGTGGTGATCCATTTGCAGAAGCAGAGAATCCTGTTTGGCTCTGTGGAAAGGAAAAAAAAGAAAAAAAGAAAAGCAGCTGGGAAAGGCAGAGGAAAGGAAGCTGGTGCTGCTGTCAGTCCCTGCTGTGTGCCTTCCAGCCAGCACTGTGAAGTTCCAGGCTGGATTGCCTCGTCACACCCACCCTGCAAGAGTAGGCCAGGTCCAAGGAGGGCAAATCCTTCAGGTCCCACTTCTAACTGGAGCTGTTTGATCTTAAACTGAAAAGGAAAAGAAAAAAAAAAAATCAAATCTGTGTTTAAAAGGAAGATCAAAATGACCCCACCACCCCTTCTGCCAGAGGAGGCAGCGCTGAGGAATATTTTTAGGGTTTTTTTTTTTGAAATTTAATGGTTTGCACTTCATGATTTTCTGTGAAAAGAGTGAAATGGAGGGGAAAAAAAAAAAAAAATCTTCCTTAGGCTTTTCATTCCCCTGTGTCATAGCAAGCCTCTTCCCATCCCTTGCATCACAGAGTGCAGAATAATGTAGGTTGGCTGGGAGAAGTTCAAGTCTGACTCCCTGCCCCAAGCAGGTCCAATTACATGGGTTTGCTCAGGGCCATGTTCAGCTGAGGTTTGAGTATCTGCAGGGATGGCAAAATCCCACAGTCACTCTGCTCCCTGTTCCACCACATATTGGTGAAAAAAAAAATCCATTGCCCTGTTAAATGGAGTGTCACAGAAATAAAGATTTTTTTTTTCGACCACGGCGTTTTCCCATAAAAAATATTGAATCCACATTTTCTCCCGTGATGTCAGAATATTAAAAAAAAAAAAGAGAAAAATTAAAAATCAAGAAATAATAGCAGATGCAATAAAACATCCCAAAACGAAGTGCAAAACATTTTCACTGTGTGGGGTTTTCTGGGTTTTTTGGGGTTTTGGGTTTTTTTGTTTGTTTTGTGGGTTTTTGTTTGGTTTTTTTGTTCTTTTGTTTTGGGGTTTTTTGTTTTTGTTTTTGTTTTTGTGGGGGTTTTTTGTTGTGGTTTTTTTTTGGCTGGTTGGTTGGTTTTTTTGGTTTTGGTTTTTGTTTATTGGTTGGTTTTTTTGTCAGAACCACACAGTTCTCACAAGGTTGTTGTTGGAGGGGAGGAGGGAGGGAGGAAAGGAAAGGAAAGGAAAGGAAAGGAAAGGAAAGGAAAGGAAAGGAAAGGAAAGGAAAGGAAAGGAAAGGAAAGGAAAGGAAAGGAAAGGAAAGGAAAGGAAAGGAAAGGAAAGGAAAGGAAAGGAAAGGAAAGGAAAGGAAAGGAAAGGAAAGGAAAGGAAAGGAAAGGAAAGGAAAGGAAAGGAAAGGAAAGGAAAGGAAAGGAAAGGAAAGGAAAGGAAAGGAAAGGAAAGGAAAGGAAAGGAAAGGAAAGGAAGGGAAAGGAAAGGGCCTCACCTGGACATTCTGCATGTTGTGCCTGTGTGGAAATGTGGGGTTTTTTTGATCACAGGACGAGCAAATCACGATGTCCAGGACTCTGACCTTCCTTCTGTCAAGGATGTAATCCTGCCCAAATGTTCTCTTTTGCAGGGCAGTATAAATACCATGTAAATACCACCACAAAAGCACCACCACATAAACTCTATACCTCATCATTTATCTCCCCCTAACTTGGCCAGATTTAATATCATTTAATTGTATTAAATATTATTATTTAGTAATATTTAGTACAGCTGGAGGAACCCACAGGAAGGGCAGCCTGAGAAGTGCTTTTGCAGGCAGGGCAATCTACCAGCCCTCTGCATTCAAAACTTCTGAGCCTTGCCCCTGAAAGCTGGGTTATTTAAATCCTAACACGGATAGAGAGCCCTTCTGTTCTGCCTCCTGGCACTCATTTCACAGTTTTCAAGCCTTTTCACTCCGTTTCACTAAAGAAGAAGGAAAAGGAGGAGAAGGAGAAAGTGAAGGAGAAGTGAGAACAGCACAAGATGAGATTCTGGTCCTGCACAGGATGGATTTCTCTCTGCAGGTGACCAGGTGTACATGTGTGTAAACATGCACATATTACATATCTGTACATCAATACAGGTACACAAATACATATTTATATCGACAAATAAATATAGGTAGGTATAAATAAAAACACATATATATTATGTATGTATTTATATATATATATAAAAATACATACATATATATGTGTATATATACACATATATATGTATTTATATATACATATATATGTATAAATACATACATATATATATGTATTTTTATATATTTATGTAAATATATAATTTTTTATATTTATATATATTTATATATGTATATATACATATATAAAAAATACATATATATGTATTTTTATATATAATATACATATTTATAAATGTATTTATATTTTTTTATATATATATATATGATTTATTTCCAAGAACAACTGCCTTATTTTAAAAAAAAAAACAGAGCAGCCCCTGTACAATTCCAGCACCTGACTTTCTGAGCACAGATGTCTGCTTTATGGATGAAGGAGCTGGCTCGAGCACAAGTTTTGTCCTGGAGCTGAGAAGAAACCTACTTTTCCCAAGTTGCCTCCCAGGGCATTTTCCTGCTCTGCCTCCTGGTGTGCTCTTGCTCTGACTTGAATGAACAAAATGATGAATGCCAGCATTCCTCTAGGTGGGAAGTAGCCATGCTGAGGGCTATCAGCCCCGGGGCTCTGGTTTAGACAGAGACACAAGAGCAAACAGATAAGTTTTTCCCATCTTTTCTCCTTTGTGGCTTAGGCATTTGGTCAGGACACAGCCACTCCTGTGTACAAGTGTAGCAGAAATACCATACACATCTATTACCCACATGGATTTTTCTACCAACAATGAAAAGAATGCACCACTCAATGGCTTTATCATTTATTATTGGCCTTTGTAGTTTTTGTGTTTTTCCTAATACACTAAAAAATGAGTGATCTGTTGAGGTGAGCTGGTCTTTAATGGCTTTCAGCATTTGTTAGGCGAGCCTCTGGAGAGAGAAAGAGCTCACAACTGCCAGACTCAGCTGTTCATGCCACTGGTAACCAAGGAAGCTGCAGGTCGTGTCCTATTAAACATTTATTTATCAAACATTTATTTGTGGCCACACAAATGAGAGGAGCACAAAGCAGCAGGAGCCCAGAGCATCTCTAGGAATAAAGCTGATGCAGCAGCTATCCTGTGTTACTAAAAGAATTCACACCTGAGGTTGAGCTGGTGAGGAAACTTCTCTGACTGTGAGTGTGGGGGATGCAGCTGAGGAAGGGGTTTCAGCCCCACTCAGGTGCTGCCAGAGGGATCCCAGAGTGGCTCCTGGATGTTCTGACAGGGAAGTTCCCTTAACATGAGGATGGCTCCATGCAGCCTCAGTGCCCTGGCCCACAGCTGGGCTGGTGCCAGCAGCAGGTGATGCTGTCCTGGGTTATGGAAAACAAAAATTTTCATCTCCTGAAAGTATTGTTCTTCTTTACTCTGGGAAGGGTGCCTTTTGTCAATAGGCCAACTGTAGGGCATGGTTCCTTATGGTCTTCCCTCCAGGGGGATATTTTCTGCTAATGGGCCATTAACACCTCCCCAAACTCACACATCCCCAAACTATACCCTCCCCAAAGCAGTACATTCCACATTCCATCATCCTATTGTGAGATGCTCCACCCAGTGGGGAGAGCCAACCATTCCTACCTGGATAAAAACTGAGACACAGGAACACAGAAAGGATCCAGCTTCACCTGATTCCTGGAGGAAGACTGGACCAACAGATGCTTTTGCCTTTGTCCTGGCAGCCCTGATCCTCCCAAATGGATCAGCTGGCACCTCACTCAGCTCCTGCTGCCAGAAGAGGCCCTTCTCCCCCAGGGGCTGAATGGGCAGAGGCAGGGGAGAGCACACAGGGCTGTGGCAAAGCTCAGGGTGAGGCTGTGCAAAAGGGGAGGGCAAAAGCTGATTTTAAACCAGACACGTCTCTCTTGCCCTCTGGACACGGCTGTCCAGGGCTCCTGGTGGAGACACAGAAGATCAGAAACAACAGGTTCCAAGCCTCCTGAGAGCACCCATGGCACTGTGTGACTGTGTTGCTTTTTATCTCCTTTTCTGCCAGGGTCAGGATTAAATGCTCGAAATGGAATTTTTTTGTTCCAACTCAGATGTTTATTAATTCTTGTCTATGTTACAGTCTCACAGACCATGGCTTCTGGCTAACAAAGTAATAAAAAATGGCTCTGTCTCTTTCTCTACAAGACCTTTTAAGCACAAACTGTCCAATTCTGAAATGACACCTCAATTATTTTTACTTTTACCCGAATACCCAACCACCCCTGGCCCACAATGTGGATTTTTCTACCCAATTACAAAACACCACCCAGAGCCGTGGAGAGGAAGGTGAAAAAGAAGGGCTCAGCCTCTGCCCTGAAACCTCCACCTTGCTTTATATCTATTCCTGTATTCTAAACCCTGAAACTCTTGAGTTTTGCCCCCTGTGATCTCACACCCTTCCATTCAAACCACACCCCCACAATCCCAGCGCTGTCCCTCAATTTTGGGAGCCTTTTCCACGGCCTCAGGTGGAATGCAGGGTTTGCTTGGGGGTCAGTGCCTGCCAGCACAGACAGCCTGGAATCCTCAGTGCCCAGGGTTCCAACATGACTGTTCCTTTTACAACCCAACCCAGACCTCAGCTGGCTTCAGCCACTGAGGGAGGAGTCACAGCACTGATGTTCCAGCACCCAGCAATCCTCACAGTCCCACCTGCTGCCAGTTCCCAGGAATGATTGATCTGTGTCCCATTCTGGATGGCACAGCTGCTCTCCTGACTTGCTGCACATCTGCCATCCCCTGACTTGTGCCCTGCTGCTTCTTCTGGCACTCCCACATCTCTGCTCTCTTACAGGGAACTATCAAGTTCCCTTTGCAAACCCCTTCAAGGCCTGGAATGTTTTACTTGCTTGGACAAGACAGCTCTCCCCTTATTAAAAAAAAAAAATAAGTAAAAAAACAAACCCAAGAGAGTCAGAGACAGTTAAATTAGTGCCTGAACCCAGCTGCCCTGCAGAAATTTATATGATGATTCTACAGACTGTCACTAGCCAGCTCCTCTCTGCTTGTTGGTGTCTGGTGCATACCTGGAGGAAAATTTCTGTGAGTCACAGGCAGAGCAAAGGAAACAAAGCTTCAGCACTGGGCATGAGGGATGAGAACAACTTCTTGCTCCTTTGTGGAGCTGATGTGCTCTTTGTCACTTCAGGATTGCCATGGAAATCCAAGTCCTGGGCTTGAACAGGCTGGTGTCTCAAGGGACAATCCAAATTTCTCTTGTTTTTTCTCTGTGCTGTCGCCTGCTGGGAGAAAGAGGAAGATGAAGAACTCCCAGATGAGAGGAAGAACTGGCAGGATCATTTCCAGGGTGTCTGTTGTGAACAGCCAGGTAGCTGCTGGCTCACACTGCACTGGGGGTGCTCAGCCCCTCTGCCTGTCCTTGACTCTTCTTCTCTCCACAGGACTGATCAAGGACACATTCTCTTTCTTCATCTCCTTTCAGGTCATCATGTTAGACCTGCCCTGACAAAGGTTTGGGTTGGTTTTTTGCTGGTTTGGGTGGTTTTTTTTGTTTGGTTGGTTTTTGTTTGTTGTGGGGGTTTTTTTGGTTGATTTTTTTTGTTTGTTTTGCTTGTTTTGTTTGGGTTTTTGTTGTTTTTTGTTGTTGTTTTGTTTGTTTGGTTGGGGTTTTTTTGTTTGTTGGTGTTGGTTCTGGCTTTGGGTTTGGGTTTTGTTGTTGCTTTTTGTTTGGATTTTTGTTTTGTTTTGTTTTTTTTCTCCAGTCCATCTCCTATTAAAAAAAAAAAAAAAAAAAAAAGGACAAGCAAAATCAGGTTATTATGAAGGAAAACTGTGCCCAGAAGGCAAAACGCTTCAATAAGAGAAAAAAGGGAGAGAAAAATACTGTTCTCTTTAGCCTGGCAGTAGCCAGGAAGAGCAGCAAGTCTCCTGGGAGGTCTTGTTACTGGAGATCAAAGAGGTTCAGAGAAGAATTGCCTGGTTTGGAAAAAAAATCTCCAGAAAGCTCTTAGCTCCATCCACAAGCCACTTCCCATCCAGCAACCCAGTCAGCTAAATGTCTTGTGAGCCTCCTTCAAAGCAGGGATCTAAAAGCTGCGGAGTGTGAAGTGGGATTTCACAGCCCCGTGTACGTCCACAAATATATTTATGCCCTGGAATTCCGAGGTGTTATAAACGCAGATTTTAGAGTTGGCTTTTTGCAAATATTGAAATGAATGTTATGCATATAATGTAAGAAGGTTGTACTGTGTTTTATTTTATTTGTAGAATTTAAAATGTAATGGGGGTGTATTTTCAGGTAGAAGACAGAAGAGACGTCTGAAATTCCTGAACTAAAGATTTCTGATAAGGAACAATTAAGCCTTTGAGGGTCTAAATCTCCAGAAGACAGATTTACAACATACATCTGGACTTTGTGGAGCCTCACAGATAACCTGTATGCTTAGGGGGGGTCTTGAAACCAAAATGAATATTTGAATCATGCATTAGCTTATTTAAATATGTAACACCAAGACTTTCAAATACCAAGAAATTTAGAATTGGGGGGTGTGTTGCTTTGCACCCTCAGCTGAGTAAGATATCTTTTTGTCTCCTTATTGTATATTTTTATTCTATTTTATTTTATTTTCATTAAACTTACAAATTAATATAAAAAGGTGAAACGTCGTTTTTCACATGAGGGCTCTTGCAAGGCAGGGTCAAAAGAACCCAGGGAAAGAAGGGAGCAGGTTGGGATCATCCACAGCATCCACTACAGCAACCTGAGCAAAGAGTCATCAGGCAGAACAACCCCACAGTGTTCATCAAAGGGAAGCAGTCAACAGACCCAGCGAGCTTTCCCCAGGACACAGGTGCTTATTTCTTTCTTAGCATAATTCAGCAATCAAAGCCCTCTTTCCCCTAGGCATTAGTGGCAGATGACAAGCCATAAGTGTAATTGCCCAGCTGAGATGTTGCTCTTGCTGCAGCTAATGGGTTCCTTTCCTCAGTGAATGATACAGGCAGGAAGGTTTGCACTCAGTCCTTCGAGAGCTCTGAAAATCGGAGAAGACCGAAGCGCTTCCTGAGCTCAGAAGAGAGCAATGCATGCCCAAATTATATTCAGGAGATTGGCACTTTATTCTGAATGAGTGTCCTGGGTTGTGGAGCCGGGTTTTGTGTATTCTGTTTTCATTCCTTTGAAAGCCTGACGCCTCATCTTAATAGGCCATGAGCACCTTCCCAGCCTGTACCTTTGTGCAGGTTTGAAAGCAAAACCAGTGAGACTCCCAGTCAGAGATATAATTTAATAGAAGAGAGGAAAAAAAGGGTCAAAAAGAGAGAAGGGTCCAGTGATGGTGAGAAGGGTC
Source organism: Phylloscopus collybita (assembly GCA_027886175.1). NCBI lineage: Eukaryota > Metazoa > Chordata > Aves > Passeriformes > Phylloscopidae > Phylloscopus > Phylloscopus collybita. Next base: position 30,704,873 of record JAJNNQ010000013.1, on the reverse strand, counting down.
CAGTCTTCCTCCAGGAATCCAGATGAGATGTTCTTGTCAAAGCAGTGATTTCGTCTGGTAGCTCTTGTCTCCTCTGGGAGTCCAGTGGATAAAAAGCTGCTTGTGAGGTCTCAAATCCTGGATTATATCCAGGTGGGAATGCTTGGCTCCTCCCCCTGGGCAGAGCATCTCACAATGGGATGATTCCATCCCATGAGTCATGCAGTGGGTCCTTGATGGCCCATTAACCAGAGATAACTTCTTCTGGGAAGGCATTGTTGGGCTCATTAACAGAAGATAAGGAAAACACTGCCCCACCTTGGCTCCAACGGCTCATGGGGATAGAATACATCCCTTGGGCACAATTTTACATTGGAACCTAGGACAGCCTTTCCCCCCAGAGCGGTGCATCTGCATTTCTATCACCCTATTGTGAGATACATCTCATCCCCCTGGCAGTGGGGGGACAGGCAGTTTTTGCTGTCTGGATAAATGGAGACTCACAGACACGAGAGCTGTTAGTTTTTCACCCGATTTCCTGGGAGGAAGACCGGATCTCATCTCACCAACACCAGACTCCATCTCACCATCCCCAGACCCCCTCCTCATCATCACCAGACCCCCCTCCTCACCACCCCTGGACCCGCTTTTCTACAGGATCATCTCTGCTCCAACAGAATCGCGTCTGCCACTCCAGGAGGACTCACTTTTGGACTGCTTTCAACACCCTGACTCACAGGGTGTCAGGTTGTGGCTCTGACTCTGTCAGGGTTTTCCAAAATTGTTGTTTATTTGTTTATTTGCTTGTTTGGTTGGGTGGTTTTTTTTCCTATGACATTTGTATTGTTAATATTCCTAGTAAAGAACTGTTATTCCTATCTCCAACACCTTTGCCTGAAAGCCCTTGATTGCAAAATTATCATTTGGCGGGGGGTGTGAGGGGTTTGCATTCTCCATTCTAGGAGAACCCCAGTTTCCCTGGCAGAAACCTGTCTTTCCAAACCAAGACAATGAGGCAACAAATAGCAGGCAGGCCAAGCACCCAGCAGCCTGATCAAGTGCTCAGCAGCAGCAGCAGCTCAGCAGAAAGTGCTCCTGGCTGTGTTTGTAACGCGCGGCAGTCGCCGCAGTCAAAATATTTGACTTTGTTTGTGGGTGTCAGGAACACTGCTGGAATTTATCTTCCCCCAGGTGATTGTACCTCTTCCAAGCACGGATAAACAAATGCTCCTGGCAGCCTGCTCAGATCCCTGAGTGCTCCAGGTTGTCTCAAGCTCATCACTGGTCCTTTGCAAATTGCAGCAGGTCAGCTGTGGGCTGGGGAGCTGTGTCTGAGCTGGGGCATCCCTGGAGGAGAGAATCCCAGGGAAAGCCTGAGGTGGCTCTGTTGGAGAGGATGAAGTAGCTAGGCTTTGCAGAGATGATTTAATAGTAAAAGATTCTAAAAGTATGAAACCTACAAGAGGAATGGAATTAAAAGCAAAGTTTGAACTGTAAGTTGCTGGACAGGAAGAAGGTGATTAGACAGCTGAAAAGGACTTAGCTGAGTGAATCAGTGACACCCCTGCCAGGACAAAAGGATGAATAAAAAGTTAGACCTTCTCAAGTATCAGGGATAAGGTGGGTTTCACAGGTTTTGGTATGTAGAGTAGTATTGTAATGTTGTAGTTCCCATAGGCTGTATGTAGATTCTGTAGGTTTTGTATCTTGAGGTGATTGGTTGATGCTCATTAGAATATTCACGATAGAAAGGGTTAAAATGGAATGTAACAAGGAGTTCTGCCTCTTTGCCTGCCTTCCCTTGGACCCTCTTGGACTTTGCACTGAATCCCTGGACCCTTCCCCAGTCAGGCTGCCTCCCCACGACCAATAAAGCACGTGTTCCAAAGAGTATCCTGATCTTCAGATCATCTCTCTCGTCGGACAACCAGCGTGCTTTCTAATATGGCTCCAGCTCTGAGAGCTGGGAAGTGAAAAGGAGGGGTTGGCTTTATTTCACCTGTCCTGGAAACTGCCTTCTCTGTCACCAGAGGAGCTGGGCTTGCAGCCTGCCCAGACAGCTGCACACTGGTCATGAGCATCAGAATTTAGCATTTCATATGAATGAAACAGACTCTCCTGTGCCCTAAAGACAATCGTTGGCGAGCTGTCACTCTGAACATTTGAGGTGGGAACAGCTGCATTTTTCCCCTGCAGCAATCTTCCTCAGTGAGAGCAGGGATGGCTTTAAAGTTCACCCAGAAAGCCTTTCAGCAGCTCGTTAGACACAGCTGTGTATCCTGCGCAGCATTAAAGCAATTCACTTAGTAATTAACTAAATGTATGGTAAGGCATTTTAACTAATACTGCTTTCCTCCTGAGAGTGGCTGCCATCCATCTCAATCCCAGCTGATAGCATGGCAGGGGAGGATCAAATTCCAGACAGGATTGAGGGCATGCTGCCTGTGAAGCCCCTGTGTGGCCCTGGCAGACTTTCCCAACTGAGCATCTCAGGTCTTCCTGCAAATCAAACATCTGCTCTGGACTTGCCACCCTTCTCTCTCCTGTCTCCACCCTGCCCCTCCCAAACAGCAATCTTGGGATTTCTCCACATTTTGCCCTCTCCTTTTTGGACTCGTGTGTTTCTCCTCCTGTGGGATTTCTTCACATTTTGCCCTCCCCTTTTTGGACTCCTGTGGGATTTCTCCACATTTTGCCCTCCCCTTTTGGACTCCTGTGTTTCTTCTCCTGTGGGATTTCTCCACATATTGCTCTTCCCCTTTTGCACTCCTGTGTTTCTCCTCCTGTGGGATTTCTCCACATTTTGGCCTCCCCTTTTTGGACTCCTGTGGGTTTTCTTCAAATTTTGCCCTCCTCTTTTTGCACTCCTGTGTTTCTCCTCCTGTGGAATTTCTCCACATTTTGCTCTTCCCCTTTTGCACTCCTGTGTTTCTGCTCCTGTAGGATTTCTCCACATTTTGCTCTCCCCTTTTTGCACTCCTGTGTTTCTCCTCCTGTGGGATTTCTCCACATTTTGCTCTCCCTTTTTGGACTCCTGTGTTTCTCCTCCCACATTTTGCTTTTCCCCTTTTGCACTCCTGTGTTTCTCTTCCTGTGGGATTTCTCCACATTTTGACCTCCTCTTTTTGCACACCTGTGTTTCTCCTCCTGTAGGACTTCTCCACATTTTGCCCTCCCATTTTTGCACTCCTGTGTTTCTCCTCCTGTGGGATTTCTCCACATTTTGCTCTCCCCTTTTTGCACTCCTGTGTTTCTCCTCCTGTGTCCATAGGTACCAAGCAGTTTCTCACTTTGTGCTGCTGCTGCTTCTCTCCTCCTCAAGGGCTGCTTGCAGCCCTGTGGGCTGACCCTGGTTCCACAGTGACTCTTCCAGGGACCTTTATCTGCAGAGCACCAAAGCCATCATTTCACTTCAGTTGTTCATTAATGGGGGTGTGATTTTGTTTTTCCTAGCAATCCACTGAAGAAATGAAGTACTTCATTACACCATAATGTAATAAAGTACTTAATAATAAATAATACACCATTAGCATTCCTGAGGAGGTATGGGACACTCCCTAAATTTACAATGGACACACCCCCCAGCCTCGAGACAGAACTGAGGGTAATAATATGAATACAGTTTTTAGCAGCTTCCCTGTGTGTTGCTTTGCAACCAGAGGATGGAAGTTAATTGGGATAAATCTCATTTTGGAATATTTTGGCCTTGTCCCAGAGTCAGTCAAGAAGTTTTGTTAACTTCCACATGATGCATGATGTTTGCATGTGAGATGGAAAACCCCTGAAAGTGGAAAAAAATCCCCTTTCCCTTACAAATAGTTTGCCCTGGACTGGCACCTCTTTTGCCTTCTCAGTACAATGCAGCCTGCAAAAATCTCAGTGTCAGAGAGGCCCCACACTCTGCCTCAAGGTCTGACACCCACAAAGGAACAGGACATTCTCAGGATTTTAACCAGCAGCCCTCTTCTGCCACACAGTTTATTTAATTGTGAGGCTGTCAACAGGGAGCAGTGAAACTGGACGCATTAATAAATGTATTTTTCCTTTTCCTTGCATGGTCCCCAAGGTGTTATTTTGTTCCCTCTGGCTCAGCGGTGCTGTGTAACTATGGAAACCTCCAAACTCTCTTCACTGAAGTTTGCAGGGGGCAGGGGGAGGCAGGGGCAGAGAAAAATGGAGAAGGGATGTTATTTCTTTGGCAGAATTCTTACAACTCCTAGATCCCACAAAAGCAATTCTCTCAGGGGAAGGTGCTTCTCTTATTCTGTGAAATCTAATGATGATTTGAACACAGACAAATCTTCCATCTGGGTCTTGATGTCCTGGATTTTTTTTTTTTTTCCCATTCATCTGGCTGAGCTCGGGGTTCAGTTGCCTGGATGCTGCCCAGCTCATCCTCCAGACAGGAAGGAAACAGAGGGGAGAGAATCAGGAAAGCCATGGAGAGTTGTAGGGGCTCTTCCAGCCTGACTGGTGGACTGAAAGCAGAGAAAAAGGAAAGGAAAAAGGAAAGGAAAAAGGAAAAAGGAAAGGAAAAAGGAAAAAGAAGGAAAAAGGAAAAAGAAGGAAAAAGGAAAAGCATTGCTCTTAGCTTCCCAAAAGCAGAAGACTCCCAGTTCATTTCCCTTGACAGAGAATTGTTATTTTCTGAAGTCAGGAGTTCAGCTTCACACCCTTGCAAGGATATATTTAAAACCAGTATTTTTTCAATGGCCACCCAAAAAGAGAGAAGAAGGCTCCCACTTTGCTTCTGTAGCATGACCATGGGATGACAAGAACCATCTGTCCATGGTGGGGGTTTCTTCTGGGGATCTTCTAAAGATGCCCTGAAGATGAAGGCTGAACAGATTTCTCTGCATGGGTTTGCTATTGCAAAATATAAAATATATAAAATAGGATCTTTGTGGACACAACGTGCCTTCACCAGGAAAGACCTCTGTTCTCTGCCAGGTGTCTGTCACACCATGGGTCACCTGGCCTAAAAACCAAAATTTTCTCAGCAGGGTTTATTCTGCACTCCAGGCCCCAAAGCTCCCAAACTTTTATCCTCAGTTAATGGCCTTGAACTGCTCCCCAGCAGTTATGGGATCCTTTCCTTGCCAGGTGGAAGGGGTTGCACACCCTGAGTGGTTCCAGAGGCATGCAGAGGCTGCAGACCATGGGCTGGATGCATTGCATTCAATTCAGCTATTTGTAACTGAGTTCTTCTCTCTCTCTGGGGCTGAGGTACCTTTGTTGGCAAACCAGACAGGTTTTTTTCCCAAGGCAGGAGGAGCAAGGGGAAGCAGTGGGATTCGTGGGGCTATGCCATTTCCCACCAGTAAAAGGTTTGGCCCACTGTGCCAAGAGCATCCCACAGGGTGTGTCCTAGAGCAGAACACCCCAAAAAACATTAAAAATAATCCCTGCAATTGCTTGCAAGTGCTCAAGCAACTTTCTATTAAAAAAAAAAAAATTAGAGGTATTAGTAAGTAATTAGTAAGAATTAGCAGTATTTTAAAAATTATTGACTGGACGTAATTTAAATTTCATTGCTTTACTTGGGGAGGGGGCAAGGAGAAGCTACTGCAAATAATTATTTTATTTCTGGCTATAAACCCTGGCAAACCCCAGTAACTGAAGCTGGAGTTCCAGTGCAGTTTCTCAGCATGGAAATTAAATTTCCTTCTTAGGAGACCATTCTTCTTTGGGCTTCCAAAATGCCTTGGTTTAATTTATTTTATTTTTCCCCAAAAGCCCAGTTCAAATAAAAGGTTTCTGCCTTGTTCTTTGCCTCTTTTATGGGCAAGAGGACACTGGCCTCAGCAGTGGAGTAGTTCCTGTGGTCATCCTTCCAGGTGTGTGTTGTTTGTGCAGCTGCCTGGACATCATTGTCCACTCCAGGGCCAGACATCAGCCTGACCTTTGGGCCCTCATCAGGGGCTTGGACCTTTCACAGGTCAGGATCTGCCACAGGAACGCTGAGGAGCAGGAGAGGACCTGACTTCAGGAAAATCCAGTGGCTCACATCGCTTTGGTTTCCTTCCCTTCAGCATGTTTTCCCCAGGCTTCTGCTGAGATCTTCATTTGTTGATGAAATATTTCAACAGCTCCTTTTAGGAGGGTGCCAAGCAAGCAGAAAAAAAAAAAAAAAAATCAAAGCATGCATTATGCATGTGGAGATACTAGTTCTCAATTTTTGTACGATTGCTTAGATCAAATCTTGACAGGATGTGGCTGTGAAGTGGTTTCCACTGATTCCCAGCCAGTCTGTAATTGCCTGGAGGTCTCAGCCTGTGAAAACACATCACAGCACCAGCCAGGGTCTCCCCAGGGGTAGCCTGGTGCTGTGGGTAAACCCCTGTTGGAGATGAAAAGTGGAAAGCACAGATAGAGCAGGGAGCAGTAAAAAAAGAAGGAGGAACATCCCAACGGGCTGTGTTAGAAGCTTGCAGCTTTCTGTCCCTGCTGGGAATCCTCCCCAGCCTCTTTCAGGTGCTCAGGGAAGCCTGTTCTCACCAGCCTCCCCTCCCACCTGCCAGGCTTTTTGACAGCCCTGCTGCAATCATTTGAGTTGATGAGCACCTTTTAAAGGTCATCTAGTCCAACCCCCCCCCCTGCAGTTAGCAGGGACATCTTCAGCTACACCAGTTTGCTGAGAGCCCCATCCAGCCTGAGCTTGAATGTTTTCAGGGCTGGGGCACCTCTCTGCTCCAGAGATTTATCATTCTCATTATAAAAACCTGCATCTTACACTTGGCCTAAATCAACCTTCTTCTGGTTTTAAACCATCATCCCCCATTCTAGTGCAAGAGGCTCTGCTAAAAAGTTTGCCCCTGTCTTTTAAATACTGAAAGGCCACAATAAATTCTCCCTGGAGCTCCTTCCCTGCTCCAGGCTGAGCAACCCCAGCTCTCCCAGCCTCTCCTCATGGGCAGAGTGGCTTTTCACATCCCCTTGGACAGTGTGCTCATGCTTAGCCTTCCACAGCCAAGAGGCAAGGGGCTGAGATTCCCCCTCAGGATGCTGGGATGCCTGAGGCAGACACTTCAGACCTGCCTGGCAGCTGTTCTGCCTCTCTTTGTTCTGGGTTTCAGACCCTGACATAAACCAGCTCAGCTGCCCCCTGGCCCAAGTCACCTCCACCAGCTCATAGGATTAGCAGACAGGGAGTTTATTTTTTTTTATTATTATTTTTTTGAGTGTTGAATTAATGTTAAATTTCTTTAATCTCTGATTTGTCAGGAAGGGGGAAAAAAGAAAAATCTCATCACCTCTTTTCTAGAGATATAGTTTAAAGAGGAGATGACAGTATGCCTTAATTTTATTTTTTTTTTTAAGTCCTCTCAAGCAAAATGAACATTCATTTTGTGCCTGAAAGCATCTATTTTTCTGAGCCATAACTCCTCATCCATCCCTGTTACTCACAACGTACCCTTTGGCTTCCTGACATTCTCTGGAGATGTCCCAGTCCGTGGCAAAATGTCACCTTTATTAGGGCTGATCCCTACAGACCTGGGGTGACTCCTTGGAAAACACTGGCTTCCTCCTCAGGAAAACAAGGTTGCTGGGAGAGAGGCAACCCCCAAAGAGCAGCTCTGAGCACTCCAGCCTCTAAATTTTCTGCTGCTCCTGCGAGCAACCCACATGAGATTTGATTTTTTTTTTTTTTTGCTTGGAGTTTTGCTGTATATTTGCTGTCTCACCAATAAACCTTTGATGCATAAATTGAGGAGGTGGGTGCTGCTCAGACCAAGTCAGGCAGATGGGAAGCAAGTGAATGTCAGGTGCTGGGCTGCCAGGGAGCAGGACAGTCCTGGAGAGCAGTGCAAAGGATGGGGAGTTTTGGGGCAGGAACATCCTTGCCACAAAGAGGCAAACCCAAGAGAGCTCAGAACACTTTAAGCCATCTCCTCCTGCCAGTCTGAGTCACCTGACTGCTAGAGCTTCTTTAACAACCTAAAAATATGCAAGAAAATGTTGTGCAAGAGAATGTAGTCACTGCAAAAATTGAGGCCTTGCAGGTCAATGAACAACCTGTCATCCTGGCAGACACCACAAAGGGAGAAGTTCCTCACGGTGTGGCTCCAGGACAAACCTCATGCTCTTAACTTCTCTCACCACAGTGTTTTCAGAGAAGGAAAACAAAGAGTCCCACACAGACAAAGGGGAAATTCCAACTTAGGCCCTGCAGGTCAATGAACAACCTGCTATCCTGGAAGATTCCACAAAGGGAGAAGTTCCTCACGGGGTGGCTCCACGACAAATTTCGTGCTCCACGACAAACCTCATGCTCTTAACTTCTCTCAGCACAATGTTTCCAGAGAAGGAAAACAAAGAGTCCCACACAGACAAAGGGGAAATTCCAACTTAGGCCCTGCAGGTCAATGAACAACCTGCTATCCTGGAAGATTCCACAAAGGGAGAAGTTCCTCATGGCGTGGCTCCACGACAAACCTCGTGCTCCAGGACAAACCTTGTGCTCCAGGACAAACCTCGTGCTCTTAACTTCTCTCAGCACAATGTTTCCAGAGAAGGAAAACAAAGACCCCCACACAGAAAAAGGAGAAATTCCAACTTAGGCCCTGCAGGTCAATGAACAACATTGACAATAACAACACCTCTGTGGTGTCTGTTATCCTGGCAGACACCACAGAAGGAGAAGTTCCTCACAGCGTGGCTCCACGACAAATTTCGTGCTCTTAACTTCTCTCAGCACAATGTTTCCAGAGAAGGAAAACAAAGATCCCCACACAGACAAAGGGGAAGAAATTCCAGCTTAGACCCTACAGGTTTAGGGCTGGCAGCGAATGCCTGTGTTATGAATGCATATTTTGGAGTTGGCTTTTCGCATATAACAAACAGATTGCTTTATGTATAATATGGGAAGTTTATATTGCATGTTTTTTTATTAATAGAATTTTAAAAATTGTAATAGATAAATATTCTTAGATTGTAACCAAGTAGAGATGGGATTGTTGGTTTTTTAATTCCTCAAAGAGATAGAAGACAGGAGGGCCAGCTGGAATTCCTGAAGATAAGGAACAACTGAGCCTTGTTGAGGAAGAGAGATTTACTACCTCTGTCTAGACTTAGCAAGGCCACATAGAGAAACTGTATAATTAAGGGAAGTCTTGAAACCAAAAATGAATATTTGAATCATGTATTAGCTCATTTAAATATGTAACACAGAAGCCCTTAAAACAAAGGCTCTGAGAAGAGACGAGGTGCTGATCTTGTTGGTATCAGCACCTCGACCGAAAAGAGCTTTGGGGTTTTTTTCTCCTTATTGTCTATTTTATTTTACTTTCATTAAACTTACAAATTTTACATAATAAGTGAATCGTGTTTTTCACAGCCTGGGTGCTGTGCAGAGTTTCTGCCCTCCTTTGTGGTAACTGGAATCTTTCAGGTAAGGCCTGTGAGGCAGGGATTATGGATTATATGGATTGTTCCTGCCAGCCACGGGATGGAGAACACACCAAAGAGCAGTTCAGTTTGGCAGAAACCCTACAAGGACCTCGGTACTAAAAGGCATCTGCACTCTGACAAGGTGCACCCTCGTGGATCCTGGTGATGGCCATGGCCTGGCACCTTTCCTGAAAGAGGATTCATCCAAGATGCACAAACTCCAGGTTTCCATGGAGAATCTATTCTGCTGTCTCCCTGAAGTTGCTGCCAAGGAGGAGCCAGAGCAGTGTGATGCATTTGTTTGATGTTGCTTTTACGATAAATGTGCACTGGGGAGTGACTTTAAAATGCTAGAGGTTTACCAGCAATGAGCCAGGCAAAAAACCAAACCAAACCAAAACAAACCACAAAAAAAACCCCCAAAAACAAACAAACAAAAAAAACCCAAAACAAAAACAAAAACCAAAAAAAAAACAAAAAAAACCAAAAAAAAACACCAAAAAACAAACAAACAAACAAAAAAACCAAAAAACCAAAAACAAAACACAAAACAAAACAAAACAAAAACCACAAAAAAAAGCCAAACCAAACCAAACCAAAAAAAAACCACAAAAAACCCACAAACAAACAAACAAAAAACCCCAACAACAACAAGAAAAAAACCCCACCAAAAAACAAAAACACAAAAACAAACCTGTTGTCTGGGTTTTTGCCATTCTCCTCTGTCTCCTTTAAGGAGTTTGTAAAAGCTTTGTTTTTAGCTTTCTGTGTTTTTAGAGTCAGATACACTTTCATATAAACAAGCCATTTGTTATAGTAAAATCTAGAGATGTTCACATTCTTTTCATAAAAGAAGAGACTGTTGACAAACTGCTGCATGGTCCAGTGTGGATGGAGAAGAAGATTTTCTTCCTCCAGTCCATGATCACTGCTGGAATTCGATAAATGCTGGTTCTGTAAATAAAGTCTTTCTTCTTTCCACCTCGGACATGGCAAAGTGTGGGTGTGAGCTCTTTGTGTGGGTTGTGACACAAACCAGCAAAACAAAACAAAACAAAAAAACCCACCCAAACCCAAAACCCAAAAAACCAAACCAAAACAAAACAAAAACCAAAAAAACACACACAAAAAACCCCAAACAAACAAAAAAACCCCAAAAAAACAAAAAACAAAACAAAAAATCAAAAAAAAACAAAAAACAAAAAAAACCAAACCAAAACAAAAACAAAACAAAAAAAAACCCACCAAACCAAACCAAAAGAAAACAAAAACAAAACAAAAAACCCCAAAACAAAACAAAAAATCAAAACCAAAAAAACCCAAAAACAAAAAAAACCAAACCAAAACAAAAACAAAACAAAAACAAAAACCACAAAACAAAACAAAACAAAACCAAAAACAAAACAAAAAAAACCCCAAAACAAAACAAAAAACAAAAACAAAATCAAAACAAAACAAAAAAAAACCAAAAACAAAATCAAAACAAAAAACCCCACAAAACAAAAAAAAAACAACCCAACCCAAAACAAACAAACAAAAAACCCCAACCAAACAAAACCCCCCCAAAAAACCAAAAAAAAACCACCAAAACCCACCAGTTTGATGTTATCAGTTATTTATAATTCTCAGCCTTGTTAATACAAATTAACTAGATTTGAGACATGGCTGTTATTCAGAGATGGGAGGGAAAACCCTAATCAAAAATCACATCTCTGGGATTTTTGTCTGCTGGACAAATCTTCCTTTATTTGCCCCTGCAAGGTCCATCCTCAGCCTGCACTCTGCCCCTCCCAGGGGCAGCAGCAGCTCAAAAATCACAATTTTATTTTTTTTTTTTCTGTGCCCTGAGACATCACTTTGCTGGAAGCATCCCAGTGCAGGGCAGACCTGAGAGGTGCCTCACAGGACAAGTGGGATACTGAATTCAGGTTTTTGCTCCTGCAAAGATGGTTTAGATCCTTTTTAGAAAGCCTTCCCTTAAAATGTAGCTCCAGTTTTTTGGGGTTTTTTTCAGTGACTTTAAAACAGGGGGAAGAAAATAAGGAAGAAAAGAACAGGAAGAAAAGAAGTGCAAGTAGCTTCTCAAGAAGGAGGAAATTTCCTGCCTTCTTTGAATTTGATCTTTAAACTGAAAACTTCAGGAGCCAGCTTTTTTATATATATATATTTATATATTTATATATTTATATATATAAATATGTAAATATATAAATATATAAATATATTTTATTATATATTCATATATAAATATATGAATATATAAATATATTTAATATCATATTTATTTATTTAATTTAATTAATAGTATATATATTTATATTTTAATGGTATAATGTTAATATTAATATTTATTATTATATTTGCTTTACAATAAATTAAATTTATTATATGATTTCTTTTATTTAATTACATAATATTTCTTTAATTTATTAATTAAGTTTTATTAATTTTACTATTTTATTATCATTTATTTATATATTTATGAATAAACAAATAATTATTTTTTTTATTTGCTTATTATTACTTCTGGTTTGGGCTTTGGTTTATACTTTCTTTTAGACGCTGGTACTTGGCGCATCAGTAGCAGCGTCTTTATTTTTAATGTTTTTAGTAAAATAAATGTTTACTGTTTTTAATGTTTATTGGAAGATACCTGGATTAAACGGACGGGTTGCGCATAATTATATTAGCCACCACTGCGTTTAAGTTTTGTTGGCAGCAGGAATAAACGCGAAGTTACTTTAACGCTACAGGCATGGCATTTATTTTAATATCTAGGAAAAGGTGATTTTGTAATACGCGTCCGTAACATCGGGAAATGAAGCATTAACAAGTTTAGAGGCGCAGTTGGGACTGTGAGACACCAGCGGTGCTGGAAAAGAAGCACTTTAAAAGAGTAAAGGAGCACTTTTTAAAAGAGTAAAGGAGCACTCCTTAAAAGAGTCTCTTCTCCAAGGGAGACTCCAGAGCCCACAGAACACGAACCGGGACGGGCCCCGCCATGGCGGGCGCTGGGGACCTGCCGGGGCCTTTCTCTTTGCGGCTGTTCACCGCCTGCCTGCCTGCCTGTGGGGCTGTTAACGCCGCAGAAAGCAGCCGGGGCGGGGGAAGAGTGTCCGCAAAGGCTTCAGCCGAGTGGCAGCCGCCGGCCTTTGCCTCTCCGCCTCGGTTTATCCGCAGCCCTTCCCCGGCTCGCTGAGCTTTGCCATCAGGCAGCGCGCCGGGCGCCTCACTACGGTGGCCGGGAGGGGGCCCGGCGCGGCCGTCATGGCGGCGGCGGTGGTGGTGGCGGCGGCGGGCCGGGTGTGTGCCCTGGGCGGGCTCCGAGCGGCCTGGCGAGGTGATGGGGGCAGCGCGGGGGGCCGGGGGAGCCGGGGGAGCCGGGGGAGCCGGGGGAGGCCGTGAGGGGATTGCCCGCAGGGCGAGGGGAGCGCGGTGAGGGCGCGCACCCGGGCAGCCATCGGTGTGTACGTCCGTACAGCCGTGTGCAGGTTCCGTACAGCCGTGTGCAGTTCCGTACGTGCACGTGGACGTTTGTACATTTATGTGGAAATTTGTACATCAGTGTGCACATTTGTACACCCGTGTGGACATTTGTACACCCGTGTGCACGTCCGGACGTCCCCGTGTGTCACCCGGCAGAGCAACCCCTGCCTTAAGGCGATGGAGTGACGTTTGGTTTGCCTCGTAATTCAAATTTCTTCCCGTTCTTTCTGCCTTTCTCCTCGCTGTGAACGTGTTTATCTAACAGGAATCCAAGTTTGTGTTTGGGGTTTTTTTGGTGGTTTTTTTTTTTTTTTTTTTTTTTTTTTTTTGTGTGTGTGTGTGTTTTTTGTTTTGGTTTTTGTTTGCTTGTTTGTTTGTGGTTTTTTGATATTTTTGGGGGGGTTTTTTGTTTGTTTTTGTTTGGTTGGTTTTTTGTGTGGGTTTTTTTGTGGTTTTTTTGTTGTTTGTTTGTTTATTGTTTGTTTTGGGGGGGGTTGGTTTGGTTTTGGTTTTTTGGGTTGGTTTTTTTTGTTGTTTTTGTTTTTGGGGTGTTTTGGTTTGGTTTTGTTTTTTTTTTGGGGGGGTTTGCCTTTTTTTAGTTTTGTTTGTTTGTTTGTGGGGTTTTTTTTGCTTGGGTTTGGTTTTTCTTTTTTGGTTTTGGTTTTTTTCCCTAATTTTTCTGTAATTCTCCTTTCTGGTTTTTAATCCTCTTCAGTCGCTTTCCAAAACTCAAATCTATTAAATTTTTCCCCCTCCCAGTATATAAAAAAGTGTTATTTATTTTCCCTCAGGGGGTTAAAGTGTACTTTAGGAGGAAGGGAAAACATCTTTGTTTCCTACAGCCCTCTAGAAACGTTCTTGCCTTTCTTTTCTAAAAGCAATTAATGAATTTCAGGTCTCTTTCCATCCTCAGGGCAATCTGTAATGAAGTGGTGCCAAACTGTGATTAAAACCTGAACCCAAAACATAAAGAGGGGCTTGCAAACACCTGGTGGGGTTTTTGTGGTGAAGGGAAACGTTTTCACACCAAATATCCCTAAAAAACCTGAACCACTTCTTGCAAGTAAACCAGGAAAAGCAAAAAGCTCCTTAATAATTTATTAAAATCACTCTTCATGTGCTCGAGGGCCTCTTGCCTTCTTCTCTTGGTGACATTCTCTGTTGCAGCCTTTTCCCTCCCGCGTTCTGCTTTGCACTTCCAGACAAAAAATAAAATAAAATAAAATAAAATAAAATGGCTGGAGCCTGATTCCCTTTGAAAAATCTGGGTTTTTCTCATTTTAAACACCTGTCTCTCTCTTTGCCCCCAGGGTTTGCTGCTGTGCCAGGCAGAGGGAGCTGCAGCTCCTACTCCAGCCTGGCCTGGGCTTTCCAGGCACGCTGCTCCCTCTCTGCCCCCTGGACTGGGATGGTTGAACAGTGCAGGAAAAGCAGCTTCTTCAACACCTGTAAGTCTGGAGTGGGGTGAGAATTGTTCACTGTGAGCAGCAGGAGAGGGGAGGGAAAGGAAATGCTGCTTTGGGGAAAGGCTCTGTGTGCACTGACTTTTTTTTTTTTTTGTGTCTGCTGTGATTGTTGACAGAAACGTGTGCACAGCATCAGTTTGTCATCTTTTATTGGTGTCCCAGTTGGATCTGTCGCTGGCTGGGAAGAGGGAGGCAGCTCCCCCTCTGTTTCCCAGGCCTTTACTGAGAGCACAAATTGTGTTTTTATCTCCTCAGTAATTTCTGAGCCCCAGGCAAGGCTGCTGCTAATTTTTTTTTTTTTTTTTTTTTTGTCTAAATGTATCTTCCATTTGCTCTGTGTCAGTGAGAGGGAGAGAGTGACCTCTCCTATGTGAAGGCTTGGACCTTTTTCAGTAAAGCAGAGCTCAAAATTAGGCCTTTGAGTCTTTCAAACTGTCTCTAACCCCCCCCACAGCTGCACTGCTCCTACCAGCACTTCCCTGGATCTGTGTCCTGTGAGCTCATTTCTCCAAAAGCTCCTCTCTGCCTTTTAAAGAGGCCTCTGAGCAGAGTTGTGCATTTCTAACTGATGCCCAGGGGCAGGATCTGAGACTCCTCATCTCCTGGGGCTGATCCCCAGCCCAGACAGTGCTGTGGGTTCAAGGGGAATCACTGAATTGCAGGGAGGTGTTGCACAGAAGGTGCTGGTGACAACCCTGCAGCTTCTTGGTGCAGTGCTTTCCTCCAACCCTGAAAGGAACTTCACCCATGACTGAGGAGTGATGATGGCTGTGTAAATTCACACTCAGGACCCTGAACTGAGATCACTGAGAGGCTCCTTAGTGGTTCCTTATCCTGCCCTGGAGGGGAAGAGAAGAAATGGTAAGGACACAACCTCTGGCAGAGACAGCTGCAGCAATCAGAGAATTGAAATCTGATTTTTCATAATCCAGAGAATTTAGGAGCTGTCAGAGCTGCTGGTCCTCCTCCAGTTCTCAGCATCTGGGTGTCAAAATGCTGCACTTGTTTCCTCTGCATCTGCTGAAGAAAAGGCCTCAAACACTCAGGCTGGGCTGGCTGCTGTAAATTATCACTGGATAATTTACTTTATCCAGTAAATTTTTAATTTACCTTATCCTGTAAATTGTGACCGTCGACTGATTCCAGGTAATTGAGGGTAGAGAGGTCTGCAAAGCCTTGGGAAAGGCTGCAGTGTGACCCTGTGTGGAAAAGGCTTTCTGAGGATGCCACCTGCAGGAAAAACTGGTTGAGACAAGCAGCAGCAGCAGGGTAAGAATGTGCAACAGCCACCCTCTGTTGTTATTTTGTTTATCTCAAATTAAACCTGTGGCACCACCGGTGATTGCAGCGTGATCAGAGTTTGTAGGTGAGATTATTGCCTTCATTAGGCTGCTGTTCCTGCTCCCAGGCTCTGGATGAGCCCTGTTTCCACCAGGAGCTTTACTGGATGAGCCCTGTTTCCACCAGGAGCTTTTCCAGGTGTCTGGTTAAAGGGCTGAATTGAAAGCATTTGCTGGGGTAGCATCCGTGTTGTTTGGTAAAATTTGATATGTTTGGGCAAACTACCTGGAACTATTGGCTTTATTTAAGGAGATGGAAAATTGAAGTGTGTTTATGTGTTAAGCAGAGACAGTAGCCTTGAGATTCAGAAGACTGATGGTTTTGTATTTTAAAGTAGAATTATTCGAAGAGCACTCTCTGTTAGAGAAGTAAAGAAGCAAAACCTTCAGAACTCAAAGGAAGTGGAATTCAGCAAACAGTATCCAATCCCTCAGACCCTGAGCAGTGCAGTTGCTTCAGGAGTGGCAGCATTTAAAATGCAGATATGACCATCCCATGTGGGACAGTTGTCAAGTGAAATGCCACAGAGCTGAGAAAGGTTGACTGGGTTTTTCTCTCTCATTAGTGAATGGCTGATTATCTTCCATCATTCCTTGGGTGATATCACCATGCTCTTGTTAGCAGGGCTGTCTCTATATCTATATATCTATACCTTCAGCATAACTGTTGTTGTTAATGGTTTGGTTTAAATGGAAGGGATTCATTTAAACAGGAGGAGTTGCAGTTATCCTAGGCAGTTCTCTCTGATCCTCACTCAGACACTTTTCTCCTGCAGCTCTGACACACAAACACGCACAGGGATTTGTTCCTGTCCTGTGACAGAGTTCAGTCAGTTTTTAATTAAAATATGTAACATTATCTTCTCATTCCAGGCTTATTCTTTCCCCTTTCCAGGGGGAAATCAATCTTTCCACTCACATAAGGTTATAAAAACCCTGACCATGGGTTTTTATAATCTCGTGTGAGTTTTCTTTGGGTTAAATTGGTCAGTTTGACAGCCATGTTTAACTCAATGGTCAGAATTAAAAAATACATTTTCAATTTACAAAGAAATATTTTGAAGTAGGAACGTTCCAGATAAATAATTACAGAGCTGCCTCTTGCCCTTATCAGTAAGACTTCTTATCATTACCATAAGGAGAGTTTTGCTGCTTTAGCATTAAGGATGTAAAGAGCCACATCTGTACAACTGCTTTTTGAATTTATTTATTTTTTTTTCCTTTTACAAGGGAGTTGTCTGTATCTTGAAAAATATTTGGTTAATTGCTTTTAGTCAAAAAAAAAAAAAAGGGGACTGGATGCCTTACAGTTAATTGCACCTGGAGAGGCATTCTGGTGGGTTTTAATTTGCTTGAGGTGTTTTCACAGTATTTTACTTTGATGCTTTTACTGTATTACTTTTCAAAGGCATTTAGCCTCTGGTTTTCACTTTGTTCTGAGGGACTAAACCAAGCCAAAGGTGTTTATCTTGCAGGCCTCACTGAAACTTCTCTTCCCCACATCCATCTGGTGACACTGAGGCATGACAGTTACTAAAAACAAAACATGAAAGCTTTAATAATCACAGCACCCTCCTAAAGACAGTAGCATTTACAACAACATAAACTTTTAAGGTCCTTGCCTTTTCATAAAATGTTATAGAGAAAAAAAAATACAATTTCTCAGGTGCTGGATTTATTCAGGGTCTGTATTGAGGCTGGCAATCCCAAATCTGCAGCTTCTGCTGCCCTTGTGACAAATGGCCAGTCTCAGAGAACAGGAAACCCTGATCTGAGTTTGCTCCAGGTTTGCAGTTAACTGGAGTTATTATTCCCTGTGCCACATAGCAGTGTCAGTGCATCTTTTGGAATTTTTTTTTTTTTTTTTGGGTCTGGGGTTTTGTTTTGTACTACCAGGATGCAAGCTTTGTGTCTGGATTTTGAGGAAAATGCCCCAAAACTTTCCCATTCCATCTTGGGGGAAATAATAATAATAATAATAATTAGACCCTAGATGTCTTTTTTTCTGCCTACAAATTTGCAGACCCACCTAGACAAAAATTTTTATGCCATCCACATAACTGGAGCTTTTGCATTTTTTTAGCAGTGTTACTGACATTGAGATGAACACAGTGATTTTGATGAGTGTGCTGTGGAATCTCACAGGTTAAAAGTAATCCCTGTGGTGTTGGTATGCCATTGTTCCACTTTTCCTCTCATGAACAAACCTCTCTGTGTTATCATCTGCAGAATATTCCCTTTTGGGTGGTGGAGGAGAGGATTCAACCCAGAGGAGTTAAACGTTTTCCATAAGTAACTTTGCAAAGCCTGAGGAAGGTCTTGGAATTAAACACTTGGAATTAAAGTAGGTCTGGGAATGAAAGACTTCCCCTTTCAAAACTGAGAGGAAAATAAATATATTAGAAACAAAACCTTCTCAGGGATAACAGATGGTATGAACTGAGCTGACAGGTTTTGAACAGCACACGAGTTCAGCTGAAGACGATTCAGGTGTGTCAAGTCAAGCTCCATCTTTGTTTTGGATGGGTTTTGGAAGGAGGTTTTTTTTCCCTGCAATTGTGAGGATGGTTCTGAAAATTCTGCCACTCCTGAGAATTGAGCTTGAAGCAGAATGTGAGTCCCTGCAGTTGGAAATGGCATCTGAAGGAGTCGTGTTCAGCCACTGCGGTGAGGGGGAGGTTCTGCTCTTAGGACAGCTGCTCTGGGAATGTGTTTTCCTAGCACCTTCACCCGAAATGCTCTCTCTTAGTTAAGGGTGATGTTGTCAGGCACATTTTGGGAGATGGTGGAGGGAGAATATGACATCATAAGGCCTAGATTTAAAAACACAGGGGAGCACTGCTTTTCCTAACCTCGGCTACTTAAATTGCAGTTCTTTGCCAAATCCTGACTGGAGCAGTTCATGGAGCCTGCTCTGTGCCCAGCCTCTGTCCTAGGAACCTTTTAGGTACACATGGAAAGGGAGCTGGGAGCAGAAAGTTCTTTTTTGGAATGGTGTCTGTGGAACAACAGAGAGGTGTGTGTTCCTGCAGAAAATGGGAGAGGAAGGCTGAAGTCCTTCAAATCAGGAGGTGTGTGGGTCTCCAGGTCCCAGATCAGTGTGTTAAACTTCTGGATTAAGTAAAAGGGGTAAGTTAACTAAGTTAAAGACCTGTCTCATTGTGCTCATTAAGCAGCTGTGTCTGGGCTGTAGTTTATCATTAAATTTGTGGTGGAATATGTAGCAGCACATTCTCTACTCGTTCATATTTCATGGGCATGAAGCACATTTTTTTCTAGATCCTGGGGGTTTTTTTTTGGAGAAGGTGGCAGGTCCATTGGTGTCTGCAGAAGGAATGGGGTGGAAATATCCTACTTTGTAAGGTTTTACCTGGTAATAAAACAATGTATTCCAGGCTGGAACTTGGAGGAGAATGTGAGTGATTTTACTGAGTTCCTTAGGGTAACACAGCAGCACAAGTGCAGTGGTGTCAGTGCGCAGCAGAGCATTGAAGGAAGCACGTTTATTGTAACAGGTTTTTTAGTCTTTTTATGATGTCAGTGTCTGTGTCTCTGCTGCCACAGGCTGTTTGTCACCAAAAACCTTAGGGAAAGATCACTTGTGTTTGAAAGAAGTGAGCCTGCTTAGCTGTTTCACAGGGTTGATTCTTTCTTCTCCTTCCACTCCCTTCAGTTTTTTAACTTACTGCTCTTTGTCTTTCCTTGTATGCTCAGCAAGCTGGGGACTCATCTTGCAGGAGACAAAGGAATCTGATTTTAATCTCAGTTAATGAGTGTCTAGGATATTGGTTTCTAATGGGGCTTGAAAGACTTGTGGTTTGAGGTGTGGCCTGATATTTATCTGATAATTAACTGTCCCAATCCTGATATTTAGGGGTAATATCAAAAGACACAAACCCAAATCCTTTCCAGACTCTTCCAAATGCCTTTGGTGTAGATGAGGTGAGATGATGTCACACAGCCTTGCTGTTGGTGGTTGTCAGTGATCAGCTTGCATGAGGCATGCTTTCAGCTCAGCTCAGTAGTGGATCTTTTTCTAGTCTATAAAATGAAATAAAATCTTCTGGATGACACTTCCCCCCCACCCCCCCCCCCACACACACTCAGTAGCTCTGTGCTTTTGGGTAACTGGCTAAAAATGTGTGGTGGCTTTTGTGCCTGCTTCTGTTTTAGCTCTTGAGGAATGCATGCAGCACCCTGTTTTACAAAGGCAAAATAAAACAAGCCCATAAATCTGGAAGACACTGCAAATCTGCTGTAGTGTCCTCATTGCAAGTATGAAAGCAGTGCTCCTCCTTTCCCTCTGGAGTTACTTCCTCCAAGGAAGTAATTCCAGGCATTTTCAAGACATTTCTCTTGCCTCTGTGTGTGTGCTCACCAATCACCTCGGTGCTTTGCTGCCCAGTCAGATTGACCTTTCTTTACACAGAGATTTGTATTTTCTCCAGTGCTGTGGTGTGTGTCTGTCACGAGCAATGTCCCCATCACTGTCATCTCCCTGCTGACAGCCCATCCCTTCCACATCCCATTCTTGTCACTTCCTCTTAAAATCAGCCTGATGCCTCCATCCTGTGAAGAACCCAGCAGCCTGCAGGCTTCTGATGTGTTTCATTAAATGCAGCTGCTTTCCAGACACATGATGGGATTATTACAGACTGATGAGATGAGCTACACCAAATGGGATGTTTTCCTCTGGCTCTGGTTTTTGGCAGAAATTTGTGCAGAGCTTGGGCTGGGCCTGACCTGTTCTTCATGGATCTGCTGGCCCTGAGTGCTCTCCTTTGCAATGTCCTTGCTCTGTGACTTCTGCCACTTCCCTCTGTTGGAATTCAAGGGAGCTGGCTGTGTGTGTGTGTTTGGAGTGCAGCTCAAAGTGCAGAGTTGTTTTTGGCAGGTGTTACCAGCTCCTTTTCCCTGAGCTCCTTGGTGCTGCCCCTCTGTAGCTGTTAGGGACTGAGGGACTGTTCCAGCTTAAAATCAGCCTTGCAAAGAGCAATGGAAGCACCTTCATTGTGACCCCATGCTTCCAGGCTAGCAGGATTATCATTTTTAAACCAAGAATTGCTAGTTACACAGTGTTTTCTGAATAAGCTGAGCAGCTTCACAGGATTGGTGATCAGCCTTCCACATAATGGAACTGCCCCAGAGTTGACTTGGCATGAATTTACTGAAAAACTCATTACCTATTTACTTTGCCTTTTTTTTTTCCTGAAAAAGAATTGAAGTAAAGAGGTAATGGCATTTTTATGTAAGTTTTTGGTGGGGTTTTTTGTTGTTTCTTTTTTTTCCCCCACACATTCAGCTCCCAGCTGCATGCATTGGGTGTGTTTGCCATCAGCTGGAAGGTGTTTAGTGGCTGACAGTTCAGACATTGGTTTTAAACCAAAGGGATGCTGGGGTGCCTTGGCAGCAGCTCAGGGAGGTGACCCTGCCCCTCTGCTCAGCTCTGGGGAGGCCAGGCTGGAGTGCTGTGTCCAGGAAGGACAGGAGGGACAGGGAGCTCCTGGAGAGGATCCAGCAGAAGGTGACAAAAGCTGGAGCTTGGACCAGATGACCCACGGTGGCCCCTTCCATCCTTGACCCATCCTCTGGGATTCTGGGCAGTGTTATCTGTGGGGCTTTTCACATCACCAGTTTCTTTTTGGTGTAGTTTTTTTCTTCTTTTGGTTGGAGGTGTTTGTTTTTGTTTGGTTGGTTTTCTGTTTGTTGTGGGGTTTTGTGGGGTTTTTTTTGTCTAAGCTGCTGTGGTGTCCCATGTTTCCATCAGTGGGGTGAGTAGCAGTTTGGTTTTTTGGGGATTTTTTTTTGTCTAAGCTGCCCTGGTGTCCTGTGTTTCCATCAGTGGGGTGAGTAGGAGTTTGCAGTTAACCCTTGAATGTTTCCCAAATTTTGCTGTCCTGTGCTGGGTGAAGCACCAAGGCAGAAGCTCCATGGTCCTGGCCACAGCCACTGCCTGAGGAGGCCTGACAGAGCCAGAGCTCTGTGATGAATATTAAATTAAATTAAATTAGTATTAAAGTGTTTTGCATTCCTTCCTCCTTACATTCCTTTCCACCTACCCAGGGAGCAAGGGGGACACTGTATTTTCAGAACTTGGGAGCAGCAGCAGGTTTGTGTTTTGCTGAACTTTTTGTGTTTGGTAGCTTTTAAAGCAGGCTGGCCCTTGGATGTTTTTAGGGGTGACTCAAGTTGACTGTCTTTGATCAATGTCCTTGGATGAGTACTTCAAGGTATTGCTGCTCTGAGTTACTAATGAATAATTTTCTTTTCACGACCTGGAAATTAATGCCCTACTGGTGACTTGTTAGGAATATTTGTCTCTAAATCCATTTTGAAAAACCTTGTAAAAAACATGCAGCTTGGCTGTGTGCCTGTCTCAGTGCAGGAACCAGGAGCAGAGGCACCAAATCCATATGCACAGAGCAGGAAATCACTTTCTTGGCAGGCCAGTAATGCTAAAGTTTAAACTCCAGCAAAAGCAAAGATCAAGCAGGTTTCAAATCTGGGGTTATTTTTTTTTTTTTGTTCAGTTTCCAGTGTAAGCTGTGCTTGGATATAACTTCAGGAAGTTGTTTCTTTTTTATTTCAGTGACAGCTGATCAGCTGTGGAAAGGAGCTTTGGCAGAGACTGGCGTGGGAGTAAAGAAAGGAAGAGGAAAGAAAAGGAAGAAAAAGCTGAGGAAGAATCTCAATAGAGGCCAGGAGATTGGGGAAGGTAGATTCACAAATACAAAGCTGAAGGCATGTCTGGATGTTTTTGTCTGTGGTGTTTCTGGAGCTCATAAGTGGACAAATTTCCTTTCTGTGATGTCAGAACTGCTTGAGATATTTTTGTCTTTAAACAAAACAAAAATCTTGATAGGATTCTTTAATGTTGCTTTTGCTTTTTCAGATATAAATTCTACATCAGAGAATGCATTCGAAATGCCTGAGAATTTTCCATTTTGCTGCATTTTTTCCTGAGTATAGAGTTGCAATCCTGGCTTGGAGCAAAGCATCATTTGTCTCTGTTGGGTTTTTTTTCAGGACGTTCTGGCTTCCTCTGGCCTGGCCTGAATGCTCCTGTGTTGCAAACTGGGAAAGTGCAGGAGGTTGCCCAACGAAAAAAAGAAGAGCGAGAGAGAATCCAGTCTGCAATTATCCAGCAGAGAGATACCTGGGAGAAGAAAAAGAAAATCAAAATAAAGAGGGAGGGAGGATGGAGTGGAAAGTGTTGGGGAGGAATCCTCCTGGATCCTCCTGACCCTGGTCCTAATGGAGGTAAGGAAAAGCCATTATCTGCTTCTTCTCCCTGAGCCCTTCTGAGGGGCCAATTGGAGAAACCCAGACTTCTTCTGTGATGGAAAATTGGGTTTGTGCTTTGTCCCACACCCACACACACAGCCAAGCTGAATCCATGAGCAGGTTCCTGCCAGCACCAGGGAGATTCCTGAGAACGCTGCTGAGTTTCCTGTAGCTGTCAGGCTGTTCTGGAACATTCCAGACTGATCTGATGTGGGCTTACAGAGTCATGTCAGGCACTGTTACAGGAGTCCTGAAGGCTGGAAATGTTGCTCTGTGTCCATCATCAGTTGTCTTGAGTATGAAATGTGGGTTTTTTTAATAATTTAATACATTTAATACATTAAATTTAATACATTAAAAAGCATTTAATAATTTTTTTAATAATTTCTGAAAGGATCCTGTGGGATAAATCAGTCTTCTTAAAATTCTAGTTCAAGTAATGAAATAGGGTTAAAGATTGTGTACTTTGAATGTAGCTTTTAGAAGAAGCTGCAATAAATAGCTATCATAATAACTATAAAAGCCATTTTTTTTTAATTTCCTAAATAGTTTCATATAGTGAAACCAGAGCTCTTACATGTACAGCAGAGAGGTGACTTTTTTACAGTGCTGTTGTTTAGACTCCTAGAGATTCCAGAGTAGCTTTAACATTTAGAAACCTAATCTTTTTCCACTAATTAAAGATGAAAAGGACTTGTCAGCTCCTGTTGGGCTGAGTTTTCATTGTGAAACTTTGCTTATTGACATCTCTCTGTACACATTTCTAGGAGCTAAGAAGGACAGGTGGTATTTTCTAGCACTGCTTGCATTTCATTTTGTTACCCTAGGAGCAGAGATATTCCCTGGAAGGCAGTGATGTGACAATGGACTTGGCTGACTGTCACCAGATCTGTCAATGTGAAAACAGGAGAGATTGATTGAAAGAGGTGGAGAGATTGAAAATTTGAGAGATGAATTGTTCTAAATCCCCCTAATTTAGTGGTGGGGAAGGTGGAGGAAGTGCCATGGTTCCAGTTCCACCCTGTGAGCACAGGGCTGTGTTTGAGTTTATCCAAGTGAAGGAAGTGACAGCTGTTGTAAACAGTGTTCATGCATTTGTGAGCTTTACCTTCTGGTGTTTTCCTTGCTTTTCCTCCTGGCTGGTACCACTGATGTGGATTGCTTGCATTGAGGGTGGCTGTGTGGAGCCTGTCCTAGTCATCAGATCAAGTTCTGCCAAAAGCAGGAGAGGGCACTGCCATCAAAACAGGAGAGTGAAGCTGTCAGCTCGTGTGAGAAATGAGTTTGAGGAAAAGCAGATTCTGGTCAGCGTGCACTGATTTCCTTTTCATCTGCTAAAAATGTCAGGGATCTTCAGCCCCCCAACAGTTCCTTCAGCATCTTTTTATTCTGAGGATCAGTGATTTTGCAGGGGAATTGGGACATTCACTGCATGCAAAGCAATGTCAAGGTGAGAGCAAGAACAGACCTGAGGCTGCCAAACCCAGTGCATCCTTTTGGCCTGGGGCTGTGGCATGGCTGGATTCCCTGGTGTCACTTTCTGTGCTATCTAGGAGTAGAGAAAGGACACTATTTTCCACTTAGAAATGAAATTACTTTTCTTTAGTAGCTTCAGAGGGAGCAGAGAGTGCCTGCTGGCATTCATATCCTCAGTGAGGAGGTAGGAAACTGCTTGGTTGTAGACTGACAGATCTCCAGACTGTCCACAAACGTGTTTATAAACATCTTGGAGGTTGTGTGTAAATGACAAAGCAATGTTTGGTGAAGGGCTGAGGCCCCAGTTCTACACCATGACACACTTCTAAGCTTTCTGCAGAGATCTCCAGAATCTCTCTGCAACTGCACCAAAATAAAGGTTTTTCTGTGTCACACTGAAATGCTCTTGTTCATGGGGTGAGTTGGAAAAGCAAGAGGTTGTGAGGACTTCAGATGGTTATTTGAAGTGCTTGTGTTGGGTTTTGTTTCATGCTCCCTCTCCCCTTTCTGGAATGTGACAGAAGTGTGGATAAAGAAGCACTTGCAGTTTGAATCAAAGAACAGGTTGAATTGGAAGAGACTTTTTACAGGTCATCCAGTCCAAACCCCAAATTTCTTTGAATCCTTGTTAATGGTATGGCAAAAGCTTCAGAATGTTCTGAAAAATACTTCAGTCATAATTAGGAAGTGACCCATCTGGTGGTTCTCATGGTTTACAGCTTTTACTCTATGTCTGTGAAGTCTGAGTATTTAGGGAAGAAGGCAGTTTAAAGGCTGGTTCAAATCATTCTTATCTTACCTTTCCTACTTCTTGCTGAGGCTGCTTTATAAATTACAGCTCCAGAGAAGTTATGTCCTTCTTAATTTGTGGGGGTGGGGGTGTTCTGACAGACAAGTACCACCAGGCAATCTAACACCCTGCTTTTTCCTCCCAACAGAAACTTATGAAGCTTTTGAAACAAGAGTCCTCGAGGTGAGCATTGCAAATCTCTCCAGGGACTTTGAAGGGTTATCACTGCTTTACATTGACCTTGCAATTATCTACCAATTTTTTTTTGCTAGGTCAGTATTAGAGCAAGGAGGAATTAGTCTGGTTTTTCAGCTGCTTGACACCTACAGGCACAGCCTGGGAGAGAGAGAGCGAGTTACTTTGTCTCTTCAATCCAGAGAGAAGGGCTGGGAAGAAACAATTCCTGAACAAAACAGATTCACAGCAGCTGCTTGTCCCAGAGCTAAAAGAATAATCAGGCAAGGCAGAAGCTGAGCTGCCTGACAGCTCTACTCCAGAAAAGCAGCTGAGGCTTCTCTCCTGTCCTGATAAATGTGCAGATGGCTTTCCTTGTCCTTAAGTATCTTTCTGCTTTTTTGCTGAGATGACCAGCAGTTGGAATTCTACCCAGTGCCCTGAGTGTTTTCAATCCTTTGCCTGTGGCAGTGGCTTTTAGCACTGGTGCTGTATTGTAATCTCTGGCTAATTAAAAGTCATGAGTTGGTTTCTATATATATATTTTTTAATCCTGAAGAGGGGAAAGATGTAAATTCTTTTAGGTGTCTGCTGTGGAAAGGATGAAAAGCAATGGATAGAAACAAAAAAGCAAGGTAAATTTAGACATAAGGAGTGACTTGCAAATGGGAATTTGAATACTGGAATGGATTGGGACTGTATGGAGTGTGTGTCTTTGGAGCTTGGTAAAAACAGGTTAGATAACCTGTCAGAAGGGATGGGGAGACAAAATCTGTGACTTGTTAACCCATTTTCTTATCTCAGTGGGGTTTTGGAGGGGACTGGGCCACACCTTGGGCTTTGATGCAGCAAAGACCATTTGGAGCACTTGGCCTTCAGCTGAGTCTGTGCTTGAGGGCCGTTTGTAAAAACTGAATTGCACAGAACTGTTCATAAAAAAAGGGATTTTTTTTTTTTTTTTGTCCCAAGCCCTGCAGCTGGCAGTGTTGCCTGAGGGGGAGCATTACAGGGCAGAGGATGCTGGGCACAGCTGACTCTCACCTTAGATGCTGCAGCAGGGGACTTTGCCCTGCTCTAGTGGCAGAATTATTTACCAACAGCAAGGCTGAGTGGCTCTGCAGTGCTTCCATGTGCTACAGGAATCTGCTTTATTGTATTTGAGTGATAAAAAAGCTTTTAGGGGCAGGCTGGGGCTCTGAGGTTGCCAGAGATGAGGACTGAGAAGGTGGAATGCTTTTGCAGGAAAACAGCAGCAGCAAAAATTTCCCTGTTCAAACTCAGCAGTGAGCTCCAGATAATTGAGTCCTTACAATTTTTCTGACAACAAGTACGAGTTTTGAAATAAATAGATCATTTTAGCATCCCTGGCTTAAATAGGTGAGAGGCATGCTGCTATTTCTGGCTGTGTTTTCCATTATCTTCACCTTCACAGCAGCACAGGAGATGAAAATGATGTTTTGCTGGGAAGTTGTGCTTCACAGCAAGAAACTCAGAGCCATTTCTAAAGGGCTGCCTTATGAACAGAGATTTAACAGGCCCTTTCTGCTGTGATTATGCCACTGAAAAGGCTGTGCTGTTTTGCCTAGAAAAAGGGAGAGGTTGCTTATTAAAGTGTTTTCTTATAATGCAGAAAGAGAAAAGCTGCAATTTGATTTCTCCTGAACTGAAAAGCTCAGATTTTCGTGTCAACTAGAATTTAAAGTTGTCACAGAGAACTTGGGTTAACTGTTTCTTATTTCCCTGCCAGCCTAAGGCACATTTCTGCTCATGTTCTGCTCATATATTAGAGATAAGAACAACCTCTTTAAATAGAACTGATGGTAATGCTTAACTGGTGTCTAACAGAATGGAATCACAGTGGTAATTAAAATCTACTGGTGTAGCTGACATGCCACTGCTATTTTCACTGGAAGCCTTCATTTCGTGTGTCATCATCCCTCAGATGAGTTTTTCTTTTAGTTTTCTCCAAAATGAACATGGTAACATAGCCAAGAAAAAAAAAAAATAGCCAAGATGACATCCTGTGCTGTAACAGTAATTGCCTTGGAGTGCAATTAAAATTGGAAAGTGAGACCTTGTGCTCAGCAGGGCCTGGAGGCACAGAACATGGGCTTAGTGACCCTTGGAGCCTCTCATTAAGGGGAGCTTTCTAAAGGAGAAGAGAAAGTTATAAATAATGCCCTCTGCAAAAGACAGATCTTTAAAGGGGTTTTGGCCAACACTGAAATTGCCTCCTGCCAGTGGTGAAAACTATGCTTGGTGATCACTCCCTGATCTCTCCATGGTGTTTTTATTCCCATTGCCTGTTTCTGGTGTGATCACTCCCTGCTTTGTTCATGGTGTTTTTATTCCCATTGCCTGTTTCTGGGGTGATCACTCCCTGATCTGTCCATGGTGTTTTTATTCCCATTGCCTGTTTCTGGGGTGATCACTCCCTGGTCTGTCCATGGTGTTTTTATTGCCATTGCTGTTTCTGGTGTGATCACTCCCTGATCTGTCCATGGTGTTTTTATTCCCATTGCCTGTTTCTGGTGTGATCACTCCCTGATCTGTCCATGGTGTTTTTATTCCCATTGCCTGTTTCTGGTGTGATCACTCCCTGATCTGTCCATGGTGTTTTTATTCCCATTGCCTGTTTCTGGTGTGATCACTCCCTGATCTGTCCATGGTGTTTTTATTCCCATTGCCTGTTTCTGGTGTGATCACTCCCTGATCTGTCCATGGTGTTTTTATTCCCATTGCCTGTTTCTGGTGTGCCTGGTGATCACTCCCTGATCTGTCCATGGTGTTTTTATTGCCATTGCCTGTTTCTGGTGTGATCACTCCCTGATCTCTCCATGGTGTTTTTATTCCCATTGCCTGTTTCTGGGGTGATCACTCCCTGATCTCTCCATGGTGTTTTTCCTCCCATTGCTGTTTCTGGTGTGATCACTCCCTGATCTGCCCATGGTGTTTTTATTGCCATTGCTGTTTCTGGTGTGATCACTCCCTGCTTTGTTCATGGTGTTTTTATTCCCATTGCTGTTTCTGGTGTGATCACTCCCTGATCTCTCCATGGTGTTTTTGCTGCCATTGCCTGTTTCTGGTGGAGGCAGCTTGCAGAATTTTGTGCAAGCACAGCTCCAGCTCTGGTTTTGTGCAGCCCTCCCAGCTCTGGTTTTGAGCCAGGGGGTTGGGTATGGTGCTGTCATACCCAATGCTTTCAATAAATGGGAAATATTAAGCATTTAAATAATGTTTTAAACAAACAAACCTAACCACTCAGAAGTTTGTGTTGGAGTGTCAAACTGTCAAAAGTGCTTTTCTTGCACCCTGCTCCCATTTTTATCTGACACCTTGGAGAAGTGGTGGGACCAGAGGCTCTCACCCCATCAGGACACTTCTCTGCACAGCAGCAGCACAAGGGTGGCAGTGCCAAGAGTGTGCCCCAGAGGTGGCAGGTTCCTAGGAATCCTGGCTAGAACGTGACTTCTAGAAAGGAGAAATTCTATTTTATTTCTAGAATAAAAATTCTAGGAATTCCTCAGGGCAATCAAGTTGGCCAGTGGCTTTTACAGAAAGAGAACCTTACAGAAGGAAGTGTTGGATTTTGACCCCTTTTCTAACCAAGTGCAACAGCTGAAAGCTTAACAACAACATCTAGCAGCCTGCCTTTGGGTGTAACTCATTTCTACATTGCCACTTCTCCTCTTAATAAATGCTTGAGTGGTTTCATTGGAGGTGCTGCTCCTCCCTCAGTTCTGGGGGGAAAGCAGAGTTTGCAGGATTTCACCACTGGATGGTGGATACAAGGAGACAATTTAATTAATTTCAGGTACATTGTGATTTGGGTCGAGCCTGTGTAGCATCAGCTTTCCAAACTTCAGCCTCATTTGAGTGGCAAGCTGATAATTGTGCCTTGGCTTCAGTCACCTCTCAGAGGCTGTGCTGGTTTGAGAGTGGCACAGAAGCTCCTTGTGTGTGCCTTTATTGCCACATCCTGGAAAGGGAGAGGAGTGATCCATGAGCAGCTCTCTGCAAGCCTCACATCCTCAATTCCTGCCTCTATTTTTGTCCAGGTGCCTGCTGAGATTGGCACCAGAAGATAAAAGTGTGTGCAAAGCAAAAAATAGTATTCTCTTGACGCTGCTGGGGAGATGAGACTCTGCCTCACTCTCTTGTCTCCCATTATTATTTTGCATTTTCTTTAAATAGCCCTTTTTCCACGGGCACTTTCATCTCGTGGGGCGTGGCTTTTTTAGCTTGTTCTTGTCAGCAGCGAGCTTGAAGAAAGAAAAATAGCTTGGGACAAGCAATTGGCAAAGCTGGTGTTTCTTCAAAGTGCTCTCCAGAGTGTGTGGGCACCTTGAATTAAACAGCATTTTCATTTTAATGAAAGCAGGGTGGAGTTTTTGAAAGCCTAACTGTTATCTGTACCTAGTGAAGGCACTGGAATTTTTTTTTGGGGGGGGGAGGAGTTGTTGGTTTTGGGGTTTTTGTTTTTGTTGAGTTTTTTTTGTAGTTTGTGTTTTTGTTTTGTTTTGGTTTTTTGTTTGTTTGTTTTTTGGTTTTTTGGTTTGGTTTTGGGGTTTTTTTGTTTGGGTTTTTTTTTGTTTGTTTTTTGAGGTTTTTTTGTTTGTTGGTTTGGGGTTTTTGTGGGGTTTTTTGTTTGTTTTGTTTTTGTGGGGTTTTTTGTGGGTTTTTTTTGATTTCTTATGGTGGATTTTAGTAAGGATGTTCAAACCATGAGCAGGTATTTTCTAATCATCTCCTTTCAGATATCATCACACTACAATCAGAGCAGCTTGCTGAAGGATTGCATATTGGGGAAAGGATTTTTTTTTTATGTGCTGTGTATGATCTTTTTATACTTTATATGTGATGAATATATTGCATACAGCATATAAACTGTTATGTCTATATTTAAATAAACATGTAGTTCAATATATAAACAAAACCAAGGGAACTAGAACAGGTGGACAAAGGATCTCAGGTTGTTATCCCAAAATTGGGGTTTCTCACCCAGTGTGCCAGAAGCCAATCCACATGCAGTGGAGCTGGAGATTTATTTGTAGTTTTGCTCCAACAGGGCTGCTGTGGGTAAAGCCAGCAGACTGAAAGCCAAAAATGCAAGCATAATTACACAGTTTGATCATTTACAGCTCTGCATAATGAATCTACATCACTCTGGGTAAGCTGCTGCCTGCTTAGCTGGCTCTCACCTGGGTACAGCACATTATAAATTCATGTTTGGTGTTGGCTTCAGAGGTGTGGATTTCACATCAAAAGTTCACCAAAGGGATAAAATCTGCAGTGTTTCTAAACCCCAGCAGTCCAAAGCTGGTTTGGGCTGACATGTCACCAGTCTCTTCCCCTTATCTCATCATTTTGGTGACCTTTTGCCCCATTCTGCACTCTCTGGGTGAAGCTGTTCCCTGTTCCCAGAGCAGGCTCTCCCTCCCACCTGCCCCTCTGTCTCTCTCTTGTCCTCTCTGGGATACATTTCACCCTGGAAGGTGGGGGCTGTAAAGCAGTGACCTGCTGATAGAATCATGGAATGTTCTGCCTTGGGGGGACCCATCAGGGTCCCTGAGTGCAGCTCCTGGCCCTGCACAGGGCACCCCAAGGTGCCTGAGAGTGTTGTCCAAATGCTCCTGGAGCTCTGTCAGGCTTGGGGCTGTGACCACTGCCCTGGGGAGCCTCTCCCAGTGCCCAAACACCCTCTGGGTGAAAAACCTTTTCCTGATACCCAATCTAACCCTCCCCTGACACAGCTTCAGGTTGTTTCCTTCTCCTTCCCCCTCTCTGAAATGGGATCTGCTTTCCAGCAGCTGCCATCTCTGTGATGACACTGCCTTCTGCAGCAGGCAGGTAGAGCTCAATCCTGAATTTTAACTCCTGTGAGGCAACAACAGACCTCCAGCAATTTCTGGCAGAGTGCTTCCAAAATAGGTTAAAATATGAAGGGGGCACTTCAATATTGGTGTCACTTTCTCAATATTAGTGTCACTTTCCATTTTTTTGCCCATCTTTTTTCATCACGCTGGGAATCACACGTAAAGCTGGCAGCATCAGAGCATTTTCTGTTGTGCAGCTGAACACAACAGGGCTGACTCTCATGAAAGTGGCACCCTGAGGTGACTTTTTCTCTCTTGAGTGTGGGTTTTTAGCAAACTTTCTGTATTTAATGCCTTGAAGGCTGTGTCCCACTGGAGCTGCAGTGCCACAGGCAGGGGTAGATGTTTCAACAGCAGAACCTCTAACACCTTTTTTTTTTTTTTTTTTTTTGGCTGACCTGCCTCTCTTTAAAAAATAAAAAATAAAATAAAAACTAACAAA
The DNA here is from genome assembly GCA_027886175.1 of Phylloscopus collybita. NCBI lineage: Eukaryota > Metazoa > Chordata > Aves > Passeriformes > Phylloscopidae > Phylloscopus > Phylloscopus collybita. The sequence goes on along the minus strand of JAJNNQ010000013.1, from coordinate 30,673,170 downwards.
AAACCCAACCTGTTTGGACCACATTGAAGCTCTGTGCTGTGTGTTTTCCTTCAGGTGAGAAACGTGTTCTGCATGAAGGCAAAGGAAGGCAGGAAAAAATCCGTGCGTGCCTTGGTGGCTGTGGGGAACGGCAAAGGGGCCGCAGGTACGTGCTCAAGGTGACACTTGTTGTGTGCTCAAGGTGACATCTGCTGCTGGCATCTTCCTGGGGGAGGCTTTAATGAGGCAGGTAAAGGCCTGGTCAAGCAGAGCTTTGCTGAATTTTGCTGCTGTGAAGGATTCAAGGCCTCCTGTGTGTTCCTCCAGCTGAATTTTGCTTGTGCTGGGGACTGGGGGGAAATTTATGAAGGTGTGGCTGTCTTGCAGAAAGATGTGTTGCTCTGAAAAACACTCTTCCCTCACAGGTTTCATATTGTCAAAACCTAAGCAGTCATATTTATAAGGTTTTCCTTTTTCATCTTCCCCAACATTCCCTGCCTCTTCTTTGGAAAGCTTCTTCATCACTGCAATGCACATGTCCCGAGTGATGGAGCTGAAGTTGTCCCAGGCTTTTTGTTCTTCATTCCCTTCTTTATTTTTAAACAGGGTGGGCTGTTTCTTTTGTCTGAAGCAGTTGTTTGAAACAAAGGTTTGGTCAAGCACACAAAAACAGCTGAAGCCTGAATTTCTTTTCCTTTGGCAACAAGCAGTTGGCATCCAGGTGTTAGGTGTTCATAACTCCTCAATTCTTTGTGATTTTCTCTGAGCCACATTTTCTGAGGATGATCTGTGCAGTGGAGGGGAAATCTAAATGCTGTGAAGTTCTTTGGGTTTGTTTTTTTTTCCCCTTCTCTTGCTGAAGTTCATCTGCTTCATCTGTTTCTCAGCAATGAAATGTCTCTTTCTGTCTTGCAGGTTATGCAATAGGGAAGGCAGGTGACAGGACAAATGCTTTAAGGAAGGTAGGTTGATGGAATTTTTTTGCTTGATGGCAATTACTAATAATTCATACCGACGCTTATTACTGCCTAATAATCACTCTAATTTGTGGCCTTTGCAAAGAAGTAAGTGCATGTGTTTGTCTGGCTTGATACAGATAATCATAGAATGATTCAGGTTAGAAAAGCCCTTTAGGATGATCCTTTGAGATGATTTCCATGGAGTTTAGATGTGGCAAATCTGTTCTCCTAACTTGTTTTTCTCTTTTTTTTTTTATATATATCTAATTAACTGAGTGATAAATTACAAATGATTAGCAGGTGAACTCAAGGAGAAAAATGCTTTCTGCTCTTGTTCTCTAGGCAAAGAATAAAGCAATAAGCTCCTTACACTTCATAGACCTGTACCAGGACCACACAAGTGAGTGTTACTCTTTCAATGCAAGCACTGAATATGCCAGCAAGGACTGGTTGCAAGTCCTTGCAAAACATAAAAAAAAAAAAAGTTAAATAAAGTTTTTTTTCCTGATCTGATGCACTGTATTACAATTCTTGACAGCCTGGTCTGGTTGAAGGTTTCCCTGCTCATTGTGGAGGGGTTGGACCTTTAAAAGGTCCCTTCCAACCCAAACAATTCCAGGGTTCTGTGCTTAAAATTTGGATGCTTAATGCAGAGTATTTCAGGCTCTTAACAGCAAGGTTGGTTGTTAGTTTGTTGTGAGTGCCCTGTATGGAAAATCTGAGAATGCTGATGCCTACTGGGAAATCTTAGGTTGGAAACCAGATTATTTAAAAAAATGTGAGTTAAATTGTATCATGGGAGCTCAGTTCAAAGCTTAATGAGGCTCACTGGAGGCACACCTACCTATTTTTCAATAGGAACATAATATTCACAGGTATTTCAACATTCATCATCTATTCCAGCAATTTATCTAGATTAATCTTCCTCTTTAAAGAAGTCAGGGGAGAGGAAAACCAACTTCACAGTTCAGAGGAGGACAAGTACCAGCTAAAGCTTTTCTAGAAAGAAGGATTTATCTGTGATGCCTTTATTTTCCCCCCTCTCCAGTTTACCACGACATTTCTGTGAAATTTAAAAGGACAAAAATCCGCATGAAGAAGCAAAACAAAGGTAATTAAAGAAGTTTAAGTGTTGGAGCTTTAATAATCCCTGGTATTTATTTGATGAACTTAAAACTCCTGTAGTGTCTAGTCTACCATGTTTTAAATGTTGAAAATGAGCAGTCTTTTTTTTTTTTTTTTAGAAATATCTGTTGTTGCTGACATGACTTAGCTCTTTCAAATTGGGATTTGTCCCTGTGAGCTCTCTCACTCCTCCTAAGTGCAATTCCTTCAGCTGGGAATTGCCTGGGTGTGGAGCCTGGCTTTGTGTAGAGCTGTAAATTCTCACACCCCTCCCACTCCAGGTCTCCCTTTCTTTACAGCCTTGGTGGTTGTGAAGTCAGTTTGATCTTCCTGGAAGTGGCACCTGAAGTTTCCTGGCAGCTCATCAGTCAGGGGGCTGGTTTTTTCTCTTCCTTGTCTCTTTGGGGTTTGTTTTTTTTTCCAGATCTGTGTCTGTGCATTTTGTTTCTGGTTTCCCCTTTCTCCCTCCATTTCCTAACTGACAAGGTCTCCAATCAGAGAACCTCACTAGAATAAACATCCCAGCCCTTCTCTGCAGCTTTCCAGCCATTTGGTCCCCAGGATGGATTTCTTTGCTGTGCCCTTTACTCAGCAGCAACAAGACTGCCCTGCAGTTTTTAAAGATCACTGGAGCTAAGCCACGTGAAGCAAACTTCTCTGTGGCAAAAACAGACTCCTCAAAAAAAAAAAAAATAACTCCTCCATGAAAGCCTGGCAAGTCTAAGAAACCATTTGCAGTGAATGGTGAATTCCAGTGTAGTACAGTTATGCATTGGAGCTCCATCTCTGTGATAGAGGGGGATGCAGATGACACACAAACCTCTGCTGTGCTTGTGGATTTTGAGATATGTTGGTGTCTCCTTCACTCTGTGCCACGAAAATGGTGACAAAATAGAACTCATTGCAATTGCTGGGCCAGGAGAAGGGAAGTGATGGCTCTCTGCACAGCCCCTGGAGCCATTTTTAACATCTGATGTGTCCTAACACGTTGGCCAACGAAAATAACAAAGGAGAGATCTCAGTGCTCTCCTCTGAGCAAGTTTTGTGCTTATAAATAATCACACAATGCTCATTTATGGTGTTTCTTTTCCCCCTCCAGGGTATGGTCTGCACTGCCACCGAGCCATTATCACCCTGTGCAGGCTGATTGGCATTAAGGACATGTATGCCAAGGTCACTGGATCTAAAAACCTGATTAACCTCACCAGAGCTGTCTTCAGGGGCTTGAGCCTCCAGGTGGGTGCCCCTTAGGTCTGGGGGCAGAAAGGGGATGGCTGCTGTGGTAGTTTGTGAGCAAACAGTTTATATTGCAGGCTTAAAATGAAACCATCTTACAAAGAGCAAACCAAATCAGCAGAGGGGATAATTGCTCAGCAGTTTCTATAATATAAATATATATATTTTTATATTATATGTATAAAATTAATCTAATGTTACATTTATACCTTTATGTTAGCTAATGCCACCTGTCTGGGCAGTCACAGGCACTTTCTCTGTTGTCAAAGCAAAATTGATATCCACATAAAGACCTCAAAATGCAAGGTGTGAGCAAAGGTGTTCCTGCAAGGTGCTAACATGCCAACAACAGGCATGAGCAGGATGTGTCCTTCCAGGAGCAAGTTCCTGGAAGAAAAGGAAAAAAAAAAGATGGATGGGATGACACTGGAGGGCTGGATGGGATGACACTGGAGGGTGATAAGTCTCTCTGAGGTCTGGCTGTGTGAATTTTTCCCCAGGAAGATAATCCTGAGAAGCCCTTTCATTCACACTGTGAATAAATAAATAAAAATAAAATAAACTGTGTTTATTAGAGAGTTTCTTTCTGCCTTGTTCTTTTCCCCTGCCTCACACCCCCGTGTAGATTTTGCCCACACCTCGCATCACTGCTGTGATTTTTGTTTTCTCAGGAGACTCACCAGCAGCTGGCGGAGCAGAAGAACCTCTACGTGGTGGAATTCCGGGAGGAGCAGGGCCCGCTGCCCCTGGTGGTGGCTCTGCCGCGGGGCAGCGTCCGCCAGGAGCCCGAGCCCGAGCCCGAGGTGCCGGACACGAAGCTGGAGTGGAGGGAGGTGAAGGAAGCGCAGGGGATGCTGAGATCTCCCTGGGCCAGCGTCAGGCGGGCGGCGTGCTGAGCGCCCCGGGGCTGTGCCTGGACACAGGACACAGCCTGGCCTGCAGCTCCAGGCCAGGAAAGAAATACCTCTTGATGACAAACCATCCTCTGGAGTGGCCTGAGGCCACAGACACCTTCACGGTGTGAGCATTCCCAGTGCCTGGTGGAGCTGTGGGGAGGGCAGCAGGAGCTGCCCAATTCCCTGTGCCACCCCTGTCACTGCAGCAGCAGCTCCCTGTGCCACCCCTGTCACTGCAGCAGGAACTCCTGTGTCACCCCTGTCACTGCAGCAGGAGCTCCCTGTGTCACCCCTGTCACTGCAGCAGCAGGAGCTCCCTGTGCCACCCCTGTCACTGCAGCAGGAACTCCTGTGTCACCCCTGTCACTGCAGCAGGAGCTCCCCGTGCCACCCCTGTCACTGCAGCAGGAGCTCCCCGTGCCACCCCTGTCACTGCAGCAGGAGCTCCCCGTGCCACCCCTGTCACTGCAGCAGCAGGAGCTCCCTGTGTCACCCCTGTCACTGCAGCAGCAGCTCCCTGTGTCACCCCTGTCACTGCAGCAGCAGCTCCCCGTGCCACCCCTGTCGCTGCTGCCTCCCCACAGCTCCACCAGGCACTGGGAATGCTCACACCATGAAGGTGTCTGTGGCCTCAGGCCAGTCCAGAGGATGGTTTGTCATCAAGAGGTGTTTCTGCCACAAGCTGTTGGAAATGCGAGATTGTGAAAGTAATAAAGAATCAGCAGAGTGGGTTTAGTTTGGGTTTGTTTGGGTCTCTTTTTTTTTTTCTTTTCAAGATGGTGAAGCAAGCAGCAGCACCAAGGGAGTGGATGTGTGCACCCCCCTGTCTCACTGCTGAGGCTCAGGGGTTAAATTCTGTGCCTGCCATGGCATTTCCCCAAATGCCAAAAGATGCTTGGGCCACCTCTGCTGTTAAGAGTGGGGGGAAACACCTTAGGAACCCTTCAAGACCAGCCTGGGAATTTACATTTGGAGTTCTGATGTTAAAAGACATTTCGGAGCAATGTGTTACACTGATTTCAGTGCAGGTTTCTAAAGACAGCAGTTGTGTCTCTGCAGACAGGCAGGGTGAATTTAATTGAGTTTTATCTCATTCTTGCAGTGAAAATTATTACTCCAAGGCCATGCCTGCTGAGCAGGATATGAAACTTTTATTTTTTTTTTCCTGTTTTCCAGCTCAAAATCTACCTTCAGTAGGGATTGCCAGGTGTTCAGGCTGCAAAGATTCTTGTCACCAGCACATCAAGCTGCTGTTGGGGAATGTGTGCTGGCATTCACCTGGCATCTCTACATAAAATTAATCTTTCGTGGTTTTACTGTTCCCACAGGGGTTTGTGTAGATGTTTTACCCAGCACCCAGATTGCTCATAGCTCCCAGAGCTGGCTGTAAAGTGAGAAACTCCTGCATTTTCCATGGAGCTGGCCATAATTTTCTATTAAAAATCAAATTCTCCTGCTGCAATTCAGGAGAAGATGGAAGTTCTCCTCATTTATTGCATTGCTGGAGGCAAGGCATCCAATATGCAAATATTTGGAGAACACTTAACACGGTGGTTAAACCACTTACTTAAGCAAGAGCAAGCAAGATTACAATCTGGGCATAGTTAATGAATATGTCTGCAATCTTGTTTTTAATAGGAACTGAGGCTTTGCCTGCCTTCGAGTGCACAGATTGGTTTAAGTGGCATGTAATTGCCTGCTCTCCGGAGCAGATGCCTGCAGACCTCCTTGTCCTGCTGGGGAAGCCTGGAGGAGGAGCAGAGATGAGAATTCCACTTACACAACCAACCTGGTGCTGGCTGCAGGGCACAATAAGGCCCAGTGTTTCAGCAATGTGAATGGGCCTTGTAAATGCTCTGAAAAAAAAATATTTAAAAAATAAATAAAAGCCTCATTTGTGGCTTTTTAAATGGGCTGCTCCAGCCAGTCCCATCTGTAGGGGAATCCCAGCAATGGAGGGATCAGGGAATTCCTGAGCAGAGGCAGGGCATGGTGTGGAGCAGCCCCACATTTTGGGCCAGGCTGGGAGCAGCTCTGCAGGCAGGGACTGCAGGGTCTGTGTTCAACATCCTGCAAGGGCAGCCCTCCCACGTCCTGCCAGCCCTGCCACTGTGCCACTGAGCCCATGGAAGTGTCCCCAAGGGGAAAGGCTGGCCAGCCTGCCGAGTCCATCGTGCCCAGTGCTCCCAGCAGAGCCACCACAGCACCCTCCCCAGTCAGTGCTGCCCCTCAGGGCTGTCTGTGGGGAGCAGAGGTGGGGCTGTAGGTCCTGGGAGATGCTCTGGGCAGCATCTTGCCCTTCAGGAAGCGTTGTGGGTGTGCCATTTTCCAGACCCGGCTTCCAGGGAATGTCAGTTTTCAGGGCTGTGTTGAGAAAGACAGGGAAGCTGGGCGCCAAGACCATTTTTGTGCCATTTTCTCCTCTTTGCAGCGTGCAGGGAAGGAGCAGATTGCTGCAATTGGGCAGCCAGCCCTCCCTGTGTCCCTGTGCTGGGCCCTGCAGCCCTGGGCACCCCTTCCCCCTGCTCAGCTGCCTGGGGTTGAGCTTGGCCTCACACCAGGAGGGTGTCAGGCTTCCAGCTCCATTCCCAGAGTCCATTCCTGACCCTCAGCTGTGGGGATCTCTCCCCAGGGAACAGCTCCCTTGGGCTGGTGCTGTGGGAGAGGCACTCAGCAACCAGCCTGGGGCCAGAGGGACACGGAGGGGGACTGGTGCAGACTGGTGTGAACTGGTGTGTGGTGGGCAAGGGGAGAGCCAAGGGCAAAGCAAGGCAGGAGGAGTGAGGCTGGGGCCGTGCCATGGCCTGGGCTGTAGGTGTGATGGCCACAAGGGACAGGGATGGCAGGGGACAGGCAGCACTGCTGGGTGCAGGAGGAACAGAGATTGCTCATCCCAAGGTCCCTGCCTGTGTGAGCACATCCCAGCAGAATGTTCCAGTGTCACATTCAGGGCCTGGGCAGCAAACACCCCCCAGGTACAGCCCATGATGATGGGATGATGAGATTAGTTTCAGCAAGTTTCAACAGGTGGATGTTGGACTTTGGAGCCATATGCCATTGTCCAAAGTGGCTTTCGGTTCCCTCCCTGCTCTGAAAAGGGATTTCTCTTTTCACCTCTGTTGTAACCAGTTCCCTGTCGTCACAGTAACACAAGCAAAACGAGTCAGGCTGGTTTTCAGCGAGGCTAAAAAAAAAGCCCATAAATATTTTCCTTAGTTTGCAATTAAAAATCTTCAAACCAAACCCACGGTCACAGGTCAAAAGTTTGCCTGGATATGAAGCAACAGGGGAGCCTCCAAGTCAACTTTTATTTCCCTCTTCTCCTGTAGTCCTTGAATCTTGGATCCTTGAATCCAGGAACTTCAGATTTAAATGGAAACAATTTTTGCTCCACAAGCAGGAAGAGCTCATTTGACACCAATAGAGGTTTTTAGGCACCTCTATCTTGTTGAAAACATCTCTTGCAGGGTCTGAGCCCCATTTCAATGAATTCATTGCCGTGGTTTAACCCCAGCTGGCAACTGAGCTCCACACAACCCCCGTGGTGGCACTGCCCTGTCAGGGTGCAGAGCTCCTGGGGCCGTGCCTGGGTGCAGCAGAGGGAAAAGGAGCAGCAAGGACTCACCCAGTCCACAAAATCACAGCAAACCCATCTTTATTAGTGACAGTGTGTGAGAGAGCAGCCATTCACCAAAAGCAGGAGTTGGTTCTGATCACCCAGAGAAGTCTCCTACAGGCTGCTGGGCTCCTTCCAGGGGGATTGCAGGGGGATTGAAGGCAGTGGTAATTCCTCAGAATCCAGCAGCACCCTTCAGGAGCTGCAGTGATCCCCACTGCTCCTGAGCCAGGTTAAATGCTGTCCCCCTCGCTCAGCGCACGTCAGAGAAGGCGTTTTCAGAAGCTGCATGAAAATATTCACTTGTGCAGCAGTTTTAGGAGGGGGACAGACTTAAATGGGCACACAGCAATTAAAAAATGACAGTTTCACATTGGTGCTCCTTGGTGCTTGTTGTTCACTTTTCCCCTGATACCACTAACAACCCTGCACACATAAAACTGCAGTCCAGGGATATTTTAGCCCCTTGAACCCAACTATACTATGCTTCTTAAAGCTGGATGGCTTTTCTTATTTTGGCCCCAGCATCAAACTGTACCCAGCCTGTAAGATATTGAAGGGAAACAGATATTCCTTTCTCTGGCAGGCTCCTCATCTTCATCACCAAGACCCCACAAAAAAAAAGCTGCTTTGTTTATAGGCTATACATCAAAAAAAAAAAAAAAATCCAAAACCCAAACCCAGCCTGGAGACGTTTCCTTGTTCTTGGGGTTGTTCAGGCTCTCAGGACGATTTCCACCTCAGCAGCGAGAAGACACTGTGGATCACATAAAGCAGGGTGGCCACGAAGGCAAACACCTGTGATGGGCAAACACAGCAGGCAGGCAGTCAGTCAGCTTTGTGGTGCACGGTGCCACTCCAGCACCGAGCACACACCTGGTGACACCTCTGGGGACACCCGTGCATGGGTGAGGCTGCAGCTGGTTTTTCTTCCCCCCTCCCCAAAAAGGATTTGCACTTAAGGCCAGCCCAGAGCCAGGTGCTGCTGTCCCTTGCCCTCCTGCCAGGCACTCACCACAGCAGCAATGTTCTCCCTGTAGAGCTGGCCCAGGTCAGGCAGGCCCAGGTCAGGCAGGCCTGGGATGGGCAGGTCTGGGACCAGCTGGGCTGAGAGCCCCAAGGCGTAGGTGGTGTAGGCTTCCAGCACGGCGGCGCTGAGGTAGAACAGCGCCGCTGTCTCCTGGCAGAGGACATCCTAAGGAGCAAGGGTCACACAGTCACCTCCTGCTGGAATCCTGGACGCTGAGAATTTGGGGGGTGTGTACATAGTAATGTGTGTGTGGGGCAAGATGGAGGGCTTTGGGTGTTTGAATCCTTCTTTCTTCTTTACGGGTTTGGGTGGTTTTCTGTAATTGGTTGATGGAGTCCACATTGCAGACTTCAAGTGGTTAGTTACTGGGTTTCAAATAAAAATTTAGGTGGCATTTCATAATTGTCAGACTGTCCTTGAAAAGACCTGGTAGAGATAGAGGGGTGCTCCATTTTACCTCCTTTCTCTAACTTGTTAGCCAGAGCTCACAGCTCGTGAGGCTGTAAATAGATAAACAATAAACACCCAAGTACGAGCACAAACCCTGTGCATTAATCCCCACCCTGGGAGAGAAAAAGAAGCCAGAGCACTCACAACCCCCGAGGGGGTGAGGCTGCCCATACAGGCACCTGCAGTTTGGGGTGCAGCAGCAGCAGCAGCAGGGCAGGGGAGGCCCTGGGGTTTGTCCCAGGCACGTACCAAGGTGACCCAGCAGCCGCCGCCGCCGTGAGCCCCGCAGAGGTAGAGGCACAGCAGGGAGGTGGACATGACGAAGCAGAACACGGAGACAAACATCACCCAGCCCTGCAGCATGGGCTCTGGGACCTTCGAGGATGCCACCAGGATCCACACCAGGCCCCCAATGATCTGCAAGTCAAAGTAGGGGGACAGGGTGAGTGTGGGATAAAATGGCTTTGTCCGGAGCAGAGCCAAAAGCCACGCACGCCTCTGGCACTGCACAGGAGTTCTCCTCAGCCTCCACTTGAATCTGGGCATTTAGCTGGGAGCATCTGCCACTGGCCCTGACCCAAAATACTTCCTCACTGTTGCCCTGCCTCCTGGTGCCACTGCCACTGCCACCCTGGCTCAGGCCCTTCTGAGGGCTGCTTTAATCATCAGGGAGGCTGATTTAGCACAGGTGTGTTTGCTGCACACCCAGCGTGTCAGAGCCCTGCCAGGGGCAGTGCCAAAGCCAGCTCACCTCCACAAACGGCACAGACAGCAAAGATCACTCTGAAAGGAGAGAACAGGCTGAGGAGAGGTTTGACTCTCTGGGCAGGGGGAATGAGCCTGAGGCTCCCAGCTCCTGTATTGCTACTCCAGGTCTTTGGCTCATCCTTCATTGGCTCCACCTGAGCTGCTGGTGTGGGAGCAGGTGGGACCTTCTGAGCCACAGCCTTGGGGGTTTGCTGTGGCTGTTCTGGTGGTACCCAGGGCCAGCTGTGCCTAGGCTCCATCCCTTCACCAGCACACTCCTGCACAAGAGGATGGGAGCATGATGTTCAGTGTTGTGCAATGTCTGGAGTACAAGCGGTGCCTTTGCACTGCAATGTTCTCAGAAGCTTTTCTGTGCCACAAACCAGCCCAGTTGTTTCTTGGAACTGTGCAAAGTTCAGTCTGTGCAACATCCAGTGACGAGGAGCTCCTCAGCTGAACCCACACTGTGTGCAGCAGTGCTGCTGTGGGCACCTATCCCACCAGCCAGTCTGGGATTCAGGCAGATGTCCAGAGGCAGGAGAGCCTTGCTGACTCCAGGGTCACTCTGATCCTTGGGTGGTCCATGTATCCCAGCCAGCATCCAAGTGCCAGCTCACACTCATTTCCATTTCCATTTCCATTTCCATTTCCATTTCCATTTCCATTTCCATGGCACTTCCATTTCCTCCCAGGCATTTTGCAAGTGGAAAGGAAGCTTCTGATTTAACAGAAAATGTTACGTCGTTTGTGTCAGCCCACAGTTGTAGGAAAGTTCTTTGGTGCCATTATGCACATCACACCAATTATGTGGTTGAGATGTGGCAAAGAGCTGAGTGAAAATGGGTCTGCTAAAGTGCTGCTGTTCTGGTCCCTCTTGTAGCAACCAAAGGCTGGTACTTGAGCACTAATCCAGTCTTTTTAATCACTCATGTGCTGACAGAGTGAGTGTGTTGCAGCTGAAAATCCTGGGGGAAAGCATTACAGCTGCTCCATTAAAACCAAGCACAAGTTATGGGGAGATACAAGGGAAAGAGGCACCACAGCTCACTTCCTACCACTCCCCATCTCTCCTTCCTGCAGGTTACTCACCCAGAAAAGTCTGTTTGACATGGTTTGATTATTGACTTTGGTTTTATAGTGAAGACTCATAAAAAGCAAGGAAGGACTGAGAGGCTTTCAGTAACTCACAGCAGGATGTGGACAGCAGAGAAAAAAAAATGTGTAAGAAAAAAATTTGTCCTTTAAATAGCTTTTACAAAGCAAACATACCTGCTTTCAGCTTGTTTCAGCTTTCCCACATAGGTCTGGGTATCCATATGTGCAGAAAGTTCTTCCAATTAAATAGATTACAAGAATTAAACTGAGCCTCATAAATGAAAAATAGTAGCTCTTAATCAGCCCATGCAAATGTAGCAATCATCTGAGCCTCAGGTAGGATCTTCTGAAAATTTCACAACTGTCTCAGCATTTAAAATGCCAACTTTATTTTGTTTTGTTTTGTTACCATCTTGGTAGGCAACCTGAGATTTTACTATGGAATGAGAAACTCTTTATCCCTCTGAATGCTGTGATTCAAGGCAGCCACCTCCTTTGTACACAGCAGAGGTCACACAGCTGCTCAGCCCAGAGTCTTCCTGGAGATGGAGAAATCCAGTCACGCAGCATTCCTCCTTCCTGGGTGGTTCCTGGAAGCATTCCTTCAGGATGCACATTTCCAGATCTTACCCGAACCAAAGGAGAGGGTGCTCACTTCAGCCCTGCCAAATCCCCTGGAGACAGGGATTGCAAACAAGCAGTTCCAGGGGAATAAGTTCGCTGAGGCCAACAGCAGGCTCAGCACCAGGACTAACACAACTCAGTGGCAGGGGTGGCTGGCAAGTGTCTGCCCAGCCAAAACCTCCACAAGCACTTAACACCCTCTGTGGGGAACGGAAAAAGCAGAAAACTCTCACAGCAGTGCAGATGCAGAGTTAAAAAGATACCAGAATGACGACATGGAACTGTAAGGCTGTGGTTTTGTGCTGTGTAGAGTTGGGCCTTAGCAAGTAGAAAAATATGTTAAACAAGACAATAGAAAAGTTTAATAACGAGGCTTTGTGCTTGGTTTATAGAAGAGTATAAAAAGTTCCTGAGTAGCAAAAAAAAAAAAAAAAAATGAAACAAGCCCCTATTGTTAGCTATAAGGCATACCTGCAGTTTTAATGATTGGTTTATGCAAATGCCTGTAAGCTCTTAACAATTTGCTGTTGGTTAGAAAACTTTTAAAAGGCCTTGTAACACAGAAGATTCTCTCCTGTAACACAGAGAATTCTCTCGTGAAACACAGAGGATTCTCTCCTGTAACACAGAGGATTCTCTCCTGTAACACAGAGGATCCTCTCCTGTAACACAGAGAATTCTCTCTTGGAACACAGAGGATTCTCTCCTGTAACACAGAGGATTCTCTCTTACAACACAGAGGATCCTCTCCTGTAACACAGAGGATTCTCTCCTGTAACACAGAGAATTCTCTCCTGTAACACAGAGAATCCTCTCCTGTAACACAGAGAATTCTCTCCTGTAACACAGAGAATTCTCTCCTGTAACACAGAGGATTCTGGCTGCTGCTGGCAGGACCTGAGCTGTTGCCATCTCTCTATTGTCTCACCCTGCACTGAGGCTGATGTTGCAATAAAAGCTCGAGGAACCTCTCCCAGCAGTCCCATCCCATTATTTAGAAAGGTTAATATCCAACAATCCTCCTTCACACAGCTGCAGGAAAGAGACCAGGCAGAGGTCTCTCTCAGGCAGAGACCAGCTCTCCTGAAGCAAAGCCCTTCCTCTACCTCCTCTTTGCTACATCAGGAGAACCAAGGAAATGCTGGAAATCCCACGGGTGACAGGAAAGGATATGGTGCCAGATGACAAAGCTGAAGCTTTTAGCATGAAATAATCTCAATGCCCATCCTACAACACTCAGCCAGAGCTTTCAATGCTGGACCAAATCGCTCAGAACTTGGATAAAAAAAAAAGCCTCCCAAGCTCTTGTGAGGAGAGCACGTTTCATATTCATGAGTGGGGCAGAGGACACCAGGAAAAGGTTCCAGTTGAGACTTAGTACGTTATAACCTATGCAGAGAGCAAATGCTTTCAACCACGTGTGCCAAATCCATTAGGATTATGATGTAGAAAATGAAGTTAAAATGTGGAAAAGAAGTTCCGAGGGGTTTGCTCAGCCACACGCCCCGGTGCAGCAGCTCGGCAGCGGGAATGCGGCGATGGAGCAGCACAGCCTGGGCCGGCCGGGCTCTGCCGCTGCGAACAATTCCCTCAGCCGGCCCCAAATCCCTGCCCCAGGCCAGCAGCTCATCCTCTGCCGCTCTAATCACCGGCCTCTTAATTAACCGGCTCGATTTGGCGGCAGACTTTAAACCCACCAGCAAGCCTGCCGCTTTTTGGGCAGGAAATTACAATTTTTTTTTTTTTTTTTTTCCAAAGGCACCCATAAAATCCCACTGCAGACTAAAGGAGAGCTTCAGAGCCTCGTGCCCTGGTGTGGTTTTCTCCGAGGATGAGCTGCCCACAGCCCCCTGTGGCTCAGGGAGCCGGCAGTGGGTCCTGAGCCAGGGGTGTGGGGACAAGTGTCACCCCTCAGACACCTGCAGCATAAACCTGTGCTGAGTGCCCAACCTGCACCCACGGCCCTCCCCAAGGGAAAAGTTCAGCACTCACGATTTCAGGGATGAAGAGCACATCTGGGAAGGTCGTCAGCACGGCCAGGCCGCTGGGCAAAACGCTGGTGGAAGTTGAGGAGGACATCGGAAGCCTCTGGCACGGTGATTCCAGGCCACTCTGCTCCTCACTGCTGAACGCAGCCTCCTCACCTCTCCCTCTCTCTCTGTCTCTCTCTGTCTCTTCCTCCTTTCCTCCCCTTCCTGCTCTCGTTTCTTCCTCCTTTTCTCCCCTTCCTGTTCTGCTCTCTTTCCTCCCCGCTCCCTGCTGACAGATGAAGACAGCTGTGAGTGGCACAGGTGTGGCCAAACCTGTGACCCGCGCTCAGTCACACGGGAGGTGCAGGGGCAGCCCCGGGGCGGCGGCAGCAGCAGCAGAGCCCGAGCAGCTCCCCTGGGCAGGGCAGAGAGGCACCGGGGTGACAGCTGAGGGCAGCAGGGGACACCCGTGCCCATCTACCTGCTGTGCCCGTCCACCTGCACGGCCTCACGTCCCCTTTTCCATCGGCACACCTGAGGCGCTGATAGCACGCGTGGCCGAGGCGGGCCGGGATGACACGGGGCAAACTGCAGGGAAAAGCTCCTCCACCACCACCTCAGGAGACTGGAGATGCCGAGGTAACAAAATTGACCTAAAACGAAGAGGCTTCCCAAGCGGTTTCGCTTTCGTTTCTCCTTTCTGTCGCAGCGCATGGGAACAAGTCATTCCCCTTCTTCTTCTTCTTCATATGAATGTTTACTCCTTGTTTGGGCACACAGCAAAAACCACAGAATTCCAGAGGCTGAGGCCAAAAATGTGCAAAAGAAAGGACCTTCTTTGAGAAAGGAAGACACCAAAAACTGCCCCTTTGGAGAAAGCAGCCAGGCAGATGAGTGGAGGAGGCTGCAACATCAGAAAAATTGGGCAGATGCTTTTAATAAGCAGATGAAGTGAGGGGCAGGGTTTACTTGGCAGAGAAAGCACAGAACCACAGTGCTGGTGGGGCAATGAAGGGATGGGCTGGATGCCTCTTACCCAGACCTTGAGCTCTATTTATTTCCACTCTATTGAAGCAAAAACATGTAAGAAAATAATGCTATCTTTTTTTTTTTTTTTTTTTTTTTTTTTTTTTTTTTTTTTAAGCCTTTTCTCATTTAAATGCAGAGTCTAGAGAGGTATAAACCACTAAGAGCTTTCTGAAGGTTTCTCTAAAAGAGATGCCTGGACACAAAGTTTTGGAGCTGGTCTCAGACACTGGAGGTGAGCTGCAGAAAGAGGATGAGGATGCCTTTGTTTGCTAAGGAAAACACCTCACCCCATGGGGTACAAAGGAGGTACAAAGCAGCAGCAGCTCTTTGGAGAGAACTTCTGTGTTAGAGCAGTCCCTGGTGGATGTATTCCCACTGGAGGCAGCATCCAGATTTTGGTACAGGACTCCTGGGAGTGGATTGCTACCAGACAGGACCATGAAAAGAAGCAGGTGCTGGCTTTAGCTCCTCTGGGGAGCCTCTTATCTGCACCAGGAACACTGGGGAGAGCTGCTTGCCTTCCAAAAGAAATGTGTTTCTTTTTGTCCTGGCACTTTTTGCCAGTAGGGTTTAGACACTTTCGACTTCAAATCTGCCCTTTGGGTTTCTGAGGCAGCTGGACAGTACATTTAATTGTCTAGGAAAAAGTACACAGGGATATGGGGTGGAGCTCTGAATGGTGACAAGTAAAAGCCAACATCTTTTTTTTGTCCTGGCACCTTGAGTGGGAGCAGTTAGTGGAGGGCTTCAGGTTTGGATGCTGAAGAAGGGAAAGTGAATCACCTCAGTGCAGTTTAGAGGTCACAGAAGAAAGGTCCAGCACTGGCTCTCTCTTCCAGGACCTTCTCTGTGGGAGCAGCTGCTGGAGGTTTTTAATTCTGGCCATAGATTCTGTGAGAGAATCTGAGGGCACACAGAGTGAAAAGAAAGAGCAAAGACCTGCATGTGGTGCAGTTTACAGGCTGTAAGAGCAAGGGGAAGGCCAGGGGTAGCTTTTTTTTTCCTAAGAACTGTATGGAAGCAGTTGCTGGCTGTTTAAAGCTTTGAAGCTGGGCTCTGGGAGATTGATATGATGGATGCAGCTGAGAAGGGAAGTGCCCAGCTCCAGACTGTGGGGTGTAATCCCAGGGGTGGGAGACAAACGTGGAGCCAGCAAGAGTTTCCTCAGCTGGCAGCTGTCGTGACCAAGAGCATTGCTGCACGTTTACAGTGAGGGTCCAAGATCTCTGTGACAAAATAAGTGAAGGCCCAGTTATTGGGAGAAATTCTGGAGTTAGCACCCACACCTCCTGGGTGGAAAGTGCCACTGCACATTTTAACACACCAGCTCTGTCATGCCCAGCTCCATCCACACAGGGATAGAGAAATATGCACAAGGACAGCCAGTGGCTGTGCCTCCAAGGTGGCTGTAGAGTTCATTTAGTACATGATCGAGTCCTGTCCATCCCAGATGTCTTCCAGGGCAGCAGAGCTGGTGTGCTGCCAGGCTGCAGTCCATAGCCACTGTCCAGGGTAGTTCTGCACAGTGGGAGTGTCATTCAGCTCCCAACACTACAGATGCAGAGCCCAGTCTTTGGGTGGGCCAAAAGGAAATGTTCCAAAAATTAAGAGAGAAATTCTGTCTCCCCTACTACAGCTCATACATCTCTGGGTTATAATTCTGTAACAGTCCCTTGGCTGGAGCAAAGCCATCTCTGCCCTGGCCCACACTGGCCTCCAACAAGCACTCCAAAGCAGGAGGTGGCAGTTTCCCCTGCCAGATCCCAAATTCCTGCTCCTTGGTTCCCCCTATCCCATCTGCAATGCCAGTGGCTGTGGCAGAGCAGCTGCTCAGCCAGGCCAAGCTGGGAGCTCAGCTCCAAGAAGTGGCAGAGCAGGAGAGCTGTTGAAGCTCCTCAGGTTTGGAGGAAGCTGCTGACACAACCTCCTCAGCAGAAAGGGAGGCAGCACTGCCCAGAACTGTCCTGTAACATCATCACACTGGGTGGGTTTATTTCCACCTCAACTCCCTCAAACAGAACAGGCAAGTGCTATTCCCTGAGCACTGAAGGCTGGGAAATAAGATGTTTCAGGGTGCCTAAGCCCTCCTGGGCATCTCCCTGGGATCAGTCTGAGAGGGTGCTTCCCACAGCACAGCTTTTAAACCCCCTTTGCACAGAAGAGGTGTCAAGCTCAGTCAGGGATGATCCCTGACACAAACTCTGCTAGCAGTGGTCAGCTGGCAAAACCCTCAAGACCTGTCAAGAGGATGCCACAGGGTACACAAATGGGGAAAAAAAAAGTTTAAGAATCAATCACTTAGGTGAGGAATGTATCAAGTAACAGCCACAGGGTCCTGCTGCCAAGATTCTGGTTCAGTGCCCCCTCCCCTTCTCAAAAACACAGCCCACACAGTTGCAGTTTTGTTTAGGGTTGTTTTGAGTTTTTGTTTGGTTTTGGTTTTGTTTTTTGTTTTTTTTTTTTAATAAAAGAAGGCTTCCAGATACCTAATTGCTATTGTGCTGTTTGTGCAGGACAAACAAACTTGAAATACTAAAATGCACAAGTCAAAACAAGCTGTTTCAAACTGCTCAGCAGTGCAGGCTCAAGCACTTATTTGCAATGGCTTTACTCTTTGTACAATCAGTTCTATATGTAGCAATGACTGAATATAAAGAATATAGTACATACTATTGTTTTCATTGTCAATTTACAAGAGAAAAAAAAATAAATATTTTCCATTCTTATTATACATTAACACTTCAGTAGAAAGTTACAGCTGTTGTGTTGGCATGACCTGCAACGTCAGGAGGAGGAGGAGGGACATGCATACTTATCTATTAAGAACTCTAAACTATGACTTTGTAATAAATTACAGAGGACAGATTATCAGCCAACAGAATACTGATTATCTGAATTCATTTGTGATTCTTGCTCCATAGGAAAAGCCAAAAATCTTGCAAAATACAAAAGCCAGTAGCTTGCATTATGTAAGTAAGACAAACCACGTAAGGTACAGCCTCTTCTCCAAATGTCTGTGAGTGACAGGCTAGTGGTTTTCTCAGGCAAAGGAAATTAAGTTCTTGAGTTGGTCCTTGCACCCTTCACACGTAACTAGCACCATAAAGATGCAAGGACCTCAGCAAACACCTAGATTTCATGCTTAATAGATAAAGCATGCACTTCGTAGAGTTTGTGCAGGGTACATAGTCTGTTCATTAAGGTTACTGTGTAAAAAGATTCTCCACCACTGAAGATGTTACTGTAATTCTGCAACGTTAAGATCATTAGCAACATTTTGAAAGTTTAGCAGGCCTGGGTGGGATTAAAGAAAAACCTGTGCTCGTGGTTCCCCCCGATTGCTGTGCAAGGGCACTGTACCATTGAACTGAGAGCTGAGGAAACAAAGGCAGCAGCCTCAATGTCCAATGAAGCGGGGGAAAAATGAGCTGCAGTTTGCTAAAAAAAAGTAATAAATATTTTAAAATGGCACGAAGCTTTGTACAGGAGGATCTACCAGTGCAAATACATAGACATGAGGTACCAATTTGATCAGATCTTTTTATAGGCCAGGCCTATTTATCCGTGTCTTAAAATCACTCTATCTTAATTTCCTGCTGTCAGATAAATGCTACAGCTTGTCAGCCTGTAATTAAAATCAAAATCAAAGCAAATTTTCCACATAGTCAATATCAGATTATTGTAATTTCTCTACAATTTCATTTCTGAGCTTTCACTACTGATACTGCTTAATTACTTTTTGTTGTTTTTTTTCTTTTAAAAGCCCTAGCGATAATTTTCTTTTTCAAGTCTTGAGATTATTGGAGGAAGAAGTTAAAATTGTATATGTCAATTGGAACAATAACTGGCTGAATGTTTTAACATTGTTTGAGATTTTACTAAGAACTGTTAGGAAGGAGGAACACAGTTATTGCTATTTGAAGACTTAAAATTAAAACAAACCAACCTGAAAGCATAGACAGAACTATTCCAATGGTGAAAATTCTATAGATACAAAACAGCATCCTGCCTAAAATTAGTCCTTTTGCATCTCAAACACTCTCCAAGTTATCTACAGCTTTCTCTTCCAGGTAACTATGATGGCATTCACATGGCTTTGAAGTGGCTAACTGGGGGACACACACAGCTTTTCAACTCTGGCAGTTCTTTCTTGAGACGTTCCAGCTGCTCCACCTGGAATATATTTGGTTGTTCAGGATTGGAGTCGTATATCCTGAATAAAAGAGAAAAGAAAAAAAAAAACACACTGATCAGTATAAAGCAGCAGCCCACAGAAATGTACACCAGATGAAGCACCTGGGAATTTTCCTCAGCAGAGCACAATTAGGTCCCAAAGACAGTTTGTTTGGGGTTAGCACCCTAAGTTTTGCTGCTCATCTCAATATAAAATGGTATTCCCTTTCCACAGACTAGTTAAGTGTTTCATTGGGTGTACTAAAAACCTACTGGCATATTCTCACTTAATCTCCTGACAGATGTGATTTTACAGGTGGCACAAAGCAGTGGAACAAGAGCAGCGTTCCAGGCTTCAAAGTTCAAAGCATAAGAAATTTCAGAGCCCTGAGACGATCTGAACAGACTGTGATATACTGCTTGCACATAATACTGCATGGAGTCTATACTTACTGGTCCAAGAAATATTTCACCTCCCTCCAGTTCAGATTTTTTTTTTCTTTTTTAAATTACCATCATTACCACAATACTAAGTGAAGAATGAAAAACAGAGAATCAGACCTCTCCCCACACCTACTGCAAATTAACCATCCACACTACTTTAAACTGTCTATCCTCTTTCCACTTTCTTGTTTTCACACATGTAAACAGAGCTGCAGGATTTGAAATGTCAGCATCACACCAGATTGTCCAAATCCAAACCACATTTGGAGCGACAGTGCAAGCACTGAGCACAACTCAAACACTATTCTGGTGTAATTCAAAGTGTAATTACAAAGTGTAAGTGGTGTAATTACAAAGAAAAAAAACATTGGTGCTCCTGCAACATCGGTACAACTGATCTACTGTAACAAGGATCTATCTACCTTGATCTCCCCCACCATTAATTTGTAATATCAGCATGTTTATATCCAAAATTTTCATCCTGGCACCTAGCTGCTCTCACTTCTGGCTGCTGCACAGACACAGTTCCAGGTATTGCAGGTCTCCAGGTTGATCATCTTCAAATGAAAGCTTCTGCAAGAAATGACCACAGCCTCTGCCTTAGTCTTTAAGAATGTTGATTGCTTCACCTACAATTCCTTCAAGAAAGTCGTTTGGTTTTATTTCACCACCCTTTGTCTCTCACACGTGTTCAGGTTATGCCCAAAAGGAATCAATGCCACTAAGGAAACAATGTAGTGCTGATGTGAGAGAGTGCAAGGTGCCCTTTCAACCTGACCAGACAACTTGTGAACTGCTGGCAACTCTGAGACACCAAAAACAACATGCAGCTCAAAGATGGGTACAAGAATGGGATTCAAGTGAGGAAACACTTCCACAGGAAATACTGATATGGATCACAGTAAGGTCAAGGACAATTTCTGTCAAGAAACTCCCAGAAGTGAGGGATAGATGCTGCCCAGTTTGATGACATTCAAACAAGAAGGCACAGCATTTAAATTACTTGCAGAGCACTTACAATCCAATACAGGCCTAAGATATGAGCCAAATTTGCCCAATGGAAGCTTTCTGCAAAATAACAGCTCCACCTTCCTTCCTTCCTCTGCTTCCTTCAGTTGAGTCAGCTGACACCTTAGGAATTTCCCTGTGATTTCCAGACAAAACACTGAAACTTGAGGATAGTTTTCTATATAAAATACACATTAGGAACCAAGAATCTGAAGTCCTTCCCATCAGTCAAGACACCAGAACAGGAAAAGCACGGTTTTTCTAAACCCCTTGATCCTAGGACATGGCTAAGCCTGTTTCTAAGCAGCTTCTGGCCAGTATTTGATTACTAATTCTTTACTACAACAAGTATAAACTCTTTAATTCCTGCTCCATCCTAAATTCTTTTCAACTGAGCTTCTGGATGAATTCAACCCTCCAAGCTCCTTTCAAGCTGTCCACTCCAACGTGTGCATACGGTTTCTTTTAAACCAAAGGCAGAGAAGACAACTCAAAGCAAAACTTCAGAATTTCTTGACCCTACTTTGTGTTTGGGTCCACAAAAGTACACCACCAGTTTGCAGCAACAGAGCTCCAGGACTTCTCCAATTATTTCCAACATCTCTGTAAAGATAAGGAATAAACTCTCATCTCCCTATCCTCCATTCTTCAACAGGACAATTATTTGGAGGCAACTCTGCAGCAAAGTTTCTCCATCTGACCTCCTATTAATAAGCAAGCCCTGCAGAAGACTGAGAAGTCCTTTAAACATTACTTTTTAAACTAAGCACCCTCTACAAAAGACTTGCAGGACGTTGCAGTGCTCTGCAGTGGGTGTAAAACTCACGTGTTTGGCTCCTGAGAGGGGTTTTGCAACCTCTGAGAACACACACAAGACAAGAGGCAGCAGCACTGAAACACTGTTTTCATCCTCAAAAGGTTTTGTGAAGCTTTTGATTAAAGCTTTTCACTTTTCCCATTCACAAAATAGGGAAGACTTGGACTAGCATTGCATAACATCTTAATTCAGCCACTGAGCAGATTATAAACCAAACCCATACTACACTTCCTCCACATACCCATGCTGTTATTTAAGTAACATGCAGTTTCAGGCAAACAGGGCAGCCCAGATTTCAGCAGTCTTCTGCTTTTGAGAAGTGTTTAAAATGCTTCTGATTTGATTGCCAGCTAAATTTGTGAAAATGTTGGGAAGTTACCAATACCACTCAAGCACAGCTTTTGCCTGCAAAAGCAACATGCAGCCTAAGGAACTGCAGTGTTTGGACAAAGCTCTCAGGGAAAAGCTCTCAGCATCCATGTTTGGGAAATACTGATTTAGTATCTTTATGCAGCTCTGTGTACTGCTCAGCAAACAAAATTCACATCATGTCAAGTGAATGAGAAAAGATGATGCAAGTGTAAGCTAGC
Source organism: Phylloscopus collybita (assembly GCA_027886175.1). Taxonomy (NCBI): domain Eukaryota; kingdom Metazoa; phylum Chordata; class Aves; order Passeriformes; family Phylloscopidae; genus Phylloscopus; species Phylloscopus collybita. Next base: position 30,651,382 of record JAJNNQ010000013.1, on the reverse strand, counting down.
ACCCACCCCTCTCCACATTGGTATTTCACGTACAGTCAGCAGGTGTAAAAAGACAAGGCTGCATTGTTCTTTCTGAGTTAAGTACATTCAAATGCAGAAATATTATTTGGACTCTTTACAAAGCCTACCCAGGAGAAAAACATCACATCAATTGCCCCAGAAATCCTGCTTTAAAAACCAGCATTTTAACCAAGCCAGAGAATTTCACAATAGGTGGAAATTTCTTCTCCTATTAAAATCTGAACATCAGGCTAACAAAGCATTTTAAGGATGAGATTGCTGTGCAGACAGAAGATAGCCAGTCATGCACATAAAGTGTCTTTCCTGTGCAAGAGCCCAAATAAGAGCCTGAAGGCAGATGTGGCACCTTTCAGTAGAGGCTGCCCTTTTAATTCAAAGAATTTGGTCACACACTGAGATGAATGGTAGTTGAACACAGGAAAACAGGAGAATACCATCCCAGCATCCCAGAACATCTGTCTGGATCAAGTGATTTGGAGTGTGTAATAATCTGCAGCCCAAGTGGAGAAAGGCTTGGTTGGGGAGAGGGAGTGCATTTGTGTTCTTCCCTCTGCCCCACTGAGATCAGCCTTTTAATATTTTTGGCATTTGGAAGCTTCCCAGATTTAGTCTTGCAGTTTTTCTCCATGCAAAGCAAAGCCAGGCCACCCCCTACCTGCATTTTTTTTTGCCCAGTGCTTGGTATCACCAACTTTTGGTACTCAGGACACAGTTTTTCTGCCATCTTCACAACTGGTTACAGTGTTTTGGTCAATTCTACATGGATGATTAAAGTTTGGAAAGAAATAGCTTACAGAAATAATCTCTGTGCACACAGTTCATCATCTCAGAAGTAGCTACAGCACACAGTAACTCAGTGCCACACACAAGCAACCTGAAATTCACTGAAATTCCTCTATTCACTTCCTAGATTAATCAGGTAATTACCACTTAGCATGGTGTAAGTAAAGCTCTAGTAAACAGCAACACAATATACCATATTTGATAGGTATCTGGACTTCCAGAGAACAAAAATTTTGCAGAACACCACAGAAGAAGCACCATCTGAATTCAGCCCTGGAAATAGTCTGGAATTTGAAGACACAACAATAGCATGAAGTGGTTTTACACTAAAACATATTACTGCAGTCCCTGCTTATTTTCTAGACCTTGCAGCAGTCATGTACATCTCTCTCTCTCGAGTTCTGCTTTTTAAATTTAGTCTTAAATTTATTTACTTCTAAACTCCAAACAGCACAGAGTATGGATGCTGAGACCACACCTACTTAAATTCTTACTATCAACTTCAAGTCTCAAATGATCTGAAATTACCTGATCACTCTTTATCCAGCAGCTCCAGCTGTGAGTTTGGAATGTTTGCTGCCAGGTTTTACATTCCTACATTCCAGGACTTGCAGGTACCACCTGCATTTCAAAATGTCCATCTTGAGACATCTGCTGCAACTTTCAGAAAGTGTCATATCCCTAACCTGTGTTAAGACTGAGTTTAATTTTATTCACACAATCAATAAGCTTGAAAAGTAATTAAGACTTGCAAAGGGACATTCTGTTGTTTGTTTTGGCCTACAGAAAAAAAAAAGGGGAAATCACATTTAGAAATCACACTTAACAAAGCCTGCAGTAACAGCTTTGGAGTTAATTTTGGGGTTCCTCTCCAAAAAATGGGAAGAAGGTGAAGTGGAAGTGACAGGGGAGGCAGGCAGCGAGAGGAGAGATGAACACTATTGAGAATCCAGATGATCTAAACACTGAAGGAAGGCTAAGAAATCTTTCTTCAGTTAAATCCACAAGGGAATTCAGCCTTCCAACAAATTGGCTGGCTACCAAAAAGTGAGATAAAAGCTGTTCTACTGCCCTACTACAACTTAAAACACACCAAACAGTACAATAGGACACACAGGGTCACACGTAGCTGACTTGCAGCCTCGACACAAATGCCACAACATTCAAGCAGTGTGGAGTATCTAAAGCAATAAAAGCAACATGAAGTCAGAAATTGGGCTGTCACCTGCTTCACTGTTCTACCATAGCAGTGAGCATCTCCTGCACAAGGAATAACTAACAACTCTGGAACATTGGATTAGTAGACATGAGATGAAGAGACATTTCATGCAGCAGAGTTTGATTAAAACACCCCACCAATAACATATCACTTTAACTTATGCATACCACAGAATAAAATGGCATTACCCTGTGATTGCACACTAAGAGGATTGTTTCAGCTGCATTCTAGTGCAGAGCTATTTTCACTGACTGAAGGGGGTCCCCATCCTGAGCTGTAGCAGAGGTGCAGCACTGCTGTAGCAGCAAACTGCACTCAGGTGTATGTGTCTACAGTCTGAAGCTGATTCCCAGTGTAAAAACCCAGTTATTCCTTTTTTTGCTGCCAATGAATAGCAGACATTCTCCTTGTACAGCACAAGAAGCAATGGAGCCACCACCTTGAAAGGACTCTCTCTCTGCAGCCAACAACAGATTGAAGAGAGTTAATTATTTTTTTTACACTGAGAGCTAGAGCAAATATATTTGATTTCTTGCCCCTAGATATGATTAAATTGACTCTCAGTTTTCACTTTATAAAACAGAGTCTTTGACAATTATTGATCTGATCCCCCTTCCTTTGCTGTTTTTTGGTGGATTTTTTTAGGTAAAACAATACACAAAGCAATACTCTTGCTAAAACAGAAGGTTTGAAAGCCTTCTGTAATTTGAAACGTCAGTTACACTCAATGCTTTCCCAATTACTTTCTCATCTATCAGAAATTCTAGTTTAATACAGCTTTCCAAATTAAACTTCGTCTCACAATGATGAATTTCTCATCTCCAAAGACAAAAGGGCTAAAACTTTGGGGTTTTGTAAGCAACCAAATAACACAACAATGCTTTAGCTCAAATCTTTAACACAGTATTCTGACGTCTCTACCTGAATATTTGCATGTAACAGCTACTTCCTGAAATGACTAATTTGGCAGTTTGCCCAGGAGTCACTCCAAGCTAATTTTAATAGGAAAAACGTGAATTCACAGCTTAGAAGCACAACAGAACGCTGTGTTAATTATTTCCACTTTATGTAACTTCCAGTCAAACAACTAAACAACGTTTTCCTCACCTGTATCATGCACGTAACTTAAAAATGACTGTCACGAATATTAGTAGCACCTTAAATGTGTATGCCACATTAAAGAATCAAATTACATTTACATTAATCTCAGGAAAAACAGAAGTTATTTTGCTTCATATATACACCTGAAAGAGTGGCAACTGGTGTTAGACTCGCTCTCGAGCTGAGTCCTTGTACTTTCTGTACTCAACCAAGCAGCAAGAGGAAATTTCCTTACCAGAACCAATTTACAACAGTCCCTAAGCTTGATGACTGTGGTGACTATAACAACTATTTTAAAAAGCCCCAGCTATGTACCTGTCATAGATTAACCCATGAACACCATATTCTTTCAACCTCTTCCTGTTTTCCGGGTCGTTTGCATCGTCACCCCAGGAGAAGATGACCAGGCCCTTGGATATGGCCCGAGTGATAAAGGCTGGGTTCCTCAGCAGGTCCTCAGAATGCACATTAATTCCCTGAAATGCAAAGGACTTCCATTAAAATCCGTGTTTCTGAAACACTGACATCAGCTTTTTTAACCTTTTGATGCTGGCAGCTCCTTAGCATTTCATCCATAATAATAATAATAATAAAAATTTGTTCAATACAATAAGGGAGTTTATTTGTAGTGCTATTTTTAAAATGCTGTCTTAAGAAAAAAAACCATTTGAAACAATGGACTTTTCCTGGCAGTCACCCAACATATGTCTTCTGTGAAGTTAGTCCTAATTGAAAGCATTAGTGTCAAAAAGGACAGAGCTGAAACAATAATAAGTGGGTTATTATTGTAATAATTGTAATATTATAGTTATTATAATACTATAATTACAAAATATTATTTATATTATATGATTTATTTTATATATGTTAATATCTATTAAATAGATATAATTTAATATATTATTTAAATAATATAATATACAATTATATATTTAATATATAATTTATATAACTATATATTTATGTATTATATATTATATATTTTATATATACTTTAATATATAACTTAATATACAATTATACATTCAATATATAACTTATGTAACTATATATTTATTATATATTGTATATTATATATTTTTATTTTATATATACTTTAATATAGAATTTAAATAATATCATATATAATTACACATTTGATATATAATTTATGTAACTATATATTTATTATATATTATATACTTTAATATAGCATTTAAATAATATACATTTAATACATAATTTATGTAACTATATTTATTATATATTATACATTTTATATATACTTTAATATATAATTTAAATAAAATAACTATACATTTAATACATAATTTATGTAACTATATTTATTATATACTATACATTTTATATATACTTCAATATATAATTTAAATAATATAACTATACATTTAATACATAATTTATGTAACTATATATTCATTATATATTATATATATACTTCAATATATAATTTAAATAATATAACTATACATTTAATACATAATTTATGTAACTATATATTCATTATATATTATATATATACTTCAATATATAATTTAAATAATATAACTATACATTTAATACATAATTTATGTAACTATATATTCATTATATATTATATATATACTTCAATATATAATTTAAATAATATAACTATACATTTAATACATAATTTATGTAACTATATATTTATTATATATTTTATATATACTTCAATATATAATTTAAATAAAATAACTATACATTTAATACATAATTTATGTAACTATATATTCATTATATATTATATATATACTTCAATATATAATTTAAATAATATAACTATACATTTAATACATAATTTATGTAACTATATATTCATTATATATTATATATACTTTAATATATAATTTAAATAATATAACGATACATTTCATATATCATTTATAATTATACATTTCCAATACATATTCTATAATATCTAACAAGAACTGAGTTGTTATTACAATACCAGCAGTAAGCACTGAGCTTGGTTTGAACTCAGCTTACCAGCAAGTTCTCAAACTGTGCAAAGTTAATGGCAATGGGAGTGGTGCGAGATCTGAGATCCATCAGCTCCGGGTAGAGTTTGGATTCCCCCTGGGTGAGAAATAACACAGGATACTTGTTCTGCTTATGCCGGATCCTGTCAGGGGGGGAAAAAAAAAAGGTCACAGGTAGCAAATGAAACAAGGGAAATCAGATCTCACTGTTTCCAGGGGAACTCCTCTCTTTCTTGCCTGTTCTTCTAGTTCCAAGCTGGTGCAAGGAGATGTTTAACATCAAACTGTGTGACAATCTGAGTGCTTCTGCCCTTACAGGAGATGAACACACAGGTTAAGGGAAGCTAGACTTGATGTGCTCAGCCCCACACCCTCAAAATGTTTCTATATAATCCCCAAAGGCCATTTATTTCTGTAGTTTTCTTCTCAAATGCACAGACTCATGATGATCATGAAGATCCATGACAGGAATTTCTAAACATGGTTAATATAGAGCTCTGAACCTTACTAATGCATTTTTCAAGCTGGATACTGTAACAAGATGGTTTGCTCCTAAGTTAGGTTTGCATATCCCTCAAGTGTGACTGGAAAAGTCTTTGGGATACCAGGAGAAACCCTGACCTTTTCTGTTGTGCTAAAATTAAGCATCCAGAAAGGCACATGACAAAAATATCCACTATGACTTTGTTCTCCTAATTTATTTTGGGCTCATTTCAGATAGCAAAGTGGTCTCGTTTCAGTTCCCAACTATTCTGGCACCCCAATTTTATGTCAAAGCAAAAAAAAAACCTGTTATTTATTTCCTGGTGTGTATTTTTAAATACAAAGTAAAGTTTACCTAATAAAAATAAATTTCAAAACCAAAGTACATAGTTTCTCCCTTCTTAACTTACATTGTACAAATATCTGCATGAAAAGAAGAAAACACAATTCTTCTTTCTCCAGCATTCATCAAAACAGTTTTCAGAATAATATCTAGAAAAAGGTTCATATCAAAGTAAGTTGACAAGTTGCCATCCCACTGGCCATCCTAGAAAAAGAAAGCACAAGTTTGAGTCACTGAAATTAATGCTCACCAAAATGATTTTAACCAGCAATGGTCTCACAGTCAGCCTGAGCAAAGCAGCCAGTTTGAACACAGAACTTCAGTCTGTTGAGTGCTGCTTCCAGCCCCCCAGGACTGACAGCCTGAGAGGTGCAGCTCAATTCTCACAGCAAGAAAATTCATTTGAGAATTTTCCATCCAAGGAATGCATTCCTAGGAAGCCTATTACAGCTTCCAAAAACACAAAGGAACTCCCTGAAGAGCAATAATTACAGCAGCTCCTCTCTGTTGTTATTTCTAGCATATTGACTTCCACCTACCACTCTCCTTAGCTTCCTTCCCTCACTCCAGGCTTCCAATCCCAGCCTTTCCAACCATTTCCCCCTGGACTGAGTGCTGCACAATCCAGCTGAGGCTGCAAGGCTGCTGGCTGCAAGGCAGCAGCTGCTGGCATTCCTGCACCACGTTGTAGCTGCTCCTGCAATGGGCCAGGAGAGATTGAATTGCACTTTCCTGCCTGCCCTAAAAAGAGTCTCCAACCAAAAAGCACTCTGAGCTGCATTATTAACTCAATCTGTAAGTACTTCTTATCATTTTAAGAATAAGTTTGTTCATTTGTTGGAGTGATGCTACTATATATCCCCAGTTGAAGAATGATGCATTATTTAAAAAAAAAAAAAAAAAAAAAAAAGGCACAAAACCCCACAAAAACTATGCCTTTGCAGCTCATAAATTGTCACACCAAATGACAAGCTTTAGCCATGAGAATATCAAAGAATGAAAGTAAATCACATCTGTGTTTACTCACCCTCTGCTGGGAGATCCATTTGACTTCTATGTTGAATCCAACATCTTTAGGAACAGACTCCAGGACCTGAAAAAAATTTTTCTATGAAGAGACCTCACAGCAAAGGAGGACAACAAAGCACTGTGAAGGTAATTGTTGGGAGAATACATTGGAATTTATTGCTGATGGTGTCTTAACAGTAGAATTAAAACCCCTAGGTTTTTAAGGTTTTATATACACCCTTTCCTACTCCAATTTAAACTGGTGAATACATAAAAGTGGATAAAATCTTAAGGACAAGATTTTGACAAGGCATAAATGTGAGTGAATTCACCTTAATATATCTAAGAAATGCCCCATTTGTACTCCTAAAGAAAAAAATGTTTTTTCTTTCTCCAGAAAGGTCTTTTGAATGCAAAAAAGCACCTCAACTATGAAATCCAGGAGCTTGCCATTACGATGACAAAAGCTCTTTCACGTGAAATTCTTGTAAAGAATTATTTGCAAGGTGATTTCAAAAGGTAGAGCTAAACCAACCCTAAATGGAAACCCACTGGAAATTCACTCAAAGTTTCTCAGTGTCTGGCTCTGAGAAATGGCCAAGGCACTGTGAGGAACTGCCAAGGGCCAGGTGGGATTTCTTTCCTAATTAGAAACAAGTGTCAATGCATTAAGAGGCAATGCCCACGTGTTAACCAGCTGTAAAACTGAGTGCACCCTGGTACTTGTAGGCAATGAACACCCTCCAGTGTCCCTCTTCTTAGTTCCAGCATTGCTACCTAAACCCAAAAATCACTATCTCCTGCTATGTGTGCAGAGCTGAAAGTGAAACACAGGTTTTTGTGCTCCCCAATGATCTTGCTTCATATTCATTACTTACTCTTTGCAGAGAAGGAAAAGGCTGTGTCTCAAAGGCAGAGTTCTCTTCCTCTTTAAAAGATGCTGGAAAGAAATACAAAATATTGAATTAAAACAAACAGAAGCACAATCCCAGCAATGGCAGCAAGAAAAGACTGGCTCAAAATCCTAAGGCCTTCAGGAGTGAACAATGAAATCAGGTCTCCCTTTTGATTACCTACACCTTCTCCTCTAACACTGACACACTCCCATGATGGTGTTAGCAATTCCTGCTCTGGAATTTAAAACCTTGCCACAATATTTATCAGAATGGCTTCTCCCATCCCTCACCACCACTGCACTCAGTGAATTACATCCACAATAAGCCTTGGCTATCCAGCCTTATTTATTTTATTGTTTTTTATTTTAGCTTTTCTTGTGCAGGTGGGATGTGTGAGATACTCTGCTGTCCCTACAAAGGGGATAATTAAGGCCAAAAACTTTACAGCACTGATAAGACATCCTACAGCAGTTACCAAAGTTCTTGTCAGCAATTCTGAAGAGCTCAAGGTACAGTTGGAGAAGCATAAGATGGAAACATTAGTGGCAATTTTGTTATGATTATTCAGAAATATATATTGATCTATGTATTTGCCTCCTACCCTTCTGTCCCTGCTTTCCAAGGGAGTAACTTCTGTTCAGAATATTTCCTTCCCAGCAAAGAACTCTACAGCATGCACAAAATTAACTGCATAAGCATTTCCAAAGGCTCAGGACAAATGTGATTACAACAAGCCACTGCAACCACGGAATTTATACAATTACATGGTAATAAATGAATCCCAGCACTCCTCCAAACTAGTACATACCATTGTGATCTTTTATTTTCAGGGCCGTCACGTGAGCCAGCTGAAGAGCATAAGAGCAACATTAACACTCCACCCACATCTTCCTACACGGAACTAATTTTGCTTGTGAATAGCTTTCAAGTTTAAAAGTCTATTACAGACACAGTTTCAATAATTTGCAAAAGAATAAAAGACATACTAGCACAAATCACAATTTTCTTTCAAACGTTAAGGATTTCAAGGAAAGCTCAAAACCAAACCGAGAACTTGCTCAATGAAAGCTCAGAAAGCATGCTAAGGGTAAACCCTTACAAAAAACTCTATACCAAACTATAATTCAACATCAAGATGTGAAGAAGTCTGAACATTAATCCCTCCTCTGTGTTTCCATCCAGTGCAGAGGGCTGACCTGTTTTATATTACAGTCACATTCCCTGAGCTAGAATCAGGCCAGACACAGCCAACTCCCTTGCTCCATTCAAATGCTCTCTCCACAAAAAAAAAAAAAAAAGAGCAGACCAAGCAATTTTAAATAAAAAGAATCATATGGTTCTTGGGCCAGCCAGATGGGTTTCCTTGACTGAGGGCAGGTATCTTAGCAGGGTCTTCAGTAGCCCACTCTACTGACTTTGTTTATCTCGACAGGGCACTTCTGTTTTGGAAGGTAGAGCAGTGCAACACAGTCCATTTAGCATTTGAAAATCACACACTGTATTTCTAGAGGATCAAAGTAATGACATTTATCCAAGTTGCAAACCTATTTTTTTTGGAATTACCTATTAGTTCTGTTTGTACAGTTTTTAAAACTGTGCTCTCTTGAACTGTCTACAGCTGCTCCCAAAACCTCCAAGCTTCATGCACGATTTGAAATTCTACACACAGCATCTTGTGCTAGCCAAGGTAACAATACCTTTAATAACTGCAGCTGATCAAATGTGAGTTCTTTGACTGCAATCTCAAACAGCTCCAAAGGCTCTGTGTCCAGTTTCTTTGAAGAGAACAAACAAATAATTAAGCACCACTAAAAACACCATAAAAAGCCTACACATTTTTTATATAGTAGCATTAAAGGCAATTCATGTTTCCTACTTGATTAATAAAGATACAAGTGATATCTTGTGATTAAGATGAGCAGTTTTCACATGACAACACAGGCATTTAAAAGCATAAAACAGCTGTCAATTTGAAAAAAAGAAAACAAACAGTGTTTGGTCTTTCATGCAAATCAGAAGCTTTAAAGCTCTTTCTTCTCCAATGCTAACATAATTTATCAAGTAAAAACTTGATTGGTAATGTATTCAGGAAAGATGTTTGCAAGTCAAGAAACACAGTAAAAAAATATTCCAATGCAGTTCAATTTACTGCTATTTATCCAATGCCTCAGAAACTAATAAAAAAGATAAATGTCCTGGGGCAAAATTCACACTGCCAAAATAAAGATCTGGTGTCAAAAAAATTCTGTCCATGTCTCACTTCCCCTCTTCACTAAGAAATTTTTATGGAGCAAGACAATACTGAGTGAAGATACACAGAAAATGCATTCCCTCCAGTCAAATTCCCATTTCCAGAGCTGTTCAAAACCAAGCTTCTTATAAAGAAAGTGCAACAGAGCAGTGGGTGTGGGGGTTTGAAGGCACAAGACTCAGTGCCAAGAAGACAGAGCAGTGTGCTCTGCAATCTCTCTCTGGATTCACTGCCAGAACTGGGAGGGACAGGAAAGAATGCAAACATTCAGGCCTGAGCATCAGGGAGCCCCATAGGCACCACTGAATAGAGCAGAGTTGTCTGCAGGTTTTTTTTTTTTCTTCCAAATCTTGAGTCAGAAAGAAGCTAAATAGTAACTACAATGTGGCCTTGAAGAGTGCCAAACCATGCCTCTGAAATGCTGCTGCTACAACATCAAAAGGAAAAAAAACTCAACTTCCCTGCTCTGTGCACAAAGTAATCTGCATATTCATTTGTAATTTGTAAATTTGTAAAAGTACTGCTTTTGTTGTAGTTGTAATTTTGTTGTAATTTGTAAAAGTAATGCTTTTATTTATTGCATATTGCAATAATATTGCATATTTATTCCCATTCCCGTTCCACCCCTTGGGTCCCCAGAATTATTTCTATGAGAGCTTGACATTTTACATTTCTAGAAGGGGCATAACTATACATAAAATACAGACATTGTCTTCCTCACCTTTTTCATGGCCATGCAACACGTGAGATCATGGTATACTATAGGCACATGATCTTTAGAAAGATGCACATCAAATTCCACATATGCTGCTCCCTACAGAAAATTGAAAAACACACAGGACAAAACAAAAGTCCATTAACTACTTATGCACAAGGACTACAGAACTGCATGCAAGTATTGTCAAGTATCCACAGGTCCTGGACAGCAAGCAGAAGTTGAATACAACTGGCTGCTATCAGTTAAATCATGCTCAGCAATGGATTATTAATGATGAAAAAATTACATAGCAAATCATCTTAATTACCATAATACAGACATATGCATCTATCTTGCTTAATCTTGTAAACCCTCTAGTCAGATTCAAGTCTGGTGAACCTGATTACAGAGAAGATGATACTTTTAGACATAAAAGTTTTAAACAGAGATGACTTTTAGGCATCTTCCTCCCTCCTCCCTCACCACCACACCAAGAGACAAGTGATGGCTCCAGATTCCATGGCTTTAGGGAGATATTCCAGGCAGGGACAAACTTCTGAAGTCACTGGTGAGTAACACAGTAGCAGTGTGTTCCTCTGTGCAAGAGCAGAAGTAGCTGCAAGCCAGCATTCTCCTGCCCTTTTTTGGCTGTAAGTGATTTTTCTGTTAGGCATCAAAAAACAAAGATCCAAAAGCTCTAAGTACATCTTTTGGAAAAGAGGGTGGGCCAGAAAGAAAGAGAAACACAGTACACAGGTTTGGGGGTTTTTACCCCTTATATTGACTGTCTGCAAATCAAGGCCTCCAAGAATACAACTCATCAATTATCTCTCTCTGACACCCACTTTTTTAATCAGCACAGAGAGAAAATAGGACATGGGGGGTTTTTTTCAGCCCTTTTCTCAGCAGAAATATTTTCAGAGCGGTGACTTTCAGCCTTTTCAATCTGCAAAGAGATGAAAGCACTTCTCTGGTGATACTGCTGATGATGACTTCACAGTAAATATCTCCCTCAATGCATTATTTCTTGTGAGCACTTTCCAAGCTGCCTATAAACCTGGAGTGTTCATTCAGGGATTAAGAACTATTGTTCTAAACAGGAATCTAGTAGCTACAGTTTTATTCAGTGATCAAGATTACTGGAAGGAATAAAAGTGACCACCTCCATCACAGAATTTAGGCACATGGAACCATTATCTCCCAAACAAATCTTAGGATTTCAAGTCTTCACTGCAGCAAGCACCAAAACAAGGATTGGTTTATTCTACCAGCTCAGCTCCCAAGGCACATTTTCACACAGCAAGTTTCAGTACACAGCAGTGCCAGAGCAAGAACCTTTGCCACCTGAGAGGATGCTGACAAACTCCAGCAGTGCCAACATTTTATTCATTTGTTCAAATTGTCTGCACAGGGTTGAGATTAACATTCTCCCTGTTTTAGAGAGTACCAGAATATACTAAATGGAAGATTTGATTTTTTTTTTTTAAGGGACTTGAGAATGAGAACCTAATCTACCACTAACTTCCCATAATAACTCAGGCAATTTCCACAGTGATTTTACCTAACTTACATCAGTGCAATTACCATTCACTGCATTGAGTCATGCAAATGAAGCACAGAAGCCAAGCTAAGTTTGCACTAGCCAGGTGCTGTGTGTGTGTGAAAATGTGTGTACATACATGACTGGCAGCACTCCTCAGGGATGCAATGGTGTTCTCTTGAACTTTAGCAAGCCTGAAACAACAAGCCAAGAAAAAGGGTTTGTTAGATGCAGTGCAGCACAGAACTGAAACGACAGAAACACAAATCAGAAGTTTTTTTCTTTTAGAGAACACCCACAACTTGATACTGAAGTGAAGCTCTATGGGTTGCAGCTTTTTAAACTGTCCAACTTTTTAAACTTCCTCAACTGATGTCAGTGACACGAAACTTTTAAATTCTCCCAGTTTAAAATGCAAACAAAACTTACTTAGCTGTTGTGGTAGAATTCCCTGCTCCCCTGTGTCCAACATCCAGAGTTGTTCTTGGTTTCCAGTATTTTGCATATGAAGCCTGCATATCACAAGTGTATCCCTGGATGGGTTTGATAATGATGTAGTCCACTGCAAAGAGAACAACAATGCTTCACACATCAGTGAAAAGCAGGAGGCTTTGAGGAAAATTTATCTGCATCTGTTGCTGGGCCATCAACTGTACCTCTAACTTTTCCAATTGTCCTCCTTGGGTTTCTGCTCATGATAGCAAGTGTAAGAACTCCAGCACTCTTCCCCAGTTCTGCAATTGTGGATGACAGGAGGCAGGCAGAGCCTACGTGACCTGGGAGCACATCGTCTTGCACTACCTTCTCACCTAAATCTTCCTAAAAACAGAACAAACAAAAAACCCAAAACCCCTACTGTTAGATGTGAGTGAGAATTCTAAACAAACCCTTCTGGCTTGCTCCTCAGGCCACAAGTTTTCTTGTGTGTTACACAAAACACTAATTTCAGCTGAAATTATTTAAGGTAACCATGAGTTATAAATCACTGTCAGGAAAATGAAAGTTTTGATAGAAATCTACAAAACTCACACGTTTCTTTGACACCCCTTACATTTGATAAGCTTTCCAGATCAAAACAGCATGCATGGAAGAGTCTGTCTTCCAAAATGCCCAAGTCCTGTTTAGAACAAAAATTAACTGGAATAATATTTATGCTTAAAATTGAATGCTAAATTGAATGCTAAAAGAAAATTAAAATGCTAAAAAACTTAGTATGCATTTGCAGGGAAGAGCTAATATACAGAACGTGCCCTTGACCACAGTCAAGTTCAGGAGCTATGTAGACACTTCACAATTATGACTGTTAAGTGATCTTAAAAGCATTTTCAGACCAAAAAGAGAATGCTTAAATTTTATTCTGTGTAAGTTGCTTTCTTTAAAAAAAAAACAAACTTCAAATACTAAGATCTTTCATGGGGGAAAAAACCAGTGCAAAATAACACACTCAGCAGTGAGAATTCAGTTTTAATCTGCACAAGTTAGTTCAGAGAAATCTCTTTTGCTTATAATATAAAAATTTAGATTCAGTAATTGTGGTATAACCAGTTCATATACACATTGTAGAGGCTGGAGCAGGAGAAGCATAACTTAGCTCTGACAAAGGATGAATATCAAGCCAACCTAACAGCAGGCAATACTGCACTCACAGAAATTCAGGCCTGATTTGTACTGACTTTTAAACCTGCAGAACTGCAAAACTTCCTGTGCCACATCAAGAGGGCTCAGAAAAACCTTTCTACAAATGGACTGGGAGTCAGGGGTCTAGATCAAGAACAGATCAAGAACATCAGGCAGCGGCTGCATTTCAGCAGTGAAATCTTCACAACAACTGACTCGAGCTCCAAGAGGCAGAGTGGAGTTGTTTCTTAGGGGTGAAGTGCCATACCTCAAAGAAATCAAATATTAATTCCAAGTTATCAGGCTCCATGGTTTGGATTGTGTACTCTATCCACCGGTCTGGCTGCAGAGCATAGCCACAGTCTGGCTGAGAGTGCCGACACTTGTAGTCACTGTCACTGATGATGGAGAACTCCACCGTGTTTGCCATCTTCTGAGGGACAGTGGGGGAAGTCTTCTCCTGGCCCTCTTCCTCATCATCCTTCTCCAGGCCTTCCAGGGTCAGCTTTACTCTACCCAACCACAGACACAAAACAAATGGTTAAGTCACGGTGCAGTGACTTGGTGAATCACAAAGGTTTGGGAAGAAGCTCGAGCAGAAGCTCACACAATACAAGAATTCTTCTCAACTCCACCGCTCACAGAACAGCACACAGAGCCAAGAGTTTGCAGCTATTGTCTCAATCTTATTTTAGTCAGATTTCTGTGCTCAAGTCCCTGCTGAAAGTTGAACCTGGGTAAATATGAAAACTCTACTAGAGGTCTGAGAAGCAGCACCCCTCCAGATTATTTGGGCTGCCAAAGAGACAGCCTTCCTGCACAGACTGACACCCATCATGCCAACAGGCTAATGAAAAGCACTGGAAACAGCAGCCAGCATCAAGATCAAGACTTGAACATTGGTGGCTGCTGCTATGTCTCTCTGATAAGGCAGATAAATATATTCTTATATTTATGTTATTATATATGTATATATTATTTCTATTATGTTATATATTCTTATAAATATAAGTTACTTCTCATAAACATAAGTAATATACGCTGAAGTAATTAAGTGCCTTGAAAAATCCTAAATGAGCATTTAAACTGAATGAATTTCTTAAAAAATCCTGGACTGAGAAGCATAAGCCTCTCTGTAAGCCTCAGAGTCCTTCATCATACAGAGCAAACCTTCCAGACAAAATGAGTTATGTCAGTGATGTAAGTACACATGAGTAAACCAAATCCCTTCCTGCATCATAAACACAGCAGATGAGGCACAGGATTACCATTTATAGATGCCAAGTCACCAGTGAAACTGAAGTCATAGCTCAAAGAAATAATTGCAATCATAGAAATCCGTTATACCAAGTCCACATTAAAATATATCCTCGTTAAAAAAAAACCAAACAGGAACTCCAGAAACTTGAAAAATGACACTGCCATAGCGAGTGACAGTCACAGAAACTACTGGACAGATCCAACATTTTAGGGAATGCATCTGGCTTATCAAGTTTTATTTCAACTATTTAATTGAGACAAGAAGCTGGCTTCAGAAATTGCTCTCTTTCTACCTGCTATAGCATGCAAGGAAAAAAGGCCAAGCTGTAGACAACACAATATAAGTATTAAATCTCACTGCAGAGCGTCATATTAAATAAATATAATTCCATTCTCCTCATCAGCAAATCTGGAATTGGTGGGAAGGGGAAATCATATCAAAACTGGAAAAAAAGAAATAAATCAAGTATAACAGATGCATGGCAATGGTTTGGTTTGGAAGGGATCTTAAAGACCATCTAGTTCTAACCCTCCTACCACAGAGGCAGGGACACCCACTCAACCAGGTTCCTCCAAGCCCTATTCAACTTTGCCTTGAACACTTCCTGGGATTCAGCACCTACAACTCTGGACAGCCTGTGCCAGTGCCTCCCCACCCACACACTAAAGAATGTCCTCCTCACAGCTAATCTAACCCCATCCTCTTTCAGTTCAAAGCAGCTCTCCCTTGTCCAAAATCCCTCTTCAGCTCTCTTTAGGGACTGCTACAAAGGTCTCCTCAGAGTCTTCTCTTCTCCAGGCTGAAGAACACTGAATTTTTCCCCGTGTCCACAGCACAAGTGTTCCAACCCTCTGAGCACCTTCATGGTCTCCTCTGGACTCTCTGGAACAGCTCCATGTACTTCTCATCCTGAGGGCCCCAGAGCTGGATGCAGTTCTGCAGGTGGGGTCTCACCAGTGCAGAGGAGCGGGGAACAATCCCTGCCCCTCCTGCAGCTCATGATGCACTTGGCCTTCTGGGCTGCAAGTGTGCAGTGCTGGGTCACACCAAGCTTCTCATCACCAACACTCCCAAGTCCTTCTCCTCAGGGCTGCTCTCAATCCATTCTGCACCCAGCCTGTACTGAACTTGGTGAGATTTGAACCTCCTAAGCCTGTGAAGCTCCCTCTGGATGGCTCCCCTTCCCTCCAGGGTGACTGCACCTCTCAGGCTGGTGTCATCAGCAAACTCCTGAAGGGACACTCCATCCTGCATTCCGTGTCACCAACACCACCAACCCCTGAGGGACACCCCTCATCCCTGGTTTTCACTTGGACACTGAACTGCTGACCACAACACCCACAGCAACCACCCAAATCCTTATCCACCGTGTGCAAGAGTGCAGTCCTCTAAACACCACACCCATTTCTGACAATTAACTGTGGAGTTATAATAACACCTGCTTTTTGAGACACCTCTGCAGAGAAAAGCACCAAACTGACTTAGGTAAGAACCTAAGAACACTACAGATCCAGCCAAAAAGCAAGAAACACCAAGACAAGTATGGAGTAAGTATCTGTGCTTTAACACTTGGAAAATGGGCTATCAGCATCCCAAAATGAATTTAAAGGCTACATTAAAGAAAAAAAAATATATATATCACTAGTATTGATGATTAACATGAGGTAAATTGCATAATAAGATGAGCAGGCTCTCACCTAAACCTTGATGTTTTAAATTTCTTCTTCGATATCAGCACAGGGGGTTTCTCAGAATAATGCAGGCGTAGCCTTATTTCTGTCTGACATGTCAGCCACCCAGCATCCACAGTTTTAACACCATCTATCAAAAGCCAAACAGAAAGGAGAAGACATTTGAGTAACTCATTTCAGGCAGATCTAGGCAGTTCCTCTTGCCCTCATCTTCCAGATACTCCTCCTTATCACCAGCCTTGATCTCCAGCAATGCAAGAAGAAGGATGCAGCCTTTCCCCACTCTTTGTGAATTACCCAGAACAGCCAACAGATACTGCAGTTGTCTGCTGGCTTTTAAGGGGATTAAAGAGGAAAAATGATCATGTATAAACTCTCTGCAGGACAGCACTGAGTAACACATCCCCCTGTCCTGGCATCTCTCAGCACATGGAATAATACTGACAGGAACTCCTGTCTTTTCTGTTTCTGGAAAATAGAAAAGCTTGAAGACAAGATCTATGAGGTGCAAAAAAGAGTTCTTTTCAGTGTCAGAGCACTGAAGAGGTGGGTCAGAACTGTCAGAAGTGAGACATTTGTGCACACACAAGAGCATGAGGTGTGGGTTTACAAAAACCCTTTGGCAGAGTGGGTACATTGAGCGTGAGTGATGATGTTTGTCCAGGCATGGGGAGTTCTACTAAGGCTAGGTATGAAGAGAAAGCTACATCTATTCTCTATTTTCAAAAAAATGCATGCTCATGATTTAAAGTTCCCAAATTTCAACCTTTAATACCATCAGAGTGACAACACTTCCACTCTTCCTAGCAGTCTTTCATTAACATTAGAAGGACTAACAGCCTGACTGTGAATTCACAAATGCTGGATACAAAAACAACTGTAAAAGCAGAGAAAACTATCACAGGCAGTTCTTCTCAAAACCTGCAATCTCAAACATTTCTCAATTGCTAGACTTAACCTTGTTTAAATTAAATTCATGGTGAAGAATAAAGGTTAATGTATCTCACTTACTACAGATTCCAAAGTCTCCGTCGTCGACAGTGATTTCATTTTCTACAATTAAAAGGAATGGGAAAAGAATGGAGAAAAGTAATTAGCATTCATATTTAAAAATCACCGCCAAGTTAAATTAATTCTACTTTTCCACTTCACTTCTAAAAAGTGTATCTAAAAAAAGGTGGGAAAACTGAAACAGACAAAGCAGCATGTTTTCTGCAACTTTCTATTAAGCTTGATCTCAATCTATGATTTTACTCAGTTTCTGCACCAAAAAAAAAAAAACAAAAACAAAACCAAAAAACAACCAACACACAAAATACCACATTTCACTTCAAGTAATCTGAACTGAGAGTAAAGAGGTTGCACAATTTTCTGGCTTGCTGCAGTATTTTGCTGATAACTACTTCCCACTAGTATCTAAGATGCCTTACTTGTCAAAGTAGTGTCAAGGACATTAAATTTTCTTGCAAACGTACAAGAAAGTTGCCCAGCTGCACATTTAAAGCTTTGAAATCGAGTTAGTCACAATTAAAATGCTTACTCTGCCCACAGGACAGAAACCAACCTAGCATGGAATAGTGAAAACACTCAGGTTACACTTACTTTTATCCTTTCTCTTTCCAATGCTTTAGGAACTGAAATCTTAAGGCACTAAGTAAATTCACCAGCATTAACAGAACTGCCATAGTCTAAACAAACCATGCATTTCTCAAAACATAAAACTTCAGATGATTTTGCCTCTACAATGCTTAAACTCTTTTTTTTTTTTCCCTGAAAATCATTTAGCTCCTAACCTGATTTCTTAATAACCACAGGCAACAATTTTAGGATCAAAATGACCCAGTGCTAACACATTGTGTTTGCTGTATTTTCTTAAAAAAAACTGTTTATGAAGAATTGAGTATTACTTGGGGGAAAAAAAAATCCCAATTGTTTGGAATGAGGTAATCTAAATTTAGAGATAAAGTCTAGGCCCTAGCAGAGGATAGGCTGCTTCTCTAATCACTTACTGACAAACACAGAAATAACCTTCTTACAGGAATAGAAAAACTACTAATTCAACTGAAATAAAAAAAAAAAAAGCAAATGGAGAACGGAACGTGATCGTGGCGCTATTAATGACTAATAAACAGTTTCTCTGATACCACCTTCTTTCTAAAAGATGTTTTTTTTCCAATGATTATAAAGTTTCTTAACAAAAGTGCATTTCTAAGTGTGGAGAAAATAATATTTTTCAGGTGCTAGAAAAGACAGTGCATAAAACATGCCATAGCAGCATAAGGGATCTAAACTACAAGCTACATTCAAAGGTTATTTCAGTCACTCTTAAACCCCAAACTTTTCCCCCTGCTCTCAGAAAAGTATTAGTAACTTATATGCAAGTCTGCATGCCACCCTTCCTGTCAGCAAAATTGCTGGGTAAATAAGTCCATTCATGTTTCTATTGTCATTAATCTGTTTACTTAAAGGAACCTAATTAAACATTTTTGGTTTAATTTTTTACTAATTAAATAGTACTTAAACAAAACCAGCAGCGACTTCACACCCTCCCCCCCTCCATTTTCTTTAAAAAAAGATATGGATCCTTAGTCTCAAAGAATTAAGCTCACAGAAAATTATCACAATTCCAAATTAATAAAAAACCCCAACCCACATTATCTTAAGGATGACAGCAAAGAATTTCACATCCACTCACATTTGGAAGCCACTTATGCATATATACATATATATATAATTTGAGAGTAAGGCCCATGTTGTGCAAAGAAAAAGTCTACACCTCCCACACATTCATCCACAAATTTAAGTATTTTAAAACTACAGCTATCAATCCCTCTAAAACCAGTGTGCAGCATATCAGCAATCTTATGCATATGCCTCAAACAGATGCAGTTGATGCCCATACCTAAAGGGGTAATTGATCGTGGTTGTAGATGAGTCTCCCACGTGTGAACTATGACTTCGCAGGGACCATCGATAGTCTGTAATTTAAAAGTTAAATGTCTGCAATAATTTCTTTCGTTACAGCTGACTTTGTACCCGTGAAGCTGTTGGGGATGGTTGTGGACTAGACTTAAAAGAGATTTGAGGAAGTAACAGAAGGAGGAGAAGAAGAGAGAGAGGGGAACAGAGAGAGAGAGAGAGAGACTGAAGGAGAAAGAAAGGAAACAGATGAGGCTTCTTACCCCTGCAACTGCTGATGACTCTGTTTGATGTGTTGTGAATACATATGACAAAACTTGTGACAGTCTGACACAGCAGAGAAGTTACATGGAATCATTAAACCTTTACTGCTACCAGATACTTTGCTGGACTACTTTAGTTTCCTTCTGATACCAAAAAAAAAAAAAAAAAACCCCAAAAAAATCCTGAACTCGTTAAGAGTGCTCGCTTTGTTCTCAAGATACAGCAACAGTTTATGAAAAACAATACCCCACATCTCTAATTCCAAACAGCACTCAGCATCTACTCGTGCACATAGCAGTTGCAGGGGTGGGTTCTCCTTCAAAATTTGCCTTACTAAATGCAAAGGCTTTATAAAACACAGTTCTTTTCGTTGTGGTACTGGAAAGCAAGTTATTTACCATCTCATTGAAACATAAATAATTGACCCAACCAGCCAGCAATGAAGGGCCTGCAGTCTATTCCAGCTGGAGCAGGAGAAATTAGATCATTTCACTAAAAAGCAATATTGTTCACCAAAAGAATACACTTGTTGACAAAAAACAGTCAAGACTCAGATAACCAGAACAGCGACACAATCCCTTCTTTCAGAACAATTTAACTTTGAAATAGCTTTCTAGGTAAAAGCTTTGAGGTAACCACAACTCAAAACCAGAGAGAACGTGCTTGCTTCCCAGTTCAGTCACTCTGAGAAGTTTCCCCTAGCATGGCAGAGTTGTTAACTATCAGATGTGAAAGCCACTGTCAAATAGCTGCAATCTGTCATGTTGATGTTTTGGAACCTAAGTAACTCTTATTTCCAAAAAAAAAATTTGCTACTGTTGCCAGAGACGTGGAAATTCAAGGTCAGCTCAGTAGGTCAGGCTCTTGTTTAAACAGATTCCAGACCCACAGGGACATCCAGACAAGCTTCAAACTTCAGCAATTTGTAATTATTACTCAGGACCGTAATGCTTTGTTCCATTACAGCTCACCCAATAAATTCTCTGCATCAGATGGGATTTCAGACATTCACTGACCACATTTCATCTCCCAGGCCTTTGGGTGAGTTAACAGCAAACACCAAACACCCAACCAAAGTGCTCAGCAGGAGGGGTTTGCTTTGTGAGTCTCAGATAAAGCCATGTTCCTAAGAGGCATCCACACTTAAAGGTCATGTCAGAACAAAACACACATGCTTAGTTATGCTTTAAAGACAGAATGCACGTAAAAAATAAATAAAATTATATTATTGCTTTCAGTTTACTCCTGTTACAGGGCAGTTTTAGTCCCCAACTTCTCACTGCTGCCACAATGACCACACTTAAGATTTCTAGAGAATAATGAGAAGTTTCCTTCCCTTTCTTTCACAGCACAGTGGCCTTCCCCTATCACAATGACAGTTTCTAAAGCTGCAAACCACGTTTGTCAGCAGGGAGGCTGCCATGTCCTCCCACCATGCAGGCATGCAAGACCTCTGACAGCAGCTCCCACGAACACAGCTTTAGTTTGTGAGCCTGGGCAATGCAAATATCCCTAACGTGGATTAAGCTGTTTCCTTCAGAAGGTAAGCAAAGGTTTGTCCTTGTAAACTCCCCCCAATATGTTGTATGAAAATACCAATTTATTTCTTACACTACTGCAACCACCCATTCTAAATTTAGGTTCTGAAGTGATGAATGAATTTGAATAACGTTATCCCAACATGCTGGATACACTTAGCACCATTTCCTCTCCTGAAGGGAATACAATGGACTGATTGTGCATTTAATCCCAGGAAACCTCAACACTTTCCATACTAAGAAGAGAGAGCCAAGCAAAGCTACCTGGAAAAAAAGGGCAATTGATTAGAGAACAGGCACAGACATCACTAAGAACCCTCTCACTCCCTGCTCAGACCATCTCTGAGCTTAGAAGCATTTAAAAGACATTTTAATTACATGTAACAGAGCCATTGTTACGATGAGGTCGAAACAGTAATGCCATTTCTGTGGCAGATACTGAGCACATCTGAAAAGCAGTCCCAGCTGAGCAGCAGGACTAAATGATGTGGCATCAATATTAATAATATGGTAATGTTGCCTAAAAGGAGAGTCTCTGGAGGACAGTCTTAAAAGGGCATCATCTATTCAAATGTCACACCAAGCATCACTGAGCTATGTGGCACTGTGGATCCTGCTCTACTAACACAGACACTTCTATTTCTTTCAAAAGCCAACACAAACATTGTGTTGCTTGATCTCGATTGGCTGGACATCTGATGCCATTTTAAAGCTTTTAAAGGACATTCAAGAACTTTCATTAAAAATCAAATCCTCTTCCATTATGAGAAGCTGGGGCCCCCTCTCCCCAGCAGTCATTAGACACTTCTGAAGTGAAGGGTCAAATCCTTCCCATCTAGCAGAATGGTTCAAAGCAGATGCACCATCTGCATCAAGTGCCTTGGGAGTCAGTGCAATTAAATAATGAAAACACTTCTGTGGATGTTTAAATGGTAATTTAGGAGATCATCCTGCTTTAAGGCAACACAACAGAGTAGGCACTGGGGGGGGGGGGGGGGGGGGGAGGAAACCCAACCCAAATCTTAAAAACACCACACAAACACATTTATCCAAGTGCACTTCACTAATTAAAACCATGTTTCAAGAATAATAATCTACTTCAATAATATGAAACAGCTAAATTAGACTTAATTGCCAAAGCTGCATTTCTGACCAAAATCTCTCTGGATTTCTGTACCATGTAGGAGACAATAATTAAGCACTAAACTGAATAATTAAAGCCATTCAAGGCATCATCTCTAACTTGCAAGGCAGCAGCACATAAACATCACCTGGCAGGAAATGCTGAGCTGAGCAGAGATTTTATAGCTCTAGCATTTCCAAGAACAGTTTCACACACAATCTGCCATCTCAGCAGATAACACTGCCTTTGTTACTATCACGATAACCATGGGTTCTTAATCTACCAAAAGCTTTTCCAAGGCATTAATAACTGAGTCTAGGTCTAAGTTTCAACTTTATTACTACAGTCCAGACACTAAATGGATTTATTTACTTGCATTTTAAAAAAAGTAAATTTAACTCTCATTTGCACCCTCTGTAATTAAGCAGGAAGTGTGAAAAATGTCCTCCAATCCAGCTTCTAAAGTCCTGCTACATGCACAGACAGCTCAGTTATTTCACACTTGCCTTGAAGTAACCCTGAGCTTGCATGCTTTTTTTACAATTTTAAAAGTAAACACAGAACAGCTGAACAGAGTAAGGTGTGTGTTCCTTACTAAGGTTTTCAAATATGCATCATGCAAACAATGCATGTAAAAATTATTCTTCTAAAACCTAAGATGTACAGAAGATAAACTCCAGCCAAGGGAGTTTTGGTGTGCCTCACACAAAGCCCCTCATCACCCATCATCTCTGCCTCTGCCACAACCAGAAAGTGAGTGTGGAATAAAACCCAGAATGATCCTCACAGGGAGCTCACTGGTACCAGGCTATGTTCAAGGCAAGAGCAACCTCGAGCAAAATAGTTTTAAGTTACACTGTGTTTATTTATTTTTCTTTTTAAATGCTTAAGATCAAAATGTTTGCAACACAGTAAAATCTCTTGATATGCAGGAGCCAAGAGCTGACACCAATTTGACAGTAAAATGTTCTTTGTATGTATATTTGCATTCATGCAAAAATCCTACCCATTTCAATATATTGTGTATTTTTTTAAAAACTCTGCTCTATTTACATACCCACAATTATGTTAACACCAATATGCTTCATTACAAGCAAGACTTCCCATTACAACATACCTTCCCTTCAAGTAAAAAAAAAAAATTGAGATCAAATTATGACCTTCTCAAAAAGAGGTGAGAAAAATAATTCACTTTTTTTTTTTTTAAATAAAATGTCAGTTATTCTATCTATTTTCACATCTAGCCTGTATCACAACTATGGGTCATTTTACTTGTGTAAACATGTATCACTCCCCTCTTTGCCACTGTGTCCAAGCATCTTCACAGATGCAGCTGCTGTTGGAGGGAACACTAACTTCACATGGATCTGCTTTCAGCATGATTTACTAATTATGTGAGGTGGAATTCATACACTCAGATCTGAACATATAGTTAGGATTACACTGCTATTTTACTACACATAAAATGGATAGAAATAATTAAGTGTCAGAGATTGTATATTGCCAGCTTGGCAGATTTAGAAGATTAATCACATGCAATGCCTAATGAAAAAAAAAATCTGAAATAAAAACATACAGAATAATTGAACTTAAAAATATCTTTTCCTTATCAGCATTTCCTTAATGCTGAAGTTCTCCATGAACTGTCTCACTTGCACTACACTGTCTATGAGACTCCTGTTACTTTTTCATTGTTCTTCAAGAGGTTGACAAAAAGAGGAAGAAAAGATTGTACCCGGATTTCTTTTCTTCAAAAGCCTCTATTTTAGAAGAAATAAAATTTAACAGGTACAAGCCAGACACCACTAAGCTGCTAACCCTGCACCCCAGGAATTCACAGACTTTGTTTTGCAGGGTGGTTTTCCTTTTTTTTTTTTTTCCCCTGCTCTCTCTGCTGGTATTGCATAAAATTCATACTTACCTTGGCAGACTCTGCATCACACGGTGCATAACGTGTGCACGATACAGAGCACCTACTCAAAGAAACACACTCACCAACACACAGGGTCAACTTTTGCAAATGGTAAAAACAGAAATTGTATTGTCTGCTCTCTATGGCTCAGCCTCTGCTCACTAACTCTGCTGTTTCAAGCGTGCTGCTGCTCACATTTATACTTAGGGGCATTTGCAAAAAAAAAAAAATAAATGTCAGAGTCCCATCAGAGCTGCTGAGCTGTAAGAATTAATCTACTTTTGGCCTCAGTTCAACCTCAGCCAAAGAAATCTATTATTGGCCTTCCTTTCTTTTTGCCTCAAAGTACCAATTTAAATACCAGTTTCTGGCTGGATTACTTTCACAGGCTGTAATGAAAAAAAACAGAATTGTGTTTAATTTGAAATTAGTATTCTTCACTGAAATGACACCTCCATCAAATGTGGGGGGTTTTTAAGTGAAGAAAAAAAAAAAGGCTGACAAAAAACTTACATGCCCTTGACAGTAATTTGAAATTTTTAAAAGATATTGATGAGATGATTCTGTAACTCCTTTGCACATTTAGCTACAGCCTTCATAATCCCAGCTTAAGTGAGGAACTAAAGCCCAGGGTGAATAGCTACAGGATATTAATAGAATAAGAAAGACAGCAAAGGCAGCATTAAATTTCTTAAGGTTGTTACAAAAACCAGTTTAAGAGCAGCTGCTCATTTTCCCAACTCAGCCCAGCTTTTTCCTGGATGCAGCCTCATCCCATCTGAAGAACTTCCCCCTGCCCTGGTGCAATGTTCACAAACCAGGACACTGCCACATAAATAAAACTCTACTTTATGCAACTTTGACATCAATACCTGTAAAAACACATCTGCCTCTGACTCTCGGGTGGTTTTTTCCCCTCCAAGTCGTGCAAAAACCTACATACAAACATACAGAAAACAATGGGATGCCTCATCCCTTGTTTCACCTTTTCACTTCAAAGAGATTAAACTTAAAAATTTCACTTGCACTTTCAAAAAAGGTTCACTTCAAAGAGATTAACTTACGTTAACCATGCAGCACAAAATCTGGTCAATCCTTCTCACGCTTCCCAAAAACAAACCAGCAGTGATTTTAAAAACTTGCAACATTTTAATGCACCTCCTACACTAACCATTTTTCCCCTACTGTCACTTGCTTCCATCCTATCATATAGGAAGGAAGCTGTAGATATCTCATACTACTGCATTCCCTCCATGGATCACTTGAGAACCATGCCCTGCCAAAGTCCATATTCAATTCTAACTCTGAGAACTCCACCATCTTATTTAAGCTTTATAATAATGTCAGGGATTTCTTTATCACTGAAATTTTTAGAATACTAAGACTGGTAAAAAAAAAAAAAAAAAAAAAAAAAAAAAAAAGAGAGAGAATATAATTAAAGTTATTAGCATATGGTCATGTATTTCCAGAGGTGAACTGTGAGTATTTCCACAAATGCTTTAATGCTTCACATATTGCAACTCAAGACTTTGTTCTAAAAAACCTCACGTTTAACTCAGGAAATCCTTTTTTTTATTTCAAGTATGACAAGTTTTACTAGGGATGTGCCAACTTAGAAGTAGAAAAGGCTGTACATACCTTAGGTTCTAGAAAGTATCCTTTAAAATACCGATACTGAACAGGAACTCCTCTAGGAAGCTCTACAGTAGCTTGCCAGATTTTATCAGACACACTGTGGAGGAAAAAAGAAAAAAACAACCAACCAAAAAAAAATATATTTCAAAACACAGCCTCTAACAGCCACCTCAGACACATGTCTAAGTCATGCTCCTCTAAAATCAAGTCTAGTGTATTGTTGCAAGGAAAGTTTTATTCCCAAGTAACTCAGTTTGAGTTTTGTGCATCTGAAACCTGCACAGAACATGAGATGTAGCTAGAATCAAAACTGAATTTTCTGATGGACAGAGAGCAAGAATTCTCCTCCCATTGAACAGATGGGGAAAACATGGTGAAGTGATTCAGAGACTCATCCAAGATCACGCAGCAAGCCACTGACAGAATTACAAACACAGCCTGCAAGCCCCGTTTTCCTGCATCACAGAGCTGCCATAAGCTGGCACCATTTTAAGAACATACTGAATTCTTCCACTGCATTTAGATTTTCTTTATGTACACTCATGCTAATACACACAGCCCCTCCCCTTATGAATTTCAATGCAACTCTCAGTTTAAATAATCTCCTCTCCATCACTTCCTAGCACAATAACAACTTGTTCATAGTCTTTGCCTTCTTTTTATCCCATACATCTCCTATAACCTGTCATGGGACTGAGAATTGCCCCAAAGCAGTTTCTTACTCCAAGTATCTACAGCTGAACTGCTGAAATGTCAGCCACAAGAGCAGAAGCATCATCTCTAACTAGGAAAGCACACCCAAGTCTCATATTTTCTTAAACATATTCTTAAGTGCTCAAGGGCAACACAAGAAATTCTGCAGTTCTGCTAACAGTACAAACAGCTCAAGAGTTTACAAACTCAAAGTCAGAATAAATTTGTTGCTCCCAAACTCCAGCTACTTCAAACAGATTTAAAAAAATACTCAAAAAAGAAGAAAAAAGATCCCCCAAAGAACACCAAAAATCCCAACCAACTTACATATCCTCAGTCTGGAGGACCACTGCAACTTGGGGATTCCAATTTCCCAAAGCACTGCAGCTCCCGCATATTGCAAAAACCTCTCCTAAAAAATCCAATCAGAAAAAAAAACAACAAAACCCACAATCATCATCACTCCAGGCTAGATGGCATTAAAAAGTACAGCCACAGTCAAGCTTCCAAGTATTTTAAACACATACACCAGAATCACTCATCTAAAAACCCCTCCTGGCCAGAAAGGAATCTTACCCCACCCAAAACTGCAAGTGCATTTTCTTTATCCTCCCAAAGACCTGAGAGAGGGACTGCTGACAACTCCAGCCCTTAAAAGGGTTGGCCTCTGAACCATTCTTAAGGAACAGTGTTCAGAACATCTCTGGGAACGTGCCTGCTCCATGACAGAGGGATAATTCAATTATTCTGGCAGTGCTCACAGCCTTTTCTGTTCTCTCCCCACCACAGAGGGGGCTGGGGGCACACAAGAAGTTATCTCAGTTACCAGCTGTGGTTAAACCACAGCTCCTTCCTTCCAAGCTCCTGAAGGCCAATGTAATATGCACAACTTATCAATATCAAATCTTCATGTACTACCTGATGTGATACCTTGTGTTCATTTGGATTACTGAAGTTATTTTACACTTTTTTTTTTTTTTTTTTTTTTGCAAAGACAGAATACTGAATTAATCTGCACATTCTTTCTGTCTGTAACCTCTGATAGACTGCCTAAATATCTGATGTGTGCCTAAATATCATGGTTCAGAATACAAATGCTTGTTTTCAGGGAATAAACAGACACTGCAGAGAGAAGATTTTTAAAGCAATCATAACCATTTCTGTCAGCATCAAAATCTGTAGCACATCATGAAATTTTTGTTTGGAGAAAGAGGTAAAACTCATTTCCCAAATCTCATTTTCAAATTCAGAGGTGAAATGCCTTAATGTATTTAACCATTTATCATTTTTATACTTGATCTGACTTGTTCTTTTATCTCTGAGGAAAACAAACAGGACAGCCTTTGAATACTCTATTAGGTTTTCTCCTACACCAACCATACAAAAAGGAGAAAGAATGATTTGACTACCTGGTGCTGGTGATCCTCTGACTCTAAAAGTGACTTGACAAGAGGTCATTTCTGCAGAGCTTCTGTCTTGGGATAGCTGAAATCTCCTATAGTGGGAAGAAAAAGACAGTAATTTGAGGAACAATCACTACATTTGGTGCTGTTCTAAGTAAGAGAACACAGAAATCCCACCACTCACAGGGAAGCAAGCACTTGTGGTATTACTGCTGCAGTGAGCTGTAGAAGCAGAAAGCAATTTATACAGACCCAGAAAACAGCATCCAGCTGCAACACTGGCACAAGAAAAAGACTACTTCATCAAACACCACAAGCAAGCATCAATATCCTGCAGCATTTATCAGCCTTCAGCTGGGATTTTTCAAAATTCTCTTTCTGACTCATTTTTGCTTCCATGAAGGCCCTTGGAAGGCTTTAAGAGATTTAAGATGACGACCCTGGGCAAACAGTAACTCCTGTCTCACCTGTGCTATTCCTCAGCATCCTCTACAAAGCACAGAAAAGCTTTCAGAGAGAAGCACAAGCACCTGGCAGGAAAAGGGGAAGAACCCCTAAGAGATGACAGCTCTCTGCTGTCACTTGTCCATCCCTGTGGATTCTGCTCCCCTACATCCAGCCTTTCACAGGAAGCACCAAGCAGTGTTCAAGGGGTTGCCTGTAGCCAGGACCAGCAGCTGGAAGACTGACTCTGCCTCAATTTTCTTCTCCAACACACAACACCTGGACTGAAAACAAACTGGCAGAACCCCCCCCTCTCACCATCACAGCAGAACCACTGTCAATGGATTTTATATTATAATCTAAAACACAATATAATATAATATATGATATAATTATGTTATAATATAATACATAATACAATATAATTATAATATAAAACACAATATAATATAATACACTATATAATTATAGTATAATATAATATATAATACAATATAATTATAACATAAAATACAATATAACATAATAATCCTTTTATATTATATTACAAAAGCAGCAGCCACGGTAACGTCCACCTATGGATGTTGCTAGACTGTCATCACCCAAGTACATCAATCTGGACATGGGCTACAAAATAATTAAATTAATTATTATATATTTATTTAATACAATATTTTATATTATATATATAATATAGAAATAAATATAATAAATAAATATTATAAATAAAAAGAAAAAATTATAAATAAATGTAAAATAAGAATATAAAATTATATATAAACAGATAATGTTTATATATACATTTATAATAAATATTCTATATGTTATATATATAATAATTATACTGTTATAATATATATTCTGCATACTAACAACGTGCAGAATAAATTTTGCAATGGTTTCAATTAATCCAGCTCTTTACATTGCTGTGGGGAGCTTTTTGTTCTGTGTGTGTTTTGCTTGGGTTTTGTTTTTATTTTTTTTTTTTTTTAAACCAAGGAAGTAGAACGTTACTACTGCTATTTTTGACCAGGACAAACAGCACTTTATTTCAGCACCACCTTGGTCAGCAATCCTTTAATAGCAACGTCAGGAAGAACTAACAACACTGAAGGAAAATTTGCTTTTCATCAGCTCTACAGCTAACAAGGGGAAGCTCTGGCCTTCAAAGGGCACAGGACAGTTAAAAAAGCAAAAGATAGTCAGACACCAAACAGGAGGGGGAAAAGAAACTCATCATCAAACCTCATTCCTTGTGAACATTTAGAATGTTATTGCAGGCACTGAACCCTCAGAACTGACTCTTCTGCATCTTCTCCTCCTCAATTATAACTCTCCTCCTCTATTCCTACTGTAACTACAGCTGCCTTGACTTTACATTCCTTTTTCCCCTCCCTTATTTTCCTTCTCCATGTCCAGGAAGATGATTTTTCAGTAGTAAAATGAGAGGGAAAAAAAAAAAAAAACAAAAACAGTAGACATAGAAAGCTTTTTAGTCACGTATTCCAATTCTGCATTCCTCTTTCCAAATTTTATCATTCTGCTAATGATAAAATCCCAGAGTGCTGAAGCTAGAAATAAGCAGAGTTGATAAGCAGGAATTCCATGAAGGACAAGCCCTTTAGGAACTTTCTCACGTGTGTGTCATTACTCACTGTGTATCTTAAGTGACACATCCTAGCACTTGTTTTTAGCAGTTATTTATAGACAGAGAAGCACAGCACCTTTCAGTGCTGAAAGACTGGACTCAAGAAACTGGTCTAATATGACAAAAAAAATCTCAATGTAATGCAGAGAATATAAATTACTAATGTGCATTTATCATGACACTGAGCAGTCAGGGGCTTGGCTGTGTTCACCAAATGTTCTTGGCTTGGGCTGCCTTCAACTGAAAGGCCAGAGGAGCCAAAAAGGGGAAATGAAGTAGGCAAAAAATGCCTTGCAAAAGTCTACAGAGCAGGAAAAGTGAAAGCTGACGTGTGCACCCTGTTCCACAAAGCAAGAACATGCTTCTGGCTTCCAAAAAAAAAACACCAAAAAAAAAAAGCTGTTTCCAAAGCCAATGCAATGACTCAAATTTAATTTAAACTTCAGCATGTGTCCTACTACAAATCAGCTAACTACCCAACTGTTCCTAGAGAATCACCCCAAATCCTCCTAAGCCCATAAAGCTTTTTGCCAATCTCGTAAAAATTCTGTGCACCTACTCGCAAGACAAGATTGGGCTTTTCTAAACTGCCTAGCAAAATAATTTTACTTTTCCATATAGCAGTAGCCAGCTGTAAGGAGATTTTGATAAACTGACTCTGTAAAATTGCCAAAATTCTACCCAAAATGCATTTTATCTCGAAAACCTACTCAACCTACCCAAGGGATATGTATGAAGAAAAATTCCACTTCACCAAGAAAGGGCATGGGTTGTTGTTTTTTTTTTTCTAGCAGAACTGCAGGTACAGGTATTGCACTTACATTCAGGGTCAAAGCAACACCCCCTCATTCTGAAAAAAAATCTCTTTTCTAGCAGAGCACTAAATGCAAACACACAGCAAGGAAAAACCAGGCCTGTTCTGTTTTTTTTTTTTTTTTTTTTTTTTTGTTAAGGAATTTATGTGGTATATTATAATGCACTTATAAAAGAAGTCTGTGCTTTCAAAAACATGATGCAAAAACATCTTATTTGGGGGGAGGAAAAAACAAAACAATCTCAGTTTAACTGTCTAGTTAGTGATGGTTCCTGAAAAGAGATAATAATTTAATTCCCAAAGAGGAATGGCAAGCTTTAACAATCAAATTCTCTAAGTGTCAGGCATCTTTGAAATGGGATGTTCCTTCTTTGAGATTTTCAGCACTTCTTAACCAAAGAAGCTGGCAAAGAACTAGCAAAATCCTCTTTTGCTCCCCACTCCTGTAAGGATGGATTTTTAGGAGAATGCAAAGAATCCTCAGCTCAGAGGGGTCATGCCATAACTGCTTAGGGGAATGGAAGTAAATTAGAACAGTTACATTAAAAATGATGAACACTTCCTGATCAGCAAATATTATTAAAATCCACTGAGCAGATTTACAAACTAGAAATCCTCATGCAACAACCCTGAGTCCAAAAGTAATAAATCTGAGTTCACATCTGCTGCAGCAACAGGCATCCAGATGCTAACCTGGGTGAAAAACAATTTCTCCTCCTCCTACATGACACTTCTGTCCCCTCTTTGGTCAGCTTTTGTAGACAACAACCACGTGCAAAAAAGCAGTGAACATTTGAATCAGTTTTCCTCATGAAAAGACATCACACAGAGACTTATCAGCACTTCACTGAAAAAACAAAAAAAAAAAGAAAGAAAAGAAAAAAAACCCACCACAAAAAGCAACCCAACACAAAACATTAATAGGAAGAAAAGAATAGGAAATCCAAACTCTGCCCTCCCTGATTCTAAAAGAGAACATCTAGGAAATGCAGGTAAGAAAGACAAGATGACATAACACAATCAACTATTAAAATATGTCAGAAAGTATCATGGATTTCATCTGAAATGAGGTAATCAAGGTCATTGTGGATGGGGAAGGCCAAAATACTTTTTGGTTGTAGTTAAAAATATACCAGGACAGGGACTCAATTTATTAATTCAAATCCTGAAGTTCATTTGAACCTTCTGGCTTACAGATCTGGTGATTTATTAAAACCCTTCAGCTTTAGGGGATTATTCTGCCCTGCCCTTAACTTCCCTAACCTTTCCAATATGATTTAAGAGGTGCTAGCTACTTGCTGTACCGTATCTTATATGTTTTTTCAGCATTAGCTAAATACACACCAGGTAATCTGGGGCAATCCTGGAATATAACAGCCTGTCTGACAAACACTGAGCAAATTCCAGAGTCATAAAAATTCATAAAGCAGCCATAAAGCCAGGTGACCTGCTCTCTCCTGAAAACAACTGATATTTTTAACAGCAACTTGAACAGGTTTTGAGGCTCTGATTCTGGTGGTCCAAGGGCAGGCTTGAAGTACAAAGGGATTTTTTTTTCTTAATTGTGGAGACTTACAAACCCGAAGGCCTGGAACATTGTTGCATGGACAGAGAGCTTTCAGAATTAGGGCAGGGAACACTTCAAGCAACTATCTTGATAAATCTGAATGAAAAGCTGATTTTATCAACTCTAGGCTGACTGTAAGGGCTGCAGAATGGCTGGTTACACTTAGCATATCCATTAAGGATAATGAGAATTTGGCAACATGCTGGTAAGAAAGCCAAAAAGGATCAGACTGACACCAAAGTGTTACATTTCTCCCCTTCTCTCCCCACAAAAAGCCACCAATCTCTATCTAATAAACTAACAGTAAAAACTTCTGATGCAAAGCTATCAACCCAAAACTCTCTTGGGTAACATCATATTTAAAAATGACAGGATATTACGCAGCACAGATTTTTCCAATGAGACGAAAAAATACAGCTTACAAAGTATCTTTTTAATGTGAGGGGGGGGGTTTAAGCTAATGAATTTTATAGATATTTAATGGGATTTTTCAAAGGTAATTAGACAACTAAAACGAGACAACTAAGTACAGAGGTGCCACGAAATTCCTGAAATGCATTTTAGTACTTTCAAACATCTGATCTTTGGTGGAAGGTTACTTCTGCCTGCTCTATCAGCGAATTTGCTTAGTTAGCTGCAGAAAAATGAAGCCCATTGTGCTGGGTCTGGCTGAGACGGAGTTAATTTTCCCTACAACAGCCCTCACAGTACTGGGCTTTGTCCTGGCAGCTAGAAAGGTGTGGATATAGCACAGCAGAGTTTCCCTGCTGTCTCTCCAACATTCCTGACTATCACCAGGAGGCTGCAAAGTGGGCAACATCCTGGCAGTGGGCACAGCCAGGACAGGTGACCCAAATTGACCAGAGGGACATTCATCAACGGATGACATCTGCTCAGAGATCCACAGATTAAAAAAAAAAATAATAAAAAAAAAGAAATAAAAAGTTAAAAGAAAGAAAGGCATTTGTTTTTTTAAGATGTTTGTCTTCCACAGCAACCCCTACACAACCCCTTCCCCTAAAGGGGAAGTAGAGAATAAAATCTTTGTTTCCCCTTGCTTCTGCATAATTTCTTTTTTTTTTGCTTTAATAAACTCCACCTTGACCCCTGAGGCTTTTTCCACCTTTCTCCCCCTGAGGAGAGGGGTGACAGAGCTGCTTGGTGGGCAACTGTCACACAGCCAAGGTCAACCCACCAGCAGCATCTATGCATGTTATGAATGCATATTTTGGAGTTGGCTTTTCGCATATAACAAGCAGATTGCTTTATGTATAATATGGGAAAGTTATATTGCATGGGGTTTTTTTTTTATTAATAGAATCTAAAAAATTGTGATCGATAAATATTCTTAGATTGTAACAAAGTAGAGATGGGATTGTTGTTTTTTTTTTTTTAATTCCTCAAAGAGATAGAAGACAGGAGGGCCAGCTGGAATTCCTGAAGATAAGGAACAACTGAGCCTTGTTGAGGAAGAGAGATTTACTACCTCTATCTAGACTTAGCAAGGCCACATAGAAAAACTGTAATTAAGAGAAGTCTTGAAACCAAAAATGAATATTTGAATCATGTATTAGCTCATTTAAATATGTAACACAGAAGTCCTTAAAACAAAGGATCTAAAAAGAGACGAGGTGCTGATCTTGTTGGTATCAGCACCTCGGCAGAAAAGAGCTTTGTTTTTTTCTCCTTATTGTCTATTTTATTTTACTTTTATTAAACTTACAAATTTTACATAATACATGAATGGTGTTTTTCACAATGCACAAACAGGATCTTTCATAATGCTAGCACACATTTCCTCACAGGTCGGGGTGCACAGCCCTGAAAGCGCACAATCCAAAAAGGAAACACACTCAATTATTTCAAAATATCTCTTTTTTTTTTTGCATGTAACGATAAAACCGGCAAGGACTAGAAGGCTGGAGTATTTCTGCTTTCCCTTCTGTCACTTTGAGCTGATGCTTTCCACCTTAAGAGAAGAGACTGGTGAGATGTATCAACACCAGAGCTGCACGCTGAAGCAGGGGAAAGGTGCCACAGTCCCAGCCAAGTCATCTGACATTTGGGAGGACACACTGGCAGCACTGGGGCTGACACAGAGCCTCCCTTCGTGAACCATGAACTTGAACACGGCCCAGCACTGCTAGAAAAGGTATTTGTGCTCAGCTTTTACCTCCTTAAAAGCCGTGCTACACACAGCAATAGCAAACCCACCCTGCACCAGATCCGCTGCTGTGCTGAACAAAGAGATGCGAGCCTAAAACACAGGCTGTGATATTCCAAAGATAACAAGTCACACCTGGTTGATTCTGTAGCGTGATGAACAGATTTTGTTGCTTGTGGTTGGTCCTAAGGAGGTATCAGATATCACAGAATACATCTAAGGCAACAAATTAGACATGCAAGAAAATTATGTAACCACAGCTGACGACACCTGGGTTTTAGAACGGCGTCAGAGGATATATTTGTAAGGGCATTCCCTCTAACAACTGGGAGGGAATTTTTAGAAACAGCATTGCAGCATCACCTCAAATGAGAGAGCTGTTCCTGCCCCCTCCTTTCCCCCCCACACTGCACCTTGACTGCAGGAGCAAGGACGACCAGAAAGTCAGGAGGTCTCTCCTTCTGCATTGCAGTGCTGACACCGGGCAGCAAACAAACTTGCATTGAAGATCTGGACCTCCCGTTCTGATCCAAAGGCTGAAATTTCACCAACAGGCTTATGCTGGCATTTAGAAAGCAGCAAAGCCCAAGTGGTACCTTTGAAATTACGTCACGTTAATATCTTGAGGAAAATATCTTGAGGATTGTATTTTCATTATCTATTCAGCCAAGTCAGCCGTGCTAATCAAACACCAGACCCCTGTCGGTTCGCCCACAATCTATCTGCTTTGTTTTAAGCAAAAGTTAATTGTTATCAGCATTTGGCAAACACCTGTCCATGTGACAGACTCTTCCGCCTCGGCTACGCCACAGCAGTTTTTGCAAAGTTCTTGAAACAAGACAGGAAACAGCTGGGGCACGTTTGTAAGTGAAACAGAGCAGCATCAGTCTGATTCCTCTTTTCTGAAATGTTGTTTATTAATGTTTAAAGTGTGGCTGACAAGATCTCAGGCAGGGAGTAATTTAGCTCTCTGTGATCACACTAACATTCCTCACTTAGAAATGACTTGGACAAATCGCAGGTATGCTCCCCAGAGCTCTCAACAAACCACTTTTTTAACGAGTTTCCAAAGCCTGGATCCACTCTGTTGAGGGGCTACGTGCTTTGCTGAAAGATTAATTACGTGGCAGCTTAAGCTTAGAATAGTGTCTATTCATGACCAACAGCATTATCCTATTTTTTTTTAACATTTTATACAGTTATTTTACAGGCAGCAGTGCTAGAATAGAAACATATATGATAAAAACAATTCTACTTATCAACTATTTCAGCCTGCTATTGACATTTAAAATATGTTGAAGGCTAACCACCATCTAACATTGCACGCTCTGATAAATTAAAACACTGACAAGACAAGCTATTAACTTAAAAAGAGAAAAAACGGAAGAACGAATCAGTGCCCGGTTAGGGTGCAGGTAACAGATTAACTTTTAAAGTTCACCTTACGCTAGAAGCTGCCTCACTAGCGATCAATAAACACCAAACCACGAGCCGGCAGCATCACCGCCGTGTCGTTCCTTTAGCGCAGAGCCAAGACAAAGAACAGCGCGGCGCACACTCCCCCCCACTCACAGAGCCCGACAGAGCCCAGCGGCGCCGCAGCGAGCCCAGCCCGCCGCGACCGAGGCACGGACCGAGGCACGGACCGAGGCAAGGACTGAGGGCTCCCCGCTGCCCGGACCGAGGGCTCCCCGCTGCCGGACCGAGGCACGGACCGAGGGCTCCCCGCTGCCCGGACCGAGGCACGGACCGAGGGCTCCCCGCTGCCCGGACCGAGGCACGGACCGAGGGCTCCCCGCTGCCCGGACCGAGGGCTCCCCGCTGCCCGGACCGAGGGCTCCCCGCTGCCCGGGACCGAGGGCTCCCCGCTGCCCGGACCGAGGCACGGACCGAGGGCTGCCCGCTGCCCGGGACCGAGGGCTGCCCGCTGCCCGGGACCGAGGGCTCCCCGCTGCCCGGGACCGAGGGCTCCCCGCTGCCCGGGACCGAGGGCTCCCCGCTGCCCGGGACCGAGGGCTCCCCGCTGCCCGGGACCGAGGGCTCCCCGCTGCCCGGGACCGAGGGCTCCCCGCTGCCCGGGACCGAGGGCTCCCCGCTGCCCGGGACCGAGGGCTCCCCGCTGCCCGGGACCGAGGGCTCCCCGCTGCCCGGGACCGAGGGCTCCCCGCTGCCCGGGACCGAGGGCTCCCCGCTGCCCGGGACCGAGGGCTCCCCGCTGCCCGGGACCGAGGGCTCCCCGCTGCCCGGGACCGAGGGCTCCCCGCTGCCCGGGACCGAGGGCTCCCCGCTGCCCGGGACCGAGGGCTCCCCGCTGCCCGGGACCGAGGGCTCCCCGCTGCCCGGGACCGAGGGCTCCCCGCTGCCCGGGACCGAGGCACGGACCGAGCGCTCCCCGCTGCCCGGACCGAGGGCTCCTCGCTGCCCGGACCGAGGCACGGACCGAGCGCTCCCCGCTGCCCGGACCGAGGGCTCCCCGCTGCCCGGACCGAGGCACGGACCGAGCGCTCCCCGCTGCCCGGACCGAGCGCTCCCCGCTGCCCGGACCGAGGGCTCCCCGCTGCCCGGACCGAGGGCTCCCCGCTGCCCCCGGGCGCACGGCACCGCCCGCAGCGGGAGCCCGCCGGGGGCGGCGCGCCACGTCCCCAGGCCCGCCCCGGCCCGGCCGCTTCTTGCATAATGCGACAGCCGCGGGGACCGCCCCGGGGCCAAGGCTTTAGGCGACGACGTAAACAAACAGAGCCGCCGGCCCCGCTCACCCCGCAGCCCACCGAGCCACCCCAGCGCGGCCGTGTGCCCGCAGCCCTCCCAGCACGGTACACCCGGGCCGCCCCCGGGAGCCGCGCTCTTCCTGCCGCACAGGGAAGCCGAGGGTGACGTGCCGGTCCGCGGAGGACGCGCTGCTCCCTCAGAGAAGGCAGCGGTCCTGCGGGGAGCGCGGCGCCGCTTCCTCACCGCCCTCTCCGCACAGGGCTCCAACAGACCCCGCTCAGCCCGCACCGACCGCCCCCTCCGCGCAGCCCTTCCGCGACACGCGGCCGGCGGCACCGACTGACCTGGCAGAGCAGAGCGGAGAGGAGAGGAGCGGCGCGGTGCTCCGAGCCCCCGCTGGCTTTGTGCGGGGCTGCGGACGGCGCAGCCCGGGCTCGCCGCCCCTCCTGCCGGGGCCGCCTGACGGGGGTGGGGAGGGGGCGGCGCGGCCACAACCGGTTCCAGCCGCCCCCCCGCCAACCACGTGACCTCAGCCGCGGCCCCGCCGTGGCCAATGGGAGCGCGGGAAAGGCCGGGGGGCGGGGCCCGGTCCCGGACGGAGGCGGGGCAGGAGGGCGGGCGGGGCGGGGCTGAGGGAGCTCTGCGGAGTGCGGGGAGCACAGGGGGGACGGCACAGGCGGGCTCTGAGGGGCACGGTGGAGGGGGGGGGTTCGGGGGCGGCTTGCTGCCGCCTGCGCACGGCGGGGGAGCTCTCTGCCCTACCCACCTCTCCCGAGGGCCAAGCCACCAGCGTTTCCCCGCGCCATCGCCCCGGTAGCTACCTCAGAGAGCGCGGCGCTGCTTCCTCAGCGCTCTCCCGACAGCGCGGCGCGACCCCGCTTCCTCCAGCCTCCAAGACCTCCTCAGGAGCGCGCGTCGACCGCCCCTTACCACCGCCACCACACACCCCTACCGCACTCCCGCTGGCCCCGCGCCCCCTCGGCCGCCAGCGTGCACTAACCTGGCCGAGCGCTACAGCCGGCTGCCTACCCCTTGTTGCGGGGCTGCGAGCGGCGCTGCCCGGGCTCCTCTTCGCCTGCCCGGGGCCGCTGACAGCGCGGGGGAGGCGGGGGAAGGGGCGGCGTGGCCCGCAGCCGAATCCAGCTGCCCCCGAGCGTACCGGGGAGGGCGCGACCACGTGACCCGCCCGGCTGACGCGTCATCCCGCGGCTCAGGCCCCGCCCCTCCGCCGCCGCAGCCAATCAGAGGCGGGCGGGCAGGGCGGGAGCGGCGCGCGCCGTTCCCTCGAAAGCCTCGGCGCTGAGGGAGAGCTCGCTGGCCCCCGGGGCTGGGAGACGCCGGGCACGGTTCGTGTGAGGTGCAGAAAGGTTTTGCTGAGGGGATTTAGGCTTCTGCTGCCATCCGCACACTCTTTGAGGTTACCTCATCCCCATCCGTGCCCCCCCCATACCCAGTCTGGGAGTATAAGTGTTGCCCTAAGGATAGGGAGCTCTGCTTCCTTAAGGTTTACTGCGGATTAAGCTGGCTGTAAGGCAGCACCGAGGACACGATGGATTTTATTTTGTGGTGTAAGAGGGCAGGTGCTATGCCGGTATTTAGGGGCTTTGACCTCACTTGTGTTGCTGGTGGCCGTTTGCCCCTGTGTGCTTTCCTGAGGGTGTCCCAGCCCTGCCCTCAGGCTTCGGCCTCTGTCACCCACTGAAATGTGGGGTGGCAGGAGCCCAGCATGCCCCACATCCCTCTTGGGGCTTTCCAGGGACATCCCCTGCTCTTCTAAGGGCTCTGTCTCTTTCTCTGTCCGCGTCTGGTTGCCCCCATGCTCGGCCCCAAGAACCAAAGTCGCTGTCGTTCCACGCTACAGCTAAAAACATCTTCACGGCAATAGTGCCCAGGCAAACCCAAGTGGGAATGCCCACACCGGAGCTCTGAAGCTGCAGGCAGAATGTAAGTGTGATATTTACCTTTGTTTGGGGGTGGATGTTGCGTGAAGACCCCGGGGAGACTTGCTGCACCAAAAGGTGTTGCTGCATTTGGGATCACAACCTCCCTGAGACCTGATTTTTATGGCAACAATTCCCGCTGGAATTGGCCCAACAACACATTAGCAGGTGAAGGGAAACTGCTTTCCTCTGTGTTTTTGTGGTGCTCTGTTCAGTAGCTGAGCTATGAAGGTGTGATCATTTCGCCAGTTCCTCCCTCTGTGCAGGGAAACAATTTATCCCTTCTTGTGTTGCGAGATAGCGCTGTTACATGAGTGCTGTAACATTTTGTTGTCCCTCAGTCTACCATTTAAAGAGAATGCTATTTTCAGTTTTTCCGTGCCCTGCAGATCTAGCTGTGTTCCGAAGTAATTTGTGACCATTCCACTGGGCGTGGTGGGGAAAATTGATGTTCAAATCTGAAGCTCTATATCGGAAAAGTGTGTAATGCATCTCAACTGCTGAGGTCTCTCTTGGTGCTGCAAGCTTCAAGGAAAGAAAGGTAGGGGGAAGCATGCAATAAAAGGGAATTATAGCTGAAAGCAGCTCGTTTTTAAGTGAAAAGGATAAGAGGGATTCCTCTGGGTAAGGAGGAGGGAGGGTTGGTGGAAGGCGCTTGTTGGAAAGCGGTTCCCTCGTTAAACACAGATGTGAACTACTCCAGTTACAAACCCTTGGCATTTAGGAAAACTTTAGGAGCCATCACTTTTCCAGGTGTGTTTGCTACTGAGTGAACAAAGAGGATAAAGAAACTTTAGAGAAAATGGTTTTTAGAAAAGCAATTGTCTACTTGTTTTCTCTTCCCTGTTTTTAAGATTTATTCATTCAAGGAATTTGTTGTAAAGCAGGGATAGGGTTGAACACTTTCAAACATGAGAGTAAAGTTGGTGTGTTCAACTTTAAAAATTTGATGTCATGCCAGGCATATTATAAAGTTGTACCGTTAATTTTTTGTTAAAAACTAGATAGGTAACACTTGGTCTCATTCAGCCCTGGTGTTAATTAAAAAAAAAAAAAAAAAAAAAAAAAAAAAAAAATTTAAAAAGGCTTTATTTTGTCAAACTGATATTGCACTTCCTTCCATAATTCACCGTAGCTAAAAATTACAATTTAGGCCCTAAATGGATTCAAGAAATACTCACGTGTTTAATTCATTAAAGATGTACATCAGTGTCGAGTAAGTAGGGAAAGGGTGAGATGGAAAATACTGTTTTATGTTGACTCACTTAACCTGAAGAAAAGCCTACATTTAATTAAGCTTGCCAGCACACTTTCTTTTTTCCCCTCCCTAGGGAGTTGCTTCAATATGGTTGGGTCAGATAAGCTCAGACTTTGCCATGATGCAGCAGACAAGTCTCGGCTACTCTTTAAGAGCAGACAGAACTGTACAGTAATTAGAGCACGTGGATCAGTTTGTAGAACTTTTCTTAAATGTCTGTCCAAAAGGTTAAGGTTGATGATCTGCTTTGCTTAAAGAAAGGGGGAAAAAAAAAGGGAAATGAGGTTTTATATTATAAAATATAATACAAATAATATTTTTGCTGTTTGCAAAACTCCCAAAGAGATCCAGAAAGACAAGGTTATGAGATCTGTTTCCAGTGGGCAAGCCCAAGCTCTCTTTAAACCATGTGTGCACCTGCTGGAAAGCATGTCTTTTTTTTCAATAAAAATTAACGAGGTGAATGAGAATTGCTAATACTTAACTAGAGGATAAAATGTTCTGTCTTTACTCTGGCAGTGATGCTGTAGTGATGAAGCCCCAGAGCAGGAATGAAAGAGCCAAAAGAAAATGCTAAAGGTTCATGGGCAATCTGCCCTCTAACTGTTTCCTTGCTCCCTGGAATGAAGCTGCCTGGAGGTGCTATAGGTGGAATATCAAAGCAGTCTGGAGGCTTTTCTGGCTGAGATGTGAAGCCCTATGGGACTGCAGTGATTTTGATAAAGAATGAGACAAATACTTGTCCAAGTGCAGGAAATAAGTGGTTGAGGTCAATGTTTACAATACACTGACAAACTGTCTTGGGTTATGGAACCAAAAATGTATATTTATTCTATTTCATCTGTTGAAATCAGTTGGGGAGATGTTTTTCTTTATCTCTTGTAACTCTGGGGGAAGTGAGGTAGGTGCCTTCTGATAATGGGGCAGCTGTTCAAACCAGGTGGGGCAGTGTTTCTTATCTCTGTCACCACCCATTCTCCCTTGGGGGATATCTGCTGCTAATGGGCCATTAAGGCTCACTAAGAGCATGACATATTCCATTGTGAGATGCTTCACCCAGTGGGAGAAGCCAACCATTCCTACCTGGATAAAAACTGAGACCTGGGAGCACCAGGAATCTGGTTCCACCGGATTCCTGGAGGAAGATCAGACCCTTCTCTCTCAGGATCATCTCTGCTCCAACAGAACCACCTCTGCCACTCCAGGAGGACTCACTGCTTCAAACACCCTGACCAACAGAGTGTCAGGTTGTATTGTTCCATTTATTTTATTTTACCTTTTTTTTTTTTTTTCCCCCTCTCTTCTCCTATTAAATTGTATCTCTGACTGGGAGTTTCACTGGTTTTGTTTTCAAACCAGCACACAAACCCATGCTAAAAAGGCACTAGGAAATGTCTTCAAGGTTTTCTGTCTGTTTCTGTAGCCAATGGACTATTTTCTTCAGCTGCCAGAATTATAGATTCAACCTATAATCAAGCTTCATTGATACTGCAAGCAGCTCTAGAGATTGTGAGCATCAAATTGCAGCTGTGAAATGCTTCCTCTTTCACTGCATTGGGTTCTGGTGAGCTGGTTTTACTGACGCCAGTGCTGATGACAGCTGAATATTCAGATGAATTTCACTCCTCATTTTATTGCACTTGGTTTTTCTGCAGTTGTTCTGGGTCTGGTGGGTAATTATGAATAAAAATAGCTAGTGAAACTGTGCAAATGAAGGCACGCAG
Source organism: Phylloscopus collybita (assembly GCA_027886175.1). Lineage (NCBI taxonomy): Eukaryota > Metazoa > Chordata > Aves > Passeriformes > Phylloscopidae > Phylloscopus > Phylloscopus collybita. Next base: position 30,608,716 of record JAJNNQ010000013.1, on the reverse strand, counting down.
TGTCAAATTAATGTTCTTTGATCTTTTGTAGAATCACTTATCGTTGAAAATACGCTTCTGAGAACATTGCTGTGTCACTCCCTAATGTGAAATCTGAACAGTTTATGGGCACTAAAGAAAAGTGATGCTAAGGGATGGGAAAAATCTCAAGAAAGAGCCATGCTGTCAGCATGGCAGAAGCCTCTTGGTCTCATGGAGACTGATGAGAAAGGATTATTGGAAAGAACACCCACTGTGCATTGGTGGTTTTGCTGTAATGTTCTTTGTAGCACAGAATAATTTATTTTTCTCTGTGGAGGAGTCAGCAGTTTAACATCAAAAGCCAGCAGGCCAAGGGAGGTGACTCTGCCCCTCTGCTCTGGTGAGACCCCACCACCTGCAGTGCTGTGCCCAGCTCTGGGGTCCCCAACAGAAAAAGGGAGAAGTTCCTCTTGGAACAAGTGCAGAAGGCCATGAAGGTGCTGAGAGGGCTGGAGCACCTCTGCTGTGGGATAAATGAGAGAGCTGGAGTTACTCAGCCTGAGAAAAGAAGGTTTCAAGGAGGCTTTGGGGTCCCTTTCAGTCCTCAGGGACTTCAGAGCCTCAAAAGAGGCTACAAGGATTTGCTGGAGAGGAAGGGCATTTTGTGATGGTGGAATGGTTTGAAAGAGAGGAGATTTAGACAAAATGTTAGGAGGGAATTCTTTACCTGGAGGTTAGCAAGACACTGGATGCTGGGGGAAGCTGTGGATGCCCTGTCCCTGGAAGGGCTCACGGCCAAAACTGTTCTGGGACATTTGTTTAGGTTGTTTTTTTTCCCCCCAATTTTGATTCTTCTCTGCCCTCTCTCTCCCATCCTCCCAGTCCCAATTTTTATATGGAAATGAAAATTAAGATATTCTTAATGCTTTTTTTCATGTTCTCTAGAGCTTTGCAACGTGGGCAATGACAGCATTTAGCATCACCAAATAAAAAGTAACAAAGTAACAAGTAAAAAATATAAAATGAAACCCTCTCATGACTGCTATTAACAATAACCAAATTTGTAGCAGGAAAATTAGGAGTTTCACTTCCTTCTGTCAAAAGTTCATTCACTTTCAAACACTGGTAATTATTATGGATAATTTGGCATCGGTGATAAGCAATGTTACAACAAAAAGTTTTCAAAAAAAACCCCCACAAAAACCTCAAGTGCCAGTAGAATATTGCAGGCATTAAGTTTTGACTTGAAATGTGACTTAGTCTTGAGGCTGTCAGCATTTGTTTCTTCTGAGCTGGTTTATAGTTTCTGAAATGAAACATATATAATTTGGGAGGGGTTAATTTCATGATTGTTTGCTTGTTTGTTTGATTTTGGGGCTTTTTTGTTTGGTTGGTTTTGGTGGTGGTGGATTTGTTTGTTTGTGAAACACTTGAAGGACTCAAGTACCACACAGTCACAGCACCACTTTTAAGGTAGTCAAAGTCAATTGCAAATGGGAAACTTTTTAGGCTTTAATGTAACTAGGATAAGTTTTATATTTTTGTATGTAATTATAAAATTGAGGTTATATACATAGCTTTGTTTTATTTTTGTAAATATGAATGTATATTTGGTGTTCTGTGAACTCCTAGCTCTCTTTACACGCCAGTTATAAGCTGTTCTCTTGTGTTCTTGCACTAAATCTCCTTGTGTTACTATTTCCATCTTGTTATCTCTGGAATTGTACTCCTATGCTAGTTTTCCCAGCAGAACCCATTTCACTGTGTAAGAGACAGTGAAAATGGTCAGAAAATGAAGAGCAGTTGTGGGATATGACACAGCTAATTTTTTTGTTTTTTGTTTTTTTTTTTAATCTCAAGAACAGGGAGGCACACCTTAAGATAAGGAGAGACAGCTTTCCTGTGACAGAAGGAAAGTTTGACCCTGCTGTCATTTAAAATCCCATTTCAAAGGTCGTGTTTGTGTTTGAAATGAAATGTGAGGCTGAACTTTATGCTCTGCCAGATAACAGCAGTAGTGGTGCAAGTGCTTCCTTTGAATTCTGCAGGTGAGGAGCAGCTCCAGCATGGGCTTGTGGTGTGTGGTGGTGCCCAGAGTTTTGCAGGGGAGAAAGAAAATGAGGTTTTCAGTGACCTGTGTGAACACCAAAGGGCCCAGCAGGGCCTGAAACTTGCTGCTTATTGTCTGTTGGCTCTCTCTGCTTCCAGACTCAATGTTTCTTGAAGTGTGCCTCTGCTGAATATACCCCAATAGGGAGAAAGTAAATGGGATAAATCTAATTGGGGGAAAATGTTGGCTTTTCCTGTCCTCCACCACCTGCGTTTCTCCTCCATCTGCCACACATACTCCTAATGACAGAGAAACATGCTTTAAGTTTCAGTTATTGACAACAAAGTCTTTAAAAGTAGACTGAAATAGCATCTTCCTTTTTATAGTTATGAAATAAGTATCAATTCCTGTGTTTACTACAACACCCAAGCTTTTTTGCACCACTGTTGTTCCTGGAAAGGCAGCCATACCACAGAGACAGTTTCTTTCTTGGGAGCAAAGGTCAGCCTGAGGAGAAGTTGAGGGTGTCCCTGCCTTAAGCCAGCCTAACATCTGGCTGCAGCATTTTGGCTCTGCTCCAGCTGCTCCTGCACTCCTGTCTGCCCTTTGTACTCCCTCTGGCCCTTGTCCAACAGTTCACTGAACTAGGACAGCTCTCTGTCAGAAAGTTGGGGAGGTTTGCTTTGGGTTTTGTTTTGTTTTGTTGCTGGTTAGTTGGTTGGTTTTTAGTGAGGTGAGTCTTCTGTTGGATCAATGGGCTGAAACAATTCAGATTCAGTTTGGATGAATGTTGGAGCTGTCTTGGTTTAAGTGAGGACATCAGCAGGCAGAAGCTGAGCTGTCCTTAGCTTTTAGGGAGCTGCTTTTTGTGGCAAAGAGCAGCTTGAGCAGATTTATCACTTGATTTTTAAAACAGAGGGTGAGCCACCTCAAAGTGGACTTCTGAGGGGAAATGTGAGAACGTGGCACTTACTTACACTTACTCACACTTACTCTGTATTCTTAGCTCTCTCTCTTGTTCTCAGCCAGTAACTCTTGTAAACAAAACATTCATATTCTGCCCACAGCTTTGGAAATATCAAAAAAATAATTATTTTTAAAAAAAATTAGTAAGGTTAATAAGATACAACCAAGAAAGCTTTTTGAGTAATTCTCACTCTTACTCTCCTTGCTGGGAAGAGGAAAGAACTCTCATTTTCAAACTTTTGGGGATAGATACAGGTAGATGTAACTTTAAAGATGCCAACATCCTTTGCTGAGTCTGACATGTGAAGCTGTTCTCAAGCTTGCCATTTACCTTTTAGTCCAAGCTTTCAAAGTTAAGAGCAAGCAATAGGAAAAAGCAAGATCAGTGATAGAAGACACATTGTACAGCTGAACAATGCACAGCATTGGTCTGACAGCAAAAACTGGTTTATCAGGTTCACTGCAGACAGGTACATAGGTAAACTCTTGAAACACTGCAAAAATCTATTGAGTATTGGATGGATACTGTCCCAACAGGACCAAAGCCAGTAAAATAAGAGCTGCAAAGTCTAGGCTGTAACTGGTGTGAGGTAGTGAGAACTCAAAGCCAGCCTGTTGCTTGGTGTGAACACTCTTTTATGTGGAAAAAAAAAAAAAAAACCACAGAAAAGCACTGAAAATCCTGGCCAGCTGCTCTCAGCCATGGGAGTAAAAGACATCCAAGTGTGCTGGAGTACTGGCCTGATTCCCAAGCCTGTGCCCATGGGCAGCACAGATAAAGCACAGACAGGCCTCAGATAAATGAGTGATTAGCTAAAATGTGTGAGCCTCTGTCCTGGTGCTGCTGGCAGCTCTCTGGCAGTGAGATTGCAGCTGCAGGGCTCAGCTGCTGCTGACAATCCAGGGAAAACTGCTTTTTTCCCTGGAAAAACTGCAGGAGGGCAAAACCTCCGTGCTGTATCGCAGCTCTTCCTCCAGGAACCTGACCCTGCTGAGGAGTTGGGTGAGGTGATGATGAAAAGAGTCCGTGGGGAAGGCTGCCAGTGAGGAGGAGCAGTGCTTGGGCAGCACAGATAAAGCACAGACAGGCCTCAGATAAATGAGTGATTAGCTAAAATGTGTGAGCCTCTGTCCTGGTGCTGCTGGCAGCTCTCTGGCAGCGAGACTGCAGCTGCTGCTCACAATCCAGGGAAAACTGCTTTTTTCCCTGGAAAAACTGCAGGAGGGCAAAACCTCCGTGCTGTATCACAGCTCTTCCTCCAGGGAAGCTCTTCCTCCTGCTGAGGAGCTGGGTGAGGTGATGATGAAAAGAGTCCATGGGGAAGGCTGCCAGTGAGGAGGAGCAGTGCTGCTGCCCCAGGCTGGCTGGTCACCCTGAACCCAGAGCAGCAGCACACAGAACACAGCAGGTTCCCTGTGGATGCCGCTGGCAGTAATTCTCACTCTTACTCTCCTTGCTGGGAAGAGGAAAGAATTCTCATTTTCAAACTTTTGGGGATAGATACAGGTAGATGTAACTTTAAAGATGCCAACATCCTTTGCTGAGTCTGACATGTGAAGCTGCTCACAAGCTTGCCATTTACCTTTCAGTCCAAGCTTTCCAAGTTAAGAGCAAGCAGTAGGAAAAGGCAAGATCAGTGATAAAAGACACATTGTAGAGCTGAACAATGCACAGCATTTTTGCACAATTTGTGCATTATTTGCAAAATGCACAGTTTTGAGGTGGCAGGAAGTATCTTTTTGTTGCACCTTGCAATTCTCTGGGCTGCCAAAAAAAAAAACTTCTGTGATTTGCAGGGAGGTGATCTGAGGCACCCAGAGATGCTGTCAGCAATTGCCTTGGGCTCAGACTGTGTTGCAGAGAGGCTGCTCCAGAAACAGCACCCACCTATTCCCAAAGTGAAAGAGTATTTGCCTTTAAATTCTGGCAGAATTGAATTATGGTCAGTTAGGCACTATACAAAACTTTCATATTTCTAAAGTACAGATGAATGGGTAGCATTGAGCAGTAAAATGAGAGCAGAGAAATGATCTCAGTATCAATGGCATGCTTGTGGCATTTTCCTGCTCTCTTCTAGAATGCAGCTATAATTATTTCTGCTGTTTTCATTCAAAGTAATGATGCACAAATAGTTTTGGCCCTCAAGAACTGAACCAGCTTCTGAGATTATTAAACCAGAGTTCCAGTATCCTGCAGGCTCAGAACCTAAGCTGTGTAAAAGGATAATAAGAAACTCAAAGGATTGGGTTTGGAGACTAAACATTCACCCTTGTTCACTGGAACTAGAATCACAGAATGGTTTGGGTTGGAAGGAAGCTTTAAAGGACACAGAACCATAGCATGGCTGGTGTTGGAAAGGGCCTTTGAAGACCATCTCATCCTGCAGGGGCACCTTGCACTAGATCAGGGTTCTCAGAGCTCCATCCAGTTTGGCCTTGAACACTTCCAGGGATGGGGCATCCACAACTTCTCTGGGCAGCTTGCTCTAGTGCCTCACTAATTCTTGATGTCCAATCTAAAGCTATCCTCCTGCAGTTTAAAACCATTACCCTGTGCCCTGTTATTACAGGCCCTGGTAAAAAGTGTCTCTCTCCACGTTTCTCACAAGTCTCCTTAAAGTATTGAAAGGCCACAATAAGATCTTTCAGACTGATGAATACTGGGAATCCAAGAGCAGAAACCTCTTTCTCAGCAGATCTCAGGGCTGTGTGCATGCAGCCAAAATCTGTGGTGATTCTTAAATGCTGACTGAAATGAGGACTCCTCTAGGGAATGGAATGGGTGTATGAGGCATCTGCAAAATCCCAGGGGTGGAATTGCTGGGGGGATTTGGGATGGAGCAGGCTGCTTCTGAGACAGGAGGCTGCCTTGTCTCAACAAACCCTTAGGTGAGCTTTCTAATTCCTTTATCCAATGGATCTCCTGCCAAGGATCCTGAGCCACACCAAAGATCAGGCTAGATCAAATCAAAGCAATTGAAAAGCCAGTAAATTAACCAGAGTTTTGCATATTCTGAAGTGCAGTTTGTGACTCGTGCATAGGAATTATCACACCCAGTGTGAAGTAGAAATAAAGTTTATTTGTTTTCAAACCCTCTTGAGGACCAAAGGGAATAATTCAATTAAAGCAGGAAAAGAAAAGGAGTCACTACCAAAAAAAAAAAAAAAAAAAAAAAAAAAGAGACAGAGACAGAAAATTCCTTGAAAAAAAAATACACATTGGGAAAGAGTACAACATAAATCCAAAGCAAGGGGAACTGACCTTAAAATGTTGTGGCTATTCGGTCACTTATTTCCTGTTTATTTATCTTTGCTTTATTTTGCAACATGCTCCAGACTTCGAGAATTTTCTGATATAAATAAAGAGGTATGTTTTTTGGATCACATAACTTCCCACACAGCAGATGTTTCTACAAAAAATAAGTAGTCAGAAAACCCTTTTTGTTTCAACAAGGAAAGTATTTTTCAAGCTACTGTAGAAACGAAACAAAGATATCTTGTTTTTCCAACTTGCAGAAACCGCCTGCACCACTCAGAGATGGTTTCATATTTATTAACTGAGTTCCAGCACCTTTCACGAAATGTTTTAAAATTAAACATTGGAGGTTCTGGAGTAGAAAAGTTTTTGCCAGCAAAACAAACTCGTGTGTTTTAAAGACTAATTTTGTGCAGCAGGTTTTCCCCCAGAAGTGGCAGATGAGCTCTACCCCTCCTGTCCTGCCTGTGCACCTCCTACCCTGCGTGACCAAGATCCTGCTCTGCACCCCTGCACCCCAAGAACAAGTGGCATAACAAAACAGATATTTTAATACAGCAGAATGAAAATGGGAATAAGGACAGTCAGCAGATCCTGAATCCCTTCAGGTGCTGGGAATCTGGCTTGCAAATGACATAGGACAGCCTCATGATGAATTCTTCCTGTGTCAATACAGTCCAAAACCAGTGTACAGATTCAGAATGTGCTGGAAAGCAGGAAAATACAAACAAACTGCCTAGATAAGTAAACCTTGACTTTTCTCAGAGCACTGGGCAAAAAAAGAAATTAAGCATGTTAAAAAAAATAAAGCAAAATTATCACTAGCTGAGAGGCCAGCAGGGAGAGAGACTTGAACAGAGACCACTGAGCTCCTGTGGAAATGCTGTGCCCTGGGTGATTTGTCACCTCTAGTTGCCCAGTCACAGATAGGTCACAGCCTCAGCTTATGGACAGCAGCTATATTTAAAAACACCACTCTGACTTTGCACTGAGAGCAGTTTTGTGATAAGCTCAGGAACCAGTGAAGCTTCGTGACTCATGGCCATCCTGACTTCATTATCTGCCCATTAGCACACATCAATTAATAGCTGTAATATCATACTTTGTTTACTCTGCATCTTATCTCAGGGTTTCGTCCTCCTGCCCTTAACTGTTTTGTAATCCCTGTGTGCAGTGGGACTGTTTGCACAACATGGAGGATTATCCATGGGAATAAATTGTTATCTGGAAGGCATGTCCATAAGTCCTCTGCACTCCACTCAGCTGTCCCCAACTCCACAAGTGATTTTTTTAATTGCTAAAGGCCTGATCCAACATCTGTATCCATCAATGATTTAATGACTTCTGCACTGAATGACTCTTTAAAGGGTTGGGGACATTGTAGATTCTGGAGGAAAGGAAAGGAAAGGAAAGGAAAGGAAAGGAAAGGAAAGGAAAGGAAAGGAAAGGAAAGGAAAGGAAAGGAAAGGAAAGGAAAGGAAAGGAACCAGTCCTTATTGCAGGTCAGCAAAGCCTGCAGGGCCAATATAAGTGTGTGAGCCTTCAAATTCAGAAGATTTGAGATCTTAACTCTATTTTTTTGATGTTTGGCTACTTTATGACCATAAACTGCTACACACTGCTTTATGAGCAGTAAAAAACCTCTTTTACTGTCATTGCCAGAATTCAAAAGGCAAGGGGAAGTAATTGTCATTGTTTACATCAGGCATTGCCTTTCAACTATGGTGTTAAGAGAAAAAATAAATATAAAAAATAAAAATTAATCAGTATTTTCAGAATGAAAATAGGAATAATCAGTATTTTTTCCTTTTGAAGTGCGTAATCATTGTATCTTCTTTATCTCATGGTGCGATTGCATCTTGCACAAACTGCAGATAAACTTTAGATAGATATAGATAAAATCTGGAAGACAAAATCTTAAAATTGGAAGACAAATGAAGAGTTCATGTGAGCTGATGCTTTGGAAGGAGGTTCATTTGTCTTTAATCATAGTCAGATTGCAAAGAATAGAGATGACTGCTATTTTTCCCAGACGAAATGCTGCACCCTATTTGGCAATTCTAACAGCAGCAGCATCTTGGATAGAGGTAACAAAGGAACTATGGAGTGTGAAGACTGGCTTGAGAAAAGCTGCCAACAATTTTCCCTGTAGAGGAGGAAGAAAATATGCTGGCATTAGGGATTCAGTTATCAGTGGGAAAGGTTTTGCAGAGACAAAAAATATAGGATTTGCTTGCAAGTTTGTGGCCCTCAATCTCAGAGGTGCTGCACAGAGACATATCCTTATGGATACTGCTGGTGTAATGTGAATAACTGAGAAAATGGTGCTTGGTTTTAGGACTGAGTGTACTGTCAGCACAAAATGCACAGCTTTAAACACCAGGAGTTCTCTGCTGCAACACAGGCAAGTTCCTTCAGTTGCAGGGGAACTCTGCTGGTGGCCAGCAAGGGGAGAACTTCTGTCCTCTTAATCCCCAGTTCAACCCATCTGCTTGCCATGGCCTCTCTGATTTTACTCCCTTGGCAACCATCTTGTTGGATCTCTTCAGCTCTTCCTCATCCATCCAGAGCATGACATTGCACTTTCATAGTACAAATTCACCAGTCAGCACCTAAGTGACACTTCATTGGCATTGGATTCTCTTTTAAAGAGAATCAGAATCTCTCTTTTAGAGACCATCAGCACCGTTTTGCCAGTTGAGTGGCACAGACCTATCCCCAAACAGGAGCCAGATTCTTGCCTGAGTATTGCTGCACACAAGTTTCCAGCCCCACAGTGGCAAGGTGTGCTGGGTGTTACCCCTCTGTGATAACACCCCTGAGTGATAAGCATCTGGGGCACACCTGTGCAGGAACCTGCAGTGGGTGGCCAGCAGAGCCCCAGCAGAAACCCTGCCTGGCTTTCTGGAGGCTGCCCCGTGGATGGAAAGCCCAGCTCGTTGCCAGCATGAAGTCAGACTTTTCCAAGGTCCTTGTAAGGTGCTCAGGGAGCTGGTTTCCAACAAGAAGGCAGGAAGAAACAGCCTCTATTTTAAGGAGATTATCTTCAACAAAGGTTTGTCAAGAGGAAATACAGCGAAGGCTGAAGCCAAGGCACATGTTCCTGTGACCCAGTTACCTTCCAGAAACCCAGGCAGGACAGAAAGAACCCTGGCTTGTAGCTAAAGAGAGCTGCTGAGCATTAAGACACAGTAACCTGATTAATTTATTCCCCCAGTGGATAATTACTAGCTCTTTCTTTTTCTTGCTGCAAAGTAGCAGCCAAATGATGGTGCTGATTTTAATTAACTAGCCAATGGGAGGCTGGATGGGGTGAGGAGAGATTTCATACAAAAATTAATTAATGCTCTGACCTAGTTTAAAGTGTTGCTGAAGTGGAAATTGGGGGGAAGCTGGCATCAATCAGTTATGGATCTTTTCACATCCTTTTTACCCATCAGGTAATGAGTCTCTTCCCATGTGATCCACAGCACTTCAACTGGCAACCTCAAAGAATTGAGTGAACACACCAGAAATAAGTAATACCCAAGGCAAACATATTTTCCTCTTTATGAACAGACCTGAGCTAGAAAAGGAAAAGGAAAAGGTCCTTCTTTCTCAAACCAAGCCCCTGGTTTATTGCTGAGCTCAGCTCAGGGCACGTAATGAGTAACAGAAGCTCTGCTGTTCTAACCGAACTATAACCATCTCTGTGTTTCTTCCTTTTGTCTTCCCAAATGTGTTTTAATCCTCTCAGATTAATAACTCTTCTTTGGTTTATTTTCCCAGTACTGAAAATAAGGCACTTTGGGATTTTATTTAATCTTTCTGTTTCTTTGGGAAGGAAAAGATGATTTCACTTAGTGATCATCTGTAAATTCCTGCTATAAAAGCAGATTCTGCCTCGTTTCTGAAAACCAGGGTTCTCTGCAGCTCTTGCCACAGGCACACAGCAATTTATGACCAGCAAATCACTTTTGCAAGCTGATGCCAAAAAATGCATGACATTGATTATTGCTTTAGTATTCTTCATGGGTTGTGCTCTGCTTTGCATTGTCCTGTCTTGAAAAGTTATCATCTGGGCAGGCAGCATAACCACATTGGGGAAGAAATTTTAGAGGGGAAGAGGTTTTAGTTCCCTCCACTTTCCCAAGCAGGAATACAAGGCACAAGTACATGAAATGAATTTACCAAGATCACAGTAGTGCAGTCAGACCATCCCATCCTTTGCCCATTTGTCAGCATTGTAACATCTTCCTCTCAGCTGGCAAAGTGCAGCTTTAGGATTATTGCAGTTAGAAGGTCACAGAAAGAGAGCATTTTAAAATTCGTGTTTTAGGTGGACTCCAGTCTTGCAAGAATCTCTTCCTTTCCATAAACAACTTCATCGGGGTGGTTGGGAGTCAGGTCCTGCACCCAAACATTGTGCAATGTTGACTCACAAAGCAAGCAGTTCTGTTTAAGTCACTGCAAATCAATGAATCACTGAAGCAAACTCTTATCTGGCAGCTGAGCAGCACATCCCTGTTTTGGTATCCAGAGGTAAGTGGAGCCTCACAGCCTTTTCTAGGTCACTTCACTAAAACCCCATAAAATTCATCCTCTGCAAATCACAACATGTTTTGTTGGAAGCCTGAGACAACTGCTTTCTGGGAGGCAGGAATTACACTCCCTTGGGATCTGACTTCTCCATAAAATGCAGCCCAATCCTCTGTGGGGAACCTTTCTGAATCCTATTAAAACCTATTTTTAAGGACACACCAAATACCTATTTTGCCCTTTTTCTGCAGGGACAAGTAAAGAAAGTATTCAAGAAACATCAGGGCTGGAGAGGATTAATGAGCTGTGGCCCTGCCTCCAGCGCCTGGTTTGGGCTGGGGAGGCAGTTTGTACACACAAGAGGAGGGAGAGCCAGGTACAGCTGGCATTAGGAATTGATCAATGCTCGTGTGTAGCTTTGGGCATGGGGGAAATTAGCTTCTTGCTGCTGTGATTTTGTCTTAAGTAAGGGACCAATCCCTGTCCCCAATAAGGGCTTTCAAAGCAGAGCCTAAAAGACTTAGGTGCTGGCTTGTAGGGAAGCTAGGCTGCCCACCTTCAGCCATCTGTGTTGTTTTTATTTTAAATATTGCTGGGGTTCCCTTTCCTCCTCTGTAGTGAATACAGAATGTTTTGGAATTGAGCTCTGCCACTAAAATTGGAGAGCACTGAATGATGGTGATTGTCCACACGGGCACTTCCTGAACACTGGACTGTGATGCTTGTTGGGGCTTAGCTCCACAGCAGTCTCCTTTGACATGTCCTTGCACAAGATTTCCATGAGCATGGCTGAGCCTTGTCCTGGAAATAAACATCCCTCAGCGATTCTTCTTGTCTTTTTTTACAGGTTTTGTACTTTTTGTTTACACGTTGGTGCTTGATGAACCTCTGAGCTCAAGGCAATATGATCTCCTACCCCTCCCCTCCAGGAGGGATGCAGGGGGACTGAAGGAGCAGCTGCTTAGAGATTCCTGGCAGAGAATCTTGCCCTTGGCACTCTGACTCAAGGCACATGGTCGTGTAACACACCCACGGGCACCTGGCTTGTTTACAGACACTGGCAACTTCAGCTCAGAGTGCTCACAAGCATCCAGCAGGATCCTCTTGGTGGCCTCCTTTGTGAAGAGTGTCACAGCTTTAGTGGCAGCAACAAAGCCCTGGCGTGACCAGGAGGTAAATGTGACAGCAGCCACCAGCCTCTTGAAGGGCAGCTGAAAAGTTGACAGAGCCAAACTCTCCCTGGTGGTGGGAGGTGGAGTGATAAGAGGCAAAGATCACAAACTGGAGCTTGGGATGTTGGGAAAACCTTCATCGTGGGGAGAATGTGCAGCCCTGGAGGGATTGGGGGAACCTCCATCCTTGGAGGGGGTTCAAGTTTCTGCTGGACAAAGCCACAGCAGACCTGATTTAACAGTGGCAATCATCCAGGAGGATGGGATAGAGAGTGACTTCCAAAGGTCCCTTCCAGCCACACACTCACGGGATAACAACCTCCCTGGTGGCATTTGCTGTGGGAAGACTTAGGGCAGAGCCTGTGGATTTGTAACTGTGGGTCTGAGCCTGGGAGGAAGGAAAACCCAAATGGCAGCAGATGACCAGCTGGCTCCCAGGTGTAGCCACGGTTCGTGCTTGCCATGTTTTGGTTTCAGGGAATTCTTTCCCAAGAGAACTTAACTGGTAAACAAAGCCACGTTATTATAAATTAAGATCTTTTTCTACATGTTTTCACAAAGGAGGGACTTTACTTGATAGTCTCTTCAAGTGGCCAATGAGTCTAGGAGTCCCCACCTCTAAGGTGGGTGCATTTGTAGAAAGGTATAAAATAGGTTTAGAAAATAAACTGGCAGCTCCTCCTGTGAGGATTCTGCAGCTTTCTAAATGGACTTGTGTCTTCTTTTGCATCCAACAGCGACACCCACGTACCTCTCGTGCTGTTCCACCAACAAGTGACCCCTCCAGCCTTTCTCCAGACATGGGGCAGCTGCAAGGACAGTTCTGTGGGGTGAAAACACTCCTTGCAGCAGAGGATCCACTAAAGATACAAGCAGACAGACATTTTCCCCACTTTTGATGTTGCCAGAGGAGGCTGGGGGAGGAAAGAGCTGAAGTGCCTTGTGGTCAGCGAGCCTGCCTTTCTGTGCTAGCTAAAAATCAGTGTGGAAGCTCCAGTGTTGATTAAAACCCATATGCATCCTGTCCACATCTTACCTAAGTCTGTCTGGAACATATGCAGATGTACTTGCTTAAAGTTTGTGCAGAAATGTGACATTAACTTCCATGGCTGCACTGACTGAGCAGCTGTATTACCTGCAGAAATGGAATGCCATCCCCACAGGCATGCAGCATGGCATTTAAGGACTATTCTGGACATAAGTTTTCGTCCAAAAATGTATTACAATGCGTTTTTAAAAATAGCTAATATGTCAGGTCGCTAGTCTGTGGCATTTGTTGTGATGAATCAATGGTCAGTTATTTCTTGGCAGGGAAGTAAAAATTACTGTCTTGAGAAAGATTGGAAGAAAATAGCTTGTACAACCTAAAAGCTAAATGAGCAAGAGACCATGCAAACAACATCTCAATTATTTTTTGGGGTGGTGGGGAGCAGGGGAAGTGGAATAATTTAGTTTAAAGCATGCTAGGCCTTTGAGGAGGAAATTGGAGCACTCCAGAGGCTGCATGTGTCACGAGGAGGCAGCTACATGCTGGTCCTTGGTTTGGGCAGATTGAACCTTATTTGTAATTTTAAAGGCTTACACAACACACACACAAAAAAAAGTGTTTTCACGGGGAAAATTCAGATTAATCCTGCATCTTGGCAGCTGGATGGGTAATTGTTATTAGTGCTAATGCAAAAATCCACTGCACTTGACAGGATTCAAGGGGCACCTAAATGTACCATTAGCACTAAAAACTGTCAAATGAATGAATCAATATCCACGCTTACCCTGAGTGAGGTAATGCTTTTCCTGCTGGCAAAACTGTCAGTGAAACTGTCTGTCTGTTGCTTAGAAGTACCAAACAAATCTTTTTACCTCCATCTGACCTTTTAAATCAGAAATTAGAGCAAAGGTATATTTAATGTTTCAGTGGGATCTGTTACTGAATCTAATCTGCTGCTCTCTCACCATCAGGGTAACGTGGAATTGCTGACAACAGGAGCAGGGAGCAATCTTTGCATGGTGGGTTTCTGTCCCTGTGATTGTACCCCAGGTGAGAAGGGCAAATTTGGGCTGCCAGGGGTAGCTATTGGCAGCCTCCAGTGTAAGGAGGTTGCTGGCAGCAGCTTTTGGGCTGTAGAAGCCCATCCTTTGCTCACTTGCTGGCACAGGGCAGCTTGCCCTTTTTTGGCCTTGTCTGTGCTCTTCCATCCCGAGCCATTTTAGGGCAGAAGGGGCAGATCTGGCTGGGATGTGTTCCCTGCCCTACCTGTGACTGCTCACTTTTGGACATCAGATCTAGTCTGGCATTTTTAGCTCAGTGTCTCACAGGCTCTGGATGCTCTACTCAGGACAGGACTTCTGAAGGGAGTGTTTTCCCACTGTCCCTCAGGAAGTTCCCAGTAGGGGTATTCCAAGGATATTTTGCATTTTCTTGCTGCCTCATGTGTGGCTTGGTTGACTTTCAGTCCTTGGCAGCTCCTCGAGTTTGTGATTACAGTCTCATTTAACACCCTTTGCTATGGAAACTGGTACTAGTGCCAGGGAATTGCTAAGCAAATTCCAGTGCAGAGTTTATGAGGGCGAGGGAAGCATCACTAGACACGATGTTTTATGAGGGGAATGTGGAATTCTTTCCATATAAACCCAAAGGAGGAGGAAATGCAGGAAGGGAGGATGCATCTATTGCCAGAACAACGCTCTCACAAGGATCACGTAGCTGTTTTAATTTCTGGGACATGGAACATGCTGTACTTGCAAAAGACAAGATTTCACTCCAGTCTATGGGAACTTGCTATTATTTAGCAATTCCACGTTACCCTGATGGTGAGAGAGCAGCAGATTAGATCCAGTAACAGATCCCACTGAAACGTTAAATATACCTTTGCTCTCTAATTTCTGATTTAAAAGGTCAGATGGAGGTAAAAAAAAGATTTGTTTGGTACTTCTAAGCAACAGACAGACAGTTTCACTGATAGTTTTGCCACAGCAGGAACTGATCAACCTCTCCCAGCTTCAAGGGACTGGAGCTGCTGTGTGTGTACCAAAACTCCAGCTGGAGAGGCAAACAAGAGGAAGGAAGGAAGGAAGGAAGGAAGGAAGGAAGGAAGGAAGGAAGGAAGGAAGGAAGGAAGGAAGGAAGGAAGGAAGGAAGGAAGGAAGGAAGGAAGGAAGGAAGGAAGGAAGGAAGGAAGGAAGGAAGGAAGGAAGGAAGGAAGATGACCCCTGACAAGAAGGAACAATGGTATGGAAGTAAAAATAGACATTGTATAGAAACCATTTCAGTCCTTGCTTTAAGCATTAAAATTAAAAAAAGAAAACAACAAAACCCTCTGTGCTGTTTACATACAAGCTTCAGCAGTGATCTGGAGGCCTAAGTGCAGCTACTGGTTAGCTCCTCACTGGTCTTCAAAAACACACTACAAATGTCTTGGCTCGCTTGTCTGTACTGCTGCTGCTGTCTGGAATTTACTCCTGGCTTGAACTTTTCAGAGCTGCAGCAAAAATTGCCATGGGCAGCATCTGCTCTGAGTAACCTGGGTCAGAAGAATAGGACCAGCTGGAGCTTCTGGGGTATAATCAAGCCTTTTCAGTTTTCTCTTTGGTGTAGTTGAAGAATAGATATATATAGATATATAGATATATAGATATTTTTTTTTTTACAGGGATTCATTATTGATGCTGTGGCCATGCATCAGAAGCCCTCCTTGTGTACTGTTTTCCCTAGAGATGATCAGCCAAAAGCTGCTAAGCTTACCTTTGCCAGGTTGAATATGTATGACTTGCATAGAGAAGTTCATCTACTCCACTAGCCACTGAAAAGTGATACATTTTCCTCCAAAATGCCTGCATTCCAGAAATGCAATACTTCTTATCAGCTCAGTCATCAGGTGACTTGGAAACATTTGACTTTGTTCTTCTGGCTTTGGTTCTGAAAGCCTTGCAGTGCAGCCACTGAAAGTGTGCTTTGGTGGCTGTGTAACTTCCAGACAGGACTGTGGTGCAGAACAGGCAGAAGGCTGCTGCTTTTGCTCAGGTAGCTGAGTAGCAGACAGATGTATCCTACTTCTCATCTGTTTCTGATGCCTCTACACACAAATACCCCCCAAACCCCCATTTATTTTTGGAGAGGAGTTGTGGTGTGACAGGTCCTGGACCTGCCATCCCTTGATTTTGAAGGCCTGATCAAAACCAGAGACACAGGCAGCTCAGGCTCCTCAGATTTCAACCTATGTTCACGTGTGCTGACATTTTTTCCTCCATAATTGTTGTTTTTGTTAAAAAGGAAAGGAAAAGGGAAAGGGAAAGGAAAAGGGAAAGGGAAAGGGAAAGGGAAAGGGAAAGGGAAAGGGAAAGGGAAAGGGAAAGGGAAAGGGAAAGGGAAAGGGAAAGGGAAAGGAAAAGGAAAAGGGAAAGGGAAAGGGAAAGGGAAAGGGAAAGGGAAAGGGAAAGGGAAAGGGAAAGGGAAAGGGAAAGGGAAAGGAAAAGGGAAAGGAAAAGGAAAAGGGAAAGGGAAAGGGAAAGGAAAAGGAAAAGGAAAAGGGAAAAGGAAAAGGAAAAGTGGTAACAGGTTAACAAACATTGTTTGTTGCTGTCTTGGGATCAGGGACTTGGTGACAGCTCATGGAAACCTTCAGCAAAACACAAGCCTGCATTAGAGAGTACTTGGGATGCCCTCCTGGGGCAAAAAGGGTGACAAACTTCTCATTCCAAACCAGGTGATCCCTTACTAAAACCACAGTGGTATCCATACCTAGGCACACTGATCTTTCCCCTTTTTTTTTTGTTTTTGTATAAAGGGGAACAGAAATTCCCAGGCTGAGGAGCCTCCGACCACAGTTAACCATGTTTCATCCAAGCTACAACTGAAAATACAAGAGGAATATCTGTCAGTGTAACAGCCCTGAAGCACACTGACAAATTCTATGTATTGCACCCTGGTTTTAAAAGTGCTGAGAGGTCAGGACTTACAGATTGCATCACCCTTGGAAAAGAGGTCTCCACCCTGAGAATCTGCTCTATTCTCAGTGTAATGTGAACCAGTGACTGAGTCATCACAGCTTTGATTTTCATTTTCTTTTTTTTTTTCTTTTAGTAACTTGTTTTTCTTAATTAGAGGTCTCTGTGATCCAGCCAGTAGACAAATAATTGGTGTGATGTAACTGCAAATAAAACAGCATTCAGTACTGAGAATTGTGAGCATCAAAAACCTCTAAGTAGGCAGCAAGCAAGCTCTTAAAAATAGCTAATCTAAAAATAAAAGAATAGGGAGGGCACACTCCAGAAGAGCAGTTAAGGAGCTTACACTGGAGACTAAGAACAGCTCTCTATCTGCACAGTGTCTTTGCCTTTAGGCAATAAATCAGCCTTAGGCCAGAGGCAGGGTCTCTTCTGTCTCTGCTCACTTTCAGGGCTTAAGGCAGTCTGATATTTTTGTGAAAAATGACATTTCACCTTTTTATATTAATTGATAAGTTTAATAAAAAGAAAATAAAATAGACTAAAAATAGACAATAAGGAGACAAAAGAAGGTAGCTTCTCAGCTGAGGGTGCAAAGCAACACACACCCCATTCTAAATTCTTTGGTATTTAAAAGTCTTGGTGTTACATATTTCAATGAGCTAATGCATGATTCAAATATTCATTTTGGTTTCAAGACCCCCTTTAAGTATACAGTTTATTTATGGGACTCCACACAGTCTGGGGAGACATTGTAAATCTGTCTTCTGAAGATTCAGAACTCACAAAGGCTTAATTGCTCCTTATCAGAAATCTTCAGTTCAGGAATTCCAGACGTCCCTTCTGTCTTCTATCTAGTTGAGGAGTTAAAAAAAAAACAACCTCCATCTCTACTTTGTTACAATCTGAAAATATACCTCCATTACCTTTTTAAATTCCACAAATAAAAGAAAATACAGCACAACCTTCTCACACTATATGTATAACGTTCATTTCAATATTTGTGAAAAGCCAACTCCAAAATGTGCATTTATAACACTTTCATCTGAGGAACTCAAGGCCTGACTTCAGCTGTCTCAGGAGCTCAGCGTATGAAATCCTGCTCCAGCAGGACAGGGGTCTTGTGGGGTTCTCCTGCCTCAGTGCAAGCCCAAGGCTTCTGTTTTTCCTTCTCCTGAGCTGTGTGAGCACTGGGAAGGGAGCAGCAGGCTGAGCTGCAGCAGCCCTGGGAGCTGCATGGCTCTTCCTCCTCCTGAACAATGGACTCTCCATCCTTTTAGGAGGTCATGGATAAATTCAACTAGAAGCACAGCAGCAACAGCAGCCTAAAGCCAGCAACAAGGCTACAATCTCTTTAAACAGAACCATTGTTGGTTTGAACCTTCCAGTAGTACTGGGGGCTTTTGGAACTGTGAAAAGAGAGGCCAGAGGGACAGTTTGCTGTTCCTTCTGAGGTGTTCACATAGATTCATGGCACACCAGCACGTTCTCCGTGTTGGTGACACTGAATCAGGGCAGCTCATGTGGGTACTCAAAATCCAGCTGAAGGCTGACCAGGCTGAGGGGAAGATCAGTTTATGCACTAAAACTTCACTCTGCCAGGTTTAGCTTTGCCCCTCACCCCTTGATCTCCAGCCTGGAATTCAATTTCCCTTGTGCCTCGACTCTGCTGACAGCTCAGGAAAGGAAAGCCCAAACCCACACTCTCACTGCTGATAGCCCCAAGCAGTAAAGAGAAACTTTTCTTTTTGTTCTGGTATTACTGCCAAGCTTTCCAAGGAAACCAGCAAGACTTTCACAGCTCAGGAAAAAGCCCTGTCTTGCCCTGCCCTGCCCTGCCCTGCTGTGCTCTGCCCAGGTAGATTCCTGGAGAACAGCTGGAAGGCAACATCTCTCTGAGCATATTCCTGCCATTTTCCAGGAGGAGCGTGTCTCTGCAGAGAGCTACAGCTCAGCAGTGTCCCTCTCATGCAGGAGCACTGGCACCAGCCTGACTTTGGTGGGTTTTAGTCCTTTAGCTGTGACTCACACAGAATGCAGGGGTTAGAGGTAGACACGCCTTGAACAAACCTCACAGAAGGCCAGGCTTTAGAGAGAAATTATAGGAAAATTTGTAACTACTCCAAAAAACAAAAACCAAAAACAAAACAAAACCAAAAAAACCCACACAAACAAAACAAAACAAAAACCACAAAAAAAACCCACAAAAACAAACAAACAAACAAAAAACACACACAAAAAAAACCACCCCAAAACAAAAAAAACCACCCCCACAAACGAACAAAAACAACAACAAAAACAACAAGAACAAAACCCAAAAGCCTCAATGTACCCCACCACAATATATGGGGCAGTAATAAGAGTGTCATCTCAAATCAAGAAATAGGATCAGAATGGAGCCTCCCTTTTAAACCATAAAGATGCTCTCCTAGAGCTGTTGAGCAAAATTAATACCAAAGCCATTGTCAAGTCTATATCCTATGAAGAAATTTAACTAAAGTAAAATTACGTTCTCACAACTGCAAAAACTACTCAGAAGTTCCCTGAAGCTGCTGAGGGAACAGATAACAGTGTGTGTGAGAGCAGAGGGTGATTTCCCTGGGCACTCCACAATCTCTGCCCTTCACTTTCACTATTCGTCACCAGCCATCTGCAGAACTCTGGCCCTTTAGACGACATCCCTGACTCTGCTTTGATCTGGCTTCTAGGAAAAACAGGGTCAATGTGGACGTGCTTATCTCAGGTTGCTTTTGAACTCTTTCGATCCCATCTAAGAGATTGGTAGGTGATGAGCTCAGAGCTGGTGTGCTGGTGGTAACGAAAGCCTGCTGCTGGGCAGGGGAGACACCACAGCAGTGTAGAAAGCCAAGGCAATGAGCTCAGCTCCTGAGCACAGTAGAGAGAAGTGCATAATTCCTGCAAATGACACTTCTTCTTCCACCTCCATGCTGCATCAGGCACTGGAGGATCCAGGAAAGAAGCCAGCCTCTGACTCCTGTGACTGTTTACTTCAAGCGAGGCTTGGGAGCATCTTTTGGAAATTCCCTGAAGGCTCAACAGCATGAGAACATGACATATCCCTGGTGGGTATTTATGTGTGTACGCACGCATGAAGGTCCAGCTGTAACAATTTCCATCCAGATCCCAGGAACACAAGCACTGGAAACTCAGACACATTCTCCCTTGCCAGAATTCAAGGAGTCCTGTTGCTGGCTGGGTGTGTACAGCGACTGAGGAGCTGAAGAGACTGCTGATCACTTGCTTCAAGAATGCAAGGGGATAAATCAGTGGTTAAAGGGTGATTCTGCCCCAAAGGGAGACTAAGACCTGAGCTTAGGAACTCCAAATGTCTCAGCTTTACATCATTGCCATGGGCAGCAGCTGTGTCACAGCCAGACGGAGCAGTTGGGAGGAACAAAACTCCTGGGCAGCAGGAATGTGGAATTTAAACAGGAATGCAGTGCAAGAGGAGAAGTCTGGCAGAAGGAAACAGGATGCTGGTTAAGGGAGACACGAGCTGTGCTTAGGTGCATCACAGAGCTAAGTTACAGCGTGCTCAGTGCCTGCTCCTGAGTCACGTAATGCTTTTCTTTTATTTTAGTGAACTGTGATGCAGAAGAGAGGAAATGAGGCCTCACAGAGCCCTACATCAGCATCCACGGTGCTAAAATCTTGTACAGAACAAGAATCATAGTGTTAGGTCCTAAAAGGCTTTCATTCAAAGTGGGTTCAAAAAGCAGCAGATCCCAAAAAAGGAGGGAGGTAGTATCAATCAGAGCACTGGAAGGCATGCCTCGGCACCCATCCTAGCATCTCAAAGGAGAGAGGTGAGATTTGGTACAGAACTTTAAGAAAAAAAAAATCCTGCTTTTGCTTGTACTGAAACATCCTCAACATTCACCTTGTCAAACCTTTGCCACAGCAAACTACTTTTTGAAGAGAAAGCCAGTTTCTCCTGGAATCACAAAATTTTAAGGCATGGTATTAATACATGAACTGGCTACCGTGATTTCATGTTTAGTTTCAAAGTAACACCTTAAAAAAGTCAGATAACAGAAAAACCAGGTCACAGCCACAACAAGGGATTCATTAAAAAAAAATAAATAAATAGAAGTCAATTTGCTGGCATGTGGTACACCAGAAAATTACACTTGCTCTTTGAAACCTCCTGTACCTCAGGGTGTTGACTGCAGCAAGCAAAGGGCTTAAACCTCTTGTTACTGAAGGAGGAAGCAAAAAGCATTACTTGTCTTATGGCCAGGAAAGAGGAGGCCAAGAACGTTTTTGATTGCCTGGCTGACCCACTTTTTGTAATGCAGATGACTGCTGGCTGCTCCTAAACTTCACCTGTCTTGAAGAGAAGTGCTGTTTCCAGAACAGAGCTGATGAGGTTGGAGGAACTTGGGAGATGCCTGCTTGACTGTGGGTGAGAAAGACAGGTAGATTAGCTTATCAATTAGAAAGACAGGTAAAATAGCTTACATGTTAACCCTAGAGTTAACCAGGAGCCTGAGTCAGCAATCAGCTCTCTGGCATAGCCCAGTCCAAACTCTGAAAGGCATTAGTCCCACAGTTATCACTGCTTGGAGATAGTAATGAAATGCTAATGAAATACCCAGGAGGGGTATTTCAGTTTAAGTGGAAATGACCCTTTAGAGGGAGGTTTGCTGCTGTGAGTGATTGCCTTTGACGTGGCAGAACGTGAAACACACTTTTTTTATGTGTGCCTGAAAACTGAACTTGGGCAAATTTGGAGGGACTATGATACTCTTTACCTGATCAGCTAACACAGATGGATAAATCAATGAGTTTTAGGGCAACCAACCTATTTTTTTTCCCCAGGTGAGCAAGTATATTCCCACAAGCATGCTAACCCTGTTCTGGCCTCGGTAGGGATCAGCTTTTAATGTGTTTTGCCTCTGCAGCTGAGCTGTGGTGTGTGCACACAAAGAACACAGCTCTGGGTGAAGGAATGATCCTCAAGCAAAAAGTTCCTTGAGAATGCCAAGGTGTCTTGCATTCCATGGGATAGTGGAGTGGTGGAAAAGAGCTTTGCTTACAGCTTTCCTCTGCTTTTTGCTGCTGGCAGAGTTGTCAGCAAACCTCACTGGCTTGGAAGGAGTGGAGAAGCAGCCAGTTGCTGTTTCTCATCTCGTGGGTTTGAAGAGCTGCTTCTCACTCACACTGGCCTGAAGCCTATAAACACTCATTCCCGGGGTAACCACAAGGGGATTTTCCAGAGCAAAGGCCACTAAAACTGTCTGCAGTGCTTGGGGAAAGCTTCAGAATGGAAACTAGGATGGAGCCTGACACTCCATCTGTTTTAGCAACAGTGTCTCGAGCTGAGAAGTAAAATGTGTGCAATTAAGAAATTGAAGAGGTTTTTTATCATTTATTTAATAAATTTAAGTATTAAATGCATGCAATGAATACATTTAATTATTTTTAAAATTTTATATCTTTTTTAAATTTTAGTTTTAATAACAAAGGACTAGTTCATGGTGAGGAATGAACTCAAAACACTGAAGCATAGACTACAAACTTCAGTTTAGTAATTTCTGTTAACCAACAGAACAACCTTTGTAAATTCAACAGCGTAAAAATCAACCTTGTTCACATCTCCTTAGCATCCCTTCAGCCCACTTCCTGGATTAGCTTCTATTCATTCAGCTGTTACTCGTCTTTGAGGTACTAAATTAACTTCGAGCTATTATTGTGCAAGAAAGAAGGAAGTAGGCAGGCTCCCCTGTGGTGTGACAGTGGGAAAGGACTGAAAAGACATGAACATGCAATTTCTGCTGTTTCTGAAAACAGACTCTTTTTCTTCATGTTATGCATTAAGTATTTAAGATGCTTAGTTGGCAGGTAGACATTTATCTTCAGTGACATGGAACTGCACAGCTTGTACAATCCGGCCCTGGGACTGTCAGCACTGAAAAATCTCATTGTGACGCAGCTGCAGTAGTCAAAATGTATTTCCTTCTCCCCACTGACTCTCAGTAGTCTGTTCTTTGTTAAATGTCAAGTGTGGGATTTAATTCTGAGTTTCCTGGCTCTCACGTAGCTTCTATTTTAACCAGCCTCAGAAGTGTCTGCTGGTGTAGTTTTATCATGTGCTAACAACAAGATGCTGATAAAAGGGAGCGTAGTACAGACTCAGAGACTTGCCCTAAATACTACAGGCAAACTTAATCTTTCTGCTGATAAGGAAAAGTTCATAAGGAATAAAGATTACAACGTGCAGGATACAATGGTGGGGCTGCCAGCTCTGCAGGACCTCCTGATTCTGGGGAGGGAGAGGAGGGAAGTGAAGTTCAAGGGTTTGGCTGTACAAACAGAAACTGCTAAGCTGTGTGTGTGTTTGTTAATAAGTACTACAGCTTCCCTGGCAGTTCTGTTTGCTGGAGCTCCTTGCTTTTCCAGGAGCCAGTGGTGTTCCCCACTGACAGAGCTTTTCTAGTAGCAGAGGCTTGGCATGATCCAGCAGGGAGAAATCACAGAGGAGGCTGTTTTCTGGATGCTGTAATATTATTGCTTGTGCTCCCACTGCTAAATAAAGCAGATCTGCTGATGTTTTGCATTCCACTGCTCAGCTCCAGCTCCCAAACCCTGCAAGGAAATGAAGTGCTGCCTTCCAGGTCAGCCCCCAGAGAGTGATGGGCCATTCTTGGGGACAGATGTGACAGGCAAGAGGTAGCCTAGCACTAGAACAGAGTTCAGGGTTAGTTACAGCTCAGGGTGTAGCCAGGTTTGCATCTCCACTTGTGCAGTGACCCCAAATGCCCAGGCCTGGCTCAAGAGACACCGTAAGGGCGAGGCAGAGCCACTGCTGTGCCTGAAACACAGAGCCAAAGGCTCCTCCTGTGCAGACCTTTCCCACCTCAAGCCAGCTCACCTGTGAGAAAAACAAAGCCCTTTTGGCAGCCACTTCAAATGGCTTTTCTTTTTAGTGACTTCCTCCTAGACACATCAGTTTGCCCCCAGTAACTCCAAAGTCCAAAGGCTCTTGGAAAAAGCTTGGCACAAAGCCCAGCTTATCGGGCAGGGGGATCCCTGTGACCCCAGCCCTGGTTTGGCTGGGCTGCACGTGGCTGATAAATGAGATGGTTGAGATGGATAGCTCAGAGATAGGATTTCATGCATCAGACCACAGGCAGCATCCAAAGACCAGGGGTGTGGTTAGCCTGGCATTTTATAGGGTTTTACCTGGGGCTAGGTGTCCAGACTTGGTTACAAGGCAGGGGCTTGACCTTATAAGTCTAAGAAACTTGAACCCTTCAGTCTTGAGCCAACGGGGCTTCCTCTATTAGCACCTTCCTAATGTCCCAACTCCCAAGGTCTCGGGTTTATTCCCTCCACGTAGGGAACCTGGGCCAAGCTTTGGTCTGTCCCAGGGAATTCCCAGCCTTCCATACCAGCTCCTCCCCAGTCTCTCTGACAGCAGGCGTGCCAAAGAGCCCGGCCAGCTCTCCATGTAGTCACTGCTTGTCGTGTTTGGGTTTTTCTGAAGCTCTTTCCCAGGGACCTAGACTGGTAAACAAGGTCACACTTTGTAAACTCTCTTGTTTTTCACATTTCTCTCCTAAGGAGGGACTTTGCTTGTTGACCCTTGGTGTGACCAATGGTTCAAAAGATCCCACCTCTTAGGTGGGCACGTTGTAAAAAGGTATAAAAATAGTGATTTATTAAAAATATTAATATTGATCTAATACCGATATCCAACTGAGAGAGATAAAAAACTCTATAACAGTTTAAAGTTAGAAAGTTTGTGTTTATTGCAGCGCTGGGCAGCGTGTGGGATAGCTCCCCAAAAACATACCGCCCCTTACAGAAAATCACAAAGCCATTTTATTTACAAAACTGTTGAATATCTAAAATACAAATGCATATTCATAACCTTGGTACATCTCATTCCCTGCTTCGTATGGTAATTAGCAAAAAAGCAATTAAGCATGTGTAGTTTGTCCTTTGAAATGGGTCGGTGGTCTCATTTAAGAGGAGTGGGTTTGAAATGAGGAAGTAAAATGACTCTTCATCGCCCTGAACTTTCTACCTTTTCAATGCAAATGTGACAAATGGGTGTTGGTAGGATTCCCATTTCCTTAGGTACAGTGACTTTCAATGAGTTTCAGGATTGGGGAGTCTCTGTAATTGTCCTGTGTCCCTAAACCTATTTATCAGGCAAATTTATTTATTGTTGCAAGCACAGCTAAGGAAACAAAGTTGACAAGCCATCAGTTATTTGGAAAAAGTTCACTCAAGCCTAGTCTTCCTTAGCTAACTACAAAGCTCTTAATTAACTTCAACAACCATAAGGCTTATTTCTAACTAAATCTTAATTTCCTTAAAATCTTATATTCTTTAAAGTCTATGTCTCAGTTACAATCTGAAAAATATACCTCCATTACACTTTAAAATTTCACAAATAAAAGAAAACACAGTACAACCTTCTTACACTATATATATATATATATATATATATATATATGTATAACGTTCATTTCAATATTTGCCGAAAGCCGACTCCAAAATGTACATTTATAACAGGCGGGCTGCACCTTTGCTGGGCGGCCGAGAGACAGCATCCCGTGTGTGCCAGGCACGGCACAGCGCCGCAGCCTAACCTCGCCCAAACCTCTCCCCTCCCAATCCAAGCAGATAAATCCCAGCTAAACTGGCTTTTTCGGCCAAAAAACCCAGGTGGAAACATTTGGAATTCCACCCGCCCCTTTCCCACCCGCAGCCCCGCGGGGGCGGGCCCGGCGCAGCCGCTCTGGGCGGCTCAGGGCGGTGTCGGTGCCGCGGTTCTCGCTGCTGTTTCTCCTCTGTGTCCGTGTCCGTGTCCAGCAACGCCTTGCTCGGGGCTCTCCGGTCACGCCTGCCTCCTCCCGTGAGGCTTCTGCCCGCTTCCCCTCGCCCTTCGGCGGGCCCGAGGCGGGAGGGCCCTCACCGGCCCGGCAGCGGCGGTGCGAGTGCGGCCTGGCCCGGCCCTGCCCTGCCCGGCTCTGCCCTGCCCGGCCCGGCCCTGCCCTGCCCGGCCCGGCCCTGCCTTGCAGCGCTTTTGACTTTCCCCGTATTTCCACTCCCTCATGCCCCGAGCTGTGCCTGCTCTCGGGGTGTTGCGGCGGTGTTTCCCCTCAGGAAGAGCGGGCTGGGCCGCGGGCTGCTCCGGCTTTGGCCCGCGGCGTTCTCCGGGCTCGCAGCGCTCTTGTCGCGCTTCACCGCCGAGAGAGTGGTTTTTGAAATAACCCGTGAATATTGCTTGCAGGAAAAGGGGCAAAGAAACGAGGCCGGGAGGAAGAGAACCCCCTCGACCCGCTGAGCAGGGCCAGTGCCTCACACCCTCCTGTACCCATCACGTTCCAGCCTGTGCAGCCTTTGGGATGTTCTTGGTTCCTGTGCAGTGCCACCGGGTGAGGCTGGCCCAGAAAAAACGTCCCCTTTCTGCTTGAAAGTGTGTCTGTCCTGCTTGCTCACTGAAAATAATCGAGGTAATGGCAAAGGAAATAGCGTTTGGGGTTTTGTGAGCCTGTGTTGTGCTGTGCAGGATGGGGTTTTGTGGCCCTCAGTTTCCTGCTCGGGGTTTGACAGAGCAGGCTGTTGACATCAAGACACCCACCTGCAGATAAACCTGTTGGGGAAATACCTGCTCTCCACAGCAGGGAGGGAAGATTGCCAGCTATTACTCAATTCTCTGCTTGATGGGTTTTGAATAAACCGCCCATCTGGCAGCTTCTTGTGAAGAAAATCTTGCTTTTACTCCTCGGATGTACCAGCCCCTTTCCTGGAGGTCTCCACTGATGTCAGAAAGTTCAAGGGCATAACTAGCTGTGCTCTGCTTCCTAGAAAAAGCTTTCCCTCTGTAGCAGAGCCAACAAACAGTGGTATGTGTGATGACTGGCTGTTGACACTGGCTAGCACATGCACTTTGAAAGGTCACCCTGTCCATCTGCCAGCTCAGCTGGTGCAAAGCATCTCCCTGACCTGTTTGTTTCATTCCAGCAGTCTGGGCTTGACAAACCATGAAGGGAGATTAAGGGAATCCTGAAGCAGCAACAGACTGTTTGCTCCTGGACTTTGTCCAAAAGGGACTGTTTGCACGTCAGTGCTCTCTCTTACCAGGTGTGGCACAGAGGAAATAGTGAATCTTTCGTTTGTCTGAAGGCCTGGGGCAGAGCCTTTTCTCACAAACACCATCAGGTGTGGTCTCACCATCAGTTTTGGGGATAGGACTGGAGGGAACTAATCCAGAGGAAAACTAGTTTTTTTAAAAATTGTTTTGTGTTATCTGAGCCTGATCAAAACACGGTGTTAGTCCTATTGTGGCTAGGCAAGGGAGGGGAGCAGCACAGGCAGCTGGCACAGACATCCAGGGCCACTGCAGCTCCCATCAGTGGCAGCCTTAAGCTGCTGTGGTACCACACCAGCTGCTCCTATTGCTGCCATTTGCCCTTGGAAGGATAGAGTTCATTAGGTTTGTGGTGTGTGTTTTGGGGTTTTTCCTGACCTGTGAAGGGAACAGGTAGTTTAGCTCTCTGAAATAGTATCCTACTTAAAAGTAGCACACACCATAAACACAATACTTGAGGAAAGCTTTCCTTCTGTGTTCCTTAGGCACAGATCATGCATATTTTGGTGCATGAAGAGCAGTGGAGAAGAAGCTTCCTTCTGTTGGGGGAAGATGGTTGTGTACTTTATTCTGTTTTTAACCTTCCACTGCCTTTTGCCTGGAAACTTTCTGTGAGTGCACAGACCTTTTCCCTCCAAGGCAGGGCAGCTGCTCTTCTCTGCTATCACAGCCATCCTCTCCCCTCTCTTCATTAGTGAGTTGGCCAGCATTTTCCAAAGGTCAGAGGTGCATCTTAGCTAAAAGTTTACTTAGTACAGGGGAATTACGTAGGGAGCACCCAAGGAATTTTATTATATTTTTTAAAATCTGCCTGGGGGTATTTATTTTTCAGTACAAATGCATTCTGGGGATTTCCTTGCCCACTGTGACTGTCACATTCCTTATTGTTAATACCCTTTGTTGTCTTCATTTTGTAGAAAAGAAGATAAATGTGAGCCATTGCCTGACCACCAGATCTGGGTTCCTCTGTCTTGTCACTCTTACTCCACCAAGCTTTTCCTGATTTCATTGCTCTTCTTCCCCAGGTACTGGTGGGACTGTGCTTGGAGCTCCTGGACTGGTGGAACTCTTCAGTTCCACCCTTTCCACAAGAGTTCCCCATTCACTGTAGCCCTCAATGTGGAGCTGGATGGCACCAGCCCTGTCTTGCTCTCCACCCTCCTGTGTTTCCTTTCCCTCTGTGTGGTGGGCTGGTTGGTGAAGCTTGATAAAAAGGTGTTGGGATGAGAGGATGCTTCAACCAAAGCTTTCCAATTACAAAGCATAGCTGCCCTGGTGTCTCCACTCCAGGAAGTCTTTGTCATCCCTGTGAGATTGAGGCTACCAAGTTTGAAGATGCTTTTTCTTTCTGCTAGTGAGCATGAGCCAGGAGGGATGGGTTTAATCTAAGATTTGTAGCAACATCAGTGGAAAGGGACCCTGCAGAATGTGTTTCCTTTTAAATGGCACACACAGGATACCCTGAAGGGAATATGCTCCATGGCTTCCTAGTTTTGGGGCCTGAGGCTGTACTTCTGGGAAGCCAGATTTATTGTCTTATCCTACTTAAGGCTGAGGGCAGTTATCTATGGGGCTTGCTGTTGTTCCTTCTCTACCTCTTTAAATCTGTTTTTACTTTCTTAATTAAAGTATGATTACACTAGAACATCTCCTGTCATCTCATAAAGCAGTACAAAAATGCCAGATCGTTTGTGTTGAACTTCTGCTTAGATTTTCATGCTCTAAAAACCCATCTGAGTCTCATTTCTGTCTGCAGTGGGACCATGGAAGGAAAGGAGACGTCACCGAGTCACACCTCAGAGAGCAGCATATTGGACCTCCCCTCTGTTTGTGACCTGGCAGAGCACTTTCTGCCTCCACACAGCTCTGAAAACAGCAAGGAGCTTGATCCTTCTGGGGATGCTTTTCCCTCTCCACCCACAGGTAACAGCTCCTACTTCTCCACATGCTCTTTCTTTAGCCAGTGCCTTCATCTGTGTAGGCAGTGTGTTGCTTGACTGAGTCACTGCAGTCTGGTACTGCTGCACCCGCCTGTCATAAAACACAATTTTACCAGAACTGCAGTCTGCTCCAGCTGGGCAGATTCAGTGGGAGCTGTGGATTGATGGGAAAGGAGCTCAGAGGATGCTGTCAGCTGCTGATGTTCTGCAATACTCCTCATGTGTAATGTGCTCCCAGAAGGACAGCTAGTAGAGTAGTCCTTCAGCCATCAGGAGTAAACACTGTCTCAAACTGCCACAGTCAGTAGGAAGAGTTTTTAAACTTTTCCTTACATTCTTCATGTGTTCCTCACAAGCTCAGGATGTGGCCTCATTATTGCCCCATTATTTTAATAATAATAACTGAGTCTGTGCTCGTGCTAATAGTGTGGTGAGGACTGCTTCACTTCAGCTCTTGTGAGACAGCAGTTTCCTCACTTGAAAGAAGACTGGCTTCTGCAGAAGTAGCATTTTAGGTCAGCCACTACTCCAGATCCTTAGAAGTAATGGTATAAATGGTGTATCTGAGGAGGGACAGCTGGCAAGAAATGTGAAATCAAAACGTGCTGGCCCAGTGGCATTTCTTGCCATTTATTCATGCTGGCTGGAATGAAGGTTCCAGTAATCATATTTAATATTGGGGGGGAAGTAAGTTCTGGTCAGCAAATAATGTGTGGAGAGGATTTGTTGACACCTGAGCAGGTGAAAGGTCACTGACAACATTTCTGGTTGCCTTAGACTCTTAAGGACTGTCAAAGTACTCTTCTTTATCTAAAGTGGTTTTCTGTGGCCTGTTTCCAAGTAATTAGCTTGAAGTTCAACAGGTGAGGTTCTTTCAGTGGGAATTTTCACTCTTTTCCTGCTGAACAGGTAAGCAGTGGGATCTGCCAGCTGATCTCCCTCAGCTGATGTTGGCTGATTGCCTGTGCAGCTGCCTTCAGCTCTGGGTGTGGGACATCCAGAACTGTAATGGAATCTGCCCTGCTTTGGTTTTCCACACTGACCAGGAAGTCACAGGCCTTATGTTAATAATGATGGGAGTCTTCTGCTGTTAAACCTCTGCTTTAAACCACAACACAGATCACATTCCATGAGCCACGCTGCACTAGAGCAATAACATGTCTGCTCTGAGGTTTTGCTTTGTTTTTGTGTGTAAGAGTAGTGACCAGCACTGCAAGGAATGTCCTGAGCCAGCCTTTTCCACTGTCATGGGAGAAGGAGGATGGAGAAGCTCCTCTGATAGTGAGACAGGTTGGGAAGCATTTGTCTACTCAGGTTTCACAAGCCCTGTGTCACAGGTATGGAGCAATCCTGGGGGCTGAGGCAGTTCCTGGGATGTGTTGCTCAAAGACCATGCAGTGTGGCTCAGGGCAGCTGGCCCTGGTTGCTGTGCTGAGTGGGACACATGGAATAACTCCATGAGCACTTGGCAGTCCCAGGAATGTCTGAGGTGTGGGGATGACAGCGCTGGGGAAGGGTTTGTGCTGCCTGTGTGGAGTGGGCAGCTGAAGCTCAGCACCAAGGCATGCTGAGAGGCCACATCCTGCCCTCCTGCCTGTCCCCAACATCTCCTGGTGCCACTGTGGATTCCAGCTGTGCTGAGGAGGGCAGGTGAGGCCCATGAACCCTCCCACTCATGGCTTGTGGTACACACTGCTCACAACTGAAACCACTTAGCAATGATTTTCAAACCCTGTGAGGAACGACTGAGGGAGCTGGGGTTGTTCAGCCTGGAGAAAAGGAGACTCAGAGGTGATCTTATCACTCTCTACAACTTCCTGAAGGGTGGTTGCAGTCAGCTGGGGGTTGGTCTCTTTCTCCAGGCAACAACTGACAGAAGGAGAGGACACAGCCTTAAGCTGTGCCAAGGGAAATCCAGGTTGGATATAAGGAAAAAGTTTTTCACAGAAAGAGTGATAAAGTATTGGAATGGCCTGCCCGGGGAAATGGTGGAGTCACCATCCCTGGGTGTGTTTAAGAAAAGCCTGGATGTGGCACTGGGTGCCATGGTTTAGTTGAGATGTTAGAACATGGGTTGGACTGGATGATCTTGAAGGTCTCTTCCAACCTAAAAATTCTGTGATTCTGTGATTGTGGGCTGCTCCTGGAGTGAAATAATCCAAGTGTCACAGGTAACCAATTCATGCCCTGATCATCTCAGTTCTTTTCTCCTCATAACAGCTTCAAACCAATATACATACCCAGCTAAAGTCTCTCTTTTGATGCAACTTCAACGTTCCAACCCACTGAGTTTGGTCACTGTGGCAGAAGAGACAGGAAGATGGTTTTAGAATCAGTCTGCCCACGTCAGATATTCTTGGAAAAGCAGGTTCTGCCAAATGTATCCTGGGAAAGGAAGCTCTTTTGCTTGTTTGTTTTGTCAGGAGACATTGAAAAAACTGCTGCTGTGGCAGAGGAGTGGGAGTGGCTGTGGGTTGCACCCCCACAGTATGACCAACAGCTTGGGTCCTGGGGCTTGGGCAGGATGGATGAGGATCTTCCTTAGTGATTCAAAAGCGTTTCCAAAAGGCAGATGGGTCTGTGGGAATGTGGCAGCTTCCTTAGGAATGACTCTGACTGACAGGACAGGCTGTGCTTTCTGCCATCTGCAGCATGACTGAAGTACCACACCATCCATGCCCCAGGAGGTGCAAATGGTCATGGGGTATTCCTGCTGCCTGGGGCACCAGTAACAGGTTTTATTAGTCAGGAGAGGCTCCATCCCTTTTAATAGCAGAGTAGTCATTAGCCATGAGTACAGGGCCTTCTGAACTCAGGCATCCCCAGGCAAGAAGAGAGTAGTCCTGTTGGAATCTCTTAAGTTCAAGCTCTTAAATTGTCTATAAATTAGTGGGTTTTATAATTTATGTGGAAATGTGGGTTCTGCTCTTGCAACAGGCATTCATGCCTTTAGCTTATTGTCACAGTGAGTTCCAGGGTCTAAGTGGTGATAGACTGAGAAAATTAAATGGGATCAGTAAACACTTCGGTATGCTTCATCTTTTTTTTTATCTCATATTGCAAGATTAAAAAAAAAAAAAAAATCATTTTTTAATCTGCATCACTCAGTTGCTCAATACACCAGGAAGACCTTACCACTTCCTCTGGATTAAGAAAAGTTGCCAGCAAAAGTTCTTCCTTGAGGCAGCACTCAAGTGTATGTGTGGGAAAGCCTTAAATTATTTGGATTAATATTTCATAGGAAACTAATAAAGGTTGTTTCCAAAGAAACAAATCACTAGCAATGTGACTTTTCATGTAGGGCACTGAACCAGAGAGTACCAGGGACAGTGGAAAAATACTGTTTACCTGGAAAAATTGCAACCTAGGGAAGCATTAGAGAATAAACAACAGATGTGCTCTACAAATTGGTAGGGCACAGGGTTCTGGGCTCTGCCCATGCTCTGTGGTCAGGCAGAGCTGGATTTGCCAGCCCTGGAGAAATTCTACTGAATTTGGAAGCAGCATTTGAGAGTTCAGTGTGGAATCCTGCTTGGGAGGCTGCCTGTGTGAAGCATGGGCAAAGCTCAGCCCCATCTCCTTTCATGGCCCTTCCTAGGGCTTGTGATCTTGGGCACCTGGGTCTCCCTGTTTGTCCTGTAGCTTCTGCCTCCCTTGCTTTTTCTGTGTAATGAAAAGCAGCAGAAAAGCTCTGTTCTTAGGAAAATGGATGGGTGGACAGGGTCACCCAGTGGAAGAAAATGGTGTGTCACAGGAACAGAGAAAATAAAAGAAGGATGGCATTAGGAGAGAGAGGATGACAGAGTTTCCTGTGGGCTTGAAGAGACCTGCAAGTATCTAAAAGCTGGTTGGCTTTTTTTTTTAAAAAAAAAAAATTAATTAAAGCCAGCTTGGGAGGATAGAGGTGTTCAACCTTTAGTTGCTTCTCCAAAAGTGGCACTTTTGTTCTTGCAGTTTGTTTCAAGTTTGAGCCCAGGCTTTGTGAGAAGACAGAGATGGTGCTGAAGGCAATCTTGCATATTGCAGCTGTGTTAATTATCCAGGAGTGGGAACAGCCTTGCCCTGGCAGCTCTGGGTGTGATAAAGAGTGAGGGAGCTGGGAGGGGGCAGTGGGACTCTGCTGGCTGTGCTGTGAGGAAGGAGAGAGGGACAGACAGGGTGAGGTGGCCATGCCAGGGAGCTGGAACTGCAGAAGGAGGAGAGAAGAAGGAGAGAAAAGAGCCAGAGCTGTGTGGGGCTGCCCATAGAAGGCCACAGAGAAAAGGTATGAGAGACTTCTAGGTAACAAAGTCTGATGCTTGAAGCCTTCTTTGGTGGCACTTGTACCTCTTCTGTCACAGGTTTACCTTTAATTATTTTCCATGTGTTTCCCTGATCTCTGTAGTGCAACCAGAGTCCCCCATGCTGCTCCTGGCTGTGCTTGTTATTCCTGGTTGATCCTTAGTGTTGGTACACAGTGAGAAGTCAGCTCAGGGAGCTGGCCCAGCTCTCTGGGCAGCTGTGTGGGTGAGGTGGGGGCAGCTCTGAAGTGCTCCTCCTCCTCCTCCTGGCAGCAGCACAGGTACAGCCAGGATCCAGTGCTCTGCAATGTGTCCCAGCTTTCACATGGGCTTACAGCCTTCCCAGGATGGTGGTTTCTGAAAAATGTGGTGTTGGACTATTGATCTCTTCTCCCTTGTGGGCAGCCAGGCTGTAGCTTCTCTCTGAGCAGTGGTGGGGTGTTGTAGGCTTTCTTCAAAAGCACAAGGTTTTCAAGCAACCAAGCCACTATGTTAAAACAAAGCAGGGATTTTTCAACCTGTTAACACAGCTGTCAGTTTTACAGGCAATTGGGATTCTTCTGGGAAAAAAAATGCTGCCTGTTCCCTGTGGATTTACATGCCCAGTTTTGTGCTGGGTTGCTGTGCCTTTTATTGGCAACTGAGGAGTGGTGCTGATGTTGGTGGGTGTGTTCTGACTTGTCCTTAAATGCTCTCTCCTCTCTTACCATGTCCTCTGGCCTGCCAAGTATTACTCAATCTGTTCTGCAGTAGTGGGTTTGTGTTTCCTGAAGAGATCTAGTGTGGCTTGTGCTTTTCCTGTCTGGGAGTTGTTCACAGGTGTTGGCATAGAGGCTGAAAAGGAAAGAATTGTCTTTTGTCACGTCAGCAGCAACTTTTCAGGGCTGGCTCTTGGTGAGTGCTGCGAGGTTCAGTTCAGCTCAGAACTCATTACTTGGTGTAGAAATTACAGCTTGGCTGCCTGAGCTGCCACTGCTGCCAAAAGTTGCCAAACTTCCAAACCAGCTTTTTTGTCTGGCCAAAGACTTTAATATATAGTCTCTTCAAGAGGTCTGTGTAACTTTGTAAATCCAAAAGGTGTGTGATATTTTAAATCACTTTCAGACTGAGCCGAAGCTGAGCTCAGAAGTGCACTCCAGGTTAGATACAGAACCTTTTGAGAGTCTCCTTTGCCTAAAAGAAATGGATCACACTGAGAATAATTTACTTTTTGGTTTGCTCTGAAGGTGAAATGAAGAGTGCTGTTCAAAAGTACTTTGTGATGTGAAGAGTCTTCTTTGACTGCAGGAAGTTAACATACAATCCCACTTCAGTTTGAGCAGCAGTCCCAAACAACAGAACTAGTTATTATTAACCACAGAACTACAGAATTAATTTCGTTTTTAAACCGGTGTGTTGGTTTGAAGTTGGTTAAGCGCAGTGCTTGCCTTGGCCTTGATGAAGCACACAAGTGGATTTTTGCCGGGCTTGGTTTGTTTCCTGCTGCCCTCTAGTGCTCTCTGTTACCCATTTCTGATTCCACCAGCCTGGCAGGCTTAAAACTTAAAACAGGTTTTTTTAAGTGATTGTTTTGAACCAAGTACACTTTCAAGTGTGACCAAAATGCTAGATTTTTCTTAGACTCGAGTCTTATTGAGAGGTAAAAGACAGGCACAATATTTCAACGCTGTTAATTTTGTATAGAAGGTATGGAGGCAGTGGACTTGAAGTCATGCAGCTCCACTGAGGTTCTGGGTGACTCCTTGGCTCTGGTGAGTTTGGCACCATGAGCCCTCCAGGCATCTCTTTGTGGTCCAGTTGTGTTGAGTACTGGATGCAAAGGCAAGGTGGAGTTTATGCCCACTGACATAAAAGGAATACAGGGAAACTGCACAGCACACAGAAGAAGGCAGCACTGGACACCACTGGGTCACTGTAGCTCTTAGGTCTTGTGTAAATTCATTTCTCAGGGATGTGCTATACAAAGCATCCAGCCAAAAGTAAATCCTAAAACACAAAAAGGCAGTGCTTTGTTCTGCACAGTCTGAGGAAGAGAAGTGGTCATTTTTCAGGAGAATTAGAGCACTATGCATACATCAGTAAGGGGGAAAAATGCCTTGCCTTTTAGATTTTAATGCTTCTGTGCTCTATGAAAGTGAAGAGTTTGTATTAAACTATTATAATTAGAAATCAGCTACTGAGAAAATGCTTCAGTAGCAGAAACAAGGAGTTGTACTACTGCACTGAAGTGTCAGGTCAGATTCTGTGTTTCTCTGCCTGAAGGGAAGCTTGGGACTTTCTCTCTTGGGAAGGAAATTTTGTTTTGCTTCCTATTACCCTGCTCTGATTTTGATTGGTAATAAATTAATTGAATTTCCCCCAGCTGAATCTACCATGATGCTATTCAGTGAGTGCTCTCTCCCTGTCCTTATTTCAACTCCTGAACCTTTTGCTGCTTTTCTTCACCCCTGTCCAGTTGTGGAGGGGAGTGTGGCTTTGGGGACATCCAGCCAGGGTCACACCAGTGTGTGGCCACACCATCAGTGGGTCCTGTCAGGTGTGTAGAGCTCTGTCTGCCCTCTGGTGGGACTGGGAGCTTTTAATATCACCTTGTTCTGCTGCTGTGGTGTCAGAGTCCCAGTGGGCCATTTCTTCCTTACCTTGCTCTAAAGTGTCATTCCAGCCTGGATTTTCAGGTCCCTCATCACAGCTGTCAGTGTTTGTCCATGGCTGTGACCTAATCCAATTCAGACTGCAGTAATGTCATTATGGCAATTGTTCCTCAGGTAGCTGTGAGGCAGCTTTGTGCATGTTTGTGCAAATGTTGTTTTATCTTAGCAGGCCAGTGCTGTTTTATCTTACCCGTGAGCATTGATCATTTAAATGAGAAGGAATTAAAGCCTGTAAATAAATGTCAAGAGTTCATTCAGTGGGCAAGGATGGACAAGAGTTTGTTAAATTCTTTATGAGTCATTTTTCGTCCTCTGAGGTGCAGATGTGGAGTCCTTGGAGATGGAAAAATTATAACTGGGAACAGCAGCTGTTCAAATATGGGTTTTAAAGGGGAATAATAAATAAATTCAGCCGTCATTTGCAACCACTATGATGCCATTAGATATTACAGGAACAAAGAACAATTTCTAAGCTAGTAAAAGAAGACCCCAGGAGTTCTTTCTGACCAAGACACAGACTGATAGCAGGCTGGGATGGGGGTATCTTTGGGAAGCCAGAGATGCTGCTGTCTCTGTGAAGCTGCAAAATACAGTGCAGATGTGGCTGAAAAGCTGCTCCTTGCTTGGGTTCCTCCTTCGTGGCTGCTTCCCTGGGCTTCCCCATCCTGTACAACATCGTTCTGTAGAACCAGCCCTGCCCTTCCCTGCTGGCTGCAGAACCTGCCTGGGTGTCTCAGCTCTATCACTGAGGTGTGGGTGGTAAAGATCTGTCAAAGTGCCTTAAAAATGGCAATTTAAATCATGGGGGATGTCAGGCTAGGGCAGAAGAAAAGGGCAGATTGCCTTGGAATGCCGTGTTGAGGCCAGGCTGTTCCAGCCCTTGGGGATATTTCTTTCCTACACAGTGCTGTGGGCTCACCCACATTAGCATCAGTGCTTGGGGAAAAGAAGTACATTGGCCTGAAATGCACCTGTCCTCAGGGCAGAGAGCCCAGGTAAATGATGGTACAGAGCTTCCAATAAACTCTGAGCTTCACACATTTGTTCAGATGCTCTGGGACATCTCACCTCCAGTCCAGTTGTGAGTGGTGGTTGTGGTTTAGAGGGCAGTTTCATGCTCTGCTTATACTACAACACATAAATAAGAAATGTCACTCTTCAAGTCTCATGTTTCTTAACTCTCTTAATAAGATTTCTATTTTTTTTTTCCTGGTCTGATTCTAAATGTAGGAATTTTGTCTTGTAATTTATCAAAATCAACTGTCCTGATACACAAAACACCTTGGGGGGGCCCTAATTTTGGGCACCAGTGATCAAATATGCACGGCCTGACTTTTATTTTCATTGGGAAGCTTTCCTTACATTTAGCTCTCAGTCATTCAAATGTATTTTCAGATGTAGCCTGTGACTGTGTGGTAGGACAATCATCTGGAGTTTATTGGACCCAAAAGGCCCTGCACTGGCAGTTGTTGAAATGCAGCAACAGAAAACAAGGTACATCTGCCCTGATTGCTGTGGTCCCTTATTACCTCTGAATTTATTCCCTGAATTTGAAGCTTCTTTAGGAGCTGCTGTGAACTGGCAACAGAAAAACACATTTCAGGGAATCCCCTGTGCCTAGTGGCAGGGAGGAGAAGAAAAAAGTTATACTGGTGCTGTTTAAATGAGAAGCTGTGCTCCCAGGGTGCTGCTTAGTGTAGAGACCAGACTCTGCTGTGAAAGGATGCAGATTGTTCCTACCAAATTTTGCCATGGCAGGTTTGGAGGGAGCTGAGCAGGAGGCTGTGGGCAGGGTGTCCTTGTTCCCTGTATCTGAGGGAGCTCAGGGTGGATGCAGTGCCTGGAGGGAGCTGAGCAGGAGGCTTTGGGCAGGGTGTCCTTGTTCCCTGTATCTGAGGGAGCTCAGGGTGGATGCAGTGCCTGGAGGAAGCTGAGCAGGAGGCTGTGGGCAGGGTGTCCTTGTTCCCTGTGTCTGAGGGAGCTCAGGGTGGATGCAGTGCTGCAGGGGCTGCTCCATAGCTGTGTTGAGGATGAGGATGAGCCCTCAGCAGTGCTGCCTGCCATTGCCCTCCTCTGGCTGCAGGGCCTTTCTCTCTGCAGTGGTGTAGCTTGGGTTTGATGCCAGGGTTGTGGGGGTCTTGGTGGGGTTTTCCCTGGATTTGTGTGCAGTTATTTGGTCCCTGCCTTTAGACTGGCATGCTGCTCTCAGTGTTTTCCTGGCTTGTAGCACACCATGTGGATTGAGCCCAGTGAAGTGTTCCTGAAGCCTCACAGCTCAGACTGCTCTCACTGCTCACCTGTGGGGCATCTGGCACTGAATTTAAATTACCTCTCTGTCTTAATTCAGGCCTCATTTTTCTTCTCTCTTTCTCTGGTTTACTTCACTGAGCTCACTGGTGTGCAACTGATGAGGCTGCAGCATAAAAGACAGTGAGTCATAGCCCCTTAGTAGCAGACTGCAAGTATAAAACACAGCACACATCATCATCATCATCCACGATATTTTTTTTTTGAAGCAAAACAACGCAGGCCAGTGATTCAGCATCAGTGTGGGTTGCAGTACATGAAGGCTTGTCCTGGAGCCCTCCTGCATCTGATTTTTTCCTTAATTTCAGGAGCTGAACAACCCCCCCACCCCACTGCTCTCTCTTCTTTGTGTGGATTCCATAGCAGCTGGGCCTGGTATGCATGCCAGTCAGTCTCCTCCCAGACAGATGGAATGCTCTAGGATGAGCACTGCTGCTGCCTTTCCAGCAAAGCCTCCATGCTAAGGGTTTTTCTCTGTGAAGGGTGGCAGCAGGCAGCTGGTTATTTATTGTGGTAATAAGCGCTGGCAAGCAAATGACAATATTTTGAGCTGTGTGCTGCTTGCTGTTCTTTTCAGCCTGCCGAGGGATTTCTGGCTGGGCTCTGTTTGTGTTCACTCTGGGTAGAGGTGGAAGGCAGAGAGGGCTTGAGTTCTGCAGGTTCACTGTGTTCTGTAAATGTAGCACTGCCTATGTCAGAGAGCTTGTCTTAGTCCAAAAGTTGTTTGGGTTTGTGAGGAAGGTAAAGCCTTTGCATTCCTACCCTTCCCTAATTGCCTACAGGCTGTTTTATACAGCTGTAAGTAAGGAAATGATGCATGTTAGTACAAAAGGAGATCCCAGATTTGTACAGACTGCAGTGCCTGACAGGAAAAATTTGGGGGGGTTGTGTGTTCTTTTGGTGTTGCTGTTGATTTTTTTTAGTTAGCTTGGTTTTTTTTGGTTTTTTTTTTTGGTTTCTTGATCTGAAAATAGGAGATAAAAAGAAAGACTAAGCACAGGAAAACAGAAAAGTATAGTTTAATGTCTTCTAGATGAATGGAGGCGTTAGTACTCTCATAGTGGTCTCTTTTTATACACCTATTTCTGTCTCAAAGAATGATGCAAACCTTTTCTTTTGTTTCTATTTTTAAAATTAAATTTAAGCCAGTAATGATCTCGAGAGGAATCTGAATGTTGATTGTGTGTCTGTTAGATGAAAAGGA
Organism: Phylloscopus collybita; assembly: GCA_027886175.1. Taxonomy (NCBI): domain Eukaryota; kingdom Metazoa; phylum Chordata; class Aves; order Passeriformes; family Phylloscopidae; genus Phylloscopus; species Phylloscopus collybita. The sequence goes on along the minus strand of JAJNNQ010000013.1, from coordinate 30,569,338 downwards.
AAGGCAGCAGAATCAAAATCAGTCACTTCTTACACAGCAGGTAATGAGATTATAAAACTCAGTGCAACAGGAAATCACTGAGGCAAAGAGCTCAGTGGAAGACAGGGGACTGATTTGGGTGATAAGGGCAAGCTCAGTCAGTAGTTCTGCCTGATACAGGTGCTGCTGAGATGTTGAATACATGTGATGGTGTCTCAAGGCTCTGGGGGAGCAGCTGGGCAGTGGAACAGGGAGTACTGTGGAGATGATGGATGTGGACATCCTGGCCCTGGCAGGCCAGAAACCATGGGAACACAAAATAGAAATGTAAGGCAGGAAGTGAAAAGGAACGTGGTACTTTCTTTTGGGGAAAGTCATGTACAACTGCACCTGTTAAGGTTGTGGTTAAGCAACATTGCTAAGAAGCATTAATGATGTGATTATTGCTTGGCAGTGGACAATTTTAGCTAAAGCTGTAAGAGCTCTGGAATCATTCAGGTGAATTCTTGCCTGCAAGCAGTGGAGTCCCATCCCTGTCAGTGGCTGGCTGATTCAGTGTCAGGTCACACCCACATATCCCCACCAGGTCATTGCCACCTGGAACAGATGAGTGGAGGGTCATAGCAGGCTAGAAAATGATCTGATCCTGCTTGGCACCTCCTTCCTTTCCCCTTTTGGAAAGAGTATTCCTGTTCTGCAAGTGGCCAAGCTGTTACCAGTGCTGTCCTAGGTACAACTCTTGCCTTCACTAGACTGGACCTCTGAAGCACTGTTACTTGAAAGTAAATCCTTGGATAAGATGCTCAGGAGCAGGAGGGGATTGTTGGACTAGAGAAGCAGGCAAGGGAGAGTTGGAGGAGGGGACAGACTTTTTTGGGGTCCACAGCCTAGGTTGTATTTGTGTACGTGTAAATTCTACAGTGGCATTTTACTTTATTAATGAACAACCCACAGACAGATAAACCAAAAATATAATAACTTGTACAGACCTAAGGAGTACTCATCCTTAATATGCTGACCCAATGCCTAGCCCAAGCCTTCTGTACTCTTCATAATACAAACTTCTTTTGAATTCACTTATTTAAGCAGTTACTGTCTGTTCAGATTGCTAAGAAATGTATTGTCTCTGCTTCTGGTCATGGTGCAGCACAAGTGGGATCTGTTTCATGGTATTTTACCATTCAGTTGCTATTTCTTGAAAGGATGGGCATTCTGCTGAAGTGCTGAATTGAAGCAGAAGCTGATTTACAGAGCTACCATCTGCAATCTCAGCTGAATTTAACATTGCTCCACATTGCTGCTTCTCTGGATGTCTAATGAGGTTATTTCTAGGTCAGTTTTTCTCCTGATGAAGTCTTAATTAAAATGTAATGAAGGCAGCAGAAGTTGCAAAATGAAGTGACTGGAGAAGATCCATTTTGTGCTACACCAGTGCTTTGTGGTAGGCTGTTTGTTAGAGCTGCTAATTATTATTTTGTGTGAGACACTTGGCCAATAGCATTAGTGAGTGTGTGTGAATCATCTGCAGAGGCTCTGACAGCATTCCAGAAGTGGAGTTACCTCCAGTGCCTGAGACACTGAGTTTGTGCCAGTGGCTGTCATGCCTGGGTTGGATTGAATGGAAGGAAATATTAGGATTGTTAAGCCCAGCAATCTTGGAATATAAAGGGAAATACATTGTTGAGAAATCACCTCCTGCTATTAGCTTTCAACAACCTGCTGATAGTTAATGGAGACAGTGATTCACTTCTGATGTAACTCTAGCTGGGATTTTTTTTTTTTTTTTTTAAGAATCATTCTTTTGCAGAAGATTAAAACAAAAACGAGGTTGATAGTTGGATGTTGGATATTCAGGATGAAAACATCATGCTCCACAACTAGCAGCTGTGAGCTGCAAACCCTCCAGGGTGAGTTTAGACCCTGTGGTGAAATGGTGCTCGTGTGTTGTTGGCAAATGAGATTCTCCATGAAGCAGAAAACAAAATGCTGGATTTGCCTGTGCTGTTCCACTGCACAAAATAGTTCAGTCATGCAAACTCCTCAGGACTTCTCTTTTATTAACAGTACCTGGCAATGAAATGTTTGTAGATGAACCTTTGATTATGGATTAGTTGACTGCTCTCTCTACAGCTGCTTAAGAGTTAGAATGAGGGGATAAAAAACCTAATGGTGTCTTTCAGGCAGTAATCCATCTTTCAAAAGTGCATGTGGCTGCTTTAAATACTTCAATCTAATAACCTGCTTTGTTACACCCTTTGTTTGCCAAAACGTTTCTCCCCCTATCATAGAACAAAGCCACTGTGCTGTTTCTAGATGCCAGTGCCCAACTGTGTGTTGAAGTGTGGAAGCCTGTACTTTCCTGGGTTGTACTGATGGTTTCCCCTCTCTTGATCCTCCTGTCGATTAAACAAAGAAACTTAATCACTAATCACTTAAACTAATCACTTCTTAGTATGATTTCAGAAGGGAATCCTTCAGAGAGGGCCTGGCAGGAATCTCTCACCTGTTGACTACAACCAGAATTTGCCTTTCCAAAGCAGTACTAAATGAATGTGTAGGGAATAAACTGAGCTAAACGCTCCTGCAGCAAAGCCATGGAACCAAACACGTTATTTCATGGCTGGGCTATTGGAGATAGAGCCCAATTTGGCCTCCTTAGAAATACTGCAATTCTGTGTGCCACAAGATCCTGCTCATCTCAGTTCTTCTGGGATCTTGGGGCAGAGCAATCCCAAAACAGTGGGGTGGGCAAATCTGAGGGAAGACAGGAGGATTTCTTTGGTTTAGCAGTCTCAGTGAAGGTATTTACTTGAACCTTCCAAGCTTTGTCAAGCCCTGCCAGGCAGTAGCTGTGCCCTCCCTTTCTCCTCACCCCTCAAACAGACCTCAGGAGCTTTTCTCAGCTAGTCAGTGATTAGCTTGCTGCAGCAGTCTGGTTCCCTCACTTGATTATTGCATGAGAAAACAATCAGGCTTCGCTGCTGTTTTGGAAGCTGTTTAGATCTGGTAATGTGTCTGGGGTTTTCCTTTTGCAAAACACTGCTGATTGCCAATTTGAAAGCAAGTTATTTCTGGGGCCAGTGGGTTCCTGTGGATTTACACCACAGTATCCCTGACTGCTCTTGCTGTAGTGACAAATGAAGCTACAGAAGTGATATGCTGATTTTTCTCTAACACTTTGCCCAAAACCATCCTTGTGCTCCCTCTGTCAGTGTTTGTGGGACCATCTCTGGTCTCATTAAAGCTCATGTGAATATTAATATTCCCTAAAGCTCAGTGCAGTCTTTAAAACACATCCCTGTCCAAAAAGTGCTTTGGTGCACGTTAAGTCCTGCTTAAAGGCAAAAAACCTAAGACCAAGGCAGGGCAGCAAACCTTGGCACAAAGAGCTCTCTTGGGGAGAGCAGGTGCATCCAAAGGAGCTGCAACTCGTGGCTTCTTACTGTGAAAAATGACGTTTCACCTTTTCATATTAATTTATGAGTTTAATAAAAATAAAATAAAATAGAATAAAAATAGACAATAAAGGAAAAAAAAACCAAAGCTCTTTTCAGCCGAGGTGCTGATTCCAACAAGCTGATTCCAACTGTCTTTTTTCAGATCCTTTGTTTTAAGGACTTCTGTGTTACATATTTAAATGAGCTAATACATGATTCAAATATCCATTTTTGGTTTCAAGACTTCCCTTAATTACAGTTTTTCTATGTGGCCTTGCTAAGTCTAGACAGAGGTAGTAAATCTCTCCAACAAGGCTCAGTTGTTCCTTATCTTCAGGAATTCCAGCTGGCCCTCCTGTCTTCTATCTCTTTGAGGAATTAAAAAAAAAAAACAACAATCCCATCTCTACTTCGTTATAATCTAAGAATATTTATCTATCACAATTTTTTAAATTCTATTAATAATAAAAAAAAAACCCATGCAATATAACCTTCCCATATTATACACAAAGCAATCTGCTCGTTATATGCGAAAAGCCAACTCCAAAATATGCATTTATAACATTACTCACTGGATAGCTCCTGAAATCCTGCTGCTCAGGCCCTTGATGTGGAGGATAACAGTTCATTCAGGGAATTAATTGGAATAAATGAAACCTGAGGCACTTTTTCTATCTCTGCAGAGCTCCAGACACTAAATGTGGTGCAGGTGAGGGCTGTGGGGATGGATGCTTGATGGATGAGAGTTGAAGCCTTGCTCTAGTCAGCAGTGATCTGGGAAATGGCATTGAGAGGGTTAATATGGAGGTGTGGGCATCTCTTGCTAAACACTTGGTCAAGTCCGTGGCTTTAGAGTATTTCAGAATATTGTTACTTAGGGTAATATTGCAGAATGAAACAGCACATCAGCTGTAGGAGAGTATTTTTATTAAAATACTTCTTAGCTTGTTTCCTGGCAGGAAACTTTTCAAATAGTCTCCCTTTCATATGTGCTCAGTAATCTGTTCATCTTTTTTTTTTTTGTGGTATTTTTAATATTTTTACGAAACTGGGTGAGTGTTTGGTTGTTTTTTTTTTAAAGGAAATTAAATTCTGTTTTCAGCTAGGGGCTTTTCATTAGCCATAGTCTGTAGCATCAGTCTCAGCCTGATACTGGGCTATAATTGACTTTTGCCTTCTGTCTGAGCAGAGTTCTCCTCAAAACCTGAGATCTGAGGGGAAAAAGTAATTTGTGCAGATGGTCTTCATAAAACAAAGACAGATTAAATCTGGAGCTGTCACAGAATTGCCCTTACAGATGCATCTGCTGCAAATAATTACCTCTCTTGAGCCCAGTAAGTTAATCACTGTCTTTTGTTTGTCTCTGCAGTGAAAACAATTAAAAGCTCATTTCCTGGTTTCTAGGTAAACCTGCAGATTCTCTGATTTTTAGGGGTAATTAGATTTAATTTGGTGTGTATCACGGGCCAAAGTGTTCCTGTTGGACAACTAGCTGTCTGTAATATAATTTACTTCTAGCCAGGATGTTATTTCTTTTCAGTCACTTTTTTTTTCCTTGGGATGCTGAAGAGTTCAAAATCCTTTTGTCTCCTCACATGTAAATTGAGGAGAAATTGCATTTTAAAAGCTTAGGGCTCTTTGTACAATCATAAAAAACCTGTAATGTCTGTTTTGTTGACCATGAGTGGATTTAAACAACTTTTCCCATGCCTCCTTTTCCTCATGGCTTGGCAGGAGCCAAAGGTGGAAAAAAGAAAGCTCCAAACCTCCCCCCAAAAACCCCAAGGTCTTTTAAACTCTCTAGTACATGGTAGTGATGGTAGAATTTTAAAAAAGAAGTGACAAGACCACAGCCTGTGATTAACCTTGCATGCCTTCTTTGGGGTGGCTTCCCTTTGCTCTTTGTGCTCTGTCTGTGCCTTGGATTTGGGAATTAGATCCCAAGTGCAGTGTCACTGAAATACACCTTTTGTCTCCACCTCTCTGTGAATACTTTAATCTCTGAACCGTGCAAAGGCTGTGCTGCAGCAGACTGGCCTCTCATTTATTTTTTTTTGTTGTACAAAAGGAGTGACAGCAGCTGCAGAGAGGGCACTCAGCCTCTGTGCAGGCAGACAGATATATTTGTTTTATTTAAATTCTCAGTGGACCTTTGTTTTATCCTGATTCAATTGCTTACTCAAGGGCACCGATTTTTTTTTTTTTTTTTTTGTGTGTGTGCCCTTAATGCATTAAACATTTTTCCAGCTGGAGGAAGCATCAAGATAGATTTTCCATTGTCTCAAGAGTCACGACTAAACTTCAGCAGCGAATGTGGCCAAGGGGAAGTGGGAGAATGTAGAAGTGGGAAGTGGATTTGTTTGTAGGGTGGCTGGAATAAAAAACTCCTGGGCTGTAAATACAGATGTTTTAAAACCTCAAAGCTGTGGGATCTCCTGAATATCACTTCTTATTTTCTGACAGCTGTTCCTGACTTAGTTTAATTAATGGGAGATGTACATAGACACCTTTTTTTTTTTTTTTTTTTTTTTTTTTTTGTCATTTAATAATGTTCAAGTCCAAGTCACTTTTGAATATGAGCATGGTACACTCCTGTATGTGCAGCTGCACCTTCTTTAAGAGGCTCAGGTGTCTATATTCTGTGCAGAAGTGTCCTCTTGCAAAGGTGCTGAGGCTTTCACATGGCTTGTGAGGAAAGGAAGGAGATTAAGGTGGCAGGTTGTCAAGGCAGTGGAACACAAATTAACTGCTTACGTCCTCACAGTGCCCACATGTGATCTAAGAAAACCTTATTAGGTAGCCTTAGGAAGAGAAATCCCCAAACTTGAGCTAAAAAGGTTCACTGAAGTTTTTCTTTCAGAATTCCATTTTATTTAGAAATAAAGCAGCTGTGTTTGCTGCAATCACAGAATCCAACCTGTTTGAATTACCTACTCTTTAGGCCGTTTGAAACCAAATTCTTGAGCTGATCATTAATTTCTTGGGATTTAAAAAAAGTTAAAAGAGAATTACCCCAAGATGTGATCTGCTAAACTGTGTGGACTGTCAAATCCCAGCCACCAGCCAGTGTCAAATAAGAGCCAGGAGATTTGAGCTTGTACTGGAACACAGCTGTCAGAGTATCTCCAGCTTAGATACAGGAATTGCCCAGTGGTAAACTTTATTTTGATTTGAAAAATGGACTCTGCCTTCACAGTTAAGGATCTGTTTTATATCCTACACATACCATATCACATAATTTTATCATTGAATCAAAATGTACATTTTCAGGCATGCATGATGTTAAATATTCGCTTTTTCTTTTGAATGGGTGAATGGCCATATTAACGTGGTTGATACCATTAATTATGTTGGTATTAATGTTTACCAGGAGTGCTAATCAGTGTCATTAATTCACTAACATTTTTGGATGTGGTTGCACCTGTGTTCTCATCCAGGTGACAGAAGAGCAATGGGAATTGCTAAATGCCCCAATTACATTGCTTCACATTAAAAACAAAAAACCAAAAAAACCAAAACCTATGCAGTTTTGTGGGAGTGTGATCCATAAACTGCAAATTCTGAATTTGCTGGTGTTTCCTCATATCTGCTTCTGTAATCTCTCTGGCCCTTAGTCAGAGAACAAATTCTAAACAAACACAAGCATTATTCATATCCCTGCTCCGTAGAAGTCATACAAAGACTCCCACATCACCTTGAAAAAATAGATGAAGAGTGGTTCTTTACTCATTGTAAATGATCAAAATATTTCTATCTGCAGATATCAGATGGGTTGAGTTTTTAATAGTTTTCCTTCTGTCCCTGCCTTGCTGCTTGTGTGATTATTTTTGCATGAAGTAGGTGTTTTCAGTTAGGGTGTAAGGTGGGTAAAAAATGTTTCATTTAATAAAGGAACAGTGGAGTTGCCCTAACTTGCTCTGGTTTACCTGTCCTTTTATTCACCTTATTTTGCAGGAATTAATTAATTTTTCTGTTCACAAGTATCTGGTTGCAGTAACTACCACTAACCACAGTTTGTCAGTAGTTGAAGGAGTTGCTAAAAAGCTCTGAGCAAGGGCTTCACACACAGCACCAGGCTCCTTCCTGATGAAGTGTCCCTCCTAGGAGAGGCATCCTGGTGCTGGGTGAGAATAATATGGGATGGACAACATGAGTTTAGTTTGATTTTGAACAGGATTTTGGCTCTCACTTGCCTTTGTAGTGTATCCAGAGTTGTGGCTGCAGTTAATTCAGGTGAAATGTTTGATTTGGGGCCAGAACTGAGAGGTTTGGGTGCACCCAGACCTGCTCATGGCTGAGAAGTTTCCATAAAAAGCAGGATTAGTGGGCTGTAGAGCCAGGTAAAAGGATGTAAAGGAGTCTGGAGTGACTGAAACCTTTTGCTGTTTGCCCTTTGAGGGCCCAGCTGGGAAATGCCTGCGTTGCCAAACCTTCCTTGTGACTGCCTGGGAGGACAAAGTGAGAAGATGGGCGTGGAGGTTTGCTTGCTCAGTGGTTTTGAAGTCATACTCCAATGTCAAGGACCTTCTGCTCTGCACTTCAGGTTTTCTCAGTCCCTTCAGAATCACAGATATCTCAGCCATGGGACCACCTAGAAAAAGCTGGGTAGGTGAGTGCAGCCCTGGGGCCTGAGGGTTCACTCTTAATATCCTTCTTACCTTAAAACCATCTCCAATTTCAGTTTTCAGGTGCTTGGTTTGTTAGCCACAGAGCAATTCCTGCAGAAAGCTGGTTGATTAAATGGCAAAACAATCCTGTTCAAAGCCCAATTTTCTCTCAAGCTAGTTCTGATGGAAGAGAATTTTCTGTGATTCCCAAAACAGCGTGTAGATAATTAAGCAAAGGCCCTTGTGGTTCTCCAGCCTCCAGCATTTGTGGATGGTCTATAAATGTGCCTATTGCTCTAGTCCAACTTCAGTTCATTACCTGATTTTTAGTAATATTGCAGCAAAACTGGATGGCTCAAATATTTATTCAATATATGCCTTTAAAGTAGCAAGGCAAAATGTCACAGAGTAGTAATGAGAAAACGTCTCCCAAGTTATTAAACTTGTATCTCTTGTTTGCTTTTCATTGTAGTCTCTGCAGTTTGTGTTTTCTGTCTTGAAAATTTCCTTGATGACTGTTTGATGCATCTGACACTGATATTTTTTTTTCAGTGTCAAGCTATTTCATTTATTAGCCTGTGGAAAGCTGATAGGTGGAGATTGGCATCTTGCTTCCATTCTTATTTTTGAGTTTTTTTTTTTTTTTTTCATTTTGAATCAATGTCTGGTGCACAAGCTCCCACTGGCAGTGCAGAAGAAAGCCCCAAGCAGTGTGATCTCACAGCCCCCATGGCTGCAGAGGATGTGGGGCTGCTCTTTTCTGTGCCAAGGCACTGGAGGCTGGCACATCTCTGCACAGCCTGTTCAGTGCTCACAGCCACAGCAGGCCTGCAGGGAGGCTGGGAAGATGCCTCATTCAGAATATCTGTAGTTTTCTTTACCTTTGTACCTGCCATTTATTTGCCTGTGCTTTTTGAGGTTATTTCTTTGTTGCTTTTATTCTTCTATTCCTGCTTCTAAAAGGAGAGTGAGCCTTTCTGAGCATATTTTCAGGAGCGTGACAACAGACAAGCAGTATGGGTTTTTAAAGCCATCTTGTTGCAAGTAAATTCAGGAAACCATCTCTGCAAATGTTCCTCTGTTGTTCTTTGTGAAAGATCAGTCCTGACTGGAGGTAAAAGACCTTTGATCTGAAGAGGTACAGACTGCACACATTCAGCTGTTTCACTCCCATCTAGAGGGAGTCAGTCCATCTCAAAGCATTTGTTGCAGTATTCCCACACTTGTGCTTCTGGCCTTAGACAAAAATGAAAGATCAGGACCTTAAAATCTGAGAACATCAAGGTACCCTCTTGTTCTTCTGCTGTAGAACTTGCAGTGATCTGCTCCTGAAGAATTAGTCAAGTTAAAGCTGAGATGATATTGCTTTCCACGGAGCTAAAAGCTCTATCTCTTCTTTTAAATTTGATAAAAAAGCATCTCTGTACCCAGCACTCCTGAAAATCAATGCACCAGTCTGAGCTCTGAACCTAATTGTAAGCTGGTACAAAGTTGAACAAATTCACACCAAGGCACCTAGGAGACATACAAGTCTGTAGGTTGGAGGGGTGAAAAATTGAGAGCAAGTTGTATTTAACCAAGTTTTCACCTTCCTCTGCCTTACTTGACTCAGTTTTCTACCTCTTCTAATTTTTACAGCATTTTCCCTTCCCCACAGCAGCTGTTTTCAATAGATCATCTGTGGTAGCCAGGCATCAACTCCACACCAGGATTCAGGTCTCCAAGTGCAGCACTTCCCATGAAGATGAGTAATGACCCTATTTTACAGGTCATAACTCTCTTTTTCTCAAAAGTACCTACAAGCTGTATGACTTCACCTGCAAGTCAAGAGGCATGCTTGAAAAACACCTTGCTTTGCAGTGTTTTCTTGGTCAAGAAACTGCAGTTCTGCCTGTGACTCTCTGCAGTGTAACCTCTGTGTGTGTGAAGATTAATGAGCTGGACTTTCAAGTGCTGCAATGGCCAGGGAAGGCAGGGTGCACTGAACAAAGCCCTCAGCCCATCTCCTTTTCCAAGTTCACACAATCTGTAAATAAAGCAAATAAGTTGCTAAATTTTATATAATATGTCAGACTTCTAGTCTGTTCTCATTATTAAAGGAACACTGCCATGGCAGGCTCTTCCCCTTGTATTTTAGCTGTATGAATAGCATCATTTCCTGTTTTTTCCAGGCAAACTGTCATAAACATCACTCTCCAAGGGGATGCAGGAGGTAGAATGTTTGTAAACTGATGTTGGGGCTTGAGCAATTTATCTCCAGTGAGAGCTGTCTGCTTATTCTTGCCAAAGGCATTAGCTGGAGATTATTGGTCCTCTTGATTGCTGAAAACGTGTAACTGAATGAGAGACAAAAGTATTTCATATCTAGAGAAAGGATATTGCTTTGGGTTTTCTTTTCACTAATTGCAAGTAGAGTGATACTTCCTCAATAATACTTGTATTCTAGGGCTGTTTCCTGCCATTGCCAGTGGCCATTACTGAATATTTCAGAGTAAGTGGCAGTTTTCCTCTTTTTATGTCAGCCCCATCCTCAAAATGGTGTTTACAGCATTCAATGTACTGCCTGTTGGGCCCCATTCTTGCCTCTATAAAAGGGTTTGTTAAAGCCCTGAAAAATGGGATTTATTAACTCTCCCAGACTGTTTGTTTGTTTTGTTGATTGTTTTTTTTTCCCTAACCTGGCCTATGATCACTAATTCTAATCCAGATAGATTTTTCAAGCCCACTTTTAATTTCAGCTCACAACTTCATCAGCTCTGAATGACCACATCAGCAAAATGTCTAAAAGTTCAGTATCTTTCCTTTGTCAGCCTTGCCAGAAAGAGGAAGGATTTCTCCCTTTTCTGAATTCTGGAGTTTCATCCCTCGTAGCAAAGTAGGGTTCCTTAGGAAATGCTTCTTGGGTCAGAAAGCTAACAGCTCAGAAAGTGCTAACTCTACAGATTCAGCTGGGGAAAAAATAAGACTAGAGAAGACTGGAATTGAAAATTTCTAGGCTGGAAAAAAATATAAACAGAAATAACTATCATTTTCTTCATCTGTGCAATGTAACTAAAGTGAGAAAGCTTCTTCAGGCACCATAGAGCACAGATTTCCTCCATAAAAAATTTACTAATCTTAAACAGTGAAAATCAGGTAGGCAAGATTGTTTCTCATCTGTTTCAAGCACCAGAGTTTTATTCTGAAGTAGAATGGGCTTAAAGACAAATATGATCTGGGGCTAAAATAGAGCCTTCCATGTATTAAAAAAAAAAAAAAATACTGCAAATCACAGATTCAGAGAAGGAAAAATCCTTCATTTTACTAAAAAAATCCTCCTGCTCACAGGAAGACAGAAGTCAAATCTGATTCAAATGGTGAGTCTTCCCTGTGGATCATGGTGATGAGGGACTTGGCATGGGTGGACATTTCTGATTTTCACCAAGAGAGAAGGCAGAGGCTTGGCTTGGGGATGCTTTGTGTTGGATTCTGTCTTTCAGAGCTTGGGGAGCCCATGGAGATGTGTGGGTAAGGAGAAGGTGCTCCAGCACAGCATGGTCTGTGCACGTGAGCCTGCACACTGCTGTTCTTCCTGTCACTTCCCTCTGCTCTCCTAATGCCTAATTAGAAGCTGAGCAATTAGCTCAAGAAGCCTTATCAGAGTTTCCTCTGGGAAGTTGGTGCCTTTACACAGAGACAGTGAGTCAGGCTGAGTTCCCAAGACTTTGCATAAAACGGGAAAGCAGCAGATAATTTTAGTTTAATAAAGCCCCTTGATGCCCTCATCTGCTGGATCGTAACTTCAACTGACAGTTGATATTTTCAGCTGTGTAAATTTTAAAAAAATTACTATTTGTGTCTCAAAGAAGCTTTCCCCTAAATAATAGGATCTTTAACCTTAGATCTTGAGCAGTGTTTGAGACAAATAGGGTGCTTTAGGGTTTCTTACTGGAACTGGAGAATCACGTAAATTAAACCACTCTAGGTATACTGTTGGAGAGGATGAAGTAGCAAGGCCCTGCAGAGATGATTTATCAGTAAAAGATTCTAAGAGTATGAAACCTACCAGAGGAATGGAATTAAAAGCAAAATTTGAACTGTAAGAGGCTGGGCAGGAAGAAGGTGATGAGGTTAGCTGAAAAGACTTGGCTGGGTGAGTCAGTGACACCCTTGCCAGGACAAAAGGATGAATAAAGGGTTGGACCTTCTCAGGTATCAGGGATAAGGTGGTTTTTCAGGATTTTGGTCTGTAGAGTAGTATTGTAATGTTGTAGTTCCCATAGGCTGTATGTAGATTCTGTAGGTTTTGTATCTTGAGGCGATTGGTTGATGCTCATTAGAATATTCACGATAGAAAGGGTTAAAATGGAATGTAACAGGTAAATCGTGCTCTTGCTCTGCTGGATCCCTGTCCCTTTAGACCTTTGGACTCTTTCCCAGTCAGGCTGCCTTCCCACGACCAATAAACCACGTGTCCCAAAGAGTATCCTGCTCTTCAGATCATCTCTCTCATCAGACACCACCAGCGTGCTTTCCAATAGTATACCCATTTGAAGAGTTCTTCAATTTGCTGTTTGCATTTTTAGAATGATGATCAGCTCCAAGGGAAGGAATTCCCTTGTGCAAACAAAAATCTCAGGCACCCCCAGTGTTAGGGGTGCTGCCCATCCCTTCAGAGACACCTGGGATCCGTGCAGTGGCTGAAGTCCCTGTGTGCTGCTGCACTCCCAGGCAGTTACATCCAAAACCCATTGCTCTGGGGCCTGGCTGAGGATGTTTCATTTGTGCTCAGGCTCCTGGGGCACAGCTCTGAGTGCTGGTGTTTATGTCCTGCTCCTGCCCAGACCTCTTGCCCTGGCCTGTGGGGCCTGGTTGCTTAGGAACAGATCTGTGAGGTGGCAGCAGCCTCTCTCTTGGCCTTCAGCAGATAAGGAGTGTTAATTTGCAGTTCATGGTGTAGCTGATTTTTCTCTGTGGTTTATTAAATCCAGTGTGTTTAAGCAGTGTGCTCTCTGAGAGCTTTCACTGGGCTGAGGTTCCCAGCTGGATTAAAAAGCTTGGCGCAGCGGGCGGCGGATGCGAGCTCTCGGAGCGGGGCAGGCTTTAATAACCACGGTGACATTTGGAAGAGTGTCCAGGGGAATGCACTGTGCCTGCCTGCTGCATTTCAAGAGCACTTTACCATTTGCCAGCCTTTTTATTTTTTTTTTTTTCTTGAATTTCAGAGATGCCTGAGGGGGTTAGGCTGAAAGGGAAGAGTTGTTGTGCTTCCCTAAAATAGCTGCTTACGTCTCGTTCCACGCACATTGAAGCCCCCCCCATCTCAACTTTTTCACACCACAAGTGTGCAGCAGAAAGAAGAAAAAAAAAGCAGACAGCCTGACTCAGTACTGGGCCATATCCACTCCCATTCCTCTGTCACTGTCTCCCTTTTCTACTCCAATCCCCAAATTCCTCCCTTTTTGCTGCCTTTTGCCCACCTTCACTTCCTGCAGGGCTCCTGTCAGAGCAGCAGGCATTGGCAGAGCTCTTGGCCACCACTCAGGCACAGGTGCCACCCCTGTGGCCTGGGAGATGGAGGATGTAGCTGGTTATATCATGTGTGAAGCAGAGAGTCTCTCAGATCCCATCCTGAGAGCTGCAGCCTGCTGCAGATGACAACAGGAGAGAGAGCTGGTTTGTGTGGCACCAGGGAGACAGCAAAAGTAGCAAGGCTTTTGACATTCTTATTTTCACTTTCAGTTCACAATTTAAGTACCCACAAGGAACAGATTTGCCTTGCTCATAACAGTCTTTTTTTGAATGATAATGTCGTTGGAAATTTCATTTTGCCTTTGCCCAAGAAGACAACAGCTGTTTTCTGCGAGGCAGAGAAATTGTAATCTCTACAATGATTCAGTGCTGTGCACCAAGGGCTTTAGGGTCTGTCATTTACTCAATGTGATAAGTGTTTGTGCAGTATTTAGCAGATTGATGCTTATTTTCTCGATACTTGTCTTTTTGCTCCTATTCCAATTTAAATGTGGTGATAAAAATCCTACAGGGGAAATGTATTTCAGCTCATGTAAAGAAATGTGATCAGCAGTTCACACATGGGGTTTTTAACTGTTGTAATCAGAGGAAATGTTCTTAATGCAAACAAGGGCAATAGAATTTCATCCTCAAATGTCCAGATTTGTAATTTCTGAGTACTCAGGCGTGTGATTCCTGGCAGGCTAAAGTACTTTGTGAGATTGGGGTCGAAAGAGCTCTTGCCAAATTCTCCTAAAATTTCTTCTTTCTTCCCTGAGCAGAGGGGAGTTGCATTCCCATGCTGATATATGCACTCCCACTGGAAAGCAGCCAGGTGGAAAGAAAAAAAAATAAACCACCCAAAATATGCTTTTCTGTGCCTCAAGTGCTCAGTCCATGTAGGGAGTTCAGCTGCAACATGGGCCCCGTTCCCACCTCCTGTGCACACGGATGCATCCCTGAACTCATGGGAATTGGCACAGGTTGGGTGTCAGCTGGGAGCTCTGCTCTAGTCCAAGTAGTATCACCTCTCCTGGAGCTTTCCCATGCCATGTGGATGTGTCTGATGGAGCAGCAGGAAGGAATTTGCTCCTGGAGCTTTCCCATGCCATATGGATGTGTCTGATGGAGAAGCAGGAAGGAATTTCATCTTGAGCTTTCCCATGCCATGTGGATGTGTCTGATGGAGAAGCAGGAAGGGGTTTGCTCCTTGAGCTTTCCCATGCCATATGGATGTATCTGATGGAGAAGCAGGAAGGGATTTGCTCCTGGAGCTTTCCCATGCCATGTGGATGTGTCTGATGGAGAAGCAGGAAGGGGTTTGCTCCTTGAGCTTTCCCATGCCCTATGGATGTGTCTGATGGAGCAGCAAGAAGGGGGATTTGCTCCTGGAGCTTTCCCATGCCACATGGATGTGTCTGATGGAGAAGCAGGAAGGGGGATTTGCTCCTTGAGCTTTCCCATGCCATATGGATGTATCTGATGGAGAAGCAGGAAGGGATTTGCTCCTGGAGCTTTCCCATGCCATGTGGATGTGTCTGATGGAGAAGCAGGAAGGGGTTTGCTCCTTGAGCTTTCCCATGCCCTATGGATGTGTCTGATGGAGAAGCAGGAAGGGGGATTTGCTCCTGGAGCTTTCCCATGCCACATGGATGTGTCTGATGGAGAAGCAGGAAGGGGGATTTGCTCCTGGAGCTTTCCCATGCCACATGGATGTGTCTGATGGAGAAGCAGGAAGGGGGATTTGCTCCTGGAGCTTTCCCATGCCACATGGATGTGTCTGATGGAGAAGCAGGAAGGGGGATTTGCTCCTTGAGCTTTCCCATGCCATGTGGATGTGTCTGATGGAGAAGCAGGAAGGAATTTGCTCTTTGAGCTTTCCCATGCCATATGGAGGTGTCTGATGGAGAAGCAGGAAGGGGGATTTGCTCCTGGAGCTTTCCCATGCCATGTGGATGTGTCTGATGGAGAAGCAAGAAGGGATTTTTCTGAGAGCAGGGTGAGGGCTGGAGCAACTCTCGGGGATGGCATCTGTGTTTACTTGTTCCAGCACTTCATGGCAGCCTCAGACCCTTCCCTGTGGATGATTGCAGTCACCCCAGGTAGATCCTGACAGGCTGATAGGAGAAATCATGCAGGCTGTGAGAACTTCACTGTGCTTGAACACAGGTAGACAGAAACTCAAGGAGCTGCATTTTCTCTTAAGTGCAAATAATCATATTGCTGCGTTGTTGCCTCACTGAAAGTGGCCCAGGTTCAAAGCAGGGTTTGGTTATGTGCTTCAGGCAGTAGGTTTATGTGTGGTACCAGATGGAGCTTTTAAATTTTCATCAGCAGGTTTATAAACACAAGAATATCCTTTTATCTGTGCCCGGCTCTTTTACTAATTAGCTGCAAATGCTGAACTTCAATTAGCGTGGAGTGGAGGAACAGATGAAATAATATACATTCTTACTCATGGTTATCCATCATGTGAGAATGAAATAGACATTAATAATGACTGTTTCTGGTTTTTAGGGCTTTTCTATAGGTGCTTTTTTTTCCCCTCTCTTCAATACTCAGTGGGATAAATGAGTGAAAACAGCTAAAAATAACAAGCCAAGTTCTCTGGTGATGAAATTCTATTGCAGGCAAAGAGTGAGAGTTTTCAGCCTTGCTCATCTTTGCCTTGACTCCTGTAGGTGTTGGGCCAAGCCAGCACAAGGCTGTGTGACAGCTGTGGAAGGATTTTTTTACAAAGGCATTTATAAAATTACATTTTTCCTGCTGCTGAGAGGTGGCCAGAGAGGTCTGGGCTTAGTGAAGCAACACTGCTGTGCATTTTGAGAGAATCCCAGCTTTCCTGAGGGGATGCAGGTGCAAAGGAGGCAAAGGGATTGATGAGCTGAATGCTGTTCTTTGCCTTCAGCAGCACCTTTGCTGGCCTACAACCTGTGCTGGTGTGCTCTGTGTGTGCCCCAGCTGAGCAGCTCTTTGTGGGCCCTGCAGGCACCCAGCTGCTGTGCTTGTTCCCCTGTGGTTTATAAATCATTCAGGAGATTTGCACCTTTCAACAGCAGGACCAGCTCTTTAGAGGGCATTGAGGAAGGATCTCTGCCTTAACTGATAACTTCTGTGCAGGAAAAGGTTGGGGTGTATCTTCAAACATCAGTCTTGGCACAGAGTTGGAGAACGTGTTGGAAAATTGTCAGGGGAGCTGAGGAGAGACACCACTTTGGGAGGTATAGATTGGTCCTGGGAGTTCTGCATCCAGCTTTTCATGTCATAGAATCACAGAATGCTAAGGGCTTGGAGTGGACCTTAAAGACCACGTAGTCCCAACCCTCCTGCCAAGGACAGGGACACCTCCCCCAAGATCAGGTTGCTCAGGGCTTTGTCCAACCTGGCTTTGAACACTCCCAGGGCTGGGGCATCCAAGCCTGTTGGCTGTCTTGCCTTAAGAAGACTTTGCTGGAAAAGTAATCCACTGAGAGGATTTGGCCTACTGTTGGGGAATAGAGATGGACAAATCTGAACCAGTCACTGAAAGAAAACTGTTCTCTCAGTAATAATAATAATGGAATATGTTGTGACTAATGAAACCCCAGAACGTACCCCTGAGACACTCACTGTCTATCCTTGGTGGGTTGTGCTTCAGCATAAGGATGTCAGCCTTATGGGCCATACTGACCTGGGAATAAAATGCAGTGGAGTCTCTGAAGTTGGAAAAGACCTTTAAAATCATTGAGTCCAACCACAAACCTCACGCTGCCAAGTCCAGCGCTGAACCGTGTCCCCAAGTGCCACATCTACATGTTGTTCAAACACCTCCAGAGATGGTGACTCAGCCACTTCCCTGGGCAGCCTGTTCCAGTTCTTGACAACCCCTTCTGTGAAGAAATCTTGCCTAATACCCAAACTGAGATGGTAGGAGAAGGGCAAAGCAGCATTGCTAAAGTCTCCCCTGACGACACGACACCAACAGAATTTTGCTGTTCCTGTGTCTCGGTGTGTGAGGCTGGAGGAGGCAGCTGCTGCTCTGTCACAAAATGTGGCTTGTGAGCAGGAGGCAGCAAAAAGCCAGCACCACACAGGGGGCTGCAATTGTCCCAGCAGCCTGAGTGCCACTTGATTGAATTATCAGAGATGCATGAGGCTTCAGTTCTGACTTAGCATAGGCTGAGAGGTTACTGAGGAAAAATGGACCTGTTCTCTGATCTGCTATTCTGATGCCATAGCTCACTGTTAAAAAAAAAAAAAGGCCAACAAGCTTTCCTTTGTTACTGCATTGGAAGTGGCACATTGCAATGGGAGGGGAAGTTCTATTTAAAATTGCAAAATCAGAGATGAAGCGCAATCGAGAGGAAAGATCAAAGACGGGAAGTGGGGACAGGAAGAGAGAGACGAGGTACAGCCTGGCTGCACAGCCAGCCTAATTTCATGTTAATGAATCCCTGCTTAGGAAGGGAAGGGTGGGCTCTCTGTGTACCAGGAGAGAAAAGCAGCCTTCTGCCACCACATTGAGACTCCCTTTGAACGTGCTCTCCCACCAAAATGCAGGGCTGCACTCTGCTTCTTCACATTTCACAGAATTAGGAGAGACCCAAGCTCTTTGCTGACTGCTTATGTAACTTGCAGAGATGTGCAACCTCTGCCTGAGCCCTGGAAAATTTCCTGCTCGGTGAGTCAGGTGTTTGGCAAACAGTCTGGTGCAGTGGGCTCGGAGAGGAGATTGCAGTCAGAGGCACTGCCTGGCTACCAGAGCCCAATTCAAGGTCTCTTCGTGGAGCTCCTTCCTCCTAGGTGCTCACTGATCACCCTGCCAAGTGTGAATTTGTGCAAAGCATCCCCCTTGATTGCTCTGAGGCAGGAGAAAACCACGGCCCTGACTGTTATCCAGGGATGTGGGTCAGAAAAAAAGGAGGAGAAGAGCGAGTCCTTGGCCTTTGCATTCATTTTATCCAAAAAAAATTCCATCAGGATGTGGGGAGAGCGTTTAGTGCAGAGGGGTTGCAAAAGTGGGGCTTTGTGGGGAAGCACAGAGTGCCCCTTTGCAGTCCTCCTTCTGAAACTCCATGCAGCTCCCAGAACAGTGTTGGTTTGGAGGCTGTGAGTCTGCCTGAAAGCTGGAGGTCAGGACTGCACCTTGTGCTGTAGGAGTAAAATTGAGACCTGTGGAAAGTAAGGATTAGACCCAGAGACAAGGGAAAAAAAAAAAAAAAACTGAAACAGCAGATGCAGAACTGTGTCAGCTGCAAACCAGACTTCTTGTGGGTCAGCTGTCATCTCCAGGAGCAGCAGATCCCAGTTTCCATCTCTGGAAGGGTAACTGAGAGGAGCCAGGAGATCTGTACCCCCAAGTGGGTCTGGTCACTGCAGTGTCAAGGCTGGGACAACTGTGAGGTCCCCAAATCAGCCCATCTTGCACCAACCTGTGCAGGAGGGCCCTGTGGCAGCCCAGCTGTGCTCAAGGCACCACTTGGTTTGCTCCTGCAAAGAGCCTGCTTGCCAGACTGCAGTGGGAGAGGGACAGGAAAAGACTTTGCCACAGGGATGATCTGGTGACTAATGAGTTTCATTGATCCTCTGCTTGCAGGAGAGAGCAATCCATCACCTGCAGCTCCTGCAGGCTCTTCTGCTGAAGGCTCTGAGGAGACAAACGTGAGATGTTACCCAAAAGCAGGGCTGTGTGAGCCCTCTGAACCTAATGCCTCTGTGCTCTCATGGCTCTATGAAGGTGATGGTGCAGGAGATCCCAGCATCAGGGACTCTCTGGATGATTTCTACAGAGTGTACTGCAGAGAGCAGCCAGAGAGGAGGGATCCAACCTACGAGGCTGCCTCAAGGTGTCTGTCACAGAAGATTTCAGAGCTGGAGCAAAGGGGTGGAACAAAATACCTGTCACGCTGCCTGCAAATGGCACAGCTGGTCCTGAACAGAGATGGATGTAAGATCTTTCCAAACCACCCCCCTTCTGCCTGCTTTTCAAAGGCACCTGAAGGTGAAGTCTTGTTGGAAAACAGGAGGAGGACACCTGGACTCTCAGATGACATCCTGCAGTTCCTCTTGAAACAAAGAGGGGAGGAACATAGCCCTGATGGGTCACAGGAGAAGTGAGCAAGGCACTGGTTTGTTTCTGCCATCCAAGCTTTGCTTCCACTCCAGAGAGAGGAGACTTTCTTAGAAAGGCACTGTTCTCCAAGCACCAGCTGCTCCATGGAGAGTTTCAGCCACACCACCCCTTGCACCTTGCCCTCTGAGGGGCAGCACTGTGTGAGGAGCATCCCTGTCACTGCTGGGATGTGCTGACTGATTGGGAGGGGTCGTGCAGTGTTTGTTGCTGGGACACCAGACGTGATCATCTGTATCTAACAGGCTTTTAAACTGGCCTGCAGCCTTATTCCAGGTTTACAGTGGTCCAAAATCCAGCCCCTGGGTGGGCATGGCTGTCCAGGTGCTGTTGGCTGTAACAGAACTGTTGGAATGACCTTGGCATGGGCTGCCCCAGCCCTACAGAGGGACAGTTGAGATTTTGTTCTGTGCATTACAGGGTGTCTGTTAGCTCTGTGGTTTTACCTACAGACATATTCATGATTGCAATGCCAGGTTAGAGTTTTTCTAACACTAAAAAAAGTGTGTGTGTGTGCATGAGAAAGAGAAAATACAGCTCTGGGTCTGTTCCCTGGCAGTGCTTCTGTCCTGTTTACCTCCCCACCATCACCCCCCCAACAACAACCTTCAGTTCCTCTCTGACTTTCATGATGGTGCTAATGAGATCCCAGGGGGAATGTTCCCTTTAAAATGAAAGGGATCTCTCTGAGCCCAAGGAGGCTGATGTCAGTCAGCAACAGAGCAATGAACCCCACACACAGCCACTTATGGTTCCTCTCTCTGAAGCCTCTGGGGCTGGGTTGCTTCTTTGTTGCTTTACTGCCTCTGCCAGGCAGATAAATGTCTTTGTGCATGTTTTCCACCCACTGGGCTGTCCACTGAAGGAGCAGTTTGCTGTAGTGATGTTGTTGGCTGACTGGGGAGGCCATTCTCCAGCTTGGGTGTGAGCAAGGGAGCACGGAGTGCCAGAGGAAGGGATGTTTGAGGGGAAAGGAAAGGAAAGGAAAGGAAAGGAAAGGAAAGGAAAGGAAAGGAAAGGAAAGGAAAGGAAAGGAAAGGAAAGGAAAGGAAAGGAAAGGAAAGGAAAGGAAAGGAAAGGAAAGGAAAGGAAAGGAAAGGAAAGGAAAGGAAAGGGAAAGGAAGAGAAAGAGAGAGAGAAAGAAAGAAAGAAAAAGAAAGAGAGAGAGAAAGAAAGAGAGAGAGAAAGAAAGAAAGAAAAAGAAAGAGAGAAAGAAAGAAAGAAAAAGAAAGAGAGGGAGAAAGAGAGAAAGAGAAAGAGAGAAAGAAAAAGAAAGAGAGAGAAATCAATCAATCAATCAATCAATCAACATCAGTGTGTTCCCTGTGCTCACACCCAGTTTTGGTGTTTGGTATCCAGTGTCTGCCTGCCCAGCTGCTGAGACCTCTCATCCCCTCCCTGTCCAAGCTGGCCAGATCTCAGAGTGGGTGTTCTGTGTTCCTGCCTGGCACATTCCCTCCTGCAGTCCCACGGGGGGGCTGCTGCTCCTGCCTTGCTGCCCCTGGCAGATTGGCACAGCTGCTGTGCTCTGCAGGTGTTTCCAGCAAAGGCAATGGAAATTTGGCTGCTGCCTTCAAGTCAGAGCAGGAGGAGGCCCAGCTGGCTGCAAGTTATGGCCAAAGTCTTAGGACTTGGTGTAATCTCTTGTTGCAAATAGATTTATATTGGAGCTGCCTGGGTTTAATTTGCTATCCTTGAGTCATCATGCAACCAGCACATTTGGCTTGGTGGTGGTCCTGCTTGGTGTTTTGCTTGCTTTTATAGCAGAGGTGTTGTGCAGGTGCTGGAGGGCACACAGAATATTGGAGCAGACCTTCAGCTGCTCCCCCAGCATTGCTCAAGTTAATGATGCTAGGGGAAAAAAAAAAAAAATAAGAGTTGAGGATGCAGCATCATTTCTGTAGTGGCAAACAAACCCACAGGTGCTTGTGTATCAAAACCCAAATGAAAGCATCCTGCTGGCAAAAAAAAAAACCTATAGAGAAGGGTAATATCAGCTAGTTTAGCCCCAGATAGAGCTGGAAAGAGCAAACATGCTGCTGAGTGTGCTGTCAGTAGCTACAGTGACATCACTGGCCCCTCTGCCTGCTCACACTGCTTGACCCCCACAGATCTGTCCCAGCCACAAGGGCTTTGGTGTTGACAGATGCAGGGAGATGTTGCTGAGGGTGTACAGGGAAGAAGGGAGGTCTTCAGTCAACAGAATCAGCTGTTGTTGCTTTTAATTGTTGCCAGTGTTTATGCTGTTCCACACAGTTAAATTAGTTGCTGTGCAAAACCTCTTAACTGCCATTTTAAGGGAAGTAAACTCCCATGGGGAGAGAGAGATGGAGAAATCAGAGGTCTGCAGCTGAATCCCTTTAGTTGCTGTATTTGGTTTGTTGATGAATTGGTCAGTGCCTTGGGTTAGCTCTGAAACAATCTGGTCTCTCCTATTCAGACTTTAAAAAAATATATTTTAATGAAAAAAAGGCCAAAGACCTGCAGTTTCCACAAAGAAAGCTTGCAGGAAAATAGGAAGATCCTGCTTCTCAGGAGAGAGCTGCTGCTACTGATGTTTGAGACAACCCTACTGGGTTTTGATGGAAGAGAAAAGAAGCTTGGAATGACAAAATAGAGAAAAGGTGACTGCTGGAAGAGAGTGGAGAGAGATCCTGGCAGAGGAGAGCATGAAACTGTTCAATTTTAAGGACCAACGTAGGCAGAACAGACTGGATGCAGCTGAAAAATTTGGATTGTGACTCATATCTACAAATCTTGGCTGGCATCTTGCAGAGGACATGGTAATCTCCATGCTGCTGAAACGTGCAGTCTTTTGAGAAGCTTGCACCCCTCAGAATCAGGAGTGCTGCAGTTCCTCTGTGTGCTGCTCACTTCCAGTGGATCATGGATATCCATGGGCTATCCCTGGCTGCCTCAAGGTAAAAAGTCTTTTTATTGCATGGCAAGTGTGCAGAGTGGTGTGTGAAGCCCTGACAGAAGTGTCCCATGTTGTGTCCATTCCCCCCAGCCTGTGCAACAATCTGAGAATCTGAGTTTATTCCTGAGAGGTGAAGAAGTGGCCTCCTCTCTCCCTGGCTTGCACTTGGGCTTGGTTCTGACACTTCTGTGGTCTCAGCTCACCCTGTCTCCTCAGCTTGTTGGCCTCCCCATCACTGGTGGTTCTTACCTCTCTTCACCCCCCTGTGTGTGGAGGCTGCCTTAGCAAAGGCATTTGGGGGTTTCCACTGCAGAACAAACCCAAGGGGGTTTTCCCTTCTGTTTGTTCAGGGCTCACAGCTGAGGAGCAGCTCTCTGAGCCTGACTTAGAACAACACCTGAAACCCTACAGCACCTCTCAGGGCTCTGGGTGTACAAGATCCCACAAGGTCCTCAAGCAAAGTGTGTAAGTGAAGTAAAAAATGGGGAATCAGTCCCACAAGGTAAGACAAGCATGGCCAAAACTGATCCCCAGTTGCCAAGCAGGAGGAGCACAGGACATGGTGAGGACTTGGCATGGCCCAGGGGTTTCCCTGCTGCACAGCCCAGATCCAAATCCCACCCAAGGTCTGCTAGAGGTGTCTGTGCTTTGGGTTGGTGTTGCATTTTATCTTCTTTTTGCCAGGGTCGGGATTAAATGCAGCAGACAATGTTTCTTGTTCAGACTCAGATGTTTATTAATTGTCATCTCTTACAGTCTCACAGACTGTGAGTTCTACAGCACTGCTAGATAACAAACTAAAAAAGTGGAGCCATCTCTCTCTCTCTACAAGGCCTTGTAAGGACAAACTGTTCAATTATGAGATGACACCTGAATTATTTTTACTTTTAACCCAATAACCAACCACCCCTGCCCCATAATGTGGATTTTCTACCCAATTACAAAACACCACCCAGAGCCATGGGGAAGAAGGTGAAAAAGAAGGACTCAGCCTCTGCCCTAAATCCTCCATCTTGCTTTATATCTATTCCTGTATTCTAAACCCTGAAACTCTGAGTTTTGCCCCCTGTGATCTCACACCCTTCCATTCAAACCACACCCCCACAATCCCAGCGCTGTCCCTCAATTTTGGGAGCCTTTTCCACGGCCTCAGGTGGAATGCAGGGTTTGCTTGGGGGTCAGTGCCTGTCAGCACAGACAGCCTGGAACCCTCAGTGCCCAGGGCTCCAGGTTGGGTGTTTTGCTGGCCCAGCAGCCCCAGTGTCCCAGAGGGGTGAGTGATGCAGGCACTGAGCCCACGCACTCCAGACTGGAGCTGGGCTCAGCCTAGCACTGGCTCTGGCAGGCTGACAGTGCTGCTTTATTCCCTGACACAAACGCCTGATCCAAGCTCTTTTGTCATCCTTGCCCGATCCTGCTGCTGTTAAATCCTTCCCTGGGCTGGGAGCTGCTCCAGGACGTTTGGTATCAATGGCCTCTCTGCTGCTTTACTCCCACAGCATTTTCATTTTCCCTCCCACACTGCTGCTGGTGGGAGGTGCTGATTCATGCCAGCGACCTACCCAGCCACTCCTGCAGCCCAAAGGCAGGGCTGAGCCTCCTGCCACAGGTGCTGCAGCAGGCCCTGAGTCAAAGTGAATGGATTTTACACCAGCAGGGGATTTTCCCCCAGGAGCTGAAGGTGCTTTGGTGTGCCTGGATATATATCAGGAACATATGGTTGTTAAAACGTGTATGACAGGCAGTATACATCCCTGTGTAAAAGTGGCCATTTCATTACTGAGCATTGGTGATTTGTGTGTGGGGCATATGTTTTCCCACAACACAGAAGTTCATTTTAAAAATACCCTGCTCTGTAGGCTTTTCCCTAATGACTATTTTCCCACACACATCGATTAAGCAACAACATATGCCAGCATTTCTTCCTTAAAAGTAAAATCTGGCACACAGCACGCAGAGCATGAAGTAATAAGATGTGATTAAAGCAGTAGCTGGAGCTAAGCAAAGCCAGAAAACGTGTGGCTGAAAGGTCAGACTTTTTTATTTTATTATTGCCTTTGCAATGGCCTGTTTGTTTGCAGGTGCTGGGACTTGGGAGGGAAAGTCTTTTAACGAAAGAACAACTGGCATAGAAAATTTCGGCATCAGTTCAAGCCAAGCAAACCTTCACTTGCATTGGAAGGTAGGTTCTTGTAATGGGAGATGTCAGTCAGCCTTAGGGCAGGTATCACTTCCCAGTGTTGTCTGCATGGCTGTGAGAGGTGAGCCAGGAATGGTGCTAAATGGGTGCTAAAACCAGGAGAAGCAGGGTGATTCTGTAATTAAGGACACTGAGGTGAGGATGCTGTGCCCTGCTGACACATTCTCAGTGCGATCTCCAGCAATTAGGTTTTTTTTCCGAGTTACCAGCGGCTTGTTTTGGGTGTCTGAGAACTCCAGAGAGAGAGAGTGAAAGGGCAGGGCATACACCCACGTCTCTAACAGCAATTCCCCTCAAAACCCTGCAATTAGAGGTTTAAACAATAGCAGAGATTTTGCAGCTGTGGTCCAGGCCCCCTCTTTCAAATTGTATTCTGGGAGAGCAGCTTGGTTTTGCTCCTTGTTTTTGCATTTTCCCCGTGGCTGGTGCCTGGGACAAGCTGAGCCCCACATGGTGAATGTGTGAGTGCAGCCAAGTGCCTGGGCTCTGTCTCTGGGGCTGGGAGTGCTGCCTGTCTGGTGCTCAAGAACAGACTGGTTGCACCTGAATTCCTAAGGGGAAAAAAATCTTCAGGGATTGTTGGAGAGGATGAAGTAGCTAGGCCCTGCAGAGATGATTTATCAGTAAAAGATTCTAAGAGTATGAAACCCACAAGAGGAATAGAATTAAAAGCAAAATTTGAACTGTAAGATGCTGAGCAGGAAGAAGGTGATTAAACAGCTGAAAAGACTTGGCTGGGTGAGTCAGTGACACCCCTGCCAGGACAAAAGGATGAATAAAGGGTTGGACCTTCTCAGGTATCAGGGATAAGGTGGTTTTTCAGGTTTTTGGTCTGTAGAGTAGTATTGTAATGTTGTAGTTCCCATAGGCTGTATGTAGATTCTGTAGGTTTTGTATCTTGAGGTGATTGGTTGATGCTCATTAGAATATTCACGATAGAAAGGGTTAAAATGGAATGTAACAGGAAAATCTCTCTCTTGCCCTCTTGCTCTGCTGGATCCCTGTCCCTTTAGACTGATGGACTCTTCCCCAGTCAGGCTGCCTCCCCACGACCAATAAACCACGACCAATAAACCACGACCAATAAACCACGTGTCCCAAAGAGCATCCTGCTCTTCAGATCATCTCTCTCATCAGACACCACCAGCGTGTTTTCCAGTAAGGGATGAGGAGACACTGCTGCCTGGAGGGCTGGGGGAGTCTTTCCAAAGGCAGCAGTGAGTTAGGCTGAGAGTGCAGTGATGTTCTGGGCAAGGGTCAGACTGATTCCTGCCTCTGCAGCTGATTTTTTCCCCAAACCAGGACCTGACACCCTTCAGGCTCAGTGTGCCTCACCTGAGTGCTGGCAAAGCCACCCACTGTGCCTTGCTCTTTCTCATATCCAGGGTAGCAGAGCCTCTTTCAGGGTCTCTTTTCCTGTTTGGATCACCTTCCCACCATCAGGGTTACCAGACAAATTTACCCAGGTGGAGCATCTTCCTGCTGCTTTCATTTCCCAAGGCTGCCTCTAAGCTTAAGCCTTTTAGACTTTGTTGATAACCACACAGCATTTCACACAAAGGGCCTAAAAGTCTTAAAATTGGGGTATGCAGAAGGAAAAAGGATGTTCTAAGGGGCAGAGATGTTAGTAAAATATCCTCCTGCATTTTGTAGGTTTTGCTCTCACTTTCCTAGGCTTTTTTTTTTGCAATTGGGTTTTGTTCTGTGTGCCTGTGGCCATTCAGAAAAAGGTGATGGAAAACTTCTTGGGCGATTCCTTTTGCTGTGTGAATGCTGCTGTCATAAAATAGAACTCTCAACACTGTGTTTTCAGTCTGCAGTTATGTGCAAGGGCATAATTGGAATTTATTTTTTTTTCAGTGCATACATTGTTCAGTAATAAAAACTTGATTCTGAAACCATTACAGTCTGTTGCAGAAATCTATATGTTTTTCTGTTACAAAATAGAAATTTGCCTCTGAAATTTCCATGACTCTATTAACCACAGAGCAGTATTGTTCTTACCAAACAGAACCCTTGCTGAGAGTCAAAGTGCTATAAATATTTAAAGAAATTAATTACTAAATAAGCCAGAGTAGTGCCCCAGTCTTTAAATATTAAATGGAACATACACAGTTGACAAAAAGCAGGCAGGAACACTGAATGGGGCAATTTGATGGCCCAAATGTAATTATTTGCAGTGCAAAGGCAACTATTAAAGTCATTTTTGCTTAATGACAAGCAGTACTCAAAACACGAGGGCTTGAGTCCCCATTTTGCTTGCTGAAAGAAATCTCTCTCTTGTTTTATATTCTACTACAGAGGCCCCAAAGTCCACCAAGGAGGTTAATTAACCAATGTGAGTGAAAAAAGGGCAGAGGGGGTGTTGGCAGGGGTTGTTTCATGGTGGGTTTTCCTTGGGGCAGCTCCTGGGTGTGCCCAGCTGCAGAGTGAGCTGCTCCAGCAACCTCCAGCTGCTCTCTGGCCATCACCTGCCTGGGAACTCATGGAGCCCTGGGCACTGAGGATTCCAGGCTGTCTGTGCTGGCAGGCACTGACCCCCAAGCAAACCCTGCATTCCACCTGAGGCCGTGGAAAAGGCTCCCAAAATTGAGGGACAGCACTGGGATTGTGGGGGTGTGGTTTGAATGGAAGGGTGTGAGATCACAGGGGGCAAAACTCAGAGTTTCAGGGTTTAGAATACAGGAATAGATATAAAGCAAGGTGGAGGTTTTAGGGCAGAGGCTGAGTCCTTCTTTTTCACCTTCTTCCCCATGGCTCTGGGTGGTGTTTTGTAATTGGGTAGAAAACCCACATTGTGGGTCAGGGGTGGTTGGTTATTGGGTTAAAAGTAAAAATAATTCAGGTGTCATCTCATAATGAAACAGTTTGTGCTTAAAAGGCCTTGTAGAGAGAGAGATAGGGGCCATTTTAAACTTTGCTATCTAGCAGTGCTGTAGAACTCATAGTTAGTGAGACTGTACCATAGATGAGAATTAATAAACATCTGAGTCTGGACAAGAAACATTATCTGCTGCTGCATTTAATCCCGACTCTGGCAGAAAAGATTAAAAGCATCAGGGAACTCCAGCCCTGCAGTGATGCTAATCTTCCAAAGGCCAGCCCAGAGAGATGTGTTGGCAGCTTTTGGACACTGTTGGTTGTCCAGGACTCCTGCTTTGGCCAGGAGGGTGTTGGGGTGCTCTTACTTCCCCCCGTGTAGAGGAGGAGGTGCCCGGGGCTGTGGAGGTCACTGCTGGTGTCAGCAAGGCAAATTTGGTGCCAGCTGAGCCTGGGAGAAGGTTTAGTCACAGCTGAATTTGTAAAGCCATGAGGAATCCTGTCAGGTCCAGAAGCTGCATTTTGAGCTTGATGAGCAGCTCATCTGGAGTGGCCAGGTTGGACTCGGAGCCCAGCAGATCGTTTGCTGGGTGAGAAGTGGCAGCACAGAAACAATGAAATCTGATGACTAAAAATCCCAGCGGTGCCCACGTTATCAGGCAAATTCCAGCTCTCCCTTCTAGGAGGAGATGTGCCTGTTGTTCCCTATCAGTGTCACCTTTCTCATGGACACATTTACCAGTGGAACTGCAGGAGCTAAGTTGCATTTACTGCCTGGAGCAAGCAATGCCACTGGGGAAGGACCTGGGAAGTGGCACTTCATGCTGACAGCAGCGTGGAAAAATTGTCCTTTATCCCCTAGGCCCCAAAGTATGCTGCTTGTTTGTTTATTTCTTGTTTTAAACTGATTTTTTTTCTATTGCAGCATAATCAAGTCTTCTGCCATCTGAGCTAACAAGTTGAGAGAAGGGTGACTGGGGAAGAGGAGAGGTATGTGTGAGCAGCACGTGGGGAAATGTGCTCAGGTTCTGTGGAAAACTTGAAGAACTGGTGGTGTTTATACTTGGTCTTCCCTCTCTCACCTCTGTTTTGGCTTTGGCTTTGGTTTGGGTTTCTTTTCTTTCATTCTGTAGCCTGTGAGTGTATCCAGAAGCCCTGAGGATTTCTATCAGGTAGCACAGGGCTTTTTTCCAGAAGACCACAGCAGGGACTGTGCATCTATTTTTCATATCACTTAACAGTTTATGACACAGTTTGTACGTTTATTTTAAACCTCTTTTCAGTTTGGCCATGTAGTATTTGACCTCATTTCTGTGGAACAGATACATCACTGAAAAACAGGAGATCCTGTTTTCCATCACTGAAAAAAAGAAGGATCCTGCATAGAAGAGGTTTACAAGTGAAGAAAAATTCTCTTATTTTTTAATGAAGACTAAAAAGGACAATTCAAGAAGAATTGGACTGAACTTTTAAGGTTCTTAAGCAAAAATACCCTGTAAATTCTTTGATTTTTTTTTCTGAAGAAAGTCTTTTGACACTAAAGACAAGAAGTCAGTTTGTAGCAGCTGTTTGAGTATGTGGCATGAACAAAACCCCACAGTGTGAGGTGCTATATAAATACAGAAAAAGAAAAAAAAAAGAGATTTTCCCATGCTCCAGAAATCACCCATGTGTACCACACAGGGTGTCTGAGCTGCAGCTCACCTTGCTGGGCAAGGGTACCACAGGTGGTGACAGTCACCTTTCACTTCTGTGGGACAATGACCCAAAAATGTATCAGCTGTGCAGCCCCAGCATCCCTTCTGTTGCAGTGAGCAGTGCATGTGGCAAGGTTGCTGAAAGGACTTTGGTTCTGTTAGTGATACTGGATGGGTGGTGGCCTTTAGGTGCAATTGTCTTTCTCCAGAGCCATCCTCTTAGCACCTCCTGAATGAAAGAGAGGAGTTTGTTGATGGAATGGGCTGCAGTGTTTTAATGCCATGAAAACTAATTGGCATCCAAGAGCAAAAATAATCCCCACCAAAGCAATCCTCATATTCCTCATGCAGCCTCCTCTCAATTCAGAAGGAGCTCAGGCACAGAAATTTGCTTGTCATCCTTTGAAGTTCCAGCTTCTGTCAGGAGCCAAATGTGTAATATTTTTAAGCGTTTGTATTTGAGAGAATCCCACAGGATAACCACTGTTTATTCATAGATTGCCACGACATTGTCAGGCGTGGATGTCACTGCAGTCAGAGCCCTGACACATCTGAGAAAGGAGGTTGGGGTGTGCCACACTCACAGCTGATCAAGTGAAACGTGCCCTTGCCTGCAGTAATCCTGATTTAGTGCAGCCACAGCTCTCCCCTGATCTGCAGAGGACCTCACCCCAGCTGCTGCTTGGCTCTGAAAGCCCATGTGAAGTGACACTGCTTTGAAAATCCAGGCTGACTTAATTAACTGTTAACAAGACACTTGGATGCTCTGGTTTCCCAGTGCTTGCAGGAAAGTCTGTGGGATCCTGTTTTAGGCTGCAGCCCTGAAGACAGAGTTGGATGTGCTGCAGCCAGTTCTGTCCCTGCTCCTGTCAGGGACCTCCTGCAGCACTTGCAGGTCTTGACCTGATGGAGTCTGGAGGTGTGAAGGTGCTCCCAGGTAGATGTAACTGGTGGCAAAGCATGCTATTTATATGCCTGCAGAAGCAGGGGACACATAAAAGGCAAATGTTTGACTTGAATTTCTCGTGAGCAGCTGAAGAGGCTGAATCCTCACTCAGGGGGAGCTTGGAGCCAGGGAAGTTTGTCAGTCTTTTGAAAAAGGCTCTTGACTTCTCAAAGTCAAGGCTGGACGTTTCCAAAGAAGCATCTGCCTGTGGGGAGGGGGCTGGCACAGGCAGGACAGGAACAGCGTGCAGGAGAGGAGATTGGGAGGTGTTGCAGAGGTCTTCTCTGGTGGCCAGGTTGTGTTCTTTTGCAGGAATTGTAAACTGAACGCAAAGGTGCACGAGGTGTCTGGCTTTGCCTGCTGGTGTCTTCCTGAAACCGGCTCCAGATGGAGCTGGAATTCCTGCTTCCCCTGTGCACCGGTGGAGCTGCTGCTGAGCTGGATGGGAGCCCTGTGCCTGTGTCCTGTTTTCTGTCCTTACAGGCTCTGTGTGTGTGTGTGTGTGTGTGTGAGTGTCTGTGTGTGTGTGTGTGTGTTAATGGGCGATAGAAGGGCACACAGAACGCTAACCCAGGGAGCTGCCAGCTTGATGTGCAGATCCATTGTCCTCCAGGAGCACTGGCAATCAGCGAGCCATCTGCTTGCCTCTGAGCACGGACAAAAAAAGAAAACTGAGAATACTGTAAAATCGGAGACGGCCCTCTGAGGGTTAAAGAAAACCAAGAGGAGTTCTGGTCTTTGCCTGGCTCTGGAGGCAGCAGGGTGGAACATTCAGACTTCCTCTATGGAGACCTCGTTTTAACTTGTCATTTGAGCTTTTCATTCCGCTAAGGACTGATTGGGACAGCGGGAGCTGTTAAAGGAAAACGATGTAAAACTTGATCTCTGGCTCCCCAGAGCATCCTCGCAGTAAATAAGAGGTTTGCCTGTGGAGATGGATGCCGAGAGCGGTGATTTCCCTGGCAGTAGAACTCCTGGGGAATTCCGCGTGTCCTTCCCCCCGCAGGTGCCACGAGTACCGGGCTTACTCCTGCCCTGGGGCTGGGGGATGCTCTGGGAGGAGGAGAAGGGACAGAAACCTTGCGGGAAGAAAAGGCTGCGGCAGCACCTGAGGAGATGCTTTGGTCGGGACTGAACGTGGAAGCGCGGCGGTGATTCCTTGTGCAAGCCGCCGAGGAGGGATGGGTTACCTCACCTCCTCCCTTCGGCATCCTCTGCCGGAGGGAAAGACCTAAAGGAGGATAGCGCATCCTCTGAGCCGCAGAAAGAGGCAGGGAAGCCGCGCTTCTCCCCGTTCCTGAGGCACGGGGGGATGCGCAGGGGTCTCGGAAAGAAGGGGGCAGGAGGGGCGGCCGCGGCAGCTGCCAAGGGAAGGGAAAGAAAACGCGCTCGGCTGGTGAGAAAGTTGCCGGGGCCGGGGCCGGGGGCGGCACAGCCACGGGCTGGCAGTGACGCAGCTCCCCGGGGCCCCCCGCCCGTCTCCTCCGCCCCCACTCCCCTTTTAAAGCGGAGCCGGAGCCGCCGAGCGCAGCGCAGCGCAGCCGAGCATGGGGCCGCGGGCGCTGCTCGCCCTGCTGGCCGCCGCCGCCCTGGCAGGTGAGCGGGGAGGGACCCAGGGACCCAGGGATGGAGGGACCGAGGGATGGAGAGACCGAGGGATGGAGGGGCTCGCTCCGGGGTCGCCCCTCGGGAAAGGGGCCGTGGGGCTCGGGGATGGCGCTGGGGCGAGAGCTCCCCGGCTGCTCCGCCTTGATTTTCAGCCCGGTGCAGCATCTTTGCAACAAAGACTTCTCGGTGCCTTGTCGTTCCGAGGGTGCTGCTAGGGTTTTGTCCAGGTTTAACTAACAGGATTATTATTATTTTATTTTATTTTTTTTAAATACTAAAACCGCGCTGTGAAATGAAGCTTGAACACAATAGAACGAGGTGGTGGCTTGGCTCGGTAGGGTTTGATGCACACTTACATCATTGCTTGAAAGAGTCGGTGTCGGTCTGGGTTGAGTGTTTTGGCTTTAGGTCTGTTTGAAGTCTCCACGCTTCCGGGGCTTGTCCTGAGACTGTGAGGAAGTTGAGTGCCTGCAAGTGCCTTTATTGAAATCAAAGAGGGAGGGTGGAACACGGGGGGAGAGACCCCAGCACGGAGAAACTCACCACACTCAGACCATAGATCCTCTGGGGGGTTTGTCACCAAATATTTTCCCCTGTTTATGCCACTGAACAGATCAGGTACTTCTTCACATCCTTTGTGGCTGTCCTGCTTCCAAATGTTGAATCGGTTAAACATGAACTTCAAGAACTTTCTGGTGCTCCTGCAAATCAATTTGCCCAAATTTCGGTGATCCTGCCTAGGAAGGCACTGTGACATTTTGCTGAGGAATGACACTGCACTGAGTCATCTGCACTGATGAAACCAAGCCGTGTGGGGATTTCATTAGGGACCCACCCGAAGATCTGTTCTAATCTTGGAGATGCAAACAAAAACCCTGTGAATTTATCCTGAATAGATCTGTTCTAATCTTGGAGATGCAAACAAAAACCCTGTGAATTTATCCTGAATAGATCTGTTCTAATCTTGGAGATGCAAACAAAAACCCTGTGAATTTGCCCTGCATTTCTCCTCATCTTTTACGATATCCATCAACTCTCAGCACTTAGGCAAAAATCAAACCATCTGCTCATAACTGCCTGGTTCAGGAGGGTAAAGCACGGAGGCAGGGCTTGGCTTTACCTGCTGGGGCTGTGGTTTGTTCCTTGCTTTGTGTTCAGTGCAAGGTTTCTGTCCTGGCTCTGGAACCCTGCAGTGCTCCCCTCTGCCGTGTTCCTCCGAGCCAAGGGGTGCCAGCCCCGCTGTCCCTGGCAGGGTGGTGGCCTCACCCCTCCTGGGCACAGGGAGAGGGAGAGAGGCAGCCGTGCTGGCCAGCACCTTCAGGTGGCCCCAGGGACAGCTCCTGCCAGCTGGCACTGCCAGCACCTGGGTGAAGTGGGGCATTGCTGGCTCCCCACTGCCTGCCTGGCCCAGCAGCTGCCTCAGTGTGCTATTCCAGGCTCTGGCAGGGATTGGAGGCTCATCCTGGCTCCCCAGGCAGGTTAACAGGACACGTGTCCGATGGCATTTGGCTCTCCTGACGTCGTTGTGATGCTCCCTCTCTGTTCACGCTGGCTTTCTCTGGTAACCGAGCTGCTGTGAGCTTTGAATGACACAGCAGTGGGTACAGCCTGCCTTTGTCTTCCTGTGTCACTGACAGCACTCAGGGGGTGACCTGAAGTGGGAGAAGATGCCCAGGAGTTTGTCTGCTCTGTGCTCCATCACAGCAGCCCGCTGTCCCTCGCAGGAGGTTGTGCTGTGGCTGCATCATTGAAAGGACAGGATCAGATGTTTGCCCTGGTGCCTGCCAGGTTTGCTGAGGGGCTGGAGGAGCAGAGGAGCCTCCCTAAAAAGAGGCAGGGAAGGATCTCATAGCTGTGCTTTCGTGTGAGTGGAGACTGGGATCAGCTCCTGCTGTAGCAGCAGCGTCCCCAACACCTGTGGGATTGAGAGGATGTCTTTTTAAGAACAGCACTTTTGTTTCGTGGCAGGGGCTTTGTCTCCTGCCCCCATGCATGTCCATCCTGCTCCTCCATCTCCATGCATGCAGCAGGGTGATGATTATTTGCATAATGAGTGAAGGAACTCAGGCAGCACTGAGCATCAGAGATGGGAGAGGGTTGGCTCTGTGCAGCACCAGCTCCCCTGCCAGCCCACCTGGCACTCTGGGAATGCTGGGGGAGGCATGCAGTGCTATTTTAGGGGAATCCCTTCTGTGCTCTCCTTGTGTGGGCTGCCTTCTCTGATGGCACTTGTACACACAGGGAAGGGGCTGGGGGCTGGAGGAGCACATCCCTGCATCTGTGTTTGGGGGAGAGACAGAAACCTCAGGAGTTATTATTGCTCTTCCACTCTGAGTCAGTGCTCCAGGGGATGTCTGCTTCCTCTGCCAGCACAGAGAATAAAGGTGGTGCTGCTTGAAATAGTGCAAGGCTCCTCTCTTCCTTGGGGCAGTGCTCATTCTCCTGATGCTGAGAGGTAAAGCTGACCCTCTTTACCCACATGTGTGTTCATCTCTTTCAGGAGGTCTCTCACTGACCCAGCCAGAGGCTGTGGTTGTGTTTAGGACTCTCCTGCCCCAGACAAGGAGTGCAGAGCTGCTCCCCAAGCTGTGCATTTGTCTGTGTGTTGTGATTCTGCAGCGTGGGGGTGGCCTGCAAAGCCAGGCTTCACCAGGCCCTGCTTGCCCAGGCTCCTGTGTGGCTGGCAGAGGTGCTCAACCTCCCTCCTGCAAATCTCCAGCTGGATGGGAGCTGCCACAGTTTATTAATAACCCACAGCAGCCAAGCTCATTAACCAGCTGGAGATGTTGCAGCAGTGATGGCAAAATCAGGCAGCACCGAGGTTTTCTTGGCAGTAGCTGCTTTCCAAAAGCAAATTCCTTGGCCCAGGCACAGCAGAACTGGTGTAAGGAGGTGTGAGTGATCCCACGTGTCCTCAGGGCAGAGAGAGAGAGAGGGATGGGTTGCACTGCTTCCTTCCAGAGTAGTTTTCCATTGACATTTGAGGCAGGGTTGTTTATTTCTTGGAATGATGAGGGACCACTCAGGGAATGGAGATTTTCCTTCTGGCTCTCTGCATCCTTCCAGGAGCCACCTCCAAGTGAGACATTCATTTCCTGCTGCATTTCTCCAGCAGGGCTGGGACACCAGCTGCTTTAAAGTCTTGAAGAATGATGTGCTGTTGGCAGGGGGTGCACCCAGAGCTTCTTCAAGAAGCCAGAAGATTCTTGGGGTGCAAACAGGCCTTGCTTGTTGGGTTTGACTTATTTTTTTTACCATCAAGCAGGTGCAGCTACCTAAGGAGCTGATTTGAAGCCAAGTTCCATTTTGGAATTTCAGCCTGGCTTTCTTCGTTGTTGGGTTTTTTTTGTGGGTGGGATTATTTTTGGTGTGTCTTATTTTAGTGCTACAGGTGTTGCCATGCCTCTTCTCTGGGTTTTACATGGCTTTCCCATCCAAGTAAGGAAAGATTTCATGTGGAATGGGCCTGGTGTAGTTGGCTGCCGACCCAAAACTCGAGCTGTCTCATCAGCCCAATCTGACTCCTGTCAGTGATGCCTGCATTAATGAGTCTCTGATCACTGGGTTTTCTTCCAGGTGCCAGCACAGTTCCAGTGGAAAAAGACCACACTGAAGAAATGGTGAGTTAGCTGCTTGTCAAACCAACCTCAGAAAAACATCAGTGATGTGTTCTCCATTTCTTTAAACTCTCAGGGCAAGGCTTCATTTTTTTTTTTTTCTTAAGCATATGATTAAATAAATATCATCAGCTGCTCCCAGAGCCTTCAGCCTGACACCCCTGCACTGTTGTTGCTGTGATCATTTAGACCAGCAAACACCAGGTAATAACCAAAAGGAGTTAAAGGACAAATGGCTCTATAAATGTTTCATGGTCTCCTGCCCTGAAGCTGAGACTGTTGTACCCCCAGCACAGAGCAGCACTTGTTCTCACCAACAGCTTCAGCACCTGAAAATCATTTTATACACAGGAGATGCTTTGGTAGTGCTGAGAATTAGAGCACATCGTGTGACTTCCCTAAATCAATCCATTTTCTCTGCTCCCAGACAATCCAGGTGAATGTCCAGTGCTAAAAACCAGGCAGGGCTTAGAGCACACACAGGTGGAAAGGTGTGGAGAGTATCCCTTAGAGAGGATTGGCAGCCTGAAGTGCCTTGGGACAGATCCTGCAGGACAATCCTCATCCTTTGGATGTGGCTGTTCATTTTCTAGGGCGTGTTACCACGTGTTGTTTGACTCTCCTTTGCACTGAGTAGGGAATTTAAGATTTAAAAAGGTACAAAAGAAGCCCCTTACCTCTGCAAACAAATAAATATTTATATTTAAGATTGAAAAAGGTACAAAAGAAGCCCCTTACCTCTGCAAACAAATAAATATTTATATTTAAGATTGAAAAAGGTACAAAAGAAGCCCCTTACCTCTACAAACAAAAGGGGAGATAAAAAGAGAAAGGATCTCTTCCTACTGGCACAGGAGACAGGGGCAAAGCCCAAATGCACAGGATTACTCAAAACTCATCAACAGCAGCCTGAACTCTCATCTCAGACAGGTTTTTCTACCAGCTGGGTCAGCAATGGTTTCCATTTTTGCCCTGAGGATTTTCTCTGCTGTTTTGTCTCCTCCAGGTGACCCGGTGCATCGTGGAGGTTCTGTCCAACGCTCTGTCCAAGCCAAATGCACCCCCCATCAATCCTGAGTGCAAAGAAATCCTGAAGAAGAGTGAGTACAAGGTTACCTGAGCTTAGGAGAGGAGTGTGGTGCAGGGTTTCTTCTCTGCTTTGGAGCTGGTTGAGCTGGCACTGCAGCCTGTGTGAAAGTGCTGCCTCCGAATTTCCGTGCCAGAATTCAGGTTTCCTTCTGCTCAGTCTGTGTCAGGGAACAAACAGCCTGAGCTGGGAATCAGTCCTGGCTGAGCCCTGTGCCTCTCTCCTTGAACCACCAGGAGAGTCTCAGAGGACTTGACAAACTCCTTAGGTAGCCTGAGAGGATGAAGCATAGCTATTGCAAAGCATCAGATTTCTTTGGTTTTTTTTTTCCAGTCCATTTTTAAGAAACTTTTAAAATTTGCTAAAAAAATCCCTGGTGGTTTTTGGGTAGCTTGGAATAGATGGTTGTCTTTTTATTGGGAGTAAGCATCTGTGATGGGCCAGGTGTGACATTCCAAGAACTGAACACAGCTCCAGATCCCACTGATATTTAATGGGAATGAGAGCTGGCTTGAATCAGTACTAAAAATGTGATCACAAAAAAAAAAAAAGCCAAAGAAGGAAAGTTATTATTGTTACTTGTAAAATGCCTAATTAAGTGGGGTTAATTAGTTAGTTAATCCTTTTCCAGGCAAGCATACAAAATAGTAGCAAGCTAATGATTTTAAAAGCAGAATTAAGAAATCCATTCTGTCCAAATTTCCTTGGTACTTTGGGAAGCCACTCATCTCTTTGAAGTAACACTTCAGTGGAGGGTTGGATTACTCCATGGTGCTGCTTTTGTTATTGCAGGTGATAAAAATGACAGAGAGAGAAGTGAAAACAAACAGCCTGAAGTGAGGCATCCCAAAGAGCCAGCAGAGACCGAAAAACGTCCTGCTGGGAGCGTGGAGAAAGAACAAAGGCAGGCAGAAGAGGAACCTCAAAAGTATCTGGAAGGAGGTGATGAGGAGAAGCTTGCTGGTGAGGAAGGTAAAAGCAAAGAGGAGGAGGCTGGACACCACACACCTGCTCAGGATGAGACACTTCATCACACAGAAGAGAAAAAGCACTACCAGGAAACTGGGAGAGAGGAGGAGAGGAATTCCCACAGGCAAGAGGAAAGCCAAGAGGGCAGGTGCTGTGAGGAGGTAGAGGCTGCTGTTGTCACCAAGAAGTCCCAGTCTGAGGGTGTGAGCCTGGAGGAGTTCCCTGCTGGGGCTGCTCAGAGCCCCGGGGGCCGCTGGCAGCTGGAGGAGGAAATGCAGAGCCCTCACAGGCAAACGGGGGAAGGTGAGGAGGGAGAGGAAGGGAGGAGTGGGAAACACCAGCAGGAGCCTCAGGAACGTGGTTTCTCCCACCAGCAGGAGCGGGAGGAGTCTGAGGAGAGCGAAGAAAGAGAGGAGGGGAAGGAGCCCTACAAGCCCAAAGGTTTTCATGGGAAGCACAGGGCAGGTGACTCCTACCAAGAGAAGAGGGGCCACGGTGCTGAGAGGGGGGAAGCAGGAGAAGCCGATCTCTGGGAGCAGTGGAAGCACCGCCAGAAACATCAGGAAGAGTCCGAGGAGAGGGGCGGCTCTCCTGGGAGGCTGCAGGAGGAGAGGCCTGCAGAGCAGGGCAGTGAGGAGCACAGCTGGCAGCAGAGCCAGGAGAGCAGGGAAGAGGAGAACAAGAGGCACAGTGAGGAGAGCAGTGAGAAGTGGCCTGAGGAGAGGAGACACCGCGATGGGTCTCGGGGGAG
This sequence comes from Phylloscopus collybita, assembly GCA_027886175.1. Classification (NCBI taxonomy): domain Eukaryota; kingdom Metazoa; phylum Chordata; class Aves; order Passeriformes; family Phylloscopidae; genus Phylloscopus; species Phylloscopus collybita. The sequence goes on along the minus strand of JAJNNQ010000013.1, from coordinate 30,531,101 downwards.
GATGGACTTTGCCGCTGGCAACGAGGAGGAGCTGCAGAGGTATCTCAGCCAGGAGAGGCAGCGCCGCGTGGGAGGGAGGTCCCGCTTGTGGAGCAAGGGAGGGGAGGGCTCCCAGAAGGCTCCAGAGCACAGGGGGCAGGCCAGGAGGCACTACAGCACCGAGGACAGCCTGGAGGAGGAGGAGGAGGAGGTGGTGGAGAAGAAGAAGCATCGCAGCAGTGACCAAGTGGAAAACGAGGAGGAGGAAAGATTTGCAGAGAGAGAGGAGTACAGAGGCCGTCTCCCTGCAGAGAAGGAGAAGAGGACTGCAGCCTCCTACAGGCCCTTCTACCCGCTGCTGTGGTGGAAAAGCCGCCACTTGGACAAAAGGGACGGCGCGGGGGAGCAGCTTCTGGAGGGCGGGGAGGGAGGCAGGCCCGGCCCGAGGGAGAGGAGCCTTTTCCCCGAGTACAACGACTACGAGTGGTGGTCAGAGAAGCAGCTGCAGAGCGCTCTGAAGCACAGGCGCGCCGACAAGAGGAACCCTGGCAAAAGCCCCAGGTACGAGGTGGACAGGCAGTACAACAAGATGGATCAGCTGGCACAGCTGCTGAACTACAGGAAGAAGTCAGCTGAGCTCCCAGAGCTGTACAGCTCCGGGGAGGACCTGAAGAAACGACACCTGGCTGGGAGTGACAGAAGGAGCCTGAGCCAGAGGCCCCTGACAGAAGAGGAGGTAAGTGCAGAGCAGTTTCTCTGAAAAGCTGGAGGGGGGGAAGCACACTGCCAAATCCATTCCTAAGGCAGCTGGGAAACTCTGCACAGAAAAACACAACCAGGATTGAGTCACAGTTTGAGAGAGGGTCTGCAGTGATTTTAAAAATTTGCTTTTATCGAACAGTGGAGCTTGGAGTTTGCTGGACTACCCCAGGACACAGTTTGTGGGATAAAGACACAGCTCCTGTCTACTGCAAGGCAGGAAGGGAAAGATTTTATTCCTCTTTGGGCCCTGCCTCTCCCTCGAGGCTCTACAGACTGACAAAACCAAGGTGCCATTGCAGCAGGAGCACGGGGGGAACTGCCAGCACCGCTTGGGCTCTTTAAAATACAGAGCTGAAAAGTGACTTGGGTGTTTAGAGGGAAATCAGCTGCCCGTGGACTTCCCAGCCAGAACTGCAGAGCAGATCCCTCGTTGTACCTCTAAGTCCAATTCCTGTGTGTAGTTCACACTTAGTGAATCCTCTTTTTTTTGTTGGACATCCTGCTCTGCTCCAGTATCCAGGAAAACTGAGCTTACACCCCTGAGTTAGCTCCCATCAGGCAGATGTTCCTGTGCGTGTCACTGTGTCTGTGCATGTTCTGGGAGCAGTGGAGGCTGGACACTGATTCCCACAGGGGTTAATTAATTAACAGGTGTTAATTGGTGTGAACAAGCCATCACGGTAAAGAATTGGCTGCGTGAAGCTGCTCCTGCTCTCTGTGCCCTCCCTGCACCCTTGTGTTTGCTGTGGCATTTCCCAGGGACAGCACCTGCAGCCAGATGATTTAAATTTAAATCTACAAATGGTGCTTTCCATCTCCAAAGGCCAGGCTGTAATTAGAGGCAGCTCTCGGGATTAAAGTTTTGATGCTTTCCTGAGGTTCAGTTCGGTCCAAAGCAGGGAATTGCTCCCATCTCCCAAGAATGAGCTGCACTGCTGTTAGCACTCTCTGTGCTCAGGGACTGGGAAGTGGCAGGGCAGAAACAAAGCCTTTCCCGGTGCCAATAACGATCTGCAAAACGCTGTCTGTGTCTTCACAGGAGAAGCAGCTGGAAAACTTGGCCACCATGGATCTGGAGCTGCAGAACATAGCAGAGAAGATCAACAGCCTGAGGAGGGGCTGAAGGTGTCTCGTGTTCTGTGGTAAATTCACTGCCACCGGATCGTTGTCTGCCCTAAACCCAGGAAATTCTACCCACTGTCCACTCTTGTGTAGTGATTTACACAGCTCCAGGTGTCTTTCATTTGCTGTTATGCTCCTGAGACCTGAATGGCATGAATTTTAGTAACATAACCTCTCATGTGGGCAGGTATTTTTAATATGCTTTTGGAGATAATTGTGTTCGTGTTCTTCAGGAATATATTTGTCTGAGTTTGCAATAATAAAAACCATCGATCTTGGACCAAACCTTCTCCTTGTTCACGTGGCTGAGGGGGTGATCTCAGAGTGAGCTGGGTCAGGTGCTCCAGCAATACCTTTTAGAAGTTACAAGGAGCCCATCTGTGCATTTTGTTTGCCAGTTTGCATGAGCACGAGAGGGAAGAAGGACTTTCAAATCTCAATAATGATTTATTTCTTGTTTCCTTACTCATTTTCACTGCATTTGACAAGGATTGTGGCACAGTTGAAAACTGGGATGCAGTGTTGGTGAAATGGAGCCAGTTTGGCTTTGATCCAGATTAACTCCTCTTGTGTTCCAACACCTTTTATTTCTCAAACTGATCTATGCAAATGTATTTCCCCACGTTATTGTTTTTATTGTCACAGTATTTAGGATAAGCAGCCATCTAGAATGAAAAGATGGTGAAATCCACATCCTCTCCTTTTATGGCTTAAGGAGGAGAAGAAAAGAGAGAAATTTTCCCAAAAAGCAGAAAAACAACACTGGGAAGTTTACAAAGAGCAGAAGTAGATAAACCCTGAAGATGTAGTGAACCTGTTCTCCAAAGGGAACCTTTAACTGCTCCTCTCCATGAAATACAACCCCTGCTTCCAGCTCATGCTGCCCTGGAAGAGATTGCTCCTCTCAAAAGACTGAATTTTACAGCTGTGTCCAAGCCCCAAAGCTTGGGAAATCCCAAAGCTCCAGGTTCTGTCCATCAGCCCAGACACTGATGAGGGAGTTCCAGAATGGGAGCCCTCCTGGCCCTAAAAGCTCTCACTGGGGTGAAATGGGGTGCAGCCAGCAGAGTAAAGCCCTATGCTGGACCTTCATATCCAAAAAGAGGGAGAAGCAAGAAAAAGAAGATAAATCTCTTTAGGGAAAGCACCCTGTAGTTTAATTGAAATGGCAAATGCAAAGTTAAAAAAAAAATGAATAAAAAAAAGCTTGACATCTGAAAGATCCAACAGTAGAATAAATAAATATACATACAGCAGTTCTCAAAATAGTAATATCTTAAAAACATACAGCAACTCTCAGAAAATGTCTTGGAAAATGATAGACAGTACTGACACTGTTTAAATATTTAGTAGTTTAATTTAAGAACATGCATTTTCTCCTCTGTATTTATTTCAGGAAAATGTGGGGTCATCTCTACTATTAGATTTCTCTTTTTATTGTTCCTTTGGAAAAAAAAATGTTTATGCTTTTAGCTGTTCATTCCCCTTTCTTAAATTACTGAACAGAGGTGAGTTCTGTGTCCCAGGTGGGAGCAGATCAGCACCTGGAATCCTGAGGAGAATGCTCTGGTGCCTCTCTGGGAGCATAGAAAGCTAAGTTGGCTGTGTTGATTCCCACTCAACCTTTTAAAAACTCCCACATACTCACATTTGGCACCAAAGAAAGAGAATGCCTGCACTGAGGCTTTGCCTTCTCTTGATCTTCTCTCCTTCTTGGAGCTCCTGTGAGTTCAGTGGGATGTTTGCTCCCAAGGGATTTCCTTGACATTCAGATGATGTGAACTGCTAAGGAGCAGGACACTCCTGCCTGCCCTGCAGCTCTGCTGCTGTCTCTGACAGAGGGCAGGGCAGGCACAGCCCTGTGCTGCCAACAGCACACAAAGGACTGGTTATTTCACTTAAATCCTGAGATCTACACCACAACTCAGTTCTCTCCAAAGATTAACAAGGAAGGTCTTGAAGTTTGCATCTTTTAGATGATGGCTCCTCCACCTTTAGTGCCTCTGAGTTGCTGCAATCAGGTTTGCCCCTCTCCCAGACCACGGTGATGCCAGACAGGAGGTACCCTCCCCCTCCACTCATGGTCAGCTTTGGGTGGCTGCGATCTGGTAAAACCTTGGAAACAAATAAACAACAATAACACAACACCCAGAACACAGCCCACAGAACAAAACCCACTCTGTGTGTGCACCTGATGTGGAGTCATTTCAGCTTGCAGGGTAGCATGTACATTTATTTTCCCAGCCATTTGGGAAGTGTATTTATCTTTAAAGTATCTGCAGAGGAGAATCCAAGTTGTAGAAATCCATAAGAATACAGGCTGCTGCCTCACTGGTTACTTCTTCAAGGCATTGGCAGCACAATTATAAAGCCAAAGAGAGTTTGAGACCCATGGAAGTGCCGTGGTGTGCTCAGGAGTGAGGTATTCTGCAAGAAGCCACAGCCTGAAGGGATTCTGTGATTTCACCTTTCTGCAGCCACCCTCAGGGTCATCCCTTTCACCTTCCTGTAAGGACTGTCCCTTCAGCTGTGCCCCCTCCTGGTGTCCAGTGCTGTTCTCACTGCAGCTGGACACAAGTCAGCTCTCCAAAGCTGACAAACATCAAACCTCAACTCTCATAAAAGGAATTGGACAAACAGATCCAGTACAAACAATGTTTCACCACACAACAGCACAGAAGGCAGCAATTTAACTGAGGTGGTATCTTCTGCCTTCACTAATAAATACTGTTAAATTCAGGACCTAAAGCTTTCTGCTTTCTTCCAAAGGTTAACAAGGAAAGTCTTGAAGTTTGCATCTTTTAGATGATGGCTCCTCCACCTCTAGTGCCTCTGAGTTACTGCAATCAGTTTTGCCTCTCTCCCACTCCTGGTCAGGCCCACCTTGTGTGAGCATCTAGGAAATACTAACCCTGCCACACTCCTACAAATATTTCAGCAAATAGTTAATAAAGGCTCACCTTGTGTGAGCATCTAGGAGTTACTAACCCTGCCACTTTCCTACAAATATTTCAGCAGATGGTTACTAAAATGCAAGAAAGTCAAGGCTTTCCATTGGAAATTGCTACAGTGAGGCATGACAGCTCTTCAGAATAGCCACTGCTCCTGGGTGCAGCAGATGCCTGAGCTTACACATTTAGTGCTTCAGTCAGCCCAAGCTCCCCCCATTCCCAGGGAATGTTTTGCTCCCCAGAATTGGTTCTGGCAGCTCCTTACCTGGTAGTTCCTCAGCCAGCTTTCAGACAGTTTCAGGTTGATGACTCCACCTCTTTCTCTCAGCTTGGTGTAACATTCTAACAAGGGCTTAGAAAAACCAGAGAGGAGTTACACAGCAGAATGGCACCGCCCTGCAACTGTACCAGCTGAAGTGACAGCCTGCTTTACCTCTTTATATTGGCAGTAGACAACAAAAGGCCTCGAAGGAGCTACAAATTCCAACAAAGAAAGTAGCAAGGGTGCGGGATGGAACTTGCTGGCTACAATTAAGCTGCAAAAAAAAAAAAAAAAAAAAAAAGTTTTGTGCAGGTTAGTTTTCTGCTTCTGAAACCTGCTCGCTAGTGACATTTCCTCCACTTAGCACAGCAATCAATTACAGCTGAGAAGTGTCTCATCAGCATGTTTTCATTGCTCTGACAACTCCCCAAATGTAAAAACAAATCATGCCTTCCTGCTGGTGTAATTAAGAGGCTGAAGCATTGTTCTGTTCCCCGAGGTGCAGAATATTAAATGCATTGCAGGAGCACTCACTTCAGCTGTGGCAGGCTCCACAATAATTCCTACGCTCTAAGAAATGCCATGCTGCTTGCTCTGCCCCAAGACCATTTCCCAGACACAATTTAAGTTTTGTAACTGCCAAAAGTTGCTTAGAATGAGACCTCAGTCGTGACTCTTTAGACTGAGGAATCTTCATTTAATAGTTTTATATAAAAAGAACATTTAAAGAGAGAACACATCCCTAATAGGCATGACTAAAAATCTTTTAAAAAGAAACTATGTCCTTGACAAGCTAAAAGCTTCATATTTTATTCTCTCCAAGTTATCACAGGATAACTTGGATCTGCAGCTTCTCTACCTGAGGTTCTCTACCATCTCCAGTTTTAATCCAGAAAAATCACTGCTGAACTACACTGCAAGAAATGGTTGATAATTAGTGAATCAGTTATTAGTTGTGCTTGTGCAGAAAGAACAGGCTAATTAAACTCCTCCTTCTCAGTGTACAGAGACTCCTGAGATGCCCATCAATTACCATTTGTTCTCCAGGGGAATGTGCAGCACTGGAGCAGAGTTACACTTGCCTGGCAGAAGGGAGGTTAAAAATTGATGCTCAGTTTTGTAAATACAACAGAGGGAAGGAGGTGAGTTCCCACTTTGGTTGTTTGCCAGCCGTGGTCCTACAGCCCCATTTACCCCAAATGCAACCCTCTCAGAAGAGCTGTGCTCCACACTGAGCCCAGCAGGCTGATGCTGTGCCTTGGAAGGTTTGGAATGCTGCTCTGGCCCTGCCCACGCTCCAGGAAGGGGAAGTGAGGGCCCAGAGACTGGGGAAGATCAAATGCTGCTCTTTCAGATGGCAGCACAGATTGCTGCCAGCAGGGAGCCTGGCCAGGCACAGAGTGGATGCAGTGGAACAGCAAGAGGCAGAGGAAGGGCAGAGGGAGGGAGATGGTCTGATTCTGAACACATGGCATGTCTGTGAACAAATCTCTGCTTCCGTAGGGTCAGGAAAATGGAACAGTCTCTCTCTGAAATCTTCTTTAAAAGAATAACAAGCACCCAATGAATCTCTTTCTTTTTCCCCTCAGTGGCCTAACATCAAACCTCAACTCTCATAAAAGGAATTGGACAAACAGATTCAGTACAAACAATGTTTCACCACACAACAGCACAGAAGGCAGCAATTTAACTGAAATGCCTTCTGCCTTCACTAATAAATACTGTTAAATTCAGGACCTAAAGCTTTCTGCTGAAGTTGGTACCCACCTTCATCTAATGAACAGCTTTTCTTTATTCTTTCTCCCCACCTCTAACACTGACCACCTTTTCCCCTATCCTTTCCCTGTTTCTCTCCTGCAAAAAAAACCCCAAACCCTTATTTTTCCTGTCTGTTCCTGCTCAGGTGCAGAGCTGTTAATTAGAAGCATTTCCTTATTCCATGCCAAGTTTTCTGTGGCTCCTGATCTCAAGGAGCAGTGGCTATAAAAGGCAGAGGAGTGAAGAAAGGGGATCAGGGCTGAGCCCTCTGGGACAGGCACCATAAATTCTGTTTCCCCCCATCCTGCTGGAGCCTTCCTAAAGCCAGGAATCACTCATCCCTTCAGGAATGTCATCTGTCACAGCTTTCAAAGGAGGATAAAAGTGATTGAAAACAAATAAACAAGAGACAAATACTAAGCAGGCCTCCTGGAACTCAGTCAACAACTGCAGGTGCTGTTTTACACAGAAGGCAATGACAAGTGAAGTCAAATATTCATTTTGGTGCAGAGCTTTTTTAGAAACCTCCTCGACCATTGTACTGCTTCAGAGAACACAGAATGACCTGGTTCTGCATGTTTGAAAATTCTACTTAAAGATGCTACGTGAGGAATATGAATGAGCAGGAGTTAAAACATTTCATAGTAATAAAACCAAAAAATTATATACAAAAGAACCAGTAGATGTGCAGTAAAATTTATCCAAGCAGAACAGCTTCATTTCCAGTGAACAAATATTCTTTGGAGGAAAAAAATTGACATGAATGTCATTAAATTGATGTTAACTGGTTAACTCAAATCAGCATTTGCTGAGAACACAGTGGAAAAGTCACACCCACCAAGTGCTCTTACACTGTTTTGGAGCTCAGTCTCCAGGAATATACTGATTGTATTTGTTTTAAATTTGTGATATTAAATCTTTGTGCTGAATTGTTCCTCAGGAATAATTGGTCCTGGCTAAAGCAGGTAAAATCAAGTTATGTGGTTTGTTTCCTGTGTAAAATGGAAATGAGTTTCTAAAAACATATGAAAACTGACCAAAAAAAAAACCCAACAAAACCCAGAACAACAAATTTAGTTCCACTTTAATGAACTTCAAACCTCAGGTTCTACTTTCCTAATTAGAATCCTGTGATTTTTTTGGCAGTCATTTTGAATTAGATTCTACCCAGATTCTGGTTTTCTTTGGATGTTTTGGGGTTTTTTCATTTTTAATATTTGCTTGTATTTAGTTGACTTGCAGATCATTTCAAGCCACTGAAATGAAAGAGAAAAATCTCAAGCAGTGCCTTTTGTGCTCCCAGTTCTCTGCTCCATCCCACAGCCCCCAAGGTCTGGGGTGTTTCAGTGGGAGCACTGAATTGGGAACTCCCAGACTATGAGAGCTCCAAGCACACTCACCCATCAGCATTCTTCTCTCTCAGCAAAGCAGCAGCCTCTTGCAGCTTTTTCCTTCTCTCCCACTGCTTAATTTGCTTTTCCCGAACCTTTGAACAACAAAACAAACAGTTGGCACTTTAACTGGTAATTATTTATCCAATCATTATTGCCTGGACTGCATTTTCAGCTTTTGAATCTTAATGTAAAGACAACTTCCAGAGTTCCACTTCAACCCCTGACTAAGCTGCATTTCAGCAGGCCTGATTCAGACAGCAGAATTTTATGTCCCCAGACGTTGTGAAACTTGAACAGCCACAATAAATATCCTTACATTTTCTTTATTTTCTTTTTCTTTGCTCTCTCTAAATTCTACATCTTCAGCGTTAATGTCCATTGTGTCTTGCTCCTCTGCTGGATTGATCTCCATAGGTGCCTCAGCAGCAGGTTCCTCCTCTGTTTCCTGCAGGGAAGGCTGCTTCTCCTCACTCAACCCATTGCTTTCCTCTTCCACCAGTGCATTCTCCTCAGGCTCTGCAGGCAGGCTCTCTGTAGTGAATGTCCCAGACAGGAGACTCTGCACTTTGCTGAGAGGAAACTCATGGAGATGATCAAAGAAAGCTTTGGGGAATCCAAAGCAGCTGGTGGCAGCTCTGACAGGCCCCCCTCCTGGGTACATCTGAATGATGGAGCCATAGCCTGTGGGACAGAAAGGATCAGAAATTCAATGCAGTTCTGGCATTGGAAAGCCAGAATTCTTTCTTAACATTTTCAAATTCTTGTTAAAGTGCTTGAATGAAGGCTCCATTCAAGAAAAAGGAGATAAACTGCCTGCTCTTAATCAAACCATCAAATTTACCAAGTTGTGGAAATATGCCTCAAGGTAGAAAACCTTTGCTGAAAGGACAAGTTACTGAAACACAAAAGACAAGGTAACTCATGGAATATTTGTGTATTAAACACATGTTTAGGATTAGCTCAGAACATACAAGCAGTGACAAATTGCTAGAAAAAGCTAATTTACTAAATAATTAAAAGACACAATCTACACGGTGTCTGTTACTTATTTATGGAGTTGCTTGGATAAAACCCATGAGTGAATTTAAAGAGCTTTATCAGGCAAGGAATTTCTTCAACACCCAGCCCCTAAAGGGAGAGCTGAGAGATGTTAAACACACAAGAAATAACTTTTCAATAGTTAACTGAAATTGAATCTTATTTACTTCAAGGAGTAGCCCTATGGCCACAAGTTGCTGAAACAAACCCAATGTGCAGCAGCACTGCCTGTGTGCTTCCCAGACAACAGACAGCACACTGTGCACATCACATCCCTTCCTGCCTTTCCAGGCTTCTGGAACTGAATTGTCACCTCTACCTGTGTCTTAGAATAATGAAACTGATTAACTGAGTTTGAAAAAGAAAGCAGGAGTCAAACTCCTCCCACAATATGCTGAGGGAAATGTCCCACACTCTCCAAACACACGTTTTGCACAGCACACACTGAACCTGGTGCAGTGAACAAGAGGAACAGCAACATCTCCAGTGCTGTCAGAATTCCAGTGGCACCATTCCTGTTTTCTGCCACTCACTTTCCTGGACTTTCAGGTGCCTGGGAAGAATCTCCACACAAGCTCCTTACAGCTTTTTCTGAACTCAGTGTCATTATGCAGAGAGAGGAACTAAAACAGATCTACATACGAGGCTATCGAGGTAATCAAAATCAATTCTACAAACAATTATATCAAATTCAATTCTCAATTTTTTTACGGTTTTTAAGGACCGAAAAATAAATCCGAGTGATGTCAAAACTTTCCCCAGTGGAAAAACGAGTTCCTGCTGGAACCCTGGAGGTGGGAAGGCCAGATTTCCAGAGGGAGGCAGCTTTTTGGAGCGCTGCCTTTCAGCAGTGTCACCCAGGGGTGCATTTCCATCCCCCTGAGGTGTGGCTCACCCCCCATTCTCTCCATCACAGCCCCCAGCACCAGGCCTGCACAGGTTTCCATGACAATCATCTTGTTGCCAGCGTGGATGTTGCCCAAAGTCAGCATCTGGGCCAGGGTGTCGTATCTCAGGTGGCTGGAAGACAAGAGGGATGGAACAAACATCACTTCGCTTAGAGATGTTGCCTACTAGCCCAGGGGCCTGCCAAAAAAAAAAGTTGGATTACAGGTGGATTCAGGAAAAGCATCAGTGACCTTCAGAGTCACCACACAAACTTGTAATTAAATATCTGATCATGAAGAACTAGAACTGGAGCCAACCAGAAATCAGCCAGGAAAAGCAAAAGCAGGATATGCAGCAGGGTGCACACATCAAAGTGGGCATCTTCTGCTGGGTCAGTCAGAGAAAGTATTTTTCAAATCTTTTGGGGTTTTTTTCCCTCTGGCATGTCAGCTTTGTCAAGAACAAACAGTATGGATGCAGTCCCTGATCCAATAATGAATCCCATGTGGGTTTCACCTGTTTTGCAAGAGCCAGCACCACCTGCAACCTAGGACCAAAACCAACACATGCACTGAAGAGACTCAGGGACAGCTGCACAAATTACAACTGATCTTTAACAGCAGAAAGCAGCCAAGTGACAGAGATGGTGGAAGGAGAAGGAAAAAGGTTTGAGAAGCTTGAAATAACATACATTTGAAGATTTTAAATCTCAGCACTTTAGGTCTACTATTCCTACACTAAAAAATGTATCAGTCCACCTTTAATATCTGTAACAATGTATCTCTTAGGTGAGTAGAAATCAAACAGGGCCAGATTTCTGTAGTCATTCTGACTCCAACCCCAAAGTTACCCACAAGTTTTTAAACTCTGGAGATCTCTGACTAAGGATTTTGAATCCCTGACACGTTAAAGACAGCAGTTCTTGCCTGTGCCAAGTGGCTGGTTATCTTGTTACTGAGCCAGAAAACACAGACCTTTGGCCACCAGCCAGAGCAGAGGTACCTTTGAAAATGAAAGAACTTCTGTCTGTGTGGGTCTATCAGCAAGGTGGTGCTGACAGGGAAAGGGTAAATTGTGGTGCTGCATGCAAAGGAGTTCTCCTGTTTGCTGCAGTATTGGTTCATTTTCTGTACCATGTTATCTCTCACTAAACCACAATCTTTGCATTCATGGCAAAGGAGAGGGGAGAGAAAGGAGAGGAGAGAGGAGAGAGAGGAAAGGAAAGGAGAGGGGAGAGAAAGGAGAGGGAAGAGAAAGGAGAGGGAGAGGGGAAAAAGAAAAGGAGAAAAAGAAAAGGAGAAAAAGAAAAGGAGAAAAAGAAAAGGAGAAAAAGAAAAGGAGAAAGAGAAGGAGAAGGAGAAGGAGAAAAAGAAAAGGAGAAAAAGAAAAAGAAAAGGAGAAAAAGAAAAAGAAAAGGAGAAAAAGAAAAAGAAAAGGAGAAAAAGAAAAAGAAAAGGAGAAAAAGAAAAAGAAAAGGAGAAAAAGAAAAAGAAAAGGAGAAAAAGAAAAAGAAAAGGAGAAAAAGAAAAAGAAAAGGAGAAAAAGAAAAAGAAAAGAAGAAAAAGAAAAAGAAAAAGAAAAAGAAAAAGAAAAAGAAAAAGAAAAAGAAAAAGAAAAAGAAAAAGAGTGTTGTGTGCTTTGGTACAGTGCAGGCATTTAAAAGACATTAAAGTACCTTTCTGTTACCATTTGAAAAAAAGAAACTTCAGGAAAACTCACTTAATTTTCCCAGGTTCCCTTGCATAATACATGGTTGAAAGGATGCGAGTGGATGGTTTCACAATTGTAATAACTGCCTCATATCTGTAAAAAAAACACAGCCATGGTCTGACTTTAATCTCAGCAATTTAGGGAATGACCAAGTATTTTTCACATTTTAAAATCCACTTACTTTTTTTTCTTCTTCTTTATGTATTTATCTTGAGCAAATTCTGTTTTGTCTCTGAATGTTGTGCTGTTCTCTATTAACTGCTGGACTATTTCCTTGGAAGAGACAATTCATTTTTGTTACAGCTGGCATTTATTTCTCATTCACTTTACAGACAGCATTCCTTTAAACAAACACTGAAAATATTTTCTTCCAATAGAGCACCATGAAGTTCTGCTGACACCAATGGCAAAGCCCATCTCTGTTAACCAGCAGCAGCAGTGAGGCATCACACTGACTGAGTGTAGGGATTTCATCACATGGTTTTGCATAAAAATCATAGAGCTGAGAATGTTTGTCCTGGAATATTCAGTAATATTTCCTTTAATCCCAACTCTCTCTTTGGGTCTCTCTGATCCCAGCATTCCTGAGGGGATCTTTTTTTTCCCTGTTTTATGTAGTTCCTCCCCTCTGCTCTGGTTGATCACCAGACATCTCCCTCACTCCAATGATTTTTTCAGTCTCACAAATTTTGCCACACTCCTGTACCAACTCCTTGCATGATGTCCAACTCCTGAGCATTTATTACTTCCTGCAAGACTCCTCCTGATTTTTTCCTTCTCCAGCTCCCAGGTCTTCCCAGAATTCCAGTTTTGGTTTCTTGGTCTCCATGTTCTAATCTCCACCCTTTGCCAACCCAACTCTCTCATGCTTTCAGATTCCAGCTGGAGGGATCATTAGGATCTCCAGCAAAACCAAACCAATCCAACAGGACTCCCTTTGCTCAGGGTTTGTCCCCATGCCAGCAACACAAGAACAAAAATGCTGCTGTTCTGGGTTCTGTGATCCAAGCAGTTTAACTGCTAAAATTATGGCTTCTATTAAAGATGGAGAGGACAAATGAGAAAGGGACTGTTTTCAATTTGGACACTGCAGCTGCCCTTGTGCTGTAAAAACCTGCTCAGAAAGTAGAGTGGTACAAGTACCCCTCACTTCCTAGTGCTGCTTTTCAGGCCATTATTTCCTTCCAACACTGAACATGTGTTATTAATGATTTGAAACAGAATCTCTTCCTTTTTTGTTTTACTCTAGGAAAAAAAAATAAATTCAGTGTCTGAGTTAGGTTGTTTTGTAGCTTTTTTTTTTTTTTTTTTATGTTGCAGTAAAATTTACAGTGAGGAAACAGGGAAGTGTCCTGCATCACCAAGACATGCCATTCACAAACAGGAATTCAGATTCTAATGTAGCTTAAAATGAATCTTCAGTTACAGTCCAGAAAGCAGAGTTAATAAAAGCACAGGAGATGCATGGCATGCTGGGGAAAGTCAGAGGGATCTTCTGCCATGGATAGGGAAAACAAAAACCATCAAAGCAGTCAGCCTGATTAGCACATTCTTCTCCAAAAGGTAACACAACCAGCAGCACAACCATGGAAACAGAAGAACCACTGCAAACTCCCTAGACCCAGCAGGCAAAAGCAGAAAAACTGCTCCAAAGAGCAAGATGCAAACAGGAGATGAACTTGATGTAAGCATGAGCAATTTCCTGGTTTTATTAGAAATTTCATTAAATCCAAGATGAGGGAGGATTTTGCTTGACAGCATCTGCAGAACAGAACTGCAAGGCTTTAGTAACAATTTAAGATGGCTTTAAAGATCCCTTACTTTATGAAAGGTGCAGGCTTAAATACCAAGCCCTTTTCTAACAGAAGAGAACTGATCTCCTGGGAATGCTCTCAGTTTTCCAGGTGCAGATAAAGCACCAGCATCACCCCTGCCTGGCAGGCACTGCCTACAGGCACGCTGGTGGTACCTTTGTTACACACTGTTATTTGTTAAGGCTTCATTGTTTGGCCAGAATATTTTCCTACACCTTTGGCAGTTTAATTATTGCAGGATTTTAATTCGTCTGTAATGCAGAAATAGTGTTTGGAACCTTATACACAAGCAAAAAGAAACGGTGATGATGTGAGCTGTACTTTTTTTTATCTGTTTTGACTTCTGACGCCATAAAAATTTATTCTTTCCTCTCCTCTGACAGAGTTGCCAACCTTACATGAAGTTTTCTCTGAAAAGAGCCGTAGCATTTTGTAAAAAAAAACAAAAAAACCCAAAAAAACCAACAAAAACAAAACAAACCCCCAAAACATGGCTTGACCAGAAGAACAAAGAAAAAGCACTGAAATCTATGCACAGATAACAAGAATATCCTTTTCCAGAAGCTAAAAAGGAACCACCGAGGTAGCACAGAAATGACACCAAAACCTTCTTTTTACCTGTCCTTTAATACCCTTGTCCTTCAAAGCCTTTATGTCATCATGAGTCAGTTTTTGAGACTTCCCATCGTCAACTATGTTACGATTATCTGTCCCTGCTTCCTTTGTTTCTGAAGGAAAAGGACATAGACCTGTAAAATCTACCTCCAAACAAGTGGGAGAAACACATGATTTTAGTGGCACAGAAAGCAGATCCCTCGTGGTTAAACACACATTTCTCGTGGCCTTGCAAAGTACAGCCTAAGCAAGGAAATGTCATGTGTGAGGTAAAAATTTAATGGAAACAAAATCACCCAGACTAAGGTTCAAATTCTCTCCCACATTATAAAGATGATTTGTTACAGGACTAGTGAAACCACGGCTCAAGACAAAACCATGCACTCTCATGACAGAAAGAATAAAAGCAGCACCAAGTTAACAAATGATTAATAGACAGCTTTCTCAATTCTTTTGGTATCATCAAAGAAAGGGATTAATTTGCAATAGTTTTTCCAACTCCTCTGGGATACCTGTGGTGGTCTCTTCCACCTCTTGCTTTGGCTGGAGGTTTCCACCACTGGTCACTTCAAAGGTGGTCCCATAAATGTGGCCGATGGCATTGTCCAGGTAGAACCACTGCTTCTCAAAAATAATTTTTCTGAAACGACAGAAAAGCGAGCAACGCTTAAAACATTCTTTTTACTGCCTCTGAAACCCACTATGCTCGAGCCTAAAGGACAGCTTTGTAGGTGACATTTTCATCTATATCCCCCAAGAAAAGCAGGGCAAGCACAAGGGGTGAAATTAACCCCAAAACCCACATGGAACTGAAACTGGTCAGGAAAAGAACAAAGACCTTAAACAGACCATACAGGAGGAGCTTCTTTTTACAGTTCAAAAGAATTTTCAAGGCTATGCCACTTGTCAGCATCATTCCTCAAGAGAGAAAGTCAGAAATAAATTAAATCCAAGCTGGGCCATGCAGAATAGTAGCAAAAAGCTGAGCACGGTCCTGTGTTTTGCAAAGCTCCTCTGAAATCACATTTCCCAAAAGACTATGGTTGTGAAGAAAACAGCAGGGCGTGTCTTGTAATCCTGGAAATGTTCCATTTAAAAAAAAAATAAATTAAAATTTACCATCCCTTTTCATTTTGATTGCACCGAGGCAGGTGTGCATTTATTTTTTTTTTTTTTTCTTTCTTCACAAAAAACCAGGATCCACAAAGCCTTGAACTTTCAGGCTGACCTCGCTATCCCTGGAAACACCAATCTTGGCAAATGAAACAAGTGCCAGGATCTATGCCACGTTCACATCCAAACCAAAACTTGCCGATATGACCCCTAATTATGTATCTGTGAACCGCACCACGTTCAAACCAGTCTCGTTCAAGCACAGCACCTTTAAATCTCCATCCTACTGAATCAGATATCTGGCCAACTTCTACACACCGGACTACATAAACTGTCTGGGGAGCAGCCCAGGCTGTGCCCAGCGCTTCTGGCATTCCTCGCTGGGCTGCGGGCGCTTTCTTACTGTGCCAGATTTCCTTCTGGGAGAAAGAAATCAGAGACCTTTCACGGCACCCCCTCCAAAGCAGCATCCTCCTACACACCCGCAGCACGCCCAGGACAATTAACAATCTCTATTAGCACCGCGCTAATAAGAAATTGCGGTGCCACGGCCACCGCACGCTGCTCAGGCTCCTCCGCAATCGGCACCGCTTTGACACCGGCAAGGCAAAACCCTCTTAAAAGTCTCTGATTTCAAAGTCTTATCAGAAACGCGGCCAGGATATCTTCCGGGTTGAAGGGTTTGGAGTTTTTTTTAGCACGGAAATAACATTAAAACCTTTTCCCGCCGCCTGTCACACGAGCTTCGCGGGGCCGCTATTCCCGCCTGGCGCGGAGGGACAGGCACCGGCACCGGCACCGGGACCCCCTTCCCTCCGCCGGGGCCCGCCACAGCCGCACCGGAGGCGGCGGGAGGGGTAGACGCAAAGCTCTGCCGAGGCTCCGGGCGGCCCCGGGAGCCGCTCACCTACGGCGCAGCACCGACACCGCCTTGAACACCTCGTCCCGCTTCAGCACGGCGCAATCGCCCTCACGGATGCGCGCGCTCGGGCCGCCCTCCATGGCCGCCGCTCGCGCCGGGCCCCCACCGCGCAGGCGCCGGAGCGGCCGCGCCTGCGCAGTGAGGCAGCGCGGGAGCCGCCAGACTCCGCTGAGGGCAGCGATGGCCGCGCCGGCCCCGGGGCTGCTCCGGGTGCTGTGCTAAGGGGAGAAAGGCGCTGCCTCCCCTCAGATCCCCTCTGGGGAACAGCGCTAGTTTTAAATTAAGTATCTTTTGGTAAAATTCGTTCCCTCGCCTGGGTTTGTTGGCGAGATGAGCAGGGACTTCAGAGGCAGGGGATGCGCCCGGGGAAGAGGATTCCAGGGATGGCGAGGAGGATGGAGAGGAGGAGGAGGATGGAGAGGAGGAGGAGGAGGAGGAGGATGGCGAGGCAGAGGACAGAAGGGAGAGCCCAAAAGGATGCCCGAACCTGGTGAGCCAGCCGCTGTGCTTCTACCTGCTTTCTGAAGCCACGCTTTGCTTTTAACGCGCTGTGCTAGGCAATTACAGCTGTTTGTCTCCCGTGGTCAAAAGAACCACTGAGAATAAAACTTGCAAAATTTCGCTTCCTGTATTCTTTCAATCCACGTTAATTTTTTTTTTTTCCTTCCCCCCAGCAAAATCTCGACTAGTCCAATCGACGATGGACCAATTTATTCCCTATAAGGGCTGGAAACTTTACTTCTCTGAAGGTATCTTTAGACCAAAATGACATGTAGCAAGTATTTAAATTATTTTTTTTTTCTAAAATCACTTAGTAGAGTTATAACTTCAATGAAGAACAGCCAAAATTTCATATATAAAAACATAAATATGATGAAGACTTCACTCTTGTGATGCATTGTCATTTTTGTGATTGTTACTGGGATACTGTGGAGATCTATCATCTT
The DNA here is from genome assembly GCA_027886175.1 of Phylloscopus collybita. NCBI lineage: Eukaryota > Metazoa > Chordata > Aves > Passeriformes > Phylloscopidae > Phylloscopus > Phylloscopus collybita. The sequence continues at coordinate 30,513,826 of JAJNNQ010000013.1, read as the reverse complement.
CCTTAGTTCTGCAATGCAAGAGAAGTTCCCTGTTGATGTATTTTGTGAAGTGGAAAGGGTTATTTCTGTCCCTAACGTGGTGTGTTTCTGATCAGTGTACAATGACAAGTCTCCTTTTGTCCAGAAGACTCAAGCCTTTGAAAAGTTTTTCGTGCAGCGTATTGAGCTTTATGACAAGGTAAAAAAACCCAAAACCAAACAAATCCCACCCCAACAACCTGTAGATACAAGAATACTAGAGATATTTAGTGTTCTTTCCTATCAAAAGTAACCTCCATCAGAGACCTGAAGCATTTAGGACATAATTTGGGTGTTCTAATTTGGGGTGTGTTGTATCATTTCCGATGTTTCCCAGGATGAAATAGAAAGGAAAGGAAGCATTCTCGTGGATTATAAGGAGCTAATCCAGGACAGAGAGCTGACGAAATCCATCCCTGATCTATCTGCTGAACTGAAGGATATGCCTGAGAAAATCCTGCAGTGCATGGGGCTGGCCATTCATCAGGTACACACCAGGTTCTGAGGGATGGCAGCAGAACCCTCACAGCAAAAAAACATCAGTGACACTTAGAGGCAGTTGTGTTATAAACCCCACATCTCTGTGTGTTTCTCTGTCTTAGGGGAAATTACTTGTGAAAAACCATGTTTCACCTTTTTATATTAATTGATGAGTTTAATAAAAAGAAAATAAAATAGAATAAAAATAGACAATAAGGAGACAAAGGAAGGTAGCTTCTCAGCTGAGGGTGTAGAGCAACACACCACCCATTCTAAATTCTTTGGTATTTAAAAGCCTTGGTGTTACATATTTCAATAAGCTAATGCATGATTCAAATATTCATTTTGGTTTCAAGACCCCCCCTAAGCATACAGGTTATCTGTGAGACTCCACGCAGTCTAGATGCATGTTGTAAATCTGTCTTCTAAAGATTCAGAACTCTCAAAGGCTCAATTGTTCCTTATCAGAAATCTTCAGTTCAGGAATTCCAGATGTCCCTTCTGTCTTCTATCTAGTTGAGGAGTAAAAAAAAAAAAAAAAAAACAACCCCTATCTCTACTTTGTTACAATCTGAAAATATACCTTCACTACCTTTTTAAATTCCACAAACAAAAGAAAATACAGCACAACCTTCTCACACTATATGTATAACATTCATCTCAACATTTGCCAAAAGCCAACTCCAAAAGGTGCATTTATAACATTACTGCTTATTTAAAAACTCCAGTCCTTTAATCTCTCCCCTTCCTGTGTGACTCACAGAACCTCATTTGGGAGGTGCTTTGCTCTGGGTGCATTTTGCTGGTTGATCATGGGAGCAGCTGACTAAAACTGAAGGTGGTTCTGACACCTGTGTCTCTCTAACTGCTGTGGGCATCTCTTCCCTCTTCCTGTTGCCTGCAGGTGCTGACCAAGGACCTGGAGAGGCACGCAGCAGAGCTGCAGGTGCAGGAGGGATTGCCCCTGGAAGGGGAGCCCATCATAAACGTGCCTCTCATCCATGCCAGGTAAGAGCTGCTGGGCTGTTCTTCTCTCCCAAGGAGGAGCTGATCCTTGCCATTGTCCAGGCAGGGTGAAGGTTTATATGTTTATGGGAGAAGTGGGCTGTGTGTGAGGCTTTTCCAGAAGGACACCCTACATTTTGCTTTTTTTCTTCACCACGACTTTGTGTCCTTGTGAAGAAAAAAGTGAAGTGAAACCTCCTTATAAGCTGACCAAACAGCTTGAAATAGAAAAACCTGTAAGTAGAGAAGTGGCTTATAAATAGAACAACTATTCTATAAAAGGTGTATTGATTAAAAGCAGAATTATTGAAATTCCTGTTGACTGGAGAAGTTTTTAATGAAACAAGTCCTTAGAACTCTTTATCAGAAGTAATGGCATCTCACACTTGAAGGGGCTGAAGGAACTGGGTGTGTAAGCTCTCTTGGAGTTCAAATGACTTTTTAAAATACTATTTTTTTTTAAATTATTGTTTTTAATTCCCTGCTAATACTAAAACTTTGGCCCTTCTGTGCCACAAATCTAAATTCCAGTCTTTATCTGAAACTATGGAAAGAGATAATTATAGATGACCTTAAAGTCTTGCTAGGCCAGAGGTGTCACTGCATCAACAAACTGTACTGTTTGAGGCTGTTGAGGTCGATTCTTCTGAAGAATATTGAACGTTCTGCCAAGAAACAAAAACTGTGCCACGGGAAAAAATACTTCGAATAGATTTTTTCCCATTTTGAATTGAGAGGAGGAAATTTTGTCTGTTTATGCTTGGATGGGCTTGGGGGGTTGTTTTTCTCCTCGTTTCCTGAACAAGTGCTGAAGTGTGTCACTGCAGGGTGTACAACTATGAGCCTCTCACCCAGCTGAAGAACGTGAGGGCCAACTGCTACGGCAAATACATCGCCCTGCGCGGCACCGTGGTCAGGGTCAGCAACATCAAACCCCTCTGCACCCACCTGGCTTTCCTCTGTGCTGCCTGTGGGGATGTGCAGAGAGTTCCTCTCCCTGATGGGAAGTACACCCTTCCCACCAAGGTAAGCCAAAAAGGCTGAACTTCGTGCTTTTTGTTGTGTTTTGACAAAAAAAAAAAAACCCAACCCAGCAATGCAGGTGGTTAAAAAAAAAAAAAGAAAAGAAAAAAGTCTTTAAAGCTAAGTACACACTGGAAAGTAATTAAATATACCATGCAGCTTTTCTTACTTCAGACCTTTGTTACTTGTAAAAAACGTGTGGTGCTGGAGCAGGATATGTGGCAGAAAATACGTAGAAATTCCCTGAAATCTGGAAAAAATGATATCTCTTTTAATTTCTGTTTCACCAGTTATGTTTAAAAAGACCTTTCCACCTTGCTGTGGTGATTTTCTATGCTTACATTGTTTGGAGTGGTTTTGTTTGTTTGGTTGGTTTTTTGTTTGGTTTTTTTTTGTTGTTGTTTTGTTTTTGGGGGGGTTGCTATTTTTTGTTTGTTCGTTTTTCCCTTTTTGTTTGTTTTTTTTGTTGTTGTTGTTGTTTTGGGTTTTTTTGTTTGGGGTTTTTTGTTATTTTTGTTTTGGTTTTTTTGTGGTTTGTGGGGTTTTGTTTTGGTTTTTTGTAGTTTTTTTTGTTTAGAACTTCCTATTTTAATTTTACTCTCTGTTATTTGGACATAAGAAGTCATTAGACACAGGACAGTGCCTGGTTATTCTCAAACCAGCTCACTGAGGGCATCACCCAGTTCAGCCCTATTTGCTCTAACAGCTGTGAGCCAGAGTTCAGGTGTCTGTGCTTGGTAGATCCTCATTAATTATCTACATCCTCATTTGTAGCCCTAATTTAACTTGGCTTTTTTCCTGGAATGATGCTGAATGATATTGCTTTGCTTTCCTTTATTTATTTTTTTGAATCAAATAAAGCAGTTTCAGCCAAGGAGTTTAAAAAAGGCTGGGAATGACTCGGAATTCCTTGTTGTTGCAGTGCCTTGTTCCCGAGTGCCGGGGCCGCTCCTTCACCGCTGACAGGAGCTCTCCTCTAACCACCACCGTGGACTGGCAGTCTGTCAAGTAAGCACAAAAAAGATGAAGGGACAGGACACTCAAAAAGTGACAGGATAGCTCGGCTCATGTTGCACTGAATGATTTTAATCATCTCGTTATTTTGTAGCAAGCACTGCCCAACGTTTGTATCACAAGGCGGTTGTTTTATCCAAGCGTTGGTAAACTTTGTAACCTGCCCTGTAATATTGTCCTGGAAGTTCTTTCTGCCCCCTCTACCCAGCTCAGTTTGTGCTCTTTGCTGCTTTTCTCAGTCATTTCTAATTGCATCTGTGATTTCATGATTGCCTTTAACGAGCTGTAAATCAGCCATAAAAGCTCTGTTAGGTTATATTGGTCAGCTGTGCCACTTGACCTGAATGAGCTGGAAGTAAACAGGAGGGTTAAAAAACATCTTAGTTTGTTGTAAAAACTCCTGCTGTTGGTAGCAGCTCCAGAGGGCTCTGTTTATCACAGCTGCTTTGGCAAAGCTTGGCTTGGCTTCCAGGAAATCTCAGAGCTTCAAGTGCAGAGCCAAAGCTGGAACCCTCACAACCAGAGAATCAGCTACTCTTCTTGTTATGGTCTGAGAAATTCCTTGGACTTTTTCCAAGATTGGAACACCTATTAAGAATTCATGAGGGCTATAATGTCTGAGCTCTTCATTTTTTTTTTTAATATGGGTCCCTTCTACTTCATGCACCGTACCTATTCCTGCTTGTCAGCGATCGAAAATCCAAACTTCTACTCAGAGTTCATAGTTCCTGCACTTCTGGAGTGCAGTACCCATGTAGGGAAATGTGAGCTGACAAAGGTGCCCAGAGCTGCAGGTGCTGGGTGCCACAGCTGGGTTGGAAGGTGCTCCCTGGTGTCCCCTCCATGTGCTGCAGGGTGCAGGAGCTGATGTCGGACGAGCAGCGGGAAGCAGGACGGATCCCGCGCACCATCGAGTGCGAGCTGGTGCAGGACCTGGTGGACAGCTGTGTCCCAGGGGACATGGTCACAGTCACGGGCACAGTGAAGGTGGCAAGCTCTGAGGAAGGTGAAGTGCAGCAGCTGAGGCTCCTTTGGCCCAGGGTGGGGTTTTTTGGTAGTGCTTACACGAGAGCAACAGTGCTCCCCTTCATTGGAGCTCTCGCTCTAGTGTAAATTTCTTCAGAAATCACTTTTACAATGAGGGGTTGTTTTATGGCATTATTTGGTTAATGTTTTCCCTTTAATATCCCTTTCATTTTCCCTTTAGTATCTCCTTCAGGCATTAGGAGAACTGTCACACTGTTGTGAAGGAGAGTTATATTAGTTTAGTCTCCCTAGAGGAATTTTTTTCCCAAAGTGAAGAAATAATGTTGTGCTCTGAAAAAAATACATTGCAGGTAACTGCAAGACTCCTCTACTCTGAGACTTCATTCTCTGCTCAGTAATCAATCTATGTAGAAAATTATTAATTGTTAATTGATAATTACTGAATAATTACTAAGCTACATGTTTAGTGCTTCTGCACCATGCACCTTTTTTCCCCCTCAAAATACTGAGTGGAAACATTTTATATTCAACTTTTATTTGACTACAATAATGTAACAATTTAAAATCCCTGGAAAAATTCATTTATTCTGGGACAAAATTCTCTCTAGACATATATCCTCGAATTCAGCAAAATATTTTATTGTGTATGGAAATGGAGGGAACTTCAAAGTGTACCAAGTGTAACTAGAAACTTGTTTTGCATCAATTTTACAAAGTGCAGATGTTCACTACCTAGATATGAACATGGCTGTACATGGTATTTCTGAATTACTCTATGTCATTTGTAGATAACATGAGTACTTATTGATAGAAACAATGCTCCATCATCCTTTCTGAATTTTTCTAACAGGAGCTTCTAAAAATAAGAATGACAAGTGTCTGTTCTTATTATACATTGAGGCAAATTCTGTCAGCAACAGCAAAGGACAAAAACTGAAGAATTTTGATGATGAGACTTTTCAGAGATCATTCATGGAATTTTCCCTGAAAGACCTCTATGCTATCCAAGAGATTCAAGCTGAGGAAAATCTGTTCAAGCTCATTGTGAAGTAAGTTGTGGCAGGCCTAGACTGGGTCTGACATGAATCAGTGTGACCACCTTCAGACAAATGTGACAGCTCATCCTAAAGCTGTGAAATGTCTGAGCCTTGGGCGACAGAAACCACAGAGATCCAACAAACTGCAGTGGGCAGGGGACGTGGGAGGGAGTGCAAGTATTGCAGTGAGAATGTCTGGGCTTTGGGAGGGACTTAGGGATGCAAGAAGTTACCTGTGTTCTAGTTCAACCTTAGACAGAAAGCTCTGGGTAAAAAAGCAGTTAGTTAATTCTGTTCCTCGCCGTGTAAGTTCAGCTTACAAGTGCCATTTTGTCCTCTGCTTTTCTACAGCAGAGGAACGAGGTGCAGGAACTGAGCAGAGGGTGTGAAAGACCCTCAGCTCAGACTAAAAAGTACTCTTTGACCTGGGATGTCCCTCAGGCCCTCCCAGTAGAGTCCAAGAACACAAAACCCAGCCCTTTAAAAGCAGGGTTAAAAGTAGTTACTTCATTAAGACAAGAATAGGTGCAGATACCACTGGGAAGCTGGTTCTCCTTTGTCTTTGTGGGGACTCAAGTTGAAAAGCTTTTCTTATTCCAGTCATTTCTGGTTATCCAAAAATTTCGAGACATTTGATGCTGCTGATTTCTGTCGGAAATTCAGCAACAGCTACCCAAAAAAGTTTTATATTTATTAAGGTGATGAGAGAGAGGACAAGTGATTATTTATAGTAATACATGATTTATCTTCCACTTACATTACCTTGTGCTTTGCTTTTCAGCTCTCTTTGTCCTGCAATCTATGGCCACGAGGTAAGTCATTTAAAAACTCTGCTTGCAATTCCAGTTTGCAATGTTTGTGCCACTTTCAACTCCTAAAGGGTTCACAAAGCTTATCTGGGACAGGGGGAAGGGGCAAGGACTGTTTTTACAGGTGGCTGTGACTCACAGTCTCTTTTGGTGTCAGGGAAGTGGCAGCCTTTATACCCTTAAGTTCAGTGATCCAGAAGGAAAGGTTGTTGCAGCCAGTTCTAGGGAGCTGTCAGTGTTGGTCACCACAATCAAATACTCACCACTGTTGGCCTGTACCACCACAGATTGTGAAGGCAGGTTTGGCCCTGGCCCTGTTTGGAGGATGCCAGAAGTTTGTGGACGACAAGAACAGAATCCCAGTGCGAGGAGATCCACACGTTCTGGTTGTTGGAGATCCAGGATTAGGAAAAAGTCAAATGTTGCAAGTATGGTTTCCTTGACTACTGTTTTCTGCTTTCCTCTGTTTCCTCGTTGTCTTGACTTGCAAGCATGGTGGGATAACTGGGGATAGACCAAAGAGTTGACTGAGCCTGGCTGGAGCTATCTTTTCATGTAGGATGCCTGAAGTTTAGGATAGTATCCAAAGGGCTCTCCTGCTGTCCTCTCCTTCCAGGGAGCCTGTTAATCACCAAAGCAGCTGTCCTTGCTCAGCCTTCCAGGCCTGCTGTCCTGCCCTGACACACCTCTTGTCACCAACCCTTTTCCCCACTGAGGAGGTTCACTCCTCCCTGTCTGCATTTAGCTGGTCCATTGTGAAACAAAGTAATTAATCATTGAACAAATGCAACTTGAAATGCCAGGTAACTCTCCTCCTGTGAGGTTTGCTTCCATGCTGTATCCTATTTCTGTGTTGTTGGCACAGATCTTGGCTTTTTGGGACAGGGACCTGCTGCTGTGTTTGGGTTTTGATCTCAGTAGGCATTTCTGCATGACTATGACAATTAGTAATAGATTTTTTTTTTTTAGAAACTGAGTGAGTTTTTAATTCCATGTCTTTTCCCATGGTTACTATGAAGGACAGAATTCACACCTAGATCTTCTTTAAAAAGTCTTTCTAATGTGAACCTGGTGCATTCAGATATGATTTGCAATAACTTAGCCAAAGTGAAGCATCTTCACAAACAAACTTAAAATTATTCTTTTGTTGAATGGGGACTCTCCAGCATAGAGTAACTGAATTGTTTTTTCATATTGTTACTTAAAAAAAGAATGCCATCCAAGAGAAGTTACTCCTGCTGCTTTGCAGAAGAATATGTCTTGGAGTTGCAAGGAGTTACAGCTTTACTGTTGTGCCATGTTCAGTAGAAAGAAACAAATTTGGGTTTACTTTGACTTGTTTCTCTAGAAGGAGGCTTATGAAATTCTTCACTTTGGGGAGGGAAAAAGTATTTGTTTCTCTTCCAGGCCGTGTGTAACGTCGCTCCTCGAGGTGTGTATGTCTGTGGCAATACTTCCACCAGCTCTGGCTTGACTGTTACCCTGTCCAAAGATGGCACTTCTGGAGATTTTGCCTTGGAAGCTGGTGCCTTAGTGCTTGGAGATCAAGGTAATCCATGGAATGCCACAGGTCCTGTGTAGCCATTTGTGAGGGGCAGGAGTGTGTGTGCTGCTGAGTCTCAGCTAAGCCAAAGTGCTTAACTTTGGACTAAAAATCTCTGTTAGAAGCGTGATGCTGGGTTTCCACACCATGGGAAGTTCTGAGCTTCTCCAGTGGCTGCTCTGGGGGCAATTCCTGCTTTCCTAGAGTGTAGGGAAACTTCAGTTCTCCAGTTCATATACCAGACTTACTCTGTCAAAGACCTAGGATTTTTTTTTTTTTGGTTAAGGAATCTGACTTGATGTCAGCTGCTGGACTCGTAGTGGTTTTGAAAAAGGAGATAGGCTGTCTATTTTTAAAAAGCTTGTTTTGTCATCTTAATGAATAATCAAAATGCTGCATCCCCAAGTCAGGCTGAGTTCAGAGTGGTTTGCTTGCATCACCATGGAATGAAAGCAAAGCTGGCTGAAATGGAGATTTTCCCATGTCTCCTGCAGTCCCTAGGGATCTAAGTTGGACTTCTGATGTCTGCACTGGATTGTAGCACACGCTTGTCCCTCACTTAATGTGCTGTCTGATAAGTCTTTGTCCTGTTTTAATTGCTTCCAGGGATTTGTGGAATAGATGAATTTGATAAGATGGGAAACCAGCACCAGGCTTTGTTGGAAGCCATGGAACAGCAGAGCATCAGCCTGGCCAAGGCTGGCATTGTTTGCAGTCTGCCAGCTCGGACATCCATTGTTGCTGCAGCAAACCCCGTTGGAGGGCATTATAACAAAGCCAAAACAGTGTCTGAGAACCTAAAGTGAGCACTTTCTGAAATGCTGCTTTTATAATTCACATTCAGGAGTAGATGCTTCTGGCAGTCTTGTAGCTCATGTACAATTGCTTTCTAGAATTTTTTGAACACAAACTTTAATAACTTTTAGTGGCTTTTGAGAGAGAAATTTGCTGTTGCACTTTATTCTGAATGAGCAGGACAGGATCTTTTACCTGTGTTTGAGGTGGAACAGAGTTGCTGTTGGATCCCTGGGCACTGAGGATTCCAGGCTGTCTGTGCTGACAGGCACTGACCCCCAAACAAACCCTGCATTCCACCTGAGGCCGTGGAAAAGGCTCCCAAAATTGAGTGACAGTGCTGGGATTGTGGGGGTGTGGTTTGAATGGAAGTATGTGAGATCACAGGGGTCAAAACTCAGAGTTTCAGGGTTTAGAATACAGGAATAGATACAAAGCAAGGTGGAGGTTTTAGGGCAGAGGCTGAGTCCTTCTTTTTCACCTTCTTCTCCATGGGGGTCTGGGTGGTGTTTTGTAATTGCATAGAAAAATCCACATTGCGGGCCAGGGGTGGTTGGTTCTTGGATTAAAAGTAAAAATAATGTAGATGTCATTTCATAATTGGACAGTTTATCCTGAAAAGGCCTTGTAAAGGAAGAGATAGGAGCCATTTTTCACTTTGTTAGCTAGAACTCAGTTTGTGAGACTGTAACATCGATGAGAATTAATAACATCTGAGTCTCTCGAGCATTTTATCCTGACTCTGACCGAAAAGAAGATTAAAAAAAGCAACAAGTTGCTATAGAAGTTTTTCCACTTCCCCAAGCACTCCAAGTCCCTTGTCTTCCCTCCAGAATGGGGAGTGCTCTGCTGTCGAGGTTTGATCTGGTGTTCATCCTGCTGGACACACCCAACGAGGACCACGACCACCTGCTGTCCGAGCACGTGATGGCCATGCGGGCCGGGCGGCGCGCGGCCTGCAGCAGCGCCACCGTCACCCGCGCCACCTCCCAGGAGCACTCTGTCCTCCAGGCCACCTCAGAGCGACCCCTGCTCCAGAGGCTGAAGGTGGGACTCCTGCTGGGGCTGCTGCCTGAGATGCTTTAAAGCAGATTTGCTGTGTTGGGTTGTAGTAAGGAGGTACAGAAGCGGGCTGGGGGTGATAATTTGGTGGAACGTGATCTGCGACGGGGTGTTGCATCCAAATAAAGCAGAGTGGGAGCAAATCCCTGGGCATCTGCAACTCCATGGCTTTAGGAAGCTTAGGAGAGGGAGCACATTTCTCATTTGACTTTGAGAACTGATACTGTCAAATGCCAGGTCTTGGGAGAAATGCTCCTGCTGGAGGTAAACCCACGCACTTTTGGAAACACGATATCAGCAATGGTGGTTTAGTCTTTTGTGGAGCTGTAACAATTGGGAATTTGGATTTTCGCTTTTGGAGAAAGGATTTAACTATATAACCAATTCTGTTTGGCATTTCTTATCACTGCAGATGAGAAGCACTGGCTGCTTTTTCTGAAATGGCCAAGTGTGTGTGTTTACATGCCTGAGCATAGTGTGGGGACTTGAAGTACACTGTTCCTATACAAAGCACCAAAGCCCTTATAGTGATGACTTCACCAGATAAAGCATCAAGATGATGATTTGATATGAAAAAACTTATTGTATAGAATTCTGACAGACACAAACCTAACTCTTTTCAATGGTGCTAGATCTCAACAGGAGAAAACTTTGATGCCATCCCCCATCAGCTGCTGAGGAAGTACGTGGGATATGCTCGGCAGTACGTGCACCCAAACCTATCTCCAGAGGCTGCCCAAGTGCTGCAGGAATTCTACCTGGAGCTCCGCAGGCAGAACCAAAGAGCAGACAGCACCCCCATCACCACGAGGCAGCTGGAGTCCCTGATTCGACTGACAGAGGTAAATGCAAGCTGGAATGCTGAAGGGATTGAAAGCAAACAGATCACTCCTAAGGTACTGCCCAAATCCTGTAGTTTTTCACAGCTTATTCACCACTATGCTTTTTGTTTTGTTTTGTTTTGTTAAAAAAGTGAGGATGCAAGAGGCTTAGAAGTTCTTAAGAACTTCTGTTCCTTCAAACTTCTTATAAAGCAAAACACCCTTGAGGAGATGGAAAGGGAATCTATCACATTCCCCAAAAGGAGAAAAAGTAGGTGCAGGCAGGAACAACCTGCTGCCCACCTTGAAGTTAGCAGGCTTTTGTTTTCCCTTACAGAAATCACTCTTTGTGATCTGCTGCTTCATAAGGCTACACTGCTAGAAAGCAAATAAACTCCAAGCCAGAGCTTGAAAGTGCATGTATGCAGGAGGTGACATTGACATACTGACAGAAAACAGAAAAATCTTCCTCTAATCCTGTAGGTTTAGGTTCCATCTCTGCTAAAATTTGTGCTTGTAGCCCTTGTGGAGTGATTGCAGCCCTTTTTCACATCAGCTGTGAGATATCTTAAACCTTTTTTTGCTGTTTTAAGGCACGATCAAGGTTGGAATTAAGAGAGAAGTCTACCAAGGAAGATGCTGAGGATGTAATAGAGATCATGAAATACAGGTAATAAAAAACACTGCTTTAAAAATAAATAAAGCATCACTGTGCTATTCATTTGAAACCTCTTTTCTTTACACACTGAAACATAGCAAAGAAATCACTTTATCAAGCTTAGGCCCATGATGACTATTTGGATTTGTTGGCTGCTCTAAGTGAAATAGAACTGCTTAGGCTTGTGAGTTGTGTGATCACAGTGGTTCTGTGTGTCTGGGCAGAGTGATGCAGACATGAGGCTCTGCTCTGAAGGGTTTCTCCTCCCCTGTGATTACTCTGCAGTGCAGGTGAACAAGTTGAGAAGTGATTTGGATGAATGCTTAATCTAAGTTCCCTAGAGAGTGACTTGACAGGGGGTGGTTTTCTGTGTGGCTTCTGAAAGCTCTCTCAAGCAGTGCTGTTTTGGGGAATCAAATCCACGTGTGTTTGCTTTTCCCTGCTGGTGAGGGTTTTTTCTCTCTCTCTCTCTCTGTGACCTGTTTGTAGCATGCTGGGCACCTACTCAGATGAGTTTGGAAAGCTGGACTTTGAGCGTTCCCAGCACGGCTCTGGGATGAGCAATCGCTCCCAGGCCAAGAGGTTCGTGTCTGCCCTGAGCAGCTTTGCAGAGAGGACCTACAACAACCTCTTTGACCTGCAGCAGCTGAGGGACATCGCCAGGGAGCTGCACATACAGGTCAGCTGCACCCCCAGCTCCTGCTGCAATCCTTGTTTATTGCCAAAGGGAGCCTTCTGCCCCTTTGCAGTGGCAGAAATAACCAATGTGCTGCTGTGGGGCTGAGCAGAGCTCCTCAAGTGTTGCTCTCAGTGCTTCACTCCCTCTGCCTCCTGAAAGGACAGAGGCAGAGGGAGTGTTGGTTTTTTTATCTTCTTTTCTGTCAGAGTCAGGATAAAATGCTCGACAGACTGAGATGTTTATTTATTCTCATCTATGGTACAGTCTCACAAGCTGTGAGTTCTAGCTAACAAAGTGAAAAATGACCCCTATCTCTTTCTTTACAAGGCATTTTAAGCACAAACTGTCCAATTATGAAGTGACACCTGAATTATTTTTACTTTTAACCCAAGAACCAACCACCTGTGGTCCACAATGCAAATTTTTCTACGCAATTACAAAACACCACCCAGAGCCATGGAGAAGAAAGTGAAAAAGAAGGGCTCAGCCTCTGCCCTAAAACCTCCACCTTGCTTTATATCTATTCCTGTATTCTAAACCCTGAAACTCTGAGTTTTGCCCCCTGTGATCTCACACCCTTCCATTCAAACCACACCCCCACAATCCCAGCGCTGTCACTCAATTTTGGGAGCCTTTTCCACGGCCTCAGGTGGAATGCAGGGTTTGCTTGGGGGTCAGTGCCTGGCAGCACAGACAGCCTGGAATCCCTCAGTGCCCAGGGTTCCAGCAGACACACCCATTTTTGAGCCCAAGTTTAGACTTGAGGTGTCCATGCTCTGTTCCAGCAGTGCAAGGCTGTTTCTGCATGACCTCCTCTGGATTCAGTATTTCCATTTCAGGTTTTCATTCCTGCTTCAGACATCCTGAAGTTGCATGTTGAAAAGAACATCTTGTAGGACACGTGGCTACAAACATATTCTGCTCTAGAATTGATTTGTATTCTGTACTTGTGGGGCCTTCAGCCAAACTGAATTATTGATTGCTAACTCTACTTTTTGCTCCATTAGCTACTTATTAAAGTTAATTTAATTAATTCTCCCTTCATATATAGAATATCTTTGCCCATTCAAAGTTTTATACCTGGAAATCAGGGAGACTTGTAGAAATGAATGCTTTGTAGAAATGTAGAAATGAAACCACATGCTTTTCTGTGGTAGGTATTTGTGTTTCAGAACTGGAATTTATGCATATGTAACTGCATCCTTTCTTCCTGTCATAAAGGGGAGGATGCTGCTCCTGTGTAACACTGCAGTAAAAACAGTGTGACAGCACAAAACAGGGGCCTGATGGTGTGAGAGCTGGCAGGTGAACAGAGCTGGCTTGTTCTTAGCCCACTTCATTTCACTAAGTGCTTTCAAATGGTTTATGTTCCTTTACATCAGGTAAGCAGTCCTTCTCCAATTTGACATTTTTTGTCTTTTATTCTCCCAGGTATCTGATTTCGAAAGCTTTATTGGATCCCTAAATGATCAGGGCTATCTCCTGAAAAAAGGTCCAAGGGTTTATCAGCTTCAGACCATGTGAGAAGAGTCACTGTGATGGACCTGCTTGGGATGATTGTTCCCCTGGAGGGAAGCACCTGCCTCAGCAGGTGGAGATTGGAGATTCCCCTGCAGGGAATTCAACTGCCAAGCTGCAACAGGACAAACTGACACTGCCTCACCCTACAGCTCTGCCCTCAGCACCCTCCAGGAGTGCAAGGTGTGTTTTTGGACTCTTACTCACTGCCCCAAGGGACTCAACTGCTGCAAGAGATGCTGGAGCCACAGATTTCAGCCCAGGAATCTTTCACGAGAGGATGGTATGAGCTGTACTTTCAGCACTGTAGTTTGTTCAAAGTTTAGAATTGGTGACAACACTGGTTTATGGCTGTTACCAAATGACACTTTACTGTTGAAGCCAAGGTTCTATTTGAAATTTTTCTATTTTTAAGGAAATATCCTTACTGCAATATTTAATTTGTAAAGCAGGGGTTGGATCTTGACTTCCATTAAACTTTATAGATGAGAAATATTATTTGTTCAAGGCTGTTTCATGGCCAGTGCAAGCTCTGTAACACCAACAGGTTCTGTTTGTGTCTGTGTGACTGTTCTGACACAGACCAGTGTGTGCTCAGCACCAGTGAAGTGCTGGAATGTTTCCTGGCTTGGATGAAATCACAATTTGTGCTCTGGTGCAATGAAATAGCAGCTGAGCAGTTTTCAGTGTAAAAATTAAAACAAAACAAAACAAAAACCAAAAACAAACAAACAAAAGACCAATTAAAAAAAAAAAAACCAAAAAAAAACCAAACCAAAAAAACCCCACCAACAAAAAAAACCCAAACAAAAAAACCCCAAACCAACAAAAAAAAAACAAAAACAAAAACAAAACAAAACAAAAAAAACCAAAAAAAAAAAAAACCAAAACCAAAAACCCCCACAAAACAACAAAACAAACAAAACAAAAAAATAAACGAAAACAAAAAACCCCCACAAACAACAACATCCCCTCCCTCAGGAAAAATGTATTTTAACAAAAAAATCAAGACTGCCGTGCTGATTCTTCTGTTTTCCCTCTTTCATTTCTCAGTAAGAGATGATGGATGAAAACAGAAATACTGAAGCTTAGTGCCTCATCTTCTAATTTAAGGGACAGCAGGGACCAATATACTGAAAACTGGTCAGATGAAATGCTTTAAGTACGAAATTATAGTTCTACATCTGAACTCTTAGGGGGCGAGCTCTGCTCTATCAGCTCATGGGCAGTAGGTGTTAGATATTGATTTTGGCTTCGTACAGGGACAGGAACACGCCTCAGGAGCAAACCAACCTGGAAAAGCCAATCACTCCTCTTTCTCCTTGAGACAAACGCGGCCAAGCGAGGGCCAGAGCCAAGTACCGAGCACAGAGACCACTGGCGCTCTCTGCCATGTCTTATAAGATAACGCAAACCTCCTTCCTCCCTCACGGCCTTGTCCCAGAACGGCGCGGCCCCGCCGTGAGGCGGAGCGGGCTGAGCGCGGGCAGCCGCCCACCAACCCTCCATGGAGACCGCCGGGGGAGAGTCTGGGCCGGGAGGCGTGCGGGACAGCGGCGGGGAAGTGTTGGAAGCGTTAGAAGTGTTGGAAGTGTTAGAAGTGTTGGAAGCGCTGCCGCGGTACCGACCCCTCACCTCCGCCGCCTGCCGTAAAGCGCGCGGCCCCCCCGGGCGGAGGGGCGGGGCTGACGCCGAGCGTCGCAAAAAGGTCGCGCGTGCCCGGCGGCGCTGGCGGCAGCGGCGCCGCGCGCGGCTGGCGCGCCGTGCCCAGTGCCGCGGGGGCCGGATGGCGGCGCGAGCCCGCGCGCTCCCGCGGGCAGCGCGGCGGCGCGCCTAGGGGCCCGCGGGGGGGCAGCGCTCCGTCTCCCGCAGCACCCGCTCCCTTCCCTGCACCGCTCCTCCGAGCCATGCTGGCCGCCGCCTGGCTGGGCAGAGGCTCCTGGGGGCTTCTCCGCGGAGCGGCGCGGAGGCCTCTGGGCGGCCGGCCCGGTTCGGCGGCGGCGGCGGGCGGGGGCGTCTGGTGCCTGCCCGCCTGCGCGGGGCCGCCGCGGCTGCTGCGCGCTCCCGCCGCCGCCTGGCGCCTCCTCAGCGGCGGGGCCGCCCCGCCAGAGCCCCCCCGGCAGCGAGGAGCGGCGGGGCCCTACGCCGAGCTGGTGAGTGAGGGGCAGCGGGGACGGGAGGGGTGGCACAGCCGGAATTCTCCAGCCCGGGCTCCTTCTGGCTGCTGTCCTGTGGAAGTTAATGTTTAGCAGGTCGAGGCCACACGCCTTGCTCAAGCCTGCTTCCAGCAACTTGCCAACTTGTGATACACGATTGGCATATTATGTAAAATTTGTAAGTTTAATAAAAGTGAAATAAAATAGACGATAAGGAGAGGAAAAAAAAAAAACAAAGCTCTTTTTTCGGCCGAGGTGCTGATTCCAACAACATCAGCACACCTTCTTTTTTTCAGATCCTTTTGTTTTAAGGATTTCTGTGTTACATATTTAAATGAGCTAATACATGATTCAAATTTTCATTTTTGGTTTCAAGACTTCCCTTAATTATACAGTTTCTCTATGTGACCTTGCTAAGTCTAGACAGAGGTAGTAAATCTTTCTTCTTCAACAAGGCTCAGTTGTTCCTTATCTTCAGGGATTTTAGATGGCCCTCCTGTCTTCTCTTTGAAGAATTAAAAAAACAACAATCCCATCTCTGCTTTGTTACAATCTAAGAATATTTATCTATCACAATTTTTAAAATTCTATTAATAAAAAAACCCAACATGCAATATAACTTTCCCATATTATACATAAATCAATCTGCTTGTTATATGCGAAAAGCCAACTCCAAAATATGCATTTATAACAGTGGCTTTCTGTTCAGTGCACCTGGAAAAAAGCAGTTGTGGTGATGATATGACCTGCCAAGGTGGGGTTTTTTTCATTTCTTCTTTCATTTACAGTATGAGAACCCCTGGACCATCCCAAATATCCTCTCCATGGCGAGAATGGGTCTGGCGCCGGTGTTGGGCTATTTGATCGTTGAAGAGAATTTCAACGTTGCCCTGGGTGTGTTTGTCCTGGCTGGCGTGACAGACCTGGTATGTTTGCATCTGTTTGGAAAAGGCTTTGGGGACACTTGGGGTCACGGTGATCCCGTGGGCAGGCACTGCAGCAGACTCCAGTGTGGAATATGTGAAAAACGACGTTTCACTTTTTTTATATTAATTTATAAGTTGAATAAAAATAAAATAAAATAGAATAAAAATAGGCAGTAAAGGAGACAAATAAGCTAGCTCTCAGCTGAGGGTGTAGAGCAACACACCGCTCATTCTAAATTCTTTGGTATTTGAAAGTGTTGGTGTTACATATTTCAATAAGCTAATGCATGATTCAAATATTCATTTTGGTTTCAAGACCCCCCTAAGCATACAGGTTATCTGTGAGGCTCCACAAAGTCCAGATGTATGTTGTAAATCTGTCTTCTGGAGATTTAGACTCTCAAAGGCTTGTTTCTTATCAGAAATCTTTAGTTCAGGAATTTCAGACATCTCTTCTGTCTTCTATCTGAAAATACACCTCCATTACATTTTAAATTCTACAAATAAAATAAAACACAGTACAACCTTCTTACATTATATGCATAACATTCATTTCAATATTTGCCAAAAGCCAACTCTAAAATGCGCATTTATAACAAATAGAAATGGATAAAACAGGTTTGGGTGTAGATTTGGTGGTTTCTAGGAATGCTGTATCCATCCTTTGCGGTGCTGCAAAGGGAATTTGCAGGTGCCTGAAGGAAACTTAATGCTGATAAGGGAAAGGGGAATATCAGGGCTCCCTGACCAGCCCTGGGTGTCTTGTGCACTCAGTGCTTGTGCATCTTGTGTCATCATAAATGACACAAGCATCAGCTAAGAGCTACCACATTTCCTCATAATTAAACTCACTGGTGTCATTCATTAAATACCTCTCTAAAGCAGCATGCACAGGGTGTTTTGGTTCATACCCTTCTAACAGAGAGCTGTTGAATTTTTGGGGTTTTGCTAGCTGGATGGATTTATCGCCCGGAACTGGGCCAACCAGAAATCGGCGCTGGGAAGCGCTCTGGATCCCCTGGCAGATAAAATCCTCATCAGCGTGCTCTACGTCAGCCTGACCTGTGCAAACCTTATCCCAGGTGAGCAGCTGGGCACTTGGGTGGTCTAGAGAAGGGCAGTGGGTGTGTAGCAACCTTCCTTGTGGTTCTGGGAGGAAAAACTGTGTATCTCTTGGAAACTCTTGCTTTGTCAGGTGCTCTTTGTTCCCAGTAAACTCTTTCCAAAGGGACCCCGCAGAAAGCAAGTGCAAAAAGAACTGACATGTACTGCTGGTTTTAAGTGCTCTTTAAAGCAATAGTTAGTAGCTCTATAAAGTTGTTTTTCCTAATGGACTGGCTTGTTTTAAGACTTCAGCTTAAACCCTTTTAACATCCTCAGTAAAGCACAGAACTCATTCAGGAGAATTTGGGTTATTTTGTCTCGCTTGCAATTCTTTCTGCTCTTTTTGCCTGGCTGTGTTTTACCTTCAGTCCTGGAGACATAATTTATTTTATTTTATTTTATTTTATTTTATTTTATTTTATTTTTATTTTATTTTATTTTATTTTATTTTATTTTATTTTATTTTTTTTATTATTTTTCTTTACTTTATTTTACTTTATTTTATTTTATTTTATTTTATTTTATTTTATTTTATTTTATTTTATTTTATTTTATTTTATTTTATTTTAGTTTAGTTTAGTTTAGTTTAGTTTATTTTATTTTCACTGGCTGGTGCTGGCTTGCTCTTGCAGTTCCCCTGACCTCGGTGATCATCCTGCGGGACGCGGCGCTGATCGCCGCCGTGTTCTACGTGCGCTACAAAACCCTGTCTCCTCCGGTGAGTCAAACACCTCAAATCTGGACAAAACAAAAATAAAAATAAACCAGGGAGCTCCTTGAGACATAGGCTTTAAAGTCTTTCTTTAAAGAATATAGGATTTTAAGGAAATTAAGGTTTTAGTTAGAAATAAGCCTTATGGTTGTTGAAATGAATTAAAAGCTTTGTAGTTCGCTAAGGAAGGCTGGGCTTGAGTGAACTTTTTCTAAATAACTGATGGCTTGATGTCAACTACAAAACCCTGTCTCCTCCGGTGAGTCAAACACCTGCAAATCGGGACAAAACAAAAATAAAAATAAACTAGGGAGCTCCTTGAGACATAGGCTTAGAATATAGGATTTATTATAGACAATAGGATTTATATATAGACATAGAATATAGGATTTTAAGGAAATTAAGGTTTTAGTTAGAAATAAGCCTTATGGTTAATGAAGTTTATTAAAAGCTTTGTAGTTAGCTAAGGAAGACTGGGCTTGAGTGTACTTTTTCCAAATAACTGATGGCTTGATGTCAACTTTGTTTGCTTAGCTGTGCTTGCAACAAGAAATAGGGAATCTGATAAATAGGTTTAGGGACACAGGACAATTGCAGAGACTCCCCAATCCTGAAACTTATTGAAAGTCACTGTACCTAAGGAAATGGGAATCCTACCAACACCCATTTGTCACCATTTGCATTGAAAAGGTAGAAAGTTCAGGGCGATGAAGAGTCATTTTACTTCCTCATTTTAAACCCACTCCTCTTAAATGAGACCACCGACCCATTTCAAAGGACAAACTGTGTAGGCTTAATTGTTTTTTTGCTAATTACCATACAAAGCAGGGAATGGGATGTACTAAGGTATGAATATGCATTTGTATTTTGGATATTCAACAGTTTTGTAAATAAAATGACTCTGTGATTTTCTGTAAGGCCTGGTATGTTTTTGGGGAGCTATCCCACACGCTGCCCAGCGCTGCAATAAACACAAACTTTCTAACTTTAAACTGTTAGAGAGGTTTTTTTGTCCATCTCAGTTAGATATCAGTATTAAGTCGATATTCATATTTTTAATAAATCATCCTAGCAAAGTGTATTTACAAAGTTTGTAGTTATGAGCCAGAGGTTTGCCACCTCGAGGCTTGGTGGTTGGGTTTTTTTTTTTTGCCAGATGGGTTGCTGAGCAGAGCAGTGTTCAATGAAATGTGGTTTGTGAAGATAAGTCAGAACTACTGATAACTTTTTTCCCTCTGTGTGATGTGTAAAAATAAATCTTAGGCAAGAGCAGTGTAGTTCTTTGGTGCTACAGTTGCCTTTTCTTTGTCATATCAGATTGAATGTGCAAGGGTTGCATTTTTTTTTTCCTTCTCTTTTCTCCCCCCAACAGAGAACGCTGAGTAGGTATTTTAACCCCTGTTATGCTACTGCACAATTAAAACCAACGTTCATTAGCAAGGTAAGAGCAGGAACTCATTTCAAAAGGCAGCTCCTTGGTGCTTGGGGCACTGTGTGGTTTGGAGGGTGGGGATAATTTACCACTACTGCTGAGTAGAGTTTCAACTCTGCATAGATCCTGAAGGGTTTTCAGCTGTACTCTCTCAGAGCACATGCTAATTTTGAGAGAGTCACTTTAAGAAGGTTTCTAAATAAATTTGCTTCATGTAGACTAATCCTTAAAGCAGTAGTAAGAGTGTGTGTTGGTGTCCCTTGCACTTCACTTCTTCCTGTTGCTGACAGTCCCTGTTTTGCTTTTTTCAGATGAACACAGCAGTTCAGCTGATTTTGGTGGCGGCTTCTTTAGCAGCTCCTGTTTTCAATTATGTGGACAGCATATATCTGCAAACATTATGGTAACTGACATCTTAATTTATTTTTTTCCCCAGATAATTTAATCTGCTCCTAAAGAAACTTTGGTAATTGAGATCGATCTGTGTGGAACAAAAGAAAACAAAAACAAAACAAAACAAAACCCCACAGAAACAAAAACTAAACACCAACCAAAAAAAAAAACCTGTGACCAGAAGATGTAATAAGCCCATATGCCTGAATTTTTACACCTTTACTCTTGAATGACACCAGAACTAGATGTTTATTGGTACTTAATTTACTATACAAGCAAAAGGAGGTCACATAAACTAGTTAAGACCCAGGAATAATAGCTTAGAAACTGATCTTTGGGGTAGGCATGGTGTGCAAGGCAAAATGTAAGTTCAGATCACTGGAGGAGAAAGGAAGAAGGGCAGTGTGGATTCCTCATTTATTCTGCCATAAGTGCCCTTGGAAAAGCAACCTTGGGATCAGTAAAAATAGCCATTCTTATTTTTGCTTTGTACTGTACCTGCTGTCCCAAAATGCAGGTTTCTCTTTGAAAAGCAGGTGGAGAAATGGACTTGAGGAAGGGAGGGGAGGGATGGGGTGAGAACAGGCATAAAAGAGCTTCCCCCCTTAAGTAAATGCTGTTCCTTCCACTGTCACTGGAGATCTGAGCTGAGCCTGAGCTGCAGCTGTTACAAGTGCAGTTGTTTTCCCTGAGCTGTTGGGTAAGAGTTCAGAACAAAGAGTTCTGAACAGCAGATGTCAGAATTACTTAGTAACTTGCTTTAAAGTAGTGCAAAATCCAGTGCTGCTTGTCTTCTAGGGAAATAAAAAAAAAAAAACAACAACCCAACCAAACCAAAGAAACCAAAACCACCGACCCAAACCAGGAAATGTTTAAGGAGCTATGAGTGAACCTTGATCTTAACAGTCTGTGGTTTTTTTTTATCCTGGTGGTAAAACAAAATCTAGGGTTGCCTCTGGGTGTAATTTGCCAGGGTGCTGTGTGGTTACTCTCAGAAACTCCCTGGCAGAGTGCTCAGAGGGGGCAGGCAGGGCTGGAGCAGTGAATCCCACCCCAGGGATGCTGCCAGCCTTTCACACAGAGCAGAGCTGCTTATTTAAGGAATATCTGTGGGCTGGGAAGGAGAGAAAAGAGGCTGAAGCAGGAACTTGTTCTTTAGGTTTGGAATTTAGTGAAAATGTTCAAGTCTGGAGTGGTTTGGGTGCTCCCTGTCCACACTACCAAGGGGATAGTTTCTCACATCTTGTCAGTTTTCAAGCTGGTAACAGTTATGTAAGCTGCAAGTGCTGAACCTTTTTGTTTTCCCTTCTCTAAAACAAGTGCTAGGGTGGTGAAAATTTGAAACTGGTGCTTACTACTGGATGGCAGATCCTTTGTTTAGCTAATCCTGCCCACAGCACTGAATTTCAGCTTGTGAGCTACAAGCTGCATTTTTTTGTGGAGCCTAGTTCCTCACCGTGTAGTTAAAAACAGATGCAAAAAAAAAAAAACAAAACCAAACCAAACCAAACAAAAAAAAAAAACCACAACCCCCCCCCCAAAAAAACACAACCAACCAAAAAACCAAAAAAAAAAACCCCCAAAAAACAAAAACAAACAAAAAACCAAACCAAAAAACAAAACAACAACAAAAAACCCAAAACAAAAACAAACAAACAAACAAAAGACCAAAAAAAAACCCCAAAAAAGCACTTTTTGTCCCTAGACCCAGGTGACTTACAGGCACTCTTTTCCCCAAAGGTGCATCACAGCTTTCACAACGGTGACATCTGCCTACAGCTATTACCACTACGGCAGAAAAACTGTCCAGGTGATCAAGAACAAGTGAAGTTTATCCCTGTGCTAAAAGAGGTGAAGTGTTCCTGGAAGGGGCAGGAAGGTGCTGTGGCCCCCCCACAGGTGGTGGTATTGCAGCTGAGTTTTGGATCAAAGCACTCTTTTTTTTTTTTCTTTTTCTTTTTTTTTTCTTTTTTTTTTCTTTTTTTCGTTTTTCCCCCCTGCTTAAACCATGGCATCACAATGAAGTGAAATTTGAAAACATGTACTGTGTATATATGTAGAGAGAGAGAGAGAGACTTTTCAATGTATTTTTAATTTCTTTAAAAAATGAGGTTGTTTACAAAGAAAAAAAAAAGACAAATAAACGACATTCTTAAAAACACGGGTTACTTGTTGCTGCCTTGTGCATTCTGAGTGATTTTTGTGCTGCTTTTGGAGTCAAGACACACACTTGGCACTTGGTGCAAGGTGCTGAGCACGCTGGGATCTGGGAAGAAAAAAGCAATTAGAAGAACAAATTTGCCTTTGTGCCTCAGCCTAAGTCAATAAAGCAGCACTGCTCGTTAGGATTAATGACACACCTCAGGTTGCAGCAGAAGAAAGCACATTTTGGAGGGACAAGATCTTCAGAAAGTGAAAGCAGAGAGAAATTTTGCTTTGTATTCCATGGGTGCTCCAGATAAGCCACGAAGAATTAAAGATGAGCAGTGATGAGCTGTACTCAGAGTTTTTGGGAAAGGTCAGGAGCCTGTGCCCAAATGGAGTTGAGTTTCTCATCCTATCCATTCATTTCTGGTGATTGAATGAAATTCCTGTGTCTCCAGATGCTTTAAAGCTTCTAAAGATGTTGTTTAATCCCAGTACCACTGGCTAAAGAGGACATTTTAAAGTGCTGTCCAAATTCATAGAGGCAGTGGAAGAAGAAACTTTCAGATGTGTTTGCTGTTAATTTTTCCTGTATTTCTAGCTTCAAGGTGTACTCTGTGCTCCCTCTCATGCTTGTTCTTTGCTTGTTCTCTTCCAAAACCAAAGAAAGAACAAGGCAGAGCAGGCCAAGTTGATTATAAACTCATATTTTCTGTTTGTGAGCAGCGTGACTTCTTGCCATAAATAAGAGTGCAGCTATGAAGGGTTTCAATGACTGAAATCAGGAGGTGAATAACACCACTATGTTAGTTGTTTTATTAATTGTGTTAATATCATGTTATGTGCAAAGAAAACTTTCTGTAAGCACCTCTTTGGAGGGCACAGAGTCTCTTTTGAGATAGTGTGTTTGTGTATACAAAGCATTTAAATGCTTTTTTTTTTTTTGTATTGAAATCTGTATGAAATGGTGCACAGAGAAAACACTTGATCCTTTTTTTAAACTGGCTCCATGCTTTGTCCTCAACCCTGCAAAGGATAGAGGGCAAAGCCTGGGCAAGTTTCCTTAAAATACACGAGTAGTGGAGTATTTTCTATGAGAAAACCACTTCAGAAAGCAGACATTTATTGTAGCCACTGAGGTGGTTGGTGTTTGGTTCTGGTTAATGTATACAAAGCATTTTAATGCTTTTTTATAATGAAACCTGTATAAAATGGTGCACAGAGAAAACACTTGATCCTTTTTTAAACTGGCCCCATGTTTTGTCCTCAACCCTGCAAAGGATAGAGGGCATAGCCTGTGATTAAATACTCGTGTATTTAAAATCATTCCCTAAAACACACGAGTAGTGGAGTATTTTCCATGAAAAACCAGTGTCAGGTTCTGATTAATATATACAAAGCCTTTTAAAGCTTTTTTTTTTTTTTTTAAATATGGAAACTTGTTTTCATTAATATGTTATTAAATTAAATTATTATTAATATTAATAATAATTAATATTAACATTAAATTAAAATTAAATAATTAATATTTAATTTTAATATGGAAACAGAGAAAACCTTTGTTTTAACTGGCCTCATGTTTTGTCCTCAACCCTGCATCTCTCAGCAAAGGATAGAGGGCATAGCCTGTGATTAAATACTCATGTATTTAAAATAATTCCTTAAAATACATAAGTAGTGGAGTATTTTCCATGAAAAACCACTTCAGAAAGCAGACATTTATTGTACCCACTCGGGTGGTTGCTGTCAGGTTCGGCTCCGTGCAATTGGCGTTCGCTTGGGGGAGCCTTTCTGGCCCCTCTCGGCCGCCGTAGCCGGGGCACGCCCTGCCCGCCATGGCGGCCCCCGAGCCGCCGCCGCCGCCGCCCGAGGGCTGCAGGCCGCTGAGCGCGCTGCTGAGCGGCATCGCCCAGGCCGCTTTCCACGGCAACGCCGGCATCACCGAGGAGCTGCTGCGCTCCCAGCTCTACCCCGAGGCGCCGCCGGAGGAGTTCCGCGCTCTGCGCGCTAAGATGGGCGGCCTCCTGCAGGTACCGGCGGGGGCGGGGGGGGAGGAAGGGGCCGCGGCCTGAGGGGAGCGGCCCCAGCGGCCTGGCTCCCTCAGGGGGCCCTGCCCTGTGCTGAGAAATAGGCTTTAAAGAATATAGGATTTTAAAGAAATTTAGATTTTAGTCAGAAATAAGCCTTATGGTTGTTGAAGTTAATGAAGAGCTTTGTAGTTCGCTAAGGAAGGCTGGGCTTGAGTGAACTTTTTCCAAATAACTGATGGCTTGATGTCAGCTACAAAACCCTGTCTCCTCCGGTGAGTCAAGCACCTGCAAATCGGGACAAAACAAAAATAAAATAAGCTAAGGAGCTCCTTGAGACGTAGGATTTAAAGAATATAGGGTTTTAAGGAAATTAAGGTTTTAGTTAGAAATAAGCCTTATGGTTGTTGAAGTGAATTAAGAGCTTTGTAGTTCGCTAAGGAAGGCTGGGCTTGAGTGAACTTTTTCCAAATAACTGATGGCTTTATGTCAGCTTTATGTTTGCTTAGCTGTGCTTGCAACAATAAATAGGGAACCTGATAAATTGGTTTAGGGACACAGGACAATTGCAGAGACTCCCCAATGCTGAAACTTATTGAAAGTCACTGTACCTAAGGAAATGGGAGTCCTACCAACACCCATTTGTCACCATTTGCATTGAGAAGGTAGAAAGTTCAGGGCGATGAAGAGTCATTTTACTTTCTCATTTTAAACCCACTCCTCTTAAATGAGACCACCGACCCATTTCAAAGGACAAACTACGCATACTTAATTGCTTTTTTGCTAATTACCGTACAAAGCGGGGAATGAGATGTACCAAGGTTATGAATATGCATTTGTACTTTGGATATTCAACAGTTTTGTAAATAAAATGGCTTTGTGATTTTTCTGTAAGGCGTGGTGTGCTTTTGGGAGCTATCCCACACGCTGCCCAGCGCTGCAATAAACACAACTTTCTAACTTCAAACTGTTAGAGAGTCTTTGTCCGTCTCAGCTGGATATCGGTATTAGATCGATATTCATATTTTTAATAAATCAGTGCCATGCCCTGAGCCCTGCCCAGCCCGCGGGGACACCTCCGAGGGTCCGGCACCTCCATCCCCGGGCAGGCACAGCCCGGGAGCCGAGGGAATGGCCTGGAGCTGTGCCGGGAGGGTGAGGTTGGGTATCAGGGAAAGGTTTCTTCACCCGGAGCTGGGGTTGGGCTGCCCAGGGTAGTGGTCACAGCACCGACAGAGCTCAGGAGGTGTTTGGGCAATGCCTTCAAGCACAGGGTGAGACTCCTGGGGTGTTCTGTGCAGGGCAGGAGCTGGGCTTGATGGATTCCTTGGGAAGGCTGAGCTGGAACAGAGACTGGGCAGAGCTGGAGAATCAAGCAGGGATTTATTGAAATCCCCCAGGTTCCACCTTGGGCAGGACAGGGCCTGACCAGGGCTGCACCCAAGGTGGACTGAGAATGGTCACAAAATGCCCAACCGGTCACAAAGTCTTACATTTTTATCAGTTTTGGTCCATTTGCATATTGGGGTTTAATTGTCCAATTCCAGCTTCAGGTTGTCAGGTCCCATCCTTCTTGTCCCTCCCTCCAGCCACCCTTGGTTGTGCTTTTTGGGCTGAAAGTTGTCCTTGGTGTGCAGCAGGACCAGGATTTGTTTTGTGTCCCTGCTCTGTGCAGAGCTGAGCGACCCTGACTGTGAGCTCAGAGCTGCACCCCTGGGCAGCACAGAACCTGAAATACATGACAGCTCAAACTTAATAAATCCACACAGATGTGAAGTAGAAATGCAAGTTTAGTTTTAAATAAATAGAGGACTTTAAGTGCCTGTAGTAGCTAGTAAGAGAAGCCCTAGTGCCTGGTTTAAAGTTCAAGTAACATTGCTTTTTGCAAAGCTTGTTAAATTCTAGCCACAGCAAAAATAATGTAGCCCTGCTGAAAACTCCTAGGCAGAATTCTGTACTTAGAATCTGTGTTTGCCTTCACACGTCAATCTTAACTTAGAATTCTCCCAAGCAAGACTATAGAAAATTCCTGTGAGTACCTAATTTATCTAATTGGCTAAAAACAGAATAAAAATGCACTGCCTGGAGAAGACACACACAGAGAGAGAGGAGTCACAAAAATACCAGTGCCCTGTTGTTACCACTGCTGGGGACACAGACCACTGAGGCCTCTGCTGCTGCTGTGGCTGCTGCTTCTGCTTGGGACTTAAAAACTTTGTGTTAGAGGATTTCTGTGTACTGCTACAGACTCTGCTAACTTTGCCTTGGTGGGTCTGATTTAACAATGCAGTGAAGGACTTCTTTTACAGCTACAGCTTCTGGTCTTCACAAACCTCTCCCCAACAAACCTGTCACTTTCTGAGAAGCACTGCATTTTTCTTGTCAGAAAACCGTGTTTTGGGGAAAGCAGCTCCTGTTATGAAGCAAGCCAGTTTACTTTCTCTGCTTTTTGTGCCAGAGAGGAGGTATTTTTTCCCCATAATGGAGCTTTTTGCTCTCTGTTCAAGGGGATCTGACACAGCTGCTAAATCCTTGTTTGGCCACTGCCACCTTGTGGGGGAATTCACAGCTCTTTGGCCAGATTTATAAACCTGGTCGGCAGTTTTCATGGTAATTGAGGGATTTGGAATTTGGTGAGGGTGATGTCACTAGTTTTCTGCCTTTATGAAGATTCTGGTTTTTATTTTGTGGTCAGATCAGTGTGGTGCCCTGAAAAGCCTGCAGTGGAAGCTGAGCCCTGAAGGCTGGTTCCTTGAGGGCTCTCTGGTTTTGTCTGTGGGCTTTTTTCTAGTGGGTAACTTGAAGGTAGTGACACCTAAGTTCTGTGAATCCTTGTAGGATCTATGCTCTAGAGCATCCTAAAAGAACCCCTTGGCCCTCTTTCCTTCACACCTGCCAGTTTTTTTGAGGGAAAGGTTGATATTAGGGCTCTGCTTTGGAAGTAGGGAGGCTTAAACTTCTCTTCCTCTTTCAGTATCTCCCCAACTTGAAAGGTGAAAAACTAAAGTTTCCTTAAAATACATGAGTAGTGGAGTATTTTCTGTGAAAAACCACTTCAGAAAACGCATTTATTGTGTTTATTTATTGAAACCCTTGGTTTCACTGGAGGGGTTTTGTGTCACACTGTGTTTGTTGATAGCAGCAAAGTGATCTTTTATGCTTACAACATCTTGGTTTTTGGACACACCTCTTGGGTGCTGGTGTCCCCTCAGCACCTGAAGAAACAAAACTTACTGCAGGATCTGCCTTTTCCCTTCCTTGTGAATTTCTGAGCATACTTATTCTATCAATCAATCAGTGATACTTAATTGATCTTGAAAAATCTGTGTGATTAAAATTACAAAAGCTGGGGGGAAAAAATAGGGGGGTTTTGCCTTTTTTGTGGTTTTATTTTTTTCTCTTCCTCCTCTGGGTGGTGGAGGAAGGGGAGCAAACAGCAGGATGGCAACAGAAAGTCTAAAAGCAGAGAGATTCATGGCCCCTGTGGCTTCACTGGTGCAGTTTGTGTCTTCTAAGCAGTAAACATGGATCCAGACCATAAATCCACCTCTTGGTTTCACTGGATCTGAGCTGAAATAAAGTGAAGGACTTCCCAGAACCTTTCTGCATTTCACCTGTGCAAGGCATGGGGAGGAATAAATGCCACAAAAGTCTGTCACATTTACTGTAGCAACAAAAAAGTTAAATTTTTCTTCCCCTGGATTATATAGAGAGTAGTGCTGGGTTTATGTTTATTAAAGATGTTATGATCTGCTTCTTCCACCTGTTTCCTTTGCTGCCCATCGAGCTGCTGAATATGCATGAATCAGCTGACCTCTTTCTAAAATGCCAAATTTATTTTGTAGCAAAATCACGTTTCTTTATTAAATTAACTTAAAAAAAATCTGATTTCTGGTGTGGGATATCCTGGAAGGCAGAACAAAGCCCTCGGAAGGCTGGCCCTGGGGAACCATAAGATTTCAAAGTTGTTCTGTTGTTTTTTTGCCCTCTGCCTTCATCCTTCCCAGCCTCCTGTCCCTTAAGGCTGCAAAACATTGAGAAACTGGGGGAAATCAGCTTCTGGGAATTCTCACCCCCAGCTTTTTTGGGTTTTTTTCAAAGGCTGTTCCATCCTGCTTAAAACCCTGCATTTGTCTGCTTCTTACATAAGTTTAATTTAGTGTTAGTCCAGCGGTCATCGTTCCTTTCCATGTGGAGTAATCCCTCTGTTTTCCTTTTGGTGGCAGTAACCCCTTGCATTTATTGAATTCATCCTTTGCTGCTGCGTTTAAAGTGTCCTCCTTCACTCTTCTGCTTTGGAACAAACTTCACATACTCTAAACAATATAAATTTCAGCACGAGGAGTGGAAATATTTTGTGGTATTTGATTTATGAGCTGTTTCGTTTGGGTTTTGGGGTTGTTTTGTTTTTCACAAGTGCTGAGGAAGTTACCACCTGTGATAAATATCCTGGTATGTGTAAAGTAGTTTAGATTTGCAATTGTGCCTGCATCTACTAACTAAAGAGAAAATCTTTTAAGCAAGCTCATTCTTGTTGATTCAGGGAAAAGGCAACGAGTACTGTGTCCCCTATTTTTACCCAAAAACGTCTCCTTGGTAGTGTTATACTTCAGTGAATGACTGGATTTATAATGGATAATTCTATTTGTTATTGGGCTAGATGAAAATGTATTAATAACTTGGCACAGAATTCTATATATTCTATAACTGTAGTGTTATAATAGGACATGCATGAGAAAATTATTATTTTCTGAATTGATGTTTGCCTGGAAGAACTAAATAAAAATCCTAGCTTTTTTTTAATTTAGCAAAACACCACTATTATGTAGCTCACTAATCTGAACACAGCTCAGTTGCCAGCTCACCAGTGTCTGCTGTTGCAGCATACATTTTCTCATAAAAACTCTAATCCCACAGTTATTCCTTCTCTTTTTTTCCTTTCCCCTCCCATTTTCAGCATTGTCTTAGAAAATGTGATGTTTCCAGGATTTACAGGGTGTTTGCCTGCTGCATTGCAGTGATGAAAGCGTGCATGGGCACTTTTTGCTTTTAATGGGAGCTGTTTTAGCTTTTAGGTTGGTGTACTTGTGGTCACTTCACAAGGGGAACTGGCACAGCTGCCAGGAGGGGGAAAATACTTGGAAACAATGAAGTGGAGAGGAAGGTTGGGTGCAGAACTCCACAGAGCTGGAGAACATTGCCAGGAGTGATAAGATCAGTGCTCCACTGCCTGGAGCAGCAATTTGTTGCTTAGGTATGTCAGCTAGAAAGAACAATGTGCCTGCATCGGTACAGATTATTTTTTTTTTTAACTGGCTTTTTCCTGATTTCTCAAATTGCCAAAGTTGGGATTTGTGTTGTTGAAGCCTCTCACATTTGCAGTGTTGTTTTCACTGGAGCTGTGATTCCTGAGGAGATGTGTGGGAGGTGGTGTTATGTTGTGGGGTTTGGAGGTGATGGTGTTGTGCACTAGGAGCCTGTACACTCCAAACCTCAACTACAGCTGCAAATCCAGAGACAGACAGAAACAGAAGGGCTCCCACCGTTATGACATCGTTCATTTAATGAGTGGTATTTTCTGTGAAATCACACGTGGGATAGAAAGGCTCCTTCCATTTGGGATTGTGGAGTGCTGATACTCTGTGACTGTGCCACCTCAGTGAAAATGGCTCAGCTGAAGTTTAATGGTTTACCTGACCTTTTGCAGTGCTTTTATTTTATTTTTTTTTTTAAAGTTAGCTACAGAAAAGTGGTGAATTAAAGAATCGTCATCAGATCTGAGTCACTGATCCATAATAGGTGTGGTAGACTCTGTATTGCCCAAGCAAGAAGCAAATCTCTCTCTCCTAATTAAAATGTTGATTATATCTCTGCAAGCAGAGATCTGGTTTCTCTGCCTCAGTTGAGGAAGTTGGTGCTACCTGTGTGTTTCTAGAGCAGGCAGGTCAGTACTGGCTAATGCCTCACACCACCTGGTAGTTTTAGAATGCCCTACTGCATTTAAATCTGCTAATTGCCCGTTAATGGACTTCCAGAACTGCGTGCTGCTGAGAAAGTTGGATTCCCTGGTGGTGGCAGTGCTTCACGTCCTGCTGATTGCCACTTTCCCATCCAAATGTATGGTTTGGTTTGTTGCATTTGTAGGACTTCTGCAAGTACATAGCATTTTCATCATTAATGACACCATTTCTCAAAAAACAAACCCAACCCAAACCCTACAGGTGTGATTACCTGAGTCACACACACGTGTGTGTGTCTGTGATCAGCAGATTCTGTGTAGATAGGGGGGCACACAAACACTCTCAAGCACTCTCAAAGAGAAATATATTGATTGTGCTGAAACTCATTATTCCAACCTGATCTCCACAGTGCTTCTCTTGACCTTAACAACAGTCTGCTCTGATTGAAGAACAGGGAGTCAGATCTTGCCTTTGAAGATCGTTATTCCAAATTAAATGCTTCTACTCTGATTAATTAGTATTCATCAAACACATGCTGCATGGAATATATTGGAAAAGGGAGAAGGACTCCCTTAGGCTTCACGTGGAGTTTCCTGCCTTTATCTCTGTACCACTGATGCTCCATTCCCTGTTCCCCAAAGTGTGTGGGAAATGTTGAGGAGGGTAATGAAGCTCAGTGCCATCATCTCACAGCACTGGTGGTTTTCTGGGCTACTTGGAGTTGTCTTTCCTCTTTTAAATGTGGGACTCTGAAAAGGGGAGAGAACTTGAGCTGCCTCATCTTCAGTTTGATGCATAAAGAAGGAAAGGAAAGGAGAAAGGAAAGGAAAAAGGAAAGGAGAAAGGAGAAAGGAAAGGAAAGGGGAAAAGGAGAGAGGAAAGGGGAAAGGCTCAATGCCGAAATTTTGTTCTTTATTGTATGGTACTCTAAAAATGGTGTCTCTTAAAACCGGTGTGAGGGAAGATGAGTTCCTGCTTGCTCCAGCAGCCAACTGATGGTGTCAAGGAAGTAAAAATACTGATTTTGACCTTACTGGTCTCATGTGAGGCTGCTATACAGCTGAGCAGATAATAGACCTTGCTTGCTTGCTTGCTTTCTCCAGAGAAGGTGGTTAACACACTGAATAGCACTCTGTCAAAGATGCAGGAGCTGTGGTATGTGTTTGAGCCAGTGAAGTTCACAGCTAGTGTATGAAAAGGAAATTTGGATGACACTTAACAACCCAACCTTTTTACAAGCTGAGCATCTGAAGTTTTTCATTCCTGGTAACACTTAGCTACAGTCTTGGCATGATGTCATTTAGATTTTTTGACTGTGCTAGTGTGTTGCAACTGGGTACAGTATATCCAATAACTTAGTAAAAAGAAAGGAAATGCAGAGAAGACCAAAAATTTTGTATGGTATGGCTGAAATCTACTTGTATGGCTAGAGTTACTGCAGTTTGAAACAAATACTCTGGGTTTCTTCCAGTCTGGTGACCAAATATGATGGAGCCTGACTTCTTCAACATTTGGATGACCTTTGTTTTCCATTAGTCTATTAAAAAAAAAAAAAAAAAGGAAAAAAACTTTAGTGGCACAAAGTACAAGGCACTGCTAATGTTATGTGAAATCCTTTTTCATTGATGTTTTAGTCCTGAAACTCAATGGGACAGAAGTTGTCAGGTAAGAACATCTGACAGTGTTTCCCCAGGAGCCTCCCTGGGCAGTCAGGATTAGCTGCAGCTTCCTGGGAAGGCTCCAAGGTCGTCTCTGGGGGATGATTTATTTTCTAACAAGGTGAATTGAGTGACTTTATTTAAAGGCAGGGCCTAAAATACCCAGGTTTTAATTCTATAATTATCACTATAAACGTGCGCTTTTACAATATGAATTTTAAGAAAAGGATTTAATTTATAGAGTAAGAGCGAGTGGAACATTGATGGCTTGCATTGTGAAGGATTAAGGGATCATTATTGGGAAAACCAAACTGGCTTGGTTGGTTGGTTGGTTTTGTGTGATTGTTTTTGTTGTGTTTGTTTTGGCAGTTTGTTCATTTGTTTTGGGGGGAAGGCATTTCTGGTTTGTATTCTCAATACCTGAAGCTTAAGCACAGTAGTTTTCCATAATTTTGTACCATTGTATTTACCAGTCATAAACAAGGAAACCGAGTCTTCCTTTACTTATTTTAGCCACCCAATGGTTTAAAAAATTGGACTGTTTGAACAAAGTGAGTGGGACTTGCCTTTTGCTTTGTTTACAGTGCACGAGCACCTGGTTGTGGTTGATAGCCCAAGATCTAATTCAGAGCATTCTGTCTTTATAAAGTTGGTAGCTTTAGAATTGTATAGCAAGCCTGGGACTCCCTCCTGTTTCTCAGCTCCCAGTGGAGTTCAGTATCTGTTATCTGCTGTGCTTGAGGACTGCAAGTTTAATTTTTAAAGGTGACAGTGATCTTGGAACGCATTTTTTTATCCTTCTAATTCTTTGACATATTCTGTATTTACCTCTTTACAATGCTGGTTTATATGTGATTTCATGTAAGTCAAAATAGACTGCAACAATCTTATGAAAACAAGATATGAAATAGAAGATATAAAATATACTATTCAGAGGAAATATGAAATAATAGCCAACTTGTCCGAACAGTTTTTAGCCTTAAGTGTTTTTCTAACTATTTTAAAAATATTTTTGTGATCGTGTCATTGTGCATATGTTAATACATTTCTGAAAGCATGTTTCTTCATCTCTGTCTCTCTTTCCTAACAATAAAAAGTGGCAATACAAATATAGTGTGAGGAATTCTGTGGGGCTTTTTTTCCAAATAAGGTTAGATTTTTTTTTCTGGTTGAAATGTTTTGGGGTCTGTGCCAAGAGGTTTCTACCTCAGCTTGGTCGGTAGTTTTTCCTTTCCTTTCTTTGCAGTCTCTCTGAAGTGCTTTGCCAGGATTATGAAATATGTTTTGAAGACACACACAGACACTGGAGTAGTATCTGTGTGAAAGGCAAGTAATCAACAGACATTTTTACTCCTTGTCTGACATTTACACACGGCTTTGTTGTCTCTCCTCAGACTGGCACATCAGCTGTGCTGTTCTCTCAGACTCTTTTTGCCATTTCTGGTTCAAGAGTAGTTTTTATTCTCTTCTGACAAGCTGTTTGTGTAAGGACCTTTTAGTTTTACACAGTCACACATGGCAGAAATATTTTATGGACTTGGATTAGTTGTGATTCCTTTTTATTTTTTTTCATTTAGCTCAACTTTTTAACATTTTCAAAGCGAGAAAAATGTTTGTAACTCCCTTTTTCTGTCAAGGAAAAATGGTACATTTACAATGTACATTTGCTTGGCAAGGAGAGTGGGTTTGTTCATTTTGTGACATGTTAAGAAATCTATGAGAAGTCTCATAATGAGCAGAAAGCTCCCTCTAACCATCCTCTCTGGGGTAATCAAAGCAATCATTAATCTTTAAGGGGATTCTATTGCAGAGTGCTTTGGTTGATGTCTTAGCTGTTTCATCACATCTTTAGCTTCTTTTTTTTTTTTTTTTTTCCCAAAATGTTAATTATATTTAGTGCAGAGACAGTTTTTGATACAGGAAATGGCAGCTGACTCTTTATGGGAAAGTGAGAGATGATTTCTTCCGAGCTCCCTCCTTTGGCCTTTGTCCCTGATCAGGTGATATTTTCCAGGAATGGAGAGGGAGATTTACAGGTGTGATTCCTGTGCTGAGGAGTTTGCCCTGCTGCTCCTTTCTCCTGGTGAAGGCTCAGCTGTTCACAGCCACTGTGGTTTGGGGGAGCACGTTTTATGTTTCACTGAGCTGACAGGAGGGGAAAACCATTTTCCCTGTGCTGAAAGGCAGCCCTGGTGGCTGGAAGCCTGAGAATGGAAGCTTCCCTCTCACCTGTCAGCTCTGTCAGCGTGTAACAGGAGTTGTCAAAATAGGTGGTGAAGGAGCAGATGGCAGAGCACTGTGGCTTCTTTCCTGTGAGGCAGTGTAGTCTGTGAGCTTGTCTCCTCTCCTGGCTGATGCCTTTGCTGCTCTGAAACACTTCTGCAGGGTTTTGGCTGAGGCAGGGATGTGCTCCCAGCCTGGGCTGGGAGTGCAGGAATCCTTCTCCTTCCAGGCTGGAAATGGAACTCCAGCTGTTGCTCAGAGTGGCAATAACAGGCAGTGCACAATAGTGCTGGGAAAGAAGGAAAGCAGAGATTGGAGTCAGTAGATGGCAACAGTGCAGGGATGAGACTCACACAGTTCATGTTTTTCACTGCTAGAGCATCTCTGCTTTATGTCCAAATGCAAGCCAAGGGACAGATTGGCTGAGTTAACCATTAACTTTTAAGATGGAGACAATCAAGGTACTCTGAGTGAAAGCAGAAATTTAATTCGTGATAGACTAACTCTGTTTCTGTGCTTGGTTCATAATAAAGCAAGTTTGTGCTGATTTCACTGACAGGATCACTGCTTGCAAAGCTCCAATAAGCTCTGCTAATGTCTGCACCATTACTGCACTCAGGGTAGGGCTACAACTTTTTTTTTTTTTTTTCCTTGTCTTCAAAACGTGAAGTGCTCCAACTGCTATTTTTACCTCTCCTAAGTGAAATGAGATTAAACATGAAGCACTAGTCCGCAGCAGCAAGTAGTTTTCCCAGAACGATTGTAGAAACCTGATAAACACAGATCTCTTTTCTTGTAAGAGATCAGAGGGGGAGAAGAAAAGGCTGAGCATGTGGTCTCCTAAGGGAACGACAGGTCATGTCACCAGTTCCAGAACTGTCACTGTGTCTGTCTCTCTTTTCCTGCTTTTACTCCCTCCCTTGTTTTTTGTTTGGTTTTTTTTTCGGGGTTTTTTTTGGGGGTTGTTTGCTTTTTTTTCTTTTATTATTTACCATCTGGTATTTTCTGTCCTATCTGGATTTCTTTCTGCCTTTTGCCTCTCTGTCTTTAGCAATAGTCCATTAAATGGCATTCATCTCTTGAGAGTCCTTGCTTCTGAATCCAGCTCCTTCAGGACTGAAGAAGAAACCATTTTAGACTGAAGAATGTAACTTCTAAAGATCTGTATGTTCTCCAAGAAAACAGCTCCCTTCTGCTGAAGCAGAGTTCAGGGAGCACATGTGTATGTGCACGTTCATTTTGAAACTCCCAAACTTGTCTGTAATACAGTTGCATGTTTAAGAACTACTGGAAATGTGACATTTTTATTCCCTCCACCCCAAGTGGCAAAATGCTTTCTAAACCACAGCAAAGAATTGAACGTGAATGGGGAGAAAACTGATAGCAAAGTCTGGGATGATTTTTTTTCTTTGCTGTAATTCAGTAGGGTACAGGTCAGGTTGGACAATTTGTATTTTGAATTTCAGTATGTTTGTATTTTTCATCCTCCTATTTCACCCTTATTGTTGCAAATATATCTGCTATTAATAGAACTTCTGCTTTGTTCCATGTTTTATCTCCCTCCAGCCCATCCAACTCTCTTGAGAAGCACTTTCCATTGCCTTTTTTCTTGTAAAACTCTTCCTCTTTCTATTTTAAATAATACAAGTGGTTTGAAAACTTAGGAAGGAAGGAAGGGCTGGTGCTTTTTTTTTTTTTTTTTAATGTTTATTGCTTAAAATCCAAGCTTTTAGTATCTGATAAATCTGAGTCTGCAGGCATCATTTGGGTATCTACCTATGACCGATGCTATCCGTGGGTGGGCTTGTTGTGTTTTCATTATGATGCATTTGTATTCTGTATTTGTGAGTGCTGTACAGCCTGGGCAGAGCAGGCCCAGACTGAATAATCCCGATGATTCTCAGTTTTCCTTCAGCTGAGGATGTTTTCTGGAGTGGGGGAGCCGCTCCTTGGAGCCGAGCCGGGCGGGTTTGCAGGA
Source organism: Phylloscopus collybita (assembly GCA_027886175.1). Lineage (NCBI taxonomy): Eukaryota > Metazoa > Chordata > Aves > Passeriformes > Phylloscopidae > Phylloscopus > Phylloscopus collybita. The sequence continues at coordinate 30,477,663 of JAJNNQ010000013.1, read as the reverse complement.
GGCAGGGACGCGGCTCAGGTTGCCGCTCCTCCGGTGGCTGCCTCTTTTCATCAGCCTTTGTGCTGGTTTGAAAGCAAAACCAGTGAGACTCCCAGTCAGAGATACAATTTAATAGGAGAAGAGAGGAAAAACGGTGAAATAAATGGAATGATACAACCTAACACCCTGTTGGTCAGGGTGTTTGAAGCAGTCCGGAAATCCTCCTGGAGCGGCAGATGTGGTTCCGCTGGAGCAGAGATGATCCTGAGAGAGAAGGGTCCAGGGATGATGAGAAGGGTCCAGTCTTCCTCCAGGAATCCAGATGAGATGTTCTTGTCAAAGCAGTGATTCCGTCTGGTAGCTCTTGTCTCCTCTGGGAGTCCAGTGGATAAAAAGCTGCTTGTGAGGTCTCAAACCCTGGATTATATCCAGGTGGGAATGCTTGGCTCCTCCCCCTGGGCAGAGCATCTCACAATGGGATGATTCCATCCTGTGAGTCATGCAGTGGGTCCTTGATGGCCCATTAACCAGAGATAACTTCTTCGGGAAGGCATTGTTGGGCTCATTAACAGAAGATAAGGAAAACACTGCCCCACCTTGGCTCCAACGGCTCATGGGGATAGAATACATCCCTTGGGCACAATTTTACATTGTAACCTAGGACAGCCTTTCATCCTCCTTTGTCATCAAAATGCATCCTCACGCCGCAGAAAAGCGACACCTCCTGCCAACGGATTTAGGAAGTGAGTGGTGTTTTATGGTGGTGTGAGTTCAAGCAGGTCATTTCCAGCAGCTGCACAGGCTCCTGGCAGGGGCGGGCTGGAGGAAAAAAAAATGTTGTGGTCGCTTCACATGCTTTTAAAAAATAATGTTAAGATCTCTTTTGTGTTCAGTGGTAAGCTAAGTCAAACAAAATAGCCCAGTATTCACTCCCCTATGATTGAACTTTCAAGCAAAAAAAAGTAATTTTAACAGAGAACATAGCACGATGAGCTTGCATGCAAAACAAACAAAAAAAAAAAGTTGGTGTTTAGGGGATTTCTGCTTGGTGAGAGCCTGGGAATTGTGGGGGTGAAGCTGGAGGAGTCAGTGAAGAAACATGTCAATGACCCACTGAGGAGAGTTTTTTTTCCTTCCATGTGCCCAGTTGACAAGTCTGTGTGGAATCAAGCTTAATAAGATCAGGAACACAGGAAGGATGTAATTTTGCCTGAAACTTCATCATCCACACACACATTTTTCCCATCTGCAGTAGCAGTTCCGTAATTTTTGTGGTGGTGTGTGTTGGGAGTCTTCCCATCCAAGAGGAAAGCTTGATGAAAATCAGAAGTCAAATTCAAAAATATTTGCAAGCCTGCTGAACCTCTGTTGACCTGATGAGTGCCTCCTTGGCAAGGAATGGAAAGGTTGGAATAAAAATATCCTTGTTGCAGAAGACCTGATACATACTAGGAAAAAAGTAAGCTACGGGGTTTAAACAATGTATGTATTTATTAACCTCTTAATGGTTCACAGGTTCAATGGTTCTTTTCTCTTAGCAAACTGTTTTACTTCACTTCTAGCTTTCACTACAGCCCCATAAGAGGCAGAAAAAGTAATATTGGGGCATGGTATGGAATGTGAATTAAAGAATTCATGTGATCTCCTATGGATTCGATTGTGAAAAATGACATTTCGCCTTTTTATATTAATTTGTAAGTTTAATAAAAATAAAATAAAATAGAATAAAAATAGACAATAAGGAGACAAATAAGGTAGCCACTCAGCTGAGGGTGTAGAGCAACACACCCCCCATTCTAAATTCTTTGGTATTTATCAGTCTTGGTGTTACATATTCAAAAAGAGACTAATGCATATTTAAACTTCTGTTTTCTTTATCTGTTTCAAGGGTCCCCAAAATTTGCAGTTCCTTTATCTGTGCATGGCACCTTCTAGCCAGGTTAGGTGTCATAAATCCTTCTTAACTATAGAAGTTCCTTGTTCTTTATCTTTCACAGGAATGCAGATGGGTCTTCTGGTTTTTATCTTGTTAAAAACCCATCTCTACGTTGTTACCATCAAGAAATATACCGTCATTACATTTTTAAATTCTACAAAGAAAAGGAAATACAGTACAACTTTCTTACATTATATGCATAACATTCATTCCAATATTTGCAAAAAGCCAACTCTAAAAGACGCACTTATAACAGATGAAGACTTAAAGATGAGTTAAAATCTTTCTACTTATGTGGTAGAAATACTAAATGTATTAAGGTCACTTGTGATTTCTCACCTAGAAATTTGTGGGGGATGTAGAAGCCTTTAGTTTTGGTGGTTTTTTTTTCCCCGAAAGATGGATCACCATTTCCAAGTGCAGACAGGCTGCAGGCTGTCCGATCTAATTTTATCTTAATTCTGATTCTCTGGAGAGCTCTTGGGCTGTAATAAACAGTGTTTGTGAGGCACAACCTGCCAACTGGTTGAAAACCTCCACTGTCTCCAGAAACGTGGGAAAGTCTTGTGGAGTAGTTACATCCTGGGAACAGCTCATTTATTACAGGGCTGGAGATCTCAGCAGCCCTTGGGAGAATCCTGCTCCTGCATACAGAGGAAGGGCTGGGAAGATGTTGGGTCTCTCCTGTCAGAAGCTGCTCTTTGCAGAGGAGCACGCTGAGCTGGCTTGTTGGAGAGGATGAAGTAGCTGGGCCCTGCAGAGATGATTTATCAGTAAAAGATTCTAAGAGCATGGAACCTACAAGAGGAGTAGAATTAAAAGCAAAATTTGAACTGTAAGAGGCTGGGCAGGAAAAAGGTGATTAAGCAGCTGAAAAGACTTGGCTGGGTGAGTCAGTGACACCCCTGCCAAGACAAAAGGATGAATAAAGGGTTGGACCTTCTCAGGTATCAGGGATAAGGTGGTTTTTCAGGATTTTGGTCTGTAGAGTAGTATTGTAATGTTGTAGTTCCCATAGGCTGTATGTAGATTCTGTAGGTTTTGTATCTTGAGGTGATTGGTTGATGCTCATTAGAATATTCACGATAGAAAGGGTTAAAATGGAATGTAACAGGTAAAGCTCCCTGTTGCTCTCTTACTTGCTCCTAGATCCCTGTCCCTTTAGACCTTTGGACTCTTCCCCAGTCAGGCTGCCTTCCCACGACCAATAAACCACGTGTCCCAAAGAGCATCCTGGTCCTTCAGATCATCTCTCTCGTCAGACACCACCAGCGTGCTTTCTAATACTGGCTCTGACAGCACAGTGTGCTGTTCTGAGCTGTTTGTCCCCAGATCCAGGGAATGTTTTCTTCTGAGGCTGATAAATGGAAGAGATCCATGTTGGTTTGTCGTGTGTGGTGAGGATGTTGGGCTGAGCGAGGTTCCTTGGCCTGTCTGCAGAAGCTTCCTGGGGTCTGAGGAGTGGCTTTCAGGGTTCTCTGTGTAAAAGCACACGAATGAGAAGGGCTGTGATGCAGGAACAGCCTTTTACCTCACCTCCCAAAACCCTGAGGAGGTGAGTTCAGCAGCATGGTCCCTGCCACTGAATGCTTTGTTCCCTTGAGCTTGGGATTTCTTCGTGCTGCAGGCTGCAGTTCTGGGGGTCAGCTGGAGGAAATGCCTCCACATGCTGCTGTGTCCAGCTCTCAGAGCTCCTCTGTGATGGTTGACAAGTGATGTTTTATTTCTGAGAATGAAATGCCTTCTTTTTCCTTCCACTGGGTTTTACCAATTGTTGTTTCTCACTAGCATTGCATGCTTGTCAGGCTTTATTTCTCAGAAGAGATAATGAAGTCTGTTTTCCTGTTCTGTGTACCAGGGCACATGTCTGATGGATCTAATTAGGCTAATACAAAACTCTCCAGATTATCAAATATTGTTTCATTAAGGAAATGGTACTTGAAGTCATATTTTTATTGGCTGAATTGTGTTTGAAGGCATAGTGGGTATGTGTTGAAGGAGAACACAAGGAGAATTCAATATGACCAACAGTGTTTCTTGCTGTTCAAAAGCCCAAATTTACCAAAAGCATCTGCCCAGCCTCTGGAAATGAAAGCATTGCTAGTCACTGAGGGCAGGATTTGTGTGCTTGCAATAGGACATACTGTCCATAAGCTGTGCTTTCTAGGAGGGAAAAGAAAAAGTATGTTGTATCAAATCACAAAATACATAGTAATGTGAGGAAATTTTTAATATCTAATGGTGTTGTCTTACAGACTCTGGTTTTGAAATAGGCTTTTCTTACTTAGACATTTAAGTGAATAGTCGTAGTAAAGTTAATTTACATTTTGCACTGGCATGGAACAGCTGTGATTCCATACATTCTTAAGAGAACTTTTCTGCTTTTTGTTAGTTAAGGATTTTTATGTTGAAATGGTAAATTACTTGTGGTTACCAACAAAAACTGAAATTATCTGAGAGTATAAAGTCTCTATAACATAATGGTGTGTCACTAACAGCACAGTGACTGAAGGTATGGCAGTTATGCTGCACTTTAAGGTCTGTCTGGACTAAGTAATTTGCATTAATAAGGTGTACCACTCTATAAATGCCCATCTGAAGCTCCTGGGGTTTAATAGCATGAGAGGGAGACTTATAATCAGATGTATTTTATCTGTCTCTAGTTATAAGCACAAAAGAACCACTTGTGTTCCAACTTGAATCAAGCCTTAGAAATATCAATCAGATGTATTTACTGTAATTTAATATGCTGTGTAATAAATGAGCATTGTTAAAAGTAATAGAAAGAACTGTTTGTAATGCTGTGGAGAATACGATTAGAAATACCATTTTTTTTGCCAAGTTAAATTAAAACATTTCCCCAAGCTGAAGAAAATTCTGAACTGAGGCTCTTCATATAAGCAGTGGAGTAGAACTACATTTGTTTAAAGAATGAATTGTGTAAATGCTCATGCAACAAGAGACTGAGAAGATCAGCAAAGAGTTTAAATATTCTTTCTTTTTTCGTCCACAGTGAAATGTTTCCAAGTTAAGATGAAAAAGAATACTAAAATAAGTTACTGTTCTTATGTGACTTGAAAACCATTGAAGCTGAAGGGATTTGTTGAGGAATTTCAAAGAAAATATGTCTCCATTAATTAATATCTTCATGCAGCTGTACCAAAATATAACTCATTGATTGTTTGTGCCCACTTCCAGTTAAATTTTAAAGGAATTTTTAAGTAGTAGTCATATCTCCAAGAAGAGAGATTTTCTTTATTATTGAAGGTATATATTATCTGGTAAATACTCCTCCAAAATACAGTATAATTGTTACCTTTTGGGTTCTTGGCTGTGTGCAGTAAGTTTCTTTAATGTGTAAAGCAGAAAACCATCCCTATTGTGTGTACATGTGCACATGTGTGTGTGAGGGAGGTATAAATAGTGGCTGATTTATCATACATGGTTTCCTTCCTCTGGTTTTATGTGGCACTCCTTTGGTAGCAAACTATATCAGGATGCTTATGATACATAAATGTGCAGCATTTTTAAATGTAGCTCACACCAGACCTTAATTAATTGTCAGTCTCTTGATGCTCTTTACCAGTTAGCCAGGTTCAACTGTACTGTATATGCTCTGTTAATATTGTTTGTGTTCCTTATGCTTAAAATTTCAAGTTTGGTCATAAGCTTCCTCATCTGGATACACTTCAAAGTCAGATTTGTATCACGTGTCAAGCACAGTAAGGAACTTTGTGTCTGCAATTTTTTATCAGCTTAGAAGGGCACTGCCAGCAATCTTGCTGCATCTTGCAAAAAGGGTTGTTGTGAAGAGAGTGAGGTCAAAAAAAAAAAAAAAAAAAATCCAGAGGATTACAAGTGTGAAATGTTTGAAGGTTATGAAATCAAACTCGGGAAAGGGGTACCTGGTATCCCCATGAACCTGCATTGGGTTCACATTTAGGGCAGATGAGCTGTTTTGCCGTGACACCTTTGCTTCACTCAGCGCAGAGGACACAGTTTGTGTTCTTGGTTTCTGCACAGGAATAAAACAGAAGGCAATTTTCTGCACAGCTGAACTGAGAAGAAGGTCTGTGCCTGAACTTGATCTTTTCAGGGCTTGCATGAGGTGCTGGGGTCTGTGCTTGTTGATTCACCTGCACTCCTCCCCCCATTCACATAAGCCAGCACACGAGCAGTAAAACATTACTGCTGGTGTGAAAAACATGAATGTGAAGAACATTAAAGCAGAAAATACTCCACACTGCTGTTAGCAGACAGTGTAAGATGTAGCTGTAGGAAAGGAGTGCAAGTGTGAATAGTTTTCTTCTGAAAATGAAAAGAGATGCTGTTTTCACTTCCAACATAATGAGTTAGTACAGGATAATTACCTCTTAAGTTAAATATTTTTGATATAAAGCAGGCAGTATGTACCAATATGTCAAATGCCCTATAGAAAAGCCAGAATGGTGCACTAGGCAGCTCAGATTTTATAATAAAATCACAGATGCTCCTATTAAGCTGCAGCCTCAATACAGCCGAGGGTTTACTTGTAGTGTTGATTGCCATTTCTTTTCTCAATCACCTAACAGATGGCAGCCGATCTATTGTGAAAGCAAGGCAGGGCAGCACATCCCTTGTAAAAATCCACTACAAACAGCTCAGATTTTGGATGAGCCCTGCCCAGTTTTGCAGACAGGCCGTGTGAGATGCAGTGTGTGTGTGTGTGTGTGTGTGTGTGTGTGTGTGTGTGTGTGCCCAGCCCAAAGCCACACGATGTCACCCCCCTGGCTAAAGGAGTTCCCCTGAATCTCTGGAGTGCAGCTGTAGCAGTGCCACGTAAAAGAAGATGAAATCCAGGCAAATCCCAAGGACTGGCTGCACTTCACCTTGCTGTGCTCTGTGTCAGCACGTGCTTGGAGGTGCTGTGTGCATTTTGGGGAAGTTGCATCCATTTTGTGTGAAGATGAAGCAAAAGCATCTGCTTGAGATGACGATGGGGAAACTTAACTACAGTTTCCTCTTTTCACCTCCCATCCTCCCTTCCTGGCCATATATAGTAGCAGCTATTGCCACTTAGGCAATGCAAATGCAAGGCTGTGGGTTTATCAGTTTTGGAAAAAAAAAAAAAAAACAGATGGAAGAACTGGCTATCTGTATAAAAAAGGGTTTTTAGGAATAATAATAATAATAATAATTTCTGTTGCTGCACAGGGAGGAGTAAATGACCCCTTCCACTCAAATAAAGCCTGACAAAATACAAACAAAGCCTGCTCTAAAAGAAGCTGGAGTTGGATTGTTAAGGCTTTTTGTACCTTATGGAATAGAATAATACAGATGAAAAAAAGCAGTTGCATTTTGCATTTTAACTGTCCCTTGAAAGACTTATGCTCTTGCTGCTGCAGGCCCTGCTTTACTGGTGCAGCATTTGCCAGTTTTGCTTCCTTGTGTGTGGTGTGGAGGTGGCAGATCAAACTGTGGATATGGCAATGAGCTGGGCTCTCCCTTCACTTGTTTGTCCCAGCATTCCTGTTCCTGGCCCATCAGAGCACCTGACACAGTGTTTGTAGCAGTGTCCATTTGGGAGTGCCTGTGGCACAGTGGGGAAAGGGCCAGGAGACAGGGAGAAGCCTCCTTGCCATCCCATACCAGTGCTGAATTCCCAAAGGGAATTGCTGGAGCCAGCCCACTCCCCTCCAGCTGCTGTGGGGCAGAAATCTGGGCTAAGTAGTGGGCACTTGCAAATTGAGTTTTAATGAGAGGTGTCAGGTTATTTGCAAAACCTACTTTGTTTGTACAACCCCTTTAAGACCCAGTATTTGTCAAACCCCAAAGATGTGACCTTTAAGTCCTCAAATTAAGCAAGCTTTTCCCCTTTTATTCCCTTTATTTTCCTGCAGTCAATCGCTTCAGCAGACATGGATTTGAATCAGCTGGAAGCTTTCCTCACTGCCCAAACCAAAAAACAAGGTGGCATCACATCAGACCAGGCTGCAGTCATTGCCAAATTTTGGAAGAACCACCGGACTCAGATCCACGAGAGCCTGGTCAGCCAGAGCCGCTGGGATCGTGTCTTGAAAAACATGAACTGGCGAGTGGACCTGAAGTCACAGCTGAGGCACGTGGATCAGATAAACACTCCTGTTGCAATAGTTGAAATGGAACTGGGCAAAAATGGGCAGGTAAGCTTCCTTTTGCAAGATAATCTAAACCTGGTGTAGCTGCCTATGCACTGAGGTGTGACAGCTCTTGCTGAATTCACTGTATCCAAATCGAGCCAGTTGGTTCATCACCACTGGCCCCCTTAATGGACTTGAAATTGGGCTCCATCTTTGAATAGAAAGAAACATTCTGGGTGGTGAATGCAATTTTTGCTTGAGGTTTTTTTTTTTTTTCCATATCTTCATTGACAGCTCTTTTGACACTAAGCTTGAAAAACCAGAGGATGTAGAAATCAAACATGATCTTACAATTCCGTTTGTATACCACGCATTGCAAATTTAATTAGTCTTTTTTTTCTTTTAATTCAACACTAAAATTAATCAAAATATGCAAAGTAGGGGCTGGAAAAGAGTAAAGTTCACGAATTATGTTTTAGAACAAATGAGGGGAAAGTCTCCTTTTTATTTTACATAACACCCATTCTTAGGTTAGAAGTACATCCTTCTTACCTGTCACATTATGCAATCTGGCCTTATCTGCCTGAAAGATATCTATATATATATATATATACAGCTCTGTCAGTGCTGAACACTGCCTTCCTTTTTTATCTTTATAGCCCATAGGAATGCACAGCTAAAGGCACAGCTTCCCATCTTCACATTTACTGTTGTTTTCTAACAGGAAATGTGGTTCAGTTTGGTATCTTTTCTCTCTGCGATGCTTTAGTAAATTTTAAAACTTCATTTCTTAGCAGTAGCTACTGCAAATCATGCCAGGAGCTGATTTGGGCATTTTGATGTTAATAATGTTAATAATAAATGTTGAGCAAGGCTCCTTGTATTTCATAGTATTTTAATAGCAAGAGTACCTGGATTAGGGATACCTCAATCCATAGATACATGCACACACCTGGGATATATGTGTGCATAGGAATGATTGAATTCCAGCTGTGTGGCCATGCCAAGCCCAGGATGAACATACATGTGAGCTGGGGTCCTACAGAGACAAAAGGCATTGTTGGAGTCATTCTGTTAGTTCACCTTTCTTTAAAGCAGTCAGTGGAAGCTGATCCTCCCTGAGCCTTCCACTTGTGGATCTCTGCAGTGACCAACACAATAATGTTGTGTGCCTTTGGGTTGTTTTTTTTTTCCTAACCTCAAGGAAGTGGAGTTTTCTGCTCAGGAGCTTGAGATTGAAAATGATTGTGTTCTAGAAGCAGCAAATGGAAAAAAGGTTGCTATGTACAAAAAGGTTACAGGGAGCTCATTATAATGGGTACATTGAGTACATTAGTGAGCAAATGGGAGAAATACCTACATCCATTAAAAAATGCATCCTTAACTCAGAACTGCTGTTGTGCTTCATAAGGGGATTATGTAGTTAGTGACTCTTGTTTTGAAACTGTTTTTTCCCCCAGTAATGGATTTTTACAGTAACACGTAGCAGCAAGGACATTTATGTTTCTTTCACCCTCTGCAGAGACAGGGGATGTGAACAAGGAGGAAGAATACACATTTCTGAGATGCTCTGATGTCTCTTACCAAAGAGCCCCACAAAATCTCAATGAATTATTTTAGCAATGCCCCTTCATGCTGCAAGGGAAAATGCATTTTTGGAACTGCCATCAAACACAATTTTGCCTCCTTCCCTAAGGGTAGCAGTGAGCTGTGGCAAGACTGACACTTGGTGTGAGTTAAACTGGTACTTACAAAACAACCATGGAGTAATGAGCATTGTCACCACTTGAGCCAATGTGCATTTATTCCAAGGAGCTCTGGTTTCACACAGCCTTTAGCTGTGGATTCAGTAAGTTCTCTGCTGTAAATCTTTGGGTTGAGGCACTCTGCATCAGGCTGCATGCTCCTGTGATGAGTTTTGGGAAACCACAGGGGTTTGGGGATGTCCTGGAAAGATCGGTCACAGAGACTCCTGCTGGAGGTTGAATGAGTTGTTGCACACTGGATCCAACCCACTAACTTGAAACTGTCATGTTTTATAGTCTTTGTAAGTATTTTTACTTTATTGTTAGCACATCTCTTCTAAATACCAAGTTTTGTAGCACATCAAATACATATATTCTGGTACCTTTCTTAAGTTTAGCAGAGAACACATTTTCTAAGGAGTTGTCAGCCATAGATGGGATTTGATGAATAATGAAGATCTGGCTTTGAAGAAGAAAGCTGGCTGATGATTCAGGAGTAAATTATTCACAACAGACTGTTTTCATTTGGACACATGATAACAGGGGAATATACAAATGCATTGCTATGTAATGAATTGACATGAATATTTCATGGCTCAACAAAAGCAAAGAAAGAAAATGTACCTTTCCAGAAGTCACTCTGATTCTTCTCAGTGTTTCTGGGTTGGATTTAGATCTCTGCCCAGCAGAAGGCCAGGCTGCTTGGTGGAGCATCTGCTCCTTCTGCTGCAATAAATAGCTTTGCTTCCTGCTTGCCTTCTCTGAATTTTAGTCAGTCAGCTCTTTCATCAGGGGAAGACTCTGTGTGTGAGACCTGATGTGGCTGGGAATGGGGAATTGAAAGTGACTGCTTCATACATGCCACTACATGGAGTTCATGTGAATTTTGTCAAATTTTGTTAATGTTTTCTGACTGGGGAGAAGTGTTTCTGGGTTTGGGAATCCACCACGACTTGCATGCATTAATTCTTGCTAGCCTTGCCATTACTGATAAGAGAAAAAAATGAACCCTTTTCCCTAAGTGCTCTTAAAAACACTTCTAATGAGGAACATTTGAAAATACCACACTTTAAACTTTGAAAAATATGATTCAGGATCTGTAAACTGGAGGTTGAACTCTTCTTCAGTAAAGATTTTACAGCAACATTAGACGTTTCCTTTATGCTGGTGTTGTAGTCTTTATAGATCCTGGCAGATCTATAGTGAGATTAAAGGCAGATGAACATGCTAGCCATCAGCTTTGAAAGCCCATTTCCTTTAACAATATGACTAAAAATAAAATGATAAAGCAGTTGCACTTTAGCCTGCATTTGCCTTCATCTTGTGATATTTAGTGCTCATCACTGCTGGTTCATTTTTTTTTTCCATTTGAACAGCCCATCTTGTCTTTGGCACAATGATTTTATCCTCCTGGGTTTTTTATCTACCTTGCTGGCTATCTATAGCTACCTGCCCCCTTCTTTGTCCCTTTTTTTTTTTATCTTGTTCTCCCTCTCTGAGCATGTCTGTTGGCATGAAATTTCAGCCAGACACGAATCTGCCAGGAGGGAGGGCAGAGTGAGCTGGAGCATCCTCATCCTCGTGCCCTTCCTGCCCCTCTCTGCACTGCACTGCTCCACAGCCACTGCTGGGCAGTGCTGGCTTACCTGCACATTTCAGTCCAGGATTTACACCTGGCCTTGCCATTGATAATTAATGCATTGCTTTTGCACCGTGGCTTGGCACTAAGATTGCATTTAAACTTGTTTCCTGGGCTTTGTCAGGTTATTTATCTCGTGAGATGTGCCTCTCCCCTGGGGCTGTGTTCTTCCTGTGGGCTGACTTGCCAAGAAGTTTTACTTTCTTTATGTACATTATGTATTTTGTAGTTTAATGTCTGAGACTGATCAGATATTACAGATTAGCTGAGAATTTGTTCTTGGCTTTTTTTTGCTTTAACTTATTTACAGAATGGGTATTTCCACATACATTTCTTTTCAGTGCTTAAGATACCAGTAATCCATGTAATATCCCTTCTGTTGGAGCTTTGTTGGATCTTAAAGCATGTTTTATGATCAAAGAGTATTTTCTGCCCTGGTTTAACATGAAGCTGGGATTCTCCTGCAGGGTTCTTCCTGGAAAGACCTGAGATAATCACATCAGGATTATGGATTAAAAGGGGTTTTTTTTCCCAAAATATTGTGTCTCTCTTCTCTTTCCTTTTCTAAAAGCATCTACCTGACAGAGGGGGTCAGAACAGTTAATGATATACAGTAAGTAAGTAGCAAAATGTAGCAAATACCAGAAGCTACATACAAGGTAAGAAATTAGCATCATTTCTTTCAAAGTTAAGGGCAAACAGCAGCCTGTCATTCCATATACTTTTTCTGGTCTGAAATCACCAGGGATATGTATCTTCACAAAAAATAAGTGTTTTTCTTTAAAGAACAGGCAAGCATTAGAAATAGATTTTTGAGTGAAGGTCTAATATTCAATACTTATGACTATATTTTGATTATCACTTTAAACTCTCCCCAGTAAGCTAAGGCATATTCTGATGAAAGGATTTCCAGGTGCAAGTGCAACAGCATACTTGATGCTGGAAAAAGTAGGAGCTGGTAGCTGGCAGTTTACCTACTGCCTGCTAGTGGCTGGGTCCAGACCTTAGGAATTCAGAGAAAATAATAGCACTACTAATAATTCAGGTAATAATTCTCTTGGTTCCCGTGTGGAAAGAGTTCATAAGGACTATAGACAATTGTCATGTGCTCTATGTAGGAGATAAAATGCTACCAGGGTTTTGAAGGTCTGGAGCTTGACATTTCATCAAGTTTTAGTTGCAATGACTGTAAAGTTTTAATTAATGCCTTAGGAAGGAGTGAAGTAGGTCTCAAAGTAAACTTCTGGGAGATGGTTTTTGTTTTTTTTTCTGTCTTGTTAATTTTGTCTACACAAATTTAGACTGAAATTTCTATCGCCTGTGCTACGAACAAATTATATTTATTTTTAGCATTCACCCATAAAACCACGTTTTCACGATGTAATAAAACAACCTTAGAATTTACCTCCTATAAAACTCATTCCCTTGCTGGGAGTACAGACTGAACGCTGCTGAGGACGTGATGGTGTTTTGTGCATTTTTCTAAGCCATTTTTCTCTTGGCTTTTGTCAGCTACAGTTATCCCCAGCCAGAGCTGTTGCTGCTGCAGAGAGGTCAGACCAAGAGAACATCAGGAGTAAACTCATGCCATAGGGAGGAAGGATTATGGCTGCTCCTGCTTTTGCCTCTGTGTGACTCCAGGTCAGGCTGCTTCAGAGATATGGCTGAAAATAGCCCCAGATAATGGATCTCCAGCCTTTTTTTTATGTAAGGATCTGTTTGAGAAGGCAGATTGCTTTTTTGGAGGGTATCGGTGTGGGCAAAGCGATGCATGGGGAGATGAAAAGCAGCTCCATGTACCCAAACCAAAATAACAGCAGCCTGGCCTGCAAACAGGAAGGAAAAGCAACCACCAAACCATTTTTTTTTTCCTTTCCAGTCATAATCTATCTTAATCTTTAGCTATTAACATCATCAGAAACGATGTTCCACTCGAAAATGGGAAAGCACAGGCATTTAGAAGCCAAATTAATCAACTTAACCCCAATGGGCTTAATATTTTTATGTGATTAAAAATGATAGAATGTGGTAAGCACAAGCCAGTTAGGGAAAAAAATCACCTTTGTGGCTGAATGTAATCATTTGAGCTTTTGTTCACCTTGGAAATTTATGAGCTGGAGGGAACAGTTACATAAGGGCAGTACAGTGCAAAAGCAAATAAAAAAATGAAGAGGGCAGCAGGTCACTCAGCACAGAGGAAACGAGCACAGTTGACTGACTCAACTCAGTTATTTACTTAATCCCCTGCATAGTACTCTCTGTAGTCCTTTACTTCCACAGTTTTTGTCACCTTCTTGGAGTGGAGAGAAACTTGGGGAACAAGAGGAGAATTTTGTTCTTTGTGCTTCTTGGGAGGTGGAAGTGTAATAAGAATGTTAAGGAGATAAGAGCATTAAATGGAAGTATTAAATGACTGTCTGACTCAAACAGTTACTTTTCCACCTGGTATATTTGACAGTGTTTTTTACCTCAGGTATACATCCTATGCAGAGCAAGGATATTCTATAATCACTAGTGCTGACAGTTTCCATGCTGGTTTCTGTGGATGTGCCAGTGCACACATACTCATGTAGTCCCTGTCTTTACTCGGGAACTGGATTTGCTGAAGTCATTAAATAGAATAAATTAACTGAGATAGAAGTATTTTTGATTGTAGCTGAGCAAAGGGTATTACAGGGGAAATTCTGCATTAATTGAAGGTGAGCTACATAAAACCAGCAGTGATGGCCATTTACTGCCTTTCATCTGCCTAAATTCACATTCAGTCCTGGACCCTTGAAATTTTTACCTTCTCAGGTTCTTGCACATTATGACAGGGGACTTGCAATCTGTTATACAGGATATCAATGATACCAGCAAATATTTTGCAGTCTAACATCAATCTGGCATTCACACACAGCAATAAAATGTGGGATAGCTTTGATGAGATGTCCTCCAGAGCATCTCTTGCAGCCTTGAGAAACAGATTGCAACAAGGCTGGGACAGGGCCAGCTGGGCTCAACAGACCTGCCTGTTGAAAATTGTCCCAGGGAAAGTGTTTCACCACAAACCTTTTCTTGGAGCTGGCTCTGCAGAGCCAGAGACCCTAAATTGCATCTCCCCCATCACCAAAGGAATTGTTCTGTTTGAGGCAGGCTGGCAGAGCAGTTTCTGTGTGACACTTGCACTGCTGTTGTGTAAATAATCACAGGCAGTCCCACTGTCTGTGCAAATCCCCACCTCCGTGGACTTGGGGCTGTGTGGAGAATGTTTGCAGACGTGCAAATTCAAGCACTGATCTGCACAGCATGCCACATGCAGACTGGCACCATTTGCCTGCATGGCCTTGCAGCAGAGCCACTCTGTAATTGAGGCAAAATGTAGTTGAAAGACCAACACTTGTCATCTCCACCAGCATCTTTTTAACAGAAGTCAAAGGTTTTGTGTGATTCTCAAAAAACATTTTTAAACGGGAAAATTTCTTTGCTGGAGAGCCTGTGTACAGCAAATCAAAGCCTCTTTGCACCTTAGCTCTGGTGGTGTTGTCCATCAGTTCTTCAGAGGGCTTGGATATCAACATTAGCAAGTAATTTGTTCTTCGTTTTTTCCAGAAAAAAAAGGAGTTGTTACAAATATAAGTGCCCACTGCATTGGCTGACAAAGCATCTTGTTTTTACAGGCCTAGCCTGACCAAATACATTTAAAATTGTTGTTTTGCCAGTTTGGCCAGCCTTGCCCCTCTTGACACTGTGCCACCTTGCTGCTGAGCAGTGCTTTTGAGATCCTTTTGTCACGATCTCTTTTGAGATCTCTGAGCTTTGGAACGAGTTCTTAATTTGTTTTAATTAGGAAGAGCTACTGCAGGAGAAGGTGTTGGAAGACACAAAAGGAGACAGCTGGCACATAACTGGGGAGAAACAGTTGTAGAGCATGACACACTTTTTGCTGCTTAATCCTTTGGATTCTCTTTATTCTATCTTAAATACATGTGTGCCTGTGTATGTATTTATATACTTTTCATAAAAGATGGACCCCAGTTTTTGCTGTGCAATAATTGATGCAACAGAAGAAACAGCACAGTCCACAGTGGCAAAGCAAAATCCCTTCAGTTCATGGCTAGTTCTCAGTGTAACCTTTTCATTGAGCAGATGTTTCCATTCTAGTTTCTGCAAACTAGAGCTTTTCATCCTTCTAGAGGTTCTACTCATCCTAGTTAAAAATTAAGATAAACATAATTTTTTTCTTTCCTTTTCCTCTTATCATTCTGTTTAAGCCTTTAGTGGAGTGATTCCCAAGGCAGTGAATGAAGGCTGTAGGAAAGAATGAAGCCTTTTTATTTTGCAGGTTCACTCACCTCTGTATTAAATGGATTTGTCTGCTCCTTGTTGTGCTGGCTTCACCCTGTCAAAATACAGACAGGAGGAAAGGCAGTAAATGGAACTGCCACAGAAGATCACACGTGGGTTTGAGAGGGTGGCTTTGGTGTCAGGTCTGTTCCTTGCTCCGAGGTGAACTTGAGAAGTTCTTGACTTTGCTGCTTGTCCTGAGCCTTGTGCTGCCCCAGCAGTGATGTGTTCATGGAGCTGAAAGTGGCTGAGTGAGTCCAAATGAAATTTTTTTTGTTCCCTCCCCACTCTTTTATTTATTTTCACTCACATTGTTTTTAATGTGGATTGGTTTGTTGAAGGGACGGGTTGAGGACAAAGTTGAGCAAAAGAAATTGGGAGCTCTACCTTGCCTTGAAAAAAATTCTAATTTCAGCATACTTGTTGAAAGAGCCACCATTTTAAACTCTAGCTAGTGATCTCTTGAACAGAAATGAGGCAACTCTCATTGAATGCTGAGGAGAACTTCTCTGAAGTGCCAGTTTTTCTTCCAAGAATGGAGGAGGAATAGAAAATGAGAGACACGGCTGTTGGATGAGTTTTGTATTGTAGAGTTCATCTGGAGAAGGATGGAAAAGGTATCTGATATGGAAATGATCTAAAAGGGTATCTGGAGGTGGGAATTTGCGCTGGTTGCAGGAACAGGGGTGTCTTGGTGCTTTAACAGCATTGATATTCTCTGTTTCAAGTTTCTCAGCTCCATGGGTTTGTGACAGCACTAATGGGAAACACGATTGAAATACTGGTCCTGTTGCTTGCCTGGTTATTTTGTCTGGTGTTAGTGGGAAATGAGATGAGCTGAGCCACAGCTTGGCTGAGTTGCCTGAAGTAATCCTATAAGTCTGGGAACAGCAGCAGAATCCTGACTTACAGCTTTAACAAATAAACTCACTTATTGTTCAGGGGCCTTTTTTTCATTCAATGGTTACAAGAAGTTGGTTGGTGTTGACAATTTTGGCCTCAGAATAGCTTTTTCTGGTTCTTTGCATGCATCTGGTCCAGTTTTTGTTGGTTTTTTTTTTTTTTTTCTTTTTTTTTCTTGTTTTGAAAATACTCACTGAGGCAGTGGGGTGAAGCCTGAGTTCCCCTGCTTTTCTCTGAAAGGAGGTGGTTGGGAGGAGATCACTGGCAAGTGCTTTTGGTTAAGCCATCATTGTCCTATATACTACTTGAGGAAATGACTACTTTGAACATAATTCCTGGAGCAAATCCTCTTCATTTAGAAAGAGATTCCAACTTAAAAAAGATACAAGACAATCCTTTGATTAAGAAACCTCTTGCAGCTGTAATTTTGCATAGACCTTGACACAAGAGGTTTTTTCCTGTCCTCCTTTCAAATGATCAGTTGCAAAACTCCACAGAGATAATCAGACATGCAAATCTTCAATATATTTTTAGTTCAACTCACTGATGTATATTCATTAATATGTTAATATGACAAGGAAAGCATAATTTAAATTGCATATGCTTCATTTGATTAATAAATGCTTGAAATACAGTCCCAATTTTAGAAGTAGCCATACTTGATACCAATTTTTCAGGGTGTTTTTTTTTTCCCCTTTTAAATCACAAGGAGAGTATAAAACCTCTTGTTTTATGTACAGAAACAACTTTGTGGTGCCTTTTACCTTGACCATACACAACCAAAGGACCTCTGTGCTGGCAATCAGTGCTCCTTGTACTCATTGTCACATTCCTAATGATTGAATTGTAATAAATTACATCAGTGGAGACCTAGTGAGGATCGTGGTGTTGTAATCTGAGTTCCCAGACTGCAGCAGGGGGAGTTAGATAGGCAGACAGAAGATGAAAAGAGCAAAGTTTCCTCGTGTTCAAAGATGGCCAGGCTCCACCAATGCAAATCAGGGATGTGCTTGCCCTCTATTTAATTTGCAGTGGCCTAACTAAATGAGATACAAATTACTACTGGGATTAGAATTAGACAGCTTCTGAATCTTGGTTGAACATGCAAAGCTGCTATAATATCCAGATTTTTTTTTTAAGCCCCTGAAGTGGTATTTGAATGCTTACAGGCAATAAACTTTTCAGTCAATTGATTCCATTTCTGTTGAATCGCCCTCAAAAGTGAAGCTGTGCTTTAAGGACCATTAAAAAATTTCATTCCATTTAACCTGTAAATACACCACAGGACTTGAGAAAATGAGTCTGATAATTGCCTTTTTTTTTTTTTTTTTTTTTCAAGACTTCAGCCTGGAAGGCAGCATCTTAAAAGGACTTGGCATTGAGGAGAGTCTCTAACATATCCAGTTAGAGCCAGTTACACTGGCCTGACTTCCTTGGTCTGAAGTAATGAGGTGTGACAGATCATGAGTGCAGTGCACCATGGTCAGAAGCAATAACTCCTTTAAGAAAATTACATTGCTGCTCTAAGCAGTCCTTTTGAGTTATCTGCAGCTAATTGTAAACCACCTGCTTTTACAGAACTCTCAAGTTTCCCAGTAAATATCACCGTGAGGCTCTGAGACAGCTGTGAAGTGCAGCTCTCTGGGAGAAAGCTCAAGTCTGATCAAAATTAATTAGACTGGAACCTGTTCCTGCCTACAAATATCGTGATTATACCAAGAGAACAAACACGCCACTTGACAGAATTGGCTTTTGTGATAGCTCCTGCTGTGAGAACGTGAAAAAGAGGTGTTGATTCACATGCTCCTTCTCACTGAAGATTGAGCTGAACAATGAGCCGTGTCTGCATCCTGCTGGTCACCCAGAGCTCACCAGAGAGGAGATGGAGAAAGCCAGGCTGCTTGAGGGAATGATAAATCTGTCTGCCTTGGGCTATTCCCCCAAAGAGCATGGACTCCAAAGGAAAGCAAGCATTACTAGGTCAACTCTAGGAGCCTCAGGTTTGGTGAGATAGATTCCAGCCTCTGTCTGAACTGCCTAGTGATTAATGTTGCTTGACAACTCCTCTCAAATGAGTGGTGTGGATAAAACCTCATCACTTTGTTCAGCTCAGGGCAGTGGAGGCAAACTGCCTCAGTCTTCATTTTTTAGGAGGCAAAGCAGAAAAGAAATGCAGCACCTCCCATTACTCTGTGGGAAGTGTAGTTGAGTGAATGTCATTAAACTGTCAGCCAAAGTGCAGGCTGCTGGGTGAGAGACCTGTATTTGCATTAAATCAAAACTCTTGGCCTAAAAAGTAATGCAAGTTATAAATGAAATTATAAAGAAAACATTTAAATGTGAGTTTCTTTTTTAAAGTCCTACTGAACAAGCACTGAGTTTACTGAGCAGAAGCACTTACAGGTTTAAGCAAACCAAATGCTTTGCATGACAATTAACAGCTGCATGACAATTAGTAAGCTGTGACCCAGGAGCACTGGGATATGTCATGGTCTGCATGTGAGGTGTGACTGAGGCACTTTGTTTCCCAAACTTTCCTCTGCAAGCACACACCATGTCAAGCTGGGTGGATGCTAAGGGAGAAGAAAGACAAAACCTGCAGCTGAGAGCCAGGGTTTGAAAGGTGATGGACAAATGGATGGGTTTCAAAGCTGCTGTCTGGGGAAAGAAGAGGCTTGTTTTTCCAGGCACAGAGCTTGGAGATCAAAAGGACTCTCACCTCTGAAGGGGAGTTCTCCAGAGCTGTTGAAGGAGAGCTTAGTTTGAGGGACATCCCAGTGGCCTTTGGCTTGTCTGAGAGATGTTGGCTCGCTGTGATCCTCATGCAGAAGCTACCTGGTAAGAAAACTGTGTTCAGCAAATCTTTGTGTTTGATCCTCAACCCTTGACTTTTTGCTCTGAGCAGTACTTCCTTTCAGAGGGCATTGGATGCTGCTGTTCTCCAGCATTGCTTTTTGGAAGAGGATTTTTGGAAGGGGCTGTGAGAGGTGGGATGCTGTGCTCCAAGCCTGGTCCTTCCTTCTGCCCCTTCTGGTGTGTTTGCATGACACCATGTAGAGCTCTCCACAAACTCTTCTGGCTCCCAGGAGAGATTTCCACTCCTGCTTTCCCTCAGGGCAGCACACAGAGCTCCTGGCCAGAGGGCTGAGGGTGGCCAGTGCTTTTATGTGCCAAAGGGAGAATGGGATTTGCTGCCAGCCAGGAATTTATACATGACTTCAGATACTCCTTGTGCTCCGGGTCAGCCTGGCTCTTCATGCCCCATCCTAGGAAATACAGCAGTGTCCAACTGATGCCTTGGGAAGGCTGAGCTGGAACAGAGACTGGGCAGAGCTGGAGAATCAAGTAGGGATTTATTGAAAGGCCTCCAGGAGACACCTTGGGCAGGACAGGGCCTGACCAGGGCTGCACCCAAGGTGGACTGAGAATGGTCACAAAATGGATGACAGGTCATCAGGTCTCACATTTTTATAGGTTCTGATCCAGTTGCATATTGGGGTTTAATTGTCCAATTCCAGCTGCAGGTTGTGAGGTCCCATCCTTCTTGTTCCTCCCTCCAGCCACCCTTGGTTGTGCTTTTTGGGCTGAAAGTTGTCCTTGGTGTGCAGCAGGACCAGGATTTGTTTTGTGTCCCTGCTCTGTGCAGAGCTGAGCGACCCTGACTGTGAGCTCAGAGCTGCACCCCTGGGCAGCACAGAACCTGAAGAACATCTGAGCTCAAACTGAAGGCATCACAACAGCCTGGTGTCCTCTCAGAGGGCAGGGCTTTCTGCTGAAGACAGGGAGTTGTCACCAGGCCCCTCCCTTTGCTGCCTCACCGCCTTCCCCACTTGGCAGCATTCCCCACTCCTCCGTGCCCTCCTTCCTTCTCTGCCCTTTGCTCGCCTCTGGTTGTGTGTTTGTTTTCTCTCCCACACTGACTCTGTTTCATTCACTGCCCAGAATAATAAGAGGTTTGTTGAAAGGGTGCTGCGAAGTAATTTGTCTTCTTCATTCATTCTCTCTTTGTTTAACGTTTGCTTTCGCTGTGCTTTGAATACAAAATCATTCATTTCATCGTAGTTTATTCCAATAGTATTTATTATCATGGAGGCTCCTACCTAACCCCTCTTACTGCCATAAAAATCTCACAAATGAATACTTGCAATCAGTTATGATGGCATTTTAATTCCCATTTCAAGGGAAGAACAATCTGAAGGCAGAGAACATAACCACAAGGATTTCCATTAATTCTGGTGGCCGGTGTGAAAAACCCTCAACCCAAGTTCCCAGAGTGCAGAGCCTTTGAGATATTGCCAGGATCCATCCCTGACAGTGCAGCCATGGCATTGATGGGCATCAGTCCTGCCAGCCAGTGCTCAGGTGCCTCTGACTAAGCCTGGGAAAAACATGGAGCACACAGGGAGTTATCACCTGGACAAGTGTTTGCTTGGGCCTCCTGTGTGCACACAAGAACATTGACCTGTGGGCAGAGAAGTTTATTTAATGGCTCCGTGCATTGTAATGGCAAAAGACTCATGGTGTCTGTAAACCACTGGAGAAAATATCAGTGGGATTTTTTTTTCCCTGCTAGTTCTACTTTCATTTCTTCTCCTTTCATTTCTCCTCCTTTCATTTCTGCCTCTCCTCTTTTCCCTCATGTCTTTCCCTGCTGGTTCTACTTTCATTTCTTCTGCCTTTCTTTTCCCTTCTGCCCCTCAGGCTGCTGCTCTGCCTCTTTCCTCCACCTTTTTGTTCCCTTGGCTTCCTCATCACTCCCAAACTTGGTTCCTTGTTTTGTATCAGCAGAGCTACTGGGTTTTGTTGGTGGTGTTGTTGTTCTTGTTGTTTTGTTTTTGTGTGTGGATTTTGTTTGGTTGGTTTTGGGGGTTTTGGGTTTTTGTTTGTTTGTTCGTTTGTGTTTTTTGTGGGATTTTTTTGTTTTGTTTTGGTTGTTGGGTTTTTTTGTTTTGTTGATTTTTGTTTTGGTTTGTTTTGGTTTTTTGTTTGGTTGGGTTTGGGTTTTTTTGTTTTTTTTTTCTTTATTGGAGTTGTGCAGCACAGCAAAATACCACGGAGTGTCCCAGGTTAAAGCTGCCCATGAGCACATGAAGGTGCAGAGGCTGTCCTGGAAAAGGTTCAGGTTTGCAGGGTGTCTCCCTGTGCTGTTACTCTATCTTACTGTTATCCTGCTGAGCCCCAGTGCTGTGTCATGGAAACAGTGTGTGGTTCTTGCTCTGTGGCACAGCTGATTTTTCTGGGAAGCTGTGACTAGATTGTATTCTTATGGTTGCGTGTGGTTTGGGGTTTTTTTTTAAAAGCAGCGTATGAAAACTTCACTTGAAATTTTGCATGGAAGTCCTTGTCTAAAATTCTGTGGATTTAGTGAACAGAGCTTCAGAAACAAGGATAAGATACAGAAGAATTACTTGGCACCTGCATCTTCTAACATATTTGAAGTAATGAGCTTTCCGTGGTGTGGGGGCAATGTCGTGGGCAGGCACTGGACTTGATTGCTGTGAGAGCTGTTTTCTTTTTAATGAAGCATCAGTCTCATCACAGAATTTAAAGCAAGGTAGCAGTTTACAGCACTCATGTACAGCACAGCAGTAGCAACAGCAGCAGCTTCATGCAGCCCTAGCAGCAGTCTCAATAGACACCAATAGCTGTTTTTAATAGCTCCTTACAAAAGCTGTTTTCAATAGCTCTTTGCAATAACTGTTTACAATAGCTCTCGATTTCTCTGTTACAAAGCATCTTAAAGACTTTTCAGCCAATAGGATATTACTAAAAATTACAGACAGTTGTTTTGACCAACCAACTATAGCACACGTACACCTATTTCAAACAATAGTTGTTTGTAAGCTTCTCTATTAACAATACACAATACTCTTATTAAGCTCAAGACCTTCTACTATCTTGTCTGGCATATGTTTTCTGCAGTGTTATGACTTATTCAAGCCAAACCTAAAAACTCAGCCTTTGTTTTCCATGTCCTTGTTCACTATACTATTATACACTACTGTATCTTTCTTAGTTCCAAACTTTTCTCACTTGCTGCAAATTCTGAGATCTCAGCTTTTTCTGTTTGAGGCCTGTTTCTTCAGCTCCTAAAAATCTTTTTTTTTACTTTTAGTGTTTCCCACAACGTGGTGCATTTGTGTAGCTAAGCTGTAAAATTTTGTTCACAGTGATGATTATGCTAAGAACCAGCTTTGCTAGCTGAGGTGCACATGAGGCTTATTACCCTGGAGACTTGATTAGAATTGGGCAGAGGGCACTTGGAATTAAGCAGCCTGTTTGCATTTTGCTGTGGCTGCAATGAGGACATGCACACCACTGTCAGTTAGAATTGTCCCTCAGTCTGCAGCAATGGAACCTCAGGCTGGTGACAGGACACGTGAGGACACTGCTCCTTCTTTCTGCTGCTTTTTCCCCTTTGCAGCATTGAATCATGTGGCAATCCCAGCTTCAAACAGGATGCTGCCAAGGGGTTTAATGGATTTACAGAGAGAATCGATTGTGCACACGCGCTGGATGAAGTCTTCAGATGCCTCATTGAGCATCAGCAAACCAAAGGGTCATTATCCTCTCCCCTCTCCCCCCCTTGCCTCATCTGTCATCTGTTTGTAGCCTGCACTAATCTCCCTCTTCAGGCCTTATTACTTGAAAAATAGATTGTTGAGAACAGAGTAGGAACAAATGGGGCCGTTGCACATGGGAATATTTTTTGTATTTCCCTCTCCTCAGTGGTAAACATGCTTCACAGTATGAGCATTGTTTAATGCAAATGCCAGCATCCTTCTGATGCTCAATGGTATTTTTGATGGAGGCAAGGGTTGGGTCACCAAAGTGGATGGAACATGACTTTTTGTGCTGAAAACCAGAACATGGAGATCTCTTTACCCATGAAATTGTGAAGATGTGTTTTGTCCGTGGTTTCACGCTGCTCTGTACAAGCAAACCTTTATCTCTCAGGCTGGTGTTTAGTCCTTAGACTTGGCTGGTACTAATTAGAGACAAATCAGGTGAAAAACAATGAGTCATGTTGAGGAAAAGATGTGGGCTTTTTTCTATTGAAGCAAAGTGCTTGACATGTACAAGTCTGTATTTCTGGTTAAGCAGCAGGAGATTTTCGTGTCCTGCCAGGGTATTTTTAAGTATTAAAGGAATAGCATAAGAACCTGAACAGAAAAAAAAAAAAAAAAAAGCTTTACAGTCATGGGTATGTTACACCACTAAAGAAGTTGCCCTCATGGCACTGTAAGTTCTGTGCTGTGCTCATGGGCTGAGAAACTCACACTTTACAGAGCTAATGGCACATCTTCGTGCCCCTGATAAACTCTCAGGGTGTTTGGTTTCACATGCAGCCTCCCATTTGCACAAGCAGCTGGCTGAAACAAGCTGTTCTGGCTTTTTCTGCGCTTCACTTGGTCTCCTTTTCCTCTTTCTCTCTGAAATTTTCCCCTTTGAGTCACTGCAAGGTGTTAGGTGCTCGTGCAGCTCACCCCCTCACAAACATACATGCCCATGGGCTTTTTTTTTGGTTTTTTTTTGGAAACTTGTGTTCAAACTCACAAGGCTGCATCCCTGCCAACTTGATGTGTGTGGGTGTGCCAGGAGCAAATTATCAATTACTGACAGCTAGAGAAATCTCCAGGGTGGAGGAGGCCCTGGAGATGCCCAGGGAGTGTTTCTTCTGAGGTTCCTGCAAGGATAGAAATCTGAATCTGGTTATTTCAATGCAGAGCGTGGGGTGACATCAGGCTGGCAACCTGTCACCAGTGGGGCTTCACTGAGCCCCAGTGCTCTTCAGCATCTCCATGAACACCTTGGACACAGGTCTTAGAGGGATGCTAAGGGTGTTTGTTGATGGAACTAAATTGGGAGCGGCTGTGGTGATTTCTGGAATTTTTTAGGAGGAATTTCTTCCCTGAAAAGGTGGTTAAACATTGGAATGGGCTGCCCAGGGAGGTGGTGGAGTCATGATCCCTGGAGGTGTTTCAGGAAGGACTGGAGATGACAGTACCATGGTCTGACTGGCACTGCGGTGTTTGGTCATGGGTTGGACTCGATGATCCCAGAGATCTTTCCCAACCTAATCCATTCTGTGATTCTGTGGATTAATCCCATATGTTATGCTTATGTAGGATGGGCCCAATCCTAACCTCACAAAGATGCTTTTTTGTACTGTATTTATGTATCTTCAAAGATTTTGCTTCTCCTCTAGCATTTAATTTCTAATGATTCCTATGTTAAGCAAATGTTTTAAGGGGAGGAGAGGGAGTACATGCTGCTTGTAAAGCTCTGAATTGCTTATTAGTGAAAGGTGCATCAGCTTGGAGTTGTTTCATCCCCCAGGGACTCAACACAATCATCATCACATCTTTTTTTCTGCATTTGCCTCCCCGCTCTTTCTCTACCCAAGGAAACCAGAATCTAAAAAGGAGGCTTGGAGCTTGTCTTGTTTGAAAAACCTCCAGATTTCTGGCTTGCTGTCACTGTCATCAGTGAACAGCATTGCAGTCAGGTACCATGGTGATCTTAAACACTGCCACACTGCCTGCATGTACTTGTCAAATCATTTTTAAGGGTTTTTTTTTATTGCTTTGATTCCAAGATGCTGAAACAAGAGGCATACCTAATCCCCACTACAATGTCAATGCTGTTTACCTGAGAAGAAACAAAATTTTAATGATTTGCTTGGTGTTCATCAGCACCTTACTCCTTTGTACAGCTGTAGGTGCACGAGAACAGCTTCTGACACGGGAAATCTGCCTGAGTAAAAGTGCTGAGCACTGAAGTACAAATGAAGCTCTGCTTCTGGACATGGCTTTCAAATGAACACCAGTAAGGGACTCTCTGAAAGTGGAAATACAAAACAGTATTTTCCTGACTTCCCTGGCCTTTAGCTTGTTCAGGAAGCAATTCTTAACAGGCTCATTCTGGGCTTGAAATGATTTTCTAAAAGGTGGAAGATGTGCTGCATACACACCTCGAGGCCATGGCCACAGGTGGAAGAGCAGAACCAGCTCAGAATTGTGTTTAGACATCCCTTGTGGCACCAGGGCTGTGTAATGTCCCTTCCCTGTGATCCCAGAACCATACTGGAGTGCAAGGTACACCAGTATCCTCCTCCCTGGGGGTATGGGAGTGGTTAGCACCAGGATCCAGCTGATGTTATCCTGTGAGGGATGGTGCTGCCAAGGGTTTGTGCTCTCTCTAACCCAGTAAATTCCAAGGTGTTGCTAACCTGAAGCATGTTTCCAGCAATGAAAAAAGCTTTCTTTTGAGGGGCTGTGAAGTTTGAGTTTCCAGCTCCTGCCCCAGGTTCCCAGTTTGTTGACAAAGCCAACAAACAAATTAATGACAACTTGAACTATAAGCATACCATCATTGTTTCTTTTTTCCTCCTAATTCATGGCTCACATAAGGATCAAGTGGCCAGAAGCACCAGAAATTACCTTACTGGGAAACTGGGGCAAGGGCTGGAAATAAACCTTTGAGTGGGAGAGCTTTCTTCTGGGAGAACTTTTACCAATATAAACATTGAAACACAGAAAATCTGGTTCTGTTGGATCTAAATAACTTGTTGTGTTGGCTTGACAAAGGCTAATTTTCGGCATCTAAAGTAAAAGGGGACTTCTGCTGACTTTTGAGAGGGTTGTTTGTTATTAATCTCAGGATCTGAGATTCAAAATAGTTGTGTTGTTTTTTGTTTGTTTGGTTGTGGTTTGTTGTTTTTTTGTTTGTTTTTTTTGTTTGTTTTTTGGTGTTTTTTTGTTTGTTTGTTTTTGGTTTTTTTGTTTTTTTTTTGTTTTTGTTTTTGTTTTGTTTTGTTTTTGTTTTTTTTTTTTTTTTTTTCTCCTACTGCAAAAAGAAGGCCACAGGCTCTTCCTGGGGCTGATCCCTGCAACACCTATCTGAGGTCAGGCTGCCTGGGCAAATCCCTGGGGGTTTGTGTTCATTCAGCTAGAGCTCTGTCTCTAAGGCTGGCCTTGTTTCTTGAAAGAGAGTCCAGAGAGCAAGATAAGGCTGGAGGTGATGAATTGCTGTTGTACTAATGGCTTGTGTTTCACATGAGCTGAAATGGGCCAATATCACTGCCTCAAAGAGGTGTTGTTACAGCAGGGATTCTGAAAATATTGCAGGGATTTGTTAACTTCCATGAGGAATCCCAGCTTTTCTGGGTGATGCTCACCTTCCCTAGCACAGCCTCTGTACACTGGGCTGCCTCTTTTCCTGCTGTACAGGGGCTTTTGGGATGATGTCAGGACATGTGAATTACGGTGAAAGGAGTGGGATTACTCAGGGTTTAGTCTGTTCCCCCTCCTGCCCGCAGCTGAAGGAGAGGATTTGTTTGCCAGAGCATCAGTGACATTTCTGACAGATGCTGTTCCCCTGGGAGGTGGCAGTGCTTCATTCTCTTTCAGCTTGGCTGAGCCCACAGTCTCACTCTGCAAGCAGGGTATTTTTTTCCCCCCTCCTGTACTATGGATCCTGACACACACCTTTGGACTATTTCTTCGAGTTTGTTGATAGTGGGAAACAGTTTCCTGGAGCTTGTATCCAAGGTACACTTGGAAGAGATCTTTTCCCTAGGGGGATACAAAAGTAATGTGACCCGATGGGCAGTCAGAATAAAAACAGCGAAGAAAAACAACAACAGAACACAAAATTCAGAGCAAGAAGTACAATAAATCTATGAAGATTTATTCCCCACCTAATATTTGGCATCAGAATTGCTTCTGAATGGTGTGTCTTGTCTCTGTAGGTTCCTTCTGTGGTCAGTGGAGGGAGAGGCTTCTCCTGGGAGTGGATTCAGAGGGCAGATTCAGCCTGACAAAGACTGCCTTAAACCCAGCAGCTAAGGGGGCTTGGGGTGAATACTCCTCAGTGTGCTTTATTGCACAAATATTTGTCAAAGCCTGCTGGCTGCTCAGCCAGCACCACAAAAAAGCCACCTTCCAAGTTCAGCTGATGCAGCAAAGAGAAGTTTGTTTGTGTATGCTGTAAAAATATATTGTATTGTTGGCTTTTCACAAATATTATATGTGTACTATTGGAATAACTTTACTGTATGAATATAGTTTTTATTTCTGCTAGTAACAAAACTGAAAAGTAGTAATAGGATTATTAATATATAATTATAATTAAACTGCTTAGTTGAAATAACATCCAGTGAACATATAATAAGGACTCTACTACTGACATGTTAACTATCAGCACTTGCTGTCTGTAGAAACTACAGACCAAAGTCTAAACTAAAATTAATCATAAAGACCAAAATCACAACCAAGGAACACACATACTCTAAAAAGACCAACCCAAAGAAGAACCATACAAAATAGTTCCTAGAATATATAACCTAGTTTATAAAAAAATATAAATATACATAATATTCTGTAAATATACAACAAGCTAATATAACAGAAAGAGTATTTTAAAAATATCTCCAAAAATAATGTGTGTGTTCTTAGCTGAATGGCAAACACACAGCCGTTTAACCCTTTGCTTTATCTCCATCTCCTATTGTCTTTTTATTAAACTTCTTAAATTTTACCAAGAAAATAAACCTCATATTTCCCAGTACCGATGCATGTGCTGTTCACTGTCCATCCACTGTTGATCATCTTTTCCTGTCCTGCCCCTTGACCCCTCCAAAACCACACACCCCGATGCTTTGAGTGGCAGCATTCTCCTGCCTCTTTTGGGAGGTCACACTATTTAATCTTTTTTTTGTCGAAAGGCTTCGCTGTGAAAGGGGTTTTTAGTGAGGTGTTTGTCTCCTGTTAACTCGGTGACATTGTGATAGCTGTGCCTGTAACATTACCTTTAAGTAAAAGCTGAGAGTTTGCTGATTGTTCCCCTCCAGAGCTGGAGTGGTGTCCTGTTCCCTCCTGTGTCTTTTACACTTTGGCTTCTCAGTTTTTAAAACAAGAAGGAAATTCAAGGTGAGTGCAATTTTTGGTGAGGGTTGCACATTTATAACAGTTGTTACACAAATAATGGAAAAATATTTTTATGTCGATTTAAAAAGAGGGAATTTGTTCCTCTAATACTCCAAATGAAACAAAGTCTTCATCCACCAACTGATCATCTGTTGCCCACAGAAATATTTCCATGTGGCTCTGAGTAGTTTTCTTGAAACCAAAGATGTGAACACTTCTGCAAAAACAGTTAAACCTTTTTCATTCTGCTTTCCTTTCTCTTTCTTTTGCCCGAGACTGTTTTGCCTTTATTAGCCTTTAACAAGCATATCTTTCTATCTTAAAAATACAGAATGATTTAAATATCAATATTTTTGCAGTGAATATTTTTGTCACAGTGGGTAAGATTTATCATAGGTTAATAAAATAACTTGGACATTTTATCTTACGAAACTGTAGGAAATTGTTATGCATCCAATTGCTGACTGTGTGGTGTTTGGAGCAGGAGGGACTGGATTTGACAGCATGGCTGTGAAGGCAGACAGAATTAAATCCAGGGTGTTGCATCTTTTCATTAGAAGATGTCAGTGTGTTCTAAAAACCGTTTATTCAACCTTGAAGCATCACCTACAACAGGAACATGAACTCCTTTCCATCTGAGCAGGAAGCAGCCAGCACTATCCATGGAGTTTTTTTCACCAGGGATAAATCCACAGGAGTGCCTGCTGACCTCTGTGTCTTGAACTTCTGGCTTGACTTAGCCTGCTTTCCCTGGATATCCTGTGCACTCCTTGGGTGAGGAAATTTCATGCCAGGGAGCAGCCCTGCTGATACTCTGGATTCAGAAACTGCCTGAAAAAAATGTACCTGGAAATACAAAAGTCAAAAAGAGGGGAATTTTAGTCAAGGTTTTGTTGGTAATATTTTTAATATTCCTTTGCAGGAATATATGTTGCAAACCAGCAAGAGAGTTGCGTTCTTTTGCTTTCTTAGGAAATTTGTAAATATTTATCTTTGAAATTCCATCTCAGATAATTCACAGCTGAGGGAAAACCTCAGTGTTTCATTGGCTTTTTGTGGAAGGAGCTGTCTGGCCAAATACTGCAGTGTGGATGATACCAACTTAAAAACACTTCCCAAATCCTCACATTTTGATGCCATCAGCTGTCTGTGTTATCATAGTGTTTGATATGGACAAAAGAAAAAAAGAAAGAGCATGAGATGGTGTTGAAGTGCTGTTGGGTGCTCCTGGTGAGGGTGAGCAAAGTGTTTGGCTTTGGAACAGGAGAGCTCAGCCCACAGCAGCCAGATTTTAAAGTTATGGTTTTGTTTCTGTTCTCCTCAGCATGCGGAAAACTTTGTTTTTGTAGCATTTCTGGAGAACAAGGTTAAATTCTTTCAGGACAAGTTCATTGTATCTGACCTGGAAAGAAAAAAACAAAACAAAACAAAACAAAACCCAACCTCTTTCATGCTTATCTCTAAAGTGTATTTGAAATGAAAACGAAAGAAAAACAGTAAACAATGCTGGAGACAGGGCTATTTCTGTCACGGTACTCTGCCTTCTGTAACCCTGTGCAAACACTGTAATTTATGGTTGTGTGAGGTGAGTCCCACACCAGGCTTGCACCATCTATGAGTTACCTCTGCAAGGTGATGTTCTGCAGAGAGTGCAGGGAGGAGAAGCCCATTTACCTCATGCTGTGGCAGCTGGGGGTCAGAGGAGCCCCCTCCTCATTCTAGCAGGGAAGATGTTTCCCTACAAAATTCCATTTTTTTTCATGTTGTCTTGCTCAGTGCCTGGTGAAACGAGTAGTGTGGGAGACACCTCACAGAGAGGAAGCAGCACAGCATCTCCTTTATTTTCCATGTTTCAGCTGAGCACCTTTGGGCTTTTCTCCATGAAAAACACGGCTCAAGCTTAGCTTGCCTGACACGCTGTTTCTTCAGACCGCTGTTTGGCGTGTTCATGTGGGAAGGATCAAGCCTTCTGTTGTTTTCTGGGCACTGAATTGCAGTCCTTGTTGCAGGGTTGTAAAGTCACATCTCCCAAGAAAGGCGTTTTTGTCTGCTGGAGTGCTGGTGGCCAAGCCCTGGAAGCTGGGCAGCACTTGGGTTGTCACAGCTCTGCTGCTGGCCTGGGCTGGGATCTGATGGAGAGCATTAACCACCAAGATGCTGCTGCCTGGCTGTTTACAAATGGGTGTTTGAAAAGGGATTTGGGGCAGGGATGTTTTCCCAAGGACAGGACTTGTTTTCCCAAGGCGTTGCCTGCCATCCTGTTGGAGCAGAGCTCTGGCAGCTGTTGAGGTTGATGCCTCAACATGATGAACACATCCCTGTGTCAGAATGCCCTGTGGCTCCTTGTTGGATCCCTGGGCACTGAGAGTTTTGGACTTTTCTGTGCTGCCAGGCACTGACCCCCAAGCAAACCCTGCATTCCACCTGAGGCCGTGGAAAAGGCTCCCAAAATTGAGTGACAGCACTGGGATTGTGGGATGTGGTTTGAATGGAAGGGTGTGAGATCACAGGGGGCAAAACTCAGAGTTTCAGGGTTTAGAATACAGGAATAGATATAAAGCAAGAGGGAGGTTTTAGAGCAGAGGCTGACTCCTTCTTTTTCCCCTTCTTCTCCATGGCTCTGGGTGGTGTTTTGTAATTGGGTAGAAAAATCCACATTGTGGGCCATGGGTGGTTGGGTATTGGGTTAAAAGTAAAAATAATTCAGGTGTCATTTCAGAATTGGTTCATTTGTGCTTAAAAGACCTGGAAAGAGTTAGAGTCAGAACCATTTTCTACCTTGTTAGCTGGAACTCACAGCTTGTGAGACTGTAACATAGCTAAGAATTAATAAACATCTGAGTCCAAACATGAAACAGCATCTCCTGAGTATTACCTAATAGAAGTAATAGAAGAAATAGAAGATAATAAAACCAACAGCTCCTCAACCACAGTCTATCCATGTCACCTGAAAAGCTTTAGGGACACTTTGTGACCTGAGGCCGTGCTCAGAGTGTGAAGCCAGCCCCTCACCCCATCAGGTTCGCTGTGTTCACTGCTGAGGTTGGAAGGTTTACATCAGCTGCTGTTCAAATAAACATAATTTGTTTGGACTTTGTTTTTTTGGACAATACACATCAATTGTGTGGTGAGGCTTTTATTGGCAATTACGTGTTTGCTTTTCCCTCATAAAGTTACTTATGCACTGAGTCCTTTGATTTATGAGACCAGTTTATTGGGCAGGCACATACTGCTATCTCCTCCAGTTACCCCTGTGAGATGTCCATCACCCATCCCTGAGCTGCTAAGCTTCATTTTCTAAGAGAGGATTTTAATGATTTTGTGTTTTATTCTAAATGGAAATCTCTATTTCTAAGAATTCTGTTTGTTATTTTAATGCTAAATCTCATAAAATACAAAAATATTTAATTATTACCGTTACTGAGGAAATCTGGAACATTGCATGTATAGAAAAATAACTCTGGTATTTCGTTCTTGTTCGATGACTAAGCTTTGCTTCAGAAATAATTGGTAGTTCTTCAAATAATACTTGTTCTTAGAATTAGCTAAGAGTGGGTACTCTTTGTCCTAAAGGAGGGAGAAACTGATAGGGTTCAATATTTGTCCAGCTGTCTTCCTACTCCTCCCATAAGTACTTAAACCATATGTAAATAATCACTTACAGTCCATTTTACATTGTTTTAATTAAAGCCATCTCTGCTTCCCTTGTAATTTCTCTTAGAAAAACCACCTAGAAAACAAAGCTTTTAGTGACATGTTTGGCATGAATAAAAAACCATCAGGTTTTGCTAACTCTTTAAACTTTTTATTTAACTTTTAGAAAGACTCGGGAGAAAAACAGATTGTTCAAGAAGGGATCTCGTCAGAGGCCATGGTCTTTTCTTGTATATTATATATATATATAATATACAAGATATACTATATATATCTTGAAAAATACTTTGTATTTTTCACATCTGTTACTTAAAATATCTACAGGTTCGAGGTTGTTCTGGAGTTTATTTTTAGCTATTTTTAGAGCTTTATCTGTGGCTGAGTTAACTGAGGTGTTTTGAACTTTGGTCCAGCGGGAATAGGGATTGTTTTACCAGCCAATCTGAACAACTTTGTTTTGGAAGTTGAATTCAGTGTTTAGTTACTGTGCCCCCGTTTTTTGGGGTTTTTTTTGTGGATCACAGTCGTGAGAAGATTCAGGACATAGATAGTGAGTAAGGCTGCTGAAACAAATGCACCCAGGGAGCAAAACTGAAAGGGCTTTGGAGATGCATTTGGCTTTTTTTTTTTTTTTTTTTTTCACATGGATTGCCGAAAATAACTTTGCTTTTCATGTTACAGAATGTGGATTGTTTTACATAACTCGCTGATGAGCTCATCAGTGTTCAGCAGCATAAACGAATAAACCCAACCCAGATGCAGCATCAGCCTCAATTAAACCTTTCATTAGCAGATTCCACAGAGCTTCATTTCCTACATTTTTTGGGACAAACTTCTTAAGAGGTGTCAATAAACAAAGTCAAAAGAGGCAAATGCTGAAGCTTTCTGGCGATCCTAAGCTAATTTCTTATGTGCAGAGCATAAAGTCCTTGGCTGGGACCAGGAGGGGCCAGTGGGCTGCAGCCCAAGTGCTCTCCTCAGATGAAAGCAGGAGACTTCTCTTCTCTTCTCTTCTCTTCTCTTCTCTTCTCTTCTCTTCTCTTCTCTTCTCTTCTCTTCTCTTCTCTTCTCTTCTCTTCTCTTCTCTTCTCTTCTCTTCTCTCCTCTCCTCTCCTCTCCTCTCCTCTCCTCTCCTCTCCTCTCCTCTCCTCTCCTCTCCTCTCCTCTCCTCTCCTCTCCTCTCCTCTCCTCTCCTCTCCTCTCCTCTCCTCTCCTCTCCTCTCCTCTCCTCCATGCACTGAGATTCCCAGATGACATTTTATAGATGAATTTACTACCATCCTTTTGAAAGTTAGCACACTGGATGCTGTACTGATTAGGGTATTGAGTGTTTTGCTCTGTCCACCTTTAACCCATTAGATTTTCCAAGATGTGCAACTAAAGGCTTAAGAAAAACAAGTAATTATTGCTAATGAAACCTTCAGCTGGGAGTAACATTCAGCTGAGCAAGGCACTTCAGCACAGGGCATTACACTCACCCTTGCTCTACTGAGAGTGTTCAAGCCTTCAGTTAACCAAGGTTGCTGGATGTAAGAGCAGAGGTTTGCAGTTTCAGGTTTGGATTGTACTTTGGCCTTTTATGGATGTGGAAGGAACTCTGATTAGAGCTCTGTAGAAAACTGAAAACCAGGAGAAAAGCCTTTGTCAGGAGAAATGCTTTCCTCAGTTCTTGATGGATGCCTGGATGGCATCCCTTAAAAAAAAAAAAAAAAAAACCAAAAAAAAATTGAAATACAGATGAAAAAATTCCTTCATGCTCCTGGAATAATGTCTGGAATTGCAGACAGGACAGTCCCACTGTTTTTAGTTCTGCCTGGTGTTTCTTCTGGTCATGAATGATCAACCCTCTCCCAGCACAGGGAGCTTCAAAGACCTTCAGAAGACACTGGCTTTTTCCTTTTTTTGGATGGGAAGAAGGGTAGGTAGGACTGCTTGCTTCCAAGACTTCAGTTTCTGAGCTGGCAAGTCTCAAATGCAGGGTTTGGTGTTTTTTTCTGTGAATTTGAGGATCTGAAAGATTCCTTGGTCATAATCTTGGGTCTTTCACATCCCCTCACCTTCCTCTTGAGTTTTAGGATACAAAGCCTATCTTGCAGCTCTGGAAATTCATCCAAGCTTGAGTTTGGCTGTGAGCTGCCTGCTTGTATTGATCTCTTTTTCACCAATGACTTAAAAATAAGTCCATTTACGTAAAAACAAGTCCAGATGTTGTCACCTGACAGAGGCAATTGATTTGTGGGGTTCCTCCCTGCTTCTTTAAAATCCTTTTTTATTTCAAAGGAGAACAATCTGGATTTATGGGTACTGTCATTAATGGAAGGTAAATACATCTAGAATTCATGAAAAGCTCACTTTGAAGGATAAAAAGCAAGTGTCATGTGAGCATTTATGCAAACATTAAAGCATCACCAATATAAACATTCATCGGTAGCATCATCTCATCTCAAACCTTTTCAGGGTCTTTTTTCTTTCAAGAGGCAACTATAAAGATATTTTTGGAAACTAGATTATGGACTAGACACATTGAGCAAGATAAAATCCACATACAACCTGGTTCTCTGTCAAGCTTATGCAACAGGTTTGCAGCCTTACACAAACTGTTCCCATGCTGAATGTGATACAGCTTTGTATAACAGGAGTCTTATGTCATCTCTGCAATTTTTTAAAGCAGAACTGGGTAATCCATGAACAGAACAGTATGGGCATTAGAGACTAAATGGGAGACTAATGACTACTGATGGATTACTGAATTTCAGGTTTAGAAGCTCTCAGTGTGGTCTCTTGCCCTGTGAACTGGCATCTCTTTCAAATAACCAGCCTGGCTCAGGCATTAAAGCTTTGCAAGAACTTCCTTGCTGCAACAGGATTCACATCACTGAATTGGGGGATTTTTGCTTCATTGCAGACCACACAGATACTGCAGAACATAAAATTCTGGTAATAAACCCAGTCCTTGATTAGATACTTAAAATATTTGGTCGTTTGACTGTTCTCCTCATATGGGTGGGGTGCTTTGTACAGCTTTCCTGACTCTGCTTTTCCTAAGCACTTCAGGCACGTTACAGGGTAATTTAAACAACTTGTTGGGCTGAGGAAGGGGAAACTTCCAAGAAGCAGGTGAGAAGCAGGTTCCTCAAGCAGAGAAATTCATTGCCATGGCTCTCCTTGTGCAGTCACAGGTGGCAGCTTTCTGGTGGCCCTTTCTCAGGAAGGAACCTTCTGCTCCCCAGCCAGACATGGTGTTTTACCATGGGCAGCCTGAAATATTCTGCTGTAAGTGCTGGACACTTTGGCTGTGGCACACATGGGTGCCTCCTGAAAGGTCTGCTTGTGTTTCAGGCTTTTTCTGGTAGCAAACCTTCAAAAGCACTCTAAGGTACTGAAGCATTTTTCTGTGGCAGGTTTTGTTTAAAGGCTGCTTCAAATTTTACTTTCCCATCCTAAGTTGTGTTGTCCTGCACAGGCAGTAAGTCTCAGATGTGCCTTTTCATATCTGATTGTTTGCTGGGAGGAAAGGGAAGAAAACACGTGCTCATTTTGATGTCTTCAGCCAGAAGCCTTTGGTGTGTGTTGTAAAGGTTTTGAAGGGGTTTCTTCTCCCTCAGCAAGAAACATTTCTGTATTCACTGTAAAGAATGCTGGCCTGTTGTGTCACCTGTGAAAGCATTTGTACTGATGGCAAGTTGTCTTTTCCCTGAAATGAAACTGTACCTCCTTCATTTCCTGTGAGCTGCTACACTTGGTAACTCCAAAGATGGACCATTCCTCCATTCTTCAACTTCTACACCATATTTTCCCCCAACAACCTTTTCCCTGCTATTGTTTTCTTTTTTGCTCCATCTGTTCCTCTTTCCCACTTCATGCAAAGCACATTCATCATTAACATTTTTATGTGTGGCTGAAAAATAGCCTTTTCCAAGCTGCTTTTAGTTGAGCTGTAACCACTGAGCAGCACATCCACCAGTACCTGTGGGACACCACTTATTAAATACTCCTGCTACTAAATGCCCCAGGTTTGCATCTGGGGGGTAGCAGTGTGCTGCTGCACACTTTGGGATGCTCAACCCACAGATAACAGGCCCAAAAAATGAGCAGCAGGCTTAGGGAGAGAAGGGACATGACTGAAAATGAATGTAGCACGTGCTGGCATTAACCCCCCACTTCTATTCAGTGCAGCCTTGGGACAGTGCCTGTAGCATGGGATCATCTTTTTTGGAGTTGTGAAGCCTGAAATATTCTGCTGTAAGTGCTGGACACTTTGGCTGTGGCACACATGGGTGCCTCCAAAGCAAAAATATAGGTTTGTGGGTTTTTTTAAGGGGAAAAAACAACCCAACAACTCTATTTTGCCCTTCATAGCTGACAACTAAGAGGACAGTGATTAGAGCTTTTACCTAAGACAAAAAAAAAATTTAGGAAAGCTGCTTTTCTGGCCATTTTA
The DNA here is from genome assembly GCA_027886175.1 of Phylloscopus collybita. NCBI lineage: Eukaryota > Metazoa > Chordata > Aves > Passeriformes > Phylloscopidae > Phylloscopus > Phylloscopus collybita. Next base: position 30,441,012 of record JAJNNQ010000013.1, on the reverse strand, counting down.
TCTAATAGCAATAAATCTCATTGAGCTGAGTGCATCTGTCCATATGGAGGTGGCTATTCTGAGACTAAAGAACTTTATGCAGTGCTGCTGGTGCTTCAGACCTAGGTGCCAGGCTCTTTTTGCTCCTGCACTAGCTATGTTCTGGTGGGTGAATCTGTAGACATCAAATAAAACATCAAATGCCAGCCCCTCATTATGGTTAGATAAATGGGTGTTAGCTGGGGGAAAGCGTGGTGATTCATTTTTTTAATGAGAAGAAAATGGCTTCAGGTGTTCTGTTTCTGGTAATACAGTCTCTATTCAATGTGTTGGCTTTTGGAGGTCTGATCCCAATTCTAACCACTGTGGGTTGTGTTATTTGAACTTATTTCCAGCACGAGTATCCCTCCCAGGGTATTATTTTTACATGCTTAAGACTCTTGTTTAAAAATAGAAAGTAGGTAACTTGGAGTTTAATGCAGCCAGGTCAGTAAATAAAGATAATTTTTCAGCATTTCTATCCCTCCATCTTCCCCATCCAGAGCTCCTGGATACTTTTATTGTCCCTTATGGATGAGTTTATCCATATGGATATGGATATGGATGAGTTATTATACCCATTTTAAAGGGGTGAAGGGATGGTCCAGACAGCTTCATGCTGCTCAGGAATGATCCAAAGAAAAACATCCAATTCCTGGAAGCTCTAGAGCTTCGTTTTTCATTTTCACTAATTGTTTTCTTGAAATAATGAGCAGTAGTGACTTGACAGAGCACGGTCTCCTGGCACTGAGATCATTAATGACTCACTGTATCTTTAGCAGCAGTCAAAAATACGCTTTTCCACACTTTGAAAAAGTCCTGGTAGTTTGGCTCACAAAGGAAGTGTAATGTGTGGTGGGAGTGTGTGGAGATGTATTTCCTTATCATTTTCTGTTCATGACCATTTCGAGGCACGGAATCCAAGGCAACCAAAAACTAGATAGAGAAGGGGGGTTGCATTAGAGGTCTGGCCCAGATAAAAAAAATATTGTCTGGGGTGGTTTTTTTGACATGGCCAGTGACCCTCTTGCCCTGCTCCTCAACTCCACTACAGAGAAATGCAGTGCAAGGACCACTTCATGTTTTTGATGCTCATCTGCAGTCAGAGCACTAAAACCCCCTGTTCTGGAAGGCTTTGGCTTTCTTGGAGATTTCATGGTGGAAATTTCATCAGTGCAAGGACCACTTCATGTTTTTGATGCTCATCTGCTGTGGGAGTACTAAAGTCCCCTGTTCTGGAAGGCTTTGGCTTTCTTGGAGATTTCATGGTGGAAATTTCATCAGTGCAAGGACCACTTCATGTTTTTGATGCTCATCTGCTGTGGGAGTACTAAAGTCCCCTGTTCTGGAAGGCTTTGGCTTTCTTGGAGATTTCATGGTGGAAATTTCATCAGACACGTTCTTGAAGGGCAGCAGTGGAGGACAGTGGAGGGGAGGGGAGTGCATTATCCACCTGGGATAACCCTGGGAGAGGTTTCCAGCAAGGGAAATCCCTCATGGCTCCTCTCAGGTGGTTCACAGGCAGCTCCATTCTCATCCCTACTTATTTTTCCTTGTGAGGTTAAGTGATGTAGGGCCCCTCACTGGCTGAGCTGCAGGTGTATCCCTGATGTGGCTGCTGAGCATTGACCACTGACTCTTTCCAGCCCAAGGTCTGTGTCTGCACTCCCCTTGGACCAGCTCTTGGGAGGACAGGAAAAACACAGTGAGGCTAAAAAACAGAAATCCAAACCTGGTGTTGTCAGTCCCTATTTTATTGTTTCAAATTCAGCCTGAGAATTGCACTAATCCCTTTGCAGTAGCACAGCATTCCAAGGGTGGGTTCAGTGTTCCTTCTGGAAAGCACCTCTGGGATATTTTTTCAGCCAAGGTGTGTTGTTCTGGGTTTATAGCACACCAGAGATGTATTTGATTTCTTTGTGGCACTTTCTTAAAAGGCATAGTGGAAGTTCCTGGTTTGAAAGTTATTCTTTTTTTGTTGTTGTTGTTGTTGTTGCTCTTTTGGTGCAGGGGGTGCTGGTGGTGCCTCCCCTGCTCTGCTGCCACACAACCACAAAAATCCCAAACCACAACCAAACCCTGCCACTGCATTGGTTTGGAATGAGAAGCTGAGGTCTGTGATGTCGATTTAAGGTATTTTATCAGCATTTCATTGCAGCCCTGGAAGTGGCTGCATGCAGAAGTAGCACAAACCCATTAAATGGTAGTGCTGAGTTCTCTTCAAGGACTTGTTTGTTGGGGATCCAGTCAAAGGAGGTCAGAAAGGCCAAATTCTCTCCCTGGTTATTTCAGGAGCTCTACAGTACCAATACCTTTTTCAGAACTCAGGCTGATATTTTAGAAATATCTTTACATGTCTATGACTTCTTTCCAGAAATGTTAATTGGGCTTGTGGGATGAAAGGCCATTCCAAATGTAAAACTGCTTCCCAGCACTCTGTTTTATATCAGGATAATCCTTTTTTTTTTTTTCCCAAGGAAATTAAGGCACATTTTATAACATCCAGCACTATAATATTATACATTATATGTTATATGTTATATATTATCTATTATATACTATATATAGTATATAGTATATAGTATATAGTATATAAAATATACTATATTTGTTATATATAATATAATATATATTATATATTTATTATATATTATATATTATATACTATATATTATATATTATATATTTATTATATATTATATATTATATACTATATATTATATAGTATATATTATATTGTATTTTTTTATATACATATAAAATATATATATATTTTATAACATCCAAGCCCACAGCAGAGCAGAGGGAATGGAGGGAACCCAGCATGCCACCCTTTTTCCTAGACCCTTTTAGCTGTTTATCAAACTTGGTTTTCAGCTTGAATTTCAAAATGAAACTGCACTTTTGGCTTTGCCTCAGGCAGGGAGCAGGCAGGTCCCCTGAGTGCTGTGCCTGCTCAGCATCCTGGACTCTGCTCTCCCTGCAGATGCCTTGGCAGGCTCTGGGAAGTTCATCCCAACAGTTCTGTGGTGGGTACAGACAGCAGCTAACATGACTTGAATCCAGCTTTGCTAATTAATGTGTGATTTTAATAAAAGAAGTCTCCAGAGGGGAGATGAGATGATGCTTTGGAGGAGCAGGGATTTTGCAAACCCCACTGAACTCTGTGTGTTGGAAAGGCTTGAGAAGGAAGGGAAAAGCAGAGGTGCAAGTGTTGGCTGGTCAGTGAAAATCCCTGCTGGGCATTCAGCAGGGGGTCAGATAAAAGCAAGCTTAAAGCATGGGAGGAAATAAACCTGAAAATTGAATTATTTCTCGCTGCTGCAAAATATGTGCTAACTCCTGTCTCCTAACCTTAAAGAAAGATGTAACAGACATGGAAAGATGTAATAGGCATTAGCAGGGTTAGGAGAGACATGAAAATCCTGGAGGCAGGAATGGAAGGCACACAGACATTTTCCCTGTTCTCACTGGCATTTTTGCCTTTATATGCAGGCCCCATTTTTCCAACCAGCCCTCAAAATAATCCAAATCTTTCCATGCAGTTTCCACTACCTGCCAGCCTTTTCACAGGTAAGGGCTCAGCTTCCCAGGAGGCAGGGTGTTGGAAAAGCAAGATGTTCAAACCAAACCCAGGTGTTTTTATCACAGTGCTGCACAGTTAGTCCTGCCTTTGTCAGCACCTTTTGGTCAAGAGGGCAGCAGAAAGAACAGCCATGGGTGCAAACCAGGATTAAAAACCCTCTGCAGTGTTTGGATGCTTGAAAAGAGAGGAAGCACATGCATGTTGGGGACACAGGTCCACTCACAGCTTTTGCTGTAGCTCCACTTCAGGACAGCTGTCTAAAAGCAGGCAACAGCATTTGGCCTTGCACATCATCCTCCCCTTCCCTGCCTCTTTCAGGAGTGTAACAACTCTCTGAGTTGTGTAATGCTGTTCTCCATTCAGTTTTCCTTTGTCTGAGAGCTGCTAGGTGACTTCTCCCACTCAGGAGCTGCAGAGGGAGGGCAGGGAGTGGTGTCCCTGTGCCCTCGTGGCCACGGTGTGCCAGGCCAGGATGAGCTCCACCAGGCAAAGGCCTTGCTGCTAAGGTTGGTCTCCCAGGAGTGGGGAGGAGGTGAAATACATTCTGTTCCTCACAGTCCTACAGCAAGAGCAGTGACCTTGCATCAGCCAAGGGGAGCCAGTCACAAATCTGACATTTTCCTGGTGCAGGAGGAATGGGCTGCAGCATTGCAGATTTTCCCCCGGTGAGACACGTGCCCAAAGGTTCAAACTCTGGGTGCTGGCTGAAAAAGACAGGTTGCTGTTGTGGAGAATAAAAAAAAAAAAAAATAAAGAGATTTCTCCTCTGCTTCAAAGGCACAGAAAGCTAAATGAGTAATTCACATCATCTCCATTTTCCTCAGGAGGAGTGATTAAGGTCTTTTATATTTCACTGCCTTCTTCTCTCCTTGTTCATGATGAGCAAAAGAAAGAGACAACCAATTAAATATCTGATGTGGAAGAGCTGAAGCCTTTCTTTGTGCAGAGGTATCTCTGATTCTCCTGTGTTTATTTTCCTATTCAGTTCCCATGTGCTGAGTGGATTGCTTATTAATTGTTAAATGACTGCTCTGCTATTCAGTTGTGGAGATGATTTCTACTTCAGTACCACTTGCCCTTGAGTTGAGAACAGGAGGTCAACCAAAATTAGATAATTTCTCTTCAAACCTTTTATCTTTCTGGAAAAAAAAAATTACAGTTCAACATGATGCCTGTCAAGAGAACTATGAAGTTCCAACCTTAAAACAATCCTTGTGGCCAAGCTGGTTTGGGAATCATATTTGAGAATTGGTGTCCTGATGAGACCTTTAACCAGCTTCATCCAGGTGTGCTGTTGGCTGCAGTGCAGAGCTGGTATTCTGTTGCCCCCCCATTCATTTGTAGAATGAATTGTGAAATCCCAGGTTGACTAAAACAAAGTTGTAATTTTAACTGAGGCGAGGAGAGCTGTGTGGGCAGTCCCTTGGCTTCAGTGGGATTCTGCTCAGGCAGAAATGTCCTCCCACGCTCATCTTTTCAGGGCTGCACCTCTCCAGCTCCAGCTTTCACTGGGAGCCTTTGCTTTTCACCTCACAGGAGAAAAGAGGCTGGAAAAAAAAAAAAAAAAGAAAAAGGAGTTAGGTATTATGCAGCAAATATTACCAAGGACACGTTCTGTGGTTTTAAAAAAAAAAAGCAACGAAAAATGCAAATCTGGAGCTTTCCCTTTCTTTTCAGAAGAGAGCTGTGCTCCTCTGGTGTCTCCCTGCTGGCACATAATGCTGATATTTCTGTGCATTTGATCCCAAGGTCACTGAGGTCAGTGCAGAGATTCTCAGTTATCTTCAGTGGACTTTGCACCACGCTGAGCAGGAGCTGCTGTTCTTGCTGATAAATCCGAGTGTGATGCTTGTCCTGAGGCTCTGGAACAGCGAGAGCAGCAGTGTTGGAGGGGCTGTAAACCAGGCTGGACTCTGAACACGTGGCTGCCCCCTTTTCTCTGGGAGGCTTCTCGTGGTGAATTGAAAGACAGCAGTTTGCATTCTAGAAGTGATGTGGAAAAAAAAATAACAAAAATTATTTTGACCTTTTTTTTTTTTCCCAATTTGGCTTTCTACCCCCGCCCCCGACTTTTAAGTTCACACACTCAAATTGCAGAAAAGAAACAAATGCAGTTATTTTGGTCCCACTGAGGAGATGTGTTTGCAGTGGCCACACAGCTCTGGCTAGATTCTTTTGTCCTGTTAAGTTGCATTTTCAGATCGTCACAAAGGTTATGGATAAATGCCATAAAAGCAGCAAAAATAAAAAGCCAGTTTGCTCTGGCTGCTTTGTCTCGTTAAATATTTTAAGAAGGAAAGCCCAGCTGAATGCCTGCTGGACTGCAGGCATATTCTCAAGCCTTTGGTGCCCTGTTAATGTATTTTTAGATGAGCAGCTCTGCCCAAATGCCAGTGACTTTTCACCATCCATTTAAAGGTGGGTTTGCTTGTAATTCCAGATGTGTGGGATGAGGGTCAGTGTTTCTGGGAGCAGGGGGGATGCTGCTGCTGGTGTGTATGCCTGGCTCTTGTGCCAGCCTTGTGCTCTCCCTGCCCTGCTGGTAAAATGCCCTGGAGCAAAGGGATGCCTGGCATTGCTGCTTGCTGTGAACCAGGAGAGAAGGGCTCAAACAGCTGCCCTTCAAAAATTACTTCTGAAAAAGGCTCCTTTGTGGGCACAGAACACATTTGCTGCAGCTGGGTCATGCTGCTCTCAGAGCTCAGGTGAAGAATACAGGGACTTTTGGAGATGAGGCTTTTTGAGGGCATTGCCTGTTGCCATTAAGAGACATAAATCAGCAGAGGATTTGCGTAGCCTTGACTCACCACTTGCAAAACTTGCAGCCACCAAAATAAACACCTTTGTGCTTTTAGGTCAGCTCTGGGTGTCGAAGCATTTCAGCAACAGGACCTGCTTGCCCCTTCTGTGGTCAGGCCACAGGGCAGGTGTGCAGTGTTCAGAAAGGAGCAGGAGAGAGGGGTTTAAACACATCTCACTCCAAAATGCTACCTCAGAGTGGGACTCTTGACTGATGACTGATGGGAGTAGAAAAGCCAAGATCCTCTGGCCTTTGCCATCTGCAGGAGCCAGCATTGTCTGCTCCCCTGGAAAATAAACTGCTTTAGGGTTACAGAACCATAGAATGGGTTGGAAGAGGTTATTCGTTTCTACTCAGCTTTTATGTTTGGTGTAATTCTTTCAGGCAGGACATTAATGGATTCCTGAGTCATTTATGCAACACATAAACATGAAAGAGCTGTGAAGGGGAGCAAGAGCAATCTCTTTTGGGGCTGCTAACCAAATTATTCAGCCTGCAAGCCAGTAGTACTTGCAGGCAGAATATGCCAGAAGCCCAAGTCACACAGCCTCCTAAAGGTCAGGGATGCTCTGCTCAGGTTTTTAGTGCATTCTTTAACTGTGGGATTATTTCAAATGCAGATTACTTCAGCTGTGTTGGTTGGTTTGGTACAAAAAGTAATTCTTACCCCCAGAGTTCATGCCTCTTTCCCTGGTGTTGTGTATTGCAGTAACAGAGAGGAATGCGGTTGACACTGATTTGATTAAATAAAAAGTTACATTCAAAGCACAGAAATTTCCTGGTGTCCTTAGGAGTTAACCAAGTGCATGGTGGTGGTGATACCCTGTTGCAAAAACGTGTCTCAGTTTGATGTTCTGATAGGGTACTGCCCCAAACATTTAAGAAAATGGTAAATAATAACATAAAGTCATTGAAGCCTTATTCTGAGAAAGTGTGGGAGGGTTATGATAATGAGTGATGTTTGATTATAATTTTTTTTTGCCATGCTGAATGATTCCCATGTTAGGTACTACATAGATTAAAATGTAATGAAAATTCATTCCAGATCTAAAGAATGTTCTCACTAGAGAAGCTGGATTTAGTGTAAAAGCAGAAGATGCAGCAGTGAGGACTCTTTTTTTTTCTTAGACTAATTCCACACTGCAATTAGGGGTTACAAGACTGAGAAGACAAAGGCTGGTCTAGATATTGGGAGATGAAACACATCTAGGGAAAGCTGTGGACTGATACATCAGCTCCACAAACAGCCTTAAAAACCCCAACCAAACCCAACACAGCATTAAGAAAGCAAGGAGAGCTGTCAAACAAGGTGGGGAAATGCAGCTGATGGGTGAGGAAGGGCATTTCCCCTCTCAGGTCCCCTGCAGAGGACTTGGAGAGGAGAGCACCTCACCTTGCAGTGCTTCCACCCCAGAGACTGTGTCAGTGAAGAGCTGACACAGCAGGCAGGGCTGCAAGAAGTGATGATGGAGCTTTCTCATCGCTGGCACCCTTGGGACAGAGCCTGATGCCCTGCCAGAAATGGAGTTTTTAAACAGTTTTTGTATAGTTTTCCATGTGATTTATATAACTATATAAACTACATATATATTTTTTTTTCTTATATGGTTATATATAATTTTTATTTTAAATTTAGATTTTTTTAATAGATGCTTTGTTTCAAATCTTACAGTGATACAAAGGTAATTCAGGGGTTTTTTAATGTGCTTCTGGGTACAGTTTGGTGAAGCTTGCAGGTACCACTGTCTTTTTTTTTTTTCTTTTTTTTTTCTTTTTTTTCCTGGGGCATGTGATAATGACAGCAAAATCTGGGTAATTGCACAAAAATATGTAATGGATTGCAACCCATTGATTTCATACTCCCACATTTCTGACGATACTAAGTTCATTATTTTTAATTCAATTCAGAGCTTTTTTAATTCAATTCAAAGCTTCCTTTTCTCAAAAAGAAAAAAAAAAAAAGAAAAAAACAAATGCTTTTAAAACCTCTTCATGCATTTCTTAGTTAATGATTTTAGCTCTGTTGACACCTTTCTTTAAATAGCAGCTGGCTCAAGACCTAACCAGAGTTGCATAGCAGGGTCCCTAAGACAGTGTCATTAGCCTAAGCAGGTTAATTGATTTATTTGGCATGCCATTACACCTTTTTACCTCGAGCCAGTCAGGCAGCAGAGGGAAAAAGATGTTAAAGATGTTAAAGATGAAACATTCCACACTCAGTGTTTTAGGGTTTGAAGGAGCTGGAGCTCAGCTGTGCTTTCAGAGATGCTGGAATTGTAATGCAATGTATGGAAGCTACAGAGTGTGCTGCCTTCTAATTAGTTACACTGATGAAGTTATGGTTTGGCTTCGTGTTTTCTTCAACACTTCTTGAAAAGAAAAGCACAGGGAGCAGCAGGTTGAAGCTGCATCCCTAAATGCTCACTTTTCATGTAGGATATGAAATAGGAGGCAGACTGTTTTCAGGAGATTGATAGGAATGACATTACATTTTGCTGTGCACTATCAGGGACCTGCTTCTATCCTCTGGAATTGTTCCATTTTCTGCAATCCTTAATCTGCTTAATCTGTGATATTACAGGCTTGATGTTACATTAAAAGTATTAAAAAATCTGCAATCAAGTTAACTTTTTTTTTTTTTTTTGAGGGGATGTAATAATAATTTGCTTAAGAGGTTCCTGGTTCATGTAATACCAAAATAATGGAGAATTAAAAGGCACTTGCAGATAGAAATATTTGTGCTTTATTTTATACAGTATTGTGGAGATGAATTGCACTTTACATTAGAGTTTTTGAAGGGAAGGGCATGATTGTGGGTATGTAGCAAAAATAGCTCTGAATTGAATTAAAAATAATGAACTTAGTATTGTCAGAAACGTGGGAGGACGAAATCAATGGATTGCAATCCATTGCATTTTTTGTGGAATTATCTAGATTCTGCTGTCATTATCATATGCCCCAGTATATCCTGCAGAATATTAATGAATATAAAAGCAACTCCAGAAGTTTGCAGTGGGATCACGACTGATGCCATGTGATGGAAGAATCGATGCAGCATCTCACACTTCTGTCATTCTGCATTGGTTTCTGGCAACTTTTTGTGGCTTTATTTTCTTTTTATCATTTATCAGCTGTTCCTAAGAGGAGATCCTAAATAGCAAAAATAAATTGCTCTCCTAAACATCTGACATGAAATATTTCCACCCAGTGGAACTACCCAGTTTAGTGTCCCCTATTGCTGTGATTTTTGAAGAAGGAGATGCAAGCTGGAATCCAATGGGTTTGGATCATCCATGCGAGGTGGATGTTGTGTGTTGTGACATTCCTGCAGCAGATGTTTGCATGGAACAGGGGATGGGAGAGAGCTCAGCACAGGTGTCAGGACAGGTCCCTGTGACCCAGGCAGCTCTGTGAGCACCAGGTGTCAGGGAGAAGACAAGAGAAAAGCTTGGAAGCAAGTTTGTAGTGCAGGGGTGAATTCATCAGGGGTTATTTTCTGCCACTGGGCAGCACAACACCAAATTCCCACAGTAATGAGGGAGAATATTCTGCAGTGAAGGAAGGCTTCAGTGATAGAGCTTGGCAGCATCATTGCAAAAATGACTTCTGGATGTGCCTTTCCCAAGGAGAACGTGTCCTTGCACTGTTAACAAGTATCTCATTTCCATTTTGAAATTCTGATTATGTTGAGATTTTGGGGGGTGGGGCATTTGGTGTTTCATTTCTTTTCTCTTGCCTTTCTTGGTATTGGGGAGGACATTTGGATTTTTTTTCTATCCCCCCCCCTCCCCTTTTTTTTTTTTTTCCCCTTTTTTTTTTTTTTCAAGATCTGCATTTCTGTACCATGCAAGCCCATGAGCAGGCACTGGCTGAGGGAAAAGCTGCTCTGGTGCTGAGCCAGGAGGATGGAGGCTCATAATTCACCATTAGTGACCAGTAATCCTCATGGACCTGCTGGAATGAGTCCAGAGGAGAGTGATGAAGATGTTGAGAGTGATGATGAGATGAAGATGGAGAGTGATGAACGGCTGGAGCACCTCAGCCAAGGTTGTTCAGCATGGAGAAGACTCTGGAAAGACCTTAGAGCCCCTTCCAGTACCTAAAGGGGGCTCCAAGAAAGCTGGAGAGGGACTCTGGACAGTCATGGAGTGACAGGACAGGAGAATGGGTTTAAACTGAAAGAATAAAGAATATAGAATAAATATTGGGAAGAAATTCTGGGCTGTGACAGTGGTGAGGCACAGGTTGCCCAGAGAAGCTGTGGATGCCCCATCCCTGGAAATGTTCAGAGCCAGGTTGGATGGAGCTTGAAGCAGCCTGCTCCAGTGGAAAGTGTCCCTGTCTAGGGATGAGCTTTAAGGTCCCTTCCAACCCCAACCAAATCCAAATCCTGGGATTCTGTGATTGATTTTCCTGCTGAAATACAATTACACTTGAGACTTGGGATAATATGTACAGGGTGGTCCCTGCAGGTGTTTTATTAGAATAGTATTTACATGGAATTAGCAACTTCGGAGGCAGTGGGAGAGTTGGCACTACCAGATAAACCAGACTTTTTGGCAACAGCAGGTTATACCTAAGCCCATGCATGCCTTTTCTTTTACTCCAGAGAAGCAATCTCTTTAACACTTGTTTGTAAAATCAGACAAAAAAAAAATATCAGCAGTGGATTTATTCTGAAATGAGTATTTTGTCTTTTGTGTTTAATTATTGCCTTGGAAGCAAAATGACTTTTTTTTTCTGCCCGTGGGTGTTGCTGGGGGAGCTGATGTGCTGTGAATTCCCGGGCAGGGTGGTTGTGTGCTGGCTCGGTGATGTCTTGGGGACCAGCTCCTTGTTTTATTTATCCCCCCGCGGTTTTTGTGTTCGGAGCCTAATCTGCTGGTAATGGGAGCAGTCAGATATTCATCTGTGCCAACACATCTCTGCTTTAACCAGAGCCCTGATACAAGCCAAGCCCAAAATGTCAAAAAAAAAAAAAAAAAAAAAAAAGCAGCACTTCTGAACTCTCCTACTTCTGTTCATAACTTTTTGTGGAATTCTGACTTCTTTTTTTGTTTTGTTTTGTTTTGTTTTGTTTTTGTTGTTTTTTTGGTTTTTTTGTGGTTTTTTTTTTTGTCTCTGTTGACCAAAAGAACTGGGGAGGCTGAAAATGCATGAGAGTCCTTAATCACAATGAAAGGTACCCGGCTGTTTTGAAGGCAAAGTTTTGGTCACTTTACAGATTGGCTTTTTACATTGGCAAGGGGAAGCTAAATCTTTAAAACGTCCTGCTGTTATAAATTTACTGAGCCAATTCCATCGAAAATCGATTTATTTGCCAACGAAAATTTCAGACAAAGAAAATCGACAAAGCCAATGGCCAAGGAAGCAGTGCCTGCACTGGGTGAAACCATGAGCCCAACCTCTACTGCGTTACACTCCCCCTGGGTTCACCCCAACCCCAAGCAGCTGCTTTATACTTTGCTGGCTGGGCTTACATGAGTCCGAGGTTTCTATAAGTTCTTTTGTCCCTCTGATGAAATTTCTAAAGCAGGGTCCAGTTTCTGAATGGATTTCCTGGGTGAGAAGGTTCCTGAGCACCTCCCAATGTCCCAGATAAGAGATCATCTCAGGGCCATCAGTCCTTATCAGGTGCTGAGCATCCTCCTCCAGGGTGTTCTCCACCATCCATTGGAATTGTCATTTCTTTGTCCCCTTCCTCCAGGTTTTTCTCCACCTTCCATTGGAATTGTCATTTCTTTGTCCTCTCCTCCAGGGTGTTCTCCACCATCCATTGGAATTGTCATTTCTTTGTCCTCTCCTCCAGGTTGTTCTCCACCTTCCATTGGGATTGTCATTTCTTTGTCCCCTTCCTCCAGGTTTTTCTCCACCATCCATTGGAATTGTCATTTCTTTGTCCTCTCCTCCAGGGTGTTCTCCACCATCCATTGGAATTGTCATTTCTTTGTCCCCTTCCTCCAGGTTTTTCTCCACCATCCATTGGAATTGTCATTTCTTTGTCCCCTTCCTCCAGGTTTTTCTCCACCTTCCATTGGAATTGTCATTTCTTTGTCCTCTCCTCCAGGTTGTTCTCCACCTTCCATTGGGATTGTCATTTCTTTGTCCCCTTCCTCCAGGTTTTTCTCCACCTTCCATTGGAATTGTCATTTCTTTGTCCTCTCCTCCAGGTTGTTCTCCACCTTCCATTGGAATTGTAATTTCTTTGTCTTCTCCTCCAGGTTGTTCTCCACCTTCCATTGGAATTGTCATTTCTTTGTCCTCTTCCTCCAGGTTGTTCTCCACCTTCCATTGGAATTGTCATTTCTTTGTCCTCTTTATTCAGGTTGTTCTCCACCTTCCATTGGAATTGTCATTTCTTTGTCCTCTCCTCTGGAGATGAGGAAAGTCCTTGTGAAATTTCCCAAGCCCGCTGCCCTGCTTGGTGGGGCTTTTTGGCTTTCTTAGAAAAGTACATTTTATTTTCTGCTTATAATAACAACAACATTATGAAAAACATGAATTATCATTCACCATAGTCCTTAATCACAATGAAAGGTACCAGGCTGTTTTGAAGGCAAATTTTGCTCACTTTACAGATTGGCTTTTTACATTGGCAAGGGGAAGCAAAATCTTTAAAACATCCTACTCTAAAGCAAACCCTAAACCAATAGAAGGTGTTATAAATGCAGGTTTTGGAGTTGGCTTTTCGCATATAGCAAGCTGATTGCTTTATGTGTAATATGGGAAGGTTGTATTGCATGTTCTTTTATTAATAGGATTTGAAAAACATGATAGATAAATGTTCTTAGATTGTAACAAAGTAGAGATGGGATTGTTGTAACTCCTCAAAGAGATAGAAGACAAGAGGGGCATCTGGAATTCCTGAAGATAAGGAACAACTGAGCCTTGTTGAAGAAGAGAGATTTACCACCTCCATACAGAGCTCTATAAATAAACTGTATACTTAAGGGGGGGGGGGGGGTCTTGAAACCAAAATGAATATTTGAATCATGTATTAGCTCATTTAAATACGTAACACAGAAATCCTTAAAACAAAGGATCTGAAAAGAGACAACGTGCTGATGTTGTTGGAATCAGCACCAAAGAGCTTTGGTGGTTTTTTTTTCTCCTTATCGTCTATTTTATTTTACTTTTATTAAACTTATAAATTTTACATAATAAGTGAATGGTGCTTTTCACAAAGGGAATAAAGTCTCTTCCAGTGCTCCCTGAGGCAGCTGTGAGGGGGAGCACTCAGCCAGGGGTGTTTGCACACACCTGATGCCTCTGGAGAGCGCTCTCCTGGTAATTCCAGCTGCGCTAATTCCTTGACAAAGAAGCACTAATGATCTTACAAGCACCGCTGATGGCTTTTAAGAGTGGCTTTGGCTCTTTGGTGGTGCCTTTGAAATGCTGGGTCTTCTTGCAGGAGGCCTCCAGACCGAGGGGAGATGGACAGGAATAAAATGAGACGCAAATTCCGAGCGGGTTTTTCTCTCTGTTGTTCCAGTGTAGCGGCTAAAACTTAAAAATACGTGTACCAAATGTTATAAATGCGTATTTTGGAGTTGGCTTTTCGCATATAACAAGCTGATTGCTTTATGTATAATATGGGAAGGTTATATTGCATGTTGGGTTTTTTTTATTAATAGAATTTAAAAAATTGTGATAGATAAATATTCTTAGATTGTAACAAAGTAGAGATGGGATTGTTGTTTGTTTTTTTAATTCCTCAAAGAGATAGAAGACAGGAGGGCCAGCTGGAATTCCTGAAGATAAAGAACAACTGAGCCTTGTTGAAGAAGAGAGATTTACTACCTCTGTCTAGACTTAGCAAGGCCACATAGAGAAACTGTATAATTAAGGGAAGTCTTGAAACCAAAAATGAATATTTGAATCATGTATTAGCTCATTTAAATATGTAACACAGAAGTCCTTAAAACAAAGGATCTGAAAAAAAGACGGTGTGCTGATGTTGTTGGTATCAGCACCTCGGCCTAAAAAAGCTTTGGTTTTTTTCTCCTTTATTGTCTATTTTTATTCTATTTTAATTTATTTTTATGAAACTTATAAATTAATATAAAAAAGGTGAAACGTCGTTTTTCACACCAAAGTTGCTAGAAAGCATTTTAAGTAGCTGGCCAAAGTGATGCAATAGAGAACAATAGTATTTTTTTGTAAAGTTTTCAGTTTGTGAGGGTTGGTTTTCTAAAAATACGTGGAGGTTTTAAGTATGGTTACCGAGGCAGAAAAAGCCATGCTTCTCTTAGTCTCTCACATAAATATTTTTGCAGCACGCCGTTGTTGTAGCTCCTAGAAAACCTGAAGCAAGGCTGGGGACAGTTTGTGTTTCTTGGATGTTTTGTTTTGTGGCTCCTTTTTATAGCCCGGGCTGGGCAGTGCAAGGGGAGGAGGGGTGGGAAAGTGTGTAGGGACAAACCCTGCACAGGAAATGGCTCTGTAGGGTTTGTCCCTACACAGAACTGATCTTCAGCAGAAGTCGTTCAGCATTTACATTTTATTACTGTGAAAAACGACGTTTCACCTTTTTATATTAATTTTAGTGTAATGTAAGTTTATTTAATTTTAATTAATTTAATTTTAATTAAAACTTACATTTTAATAATGTAAGTTTAATAAAAATAAAATAGAATAAAAACAGACAATAAGGAGACAAATAAGGTAGCCACTCAGCTGAGGGTGTAGAGCAACACACCCCCCATTCTAAATTCTTTGGTATTTATCAGTTCTTGGTGTTACGTATTCAAAAAGAGACTAATGCATATTTAAACTTCTGTTTTCTTTATCTGTTTCAAGGGTCCCCAAAATTTGCAGTTCCTTTATCTGTGCATGGCACCTTCTAGCCAGGTTAGGTGTCATAAATCCTTCTTAACCATAGAAGTTCCTTGTTCTTTATCTTTCACAGGAATGCAGGATGGGTCTTCTGGTTTTTTATCTTGTTAGAGGTTACAAAAAAACCCCTACAAACTATCTCTACGTTGTTACCATTAAAAAATATACCATCATTACATTTTTAAATTCTGCAAATAAAAGGAAATACAGTACAACTACCTTACATTATATGCATAACATTCATTCCGATATTTGCAAAAAGCCAACTCTAAAATATGCATTTATAACAATTATATTTATAGGTTTTAAGACTGCTGTTCACGTGTTTGTGCATTTCTTGGTTGGTTCTTGTGCTTTGTTTGCGAGCTCAGCACGTGTCTTTTAGGGAGTTTGGTTACATCTTGAGCTTTTATGGCCTCTTTTATCTCATTTTTGTTGTCTTGGTATTTAGTTTCTCAGGCTCTTCTTCTTATTTTTAGAGCAGTTTATGTGTCTGTAACTTTGATACATGTTACAAGTGCTGATAATAATAAGGAACATTTCCAGGTGGTGGTTTGGCTGGAACACTTTGTGTTCTAAGTTATTCAGATACTTTGCTACAGGGTGTCCATTCCCACACCTTCCTGAGGGCATGGAGCTCGGCTTCCCTGCCTGAAGCTGAACATCCCAGCCCAGATAAAATGCTGGGCTTCAGGACTTCCTGGGGGTGATTTTGGTTTGGCTTTACTCCGAGGAGGCTGGGTTATTTTTTAGCAGCAGGAAGGATCAGAAGGGAAGCCTTGTTTCCTGCTGGGGATGAGCAGGGCTGCCACATTTGTGCTGCTCCTGGAGGACACCTTAGGGGGGAAGGAGGAAGGGTTTTCTGTATTTCACAGCTCCCTGTTATTTTTTTTTTTCCATTTTTCATGGGGGAGATAAACTAACAAAGCATTAAATAAAACAGCAGCTGAGCTGTGAGCAGCCTGATTTACAGCCCTCTTGAGTTTTAGGTTGGTCCATGTGAGAGTGGATAACCAGGCACCATCCAGCCCACATGGGAGAGGTTTAGCTGCTTCCTAGCTAAAGGAATGTTTGGTGAGTGCACTTACACTTGCATGAAGTGGCAGTGTCTTTGTGTAATCAAAGAGTTTTGTGTAATCAAAGAGTTTTGTGTAATCCAAGAGTTTTGTTTTGATCAACTGACATTCCTTTTGACTGACAAAACCTGAAGAGGGGAACAAAAAAAAAAAAAAAAAGAGAAAAAAAGTCCTTATGTGTTGGGCTCAGGCAAAAACATCTTCTCCAGAAATAGGCACCTCCATCTCCTCCTGTCCAGTCACATTCCCCGTGTGATTTAGCCATGAAATCAGCTTTAGCAGCTCTCCAAGAGTGCCTGGGTAGCACTGGCCTGGTGAAATCTATGCCTGGGCTCACAGGGCTGTGGCTGCACAGCTGAGATGTCACCAGGACACCTTGGAGGTCATCCCTGGAGCTCCTGGCACTGCCACTCCTGCCCCAAAGGTCTGGAGCACAGGTGGAGCAATGAGAGGTCAGGTTACAGAGAGCTCTTGTCAGATCTGCTCTGCGAGAGGAACTTCAAACGTGTCACAGGATTTTGGAATTATTTTGGGATGGTGAGAAAAGCTGCTCCTCCTGCAGTAGCTGCTGGTGAAAGCCTGCTCTGGACTTTTCTAGTCAGGTCTGGGGAAAAAACCAAGGATGCTAAAACTTCAGCAGGAGCTGAAGAGGCACTGGCTTTGCAGTCCCAGTTTGCAGCAGTTGCTCAGGGTAGGCTGGCACTGCCCGGGTCTGCTGGTGTCCATGGAGAATGGTGAACTCAGTGCTCTGTCTTCTGCATGCTGCTCCTCAAAGCCTCGGGGGTTGTTGGAGAAGATGAAGTAGCTAGGCCCTGCAGAGATGATTTATTAGTAAAAGATTCTAAGAGTATGAAACCTACGAGAGGAATGGAATTGAAAGCAAAATTTGAACTGTAAGATGCTGGGCAGGAAGAAGGTGATTAGACCAGCTGAAAAGACTGAGCTGGGTGAGTCAGTGACACCCCTGCCAGGACAAAAGGATGAATAAAGGGTTGGACCTTCTTAGGTATCAGAGATAAGGTGGGTTTCACAGGTTTTGGTATGTAGAGTAGTATTGTAATGTTGTAGTTCCCATAGGCTGTATGTAGATTCTGTAGGTTTTGTATCTTGAGGTGATTGGTTGATGCTCATTAGAATATTCACGATAGAAAGGGTTAAAATGGAATGTAACAGGTAAATCAGCCCTCCTGCCCTCTTGCTCTCTTGCTCTGCTGGATCCCTGTCCCCTTAGACTTATGGACTCTTCCCCAGTCAGGCTGCCTTCCCACGACCAATAAACCACGTGTCTTAAAGAGCATCCTGCTCTTCAGATCATCTCCCTCATCGGACACCACCAGCGTGCTTTCTAATAGGGGGCAACTCATGGATTTTCCAGATCTGACTTTTCCAGTGCTTCCCAATCAAGGAACGCTGTGAGAGATTTTCTAAGGCTCTCTCTTCTGCAGTCTCCTGCAAACACATCTGCCTCAGGCAGATCCCACCTGGGTTTTTATCACTGATAGAAATTAGCACTCCTAATCAGACAGGAAAGTGCAAGAGAATCCATGGCCAAATGGAGTTAAGCTGTCAGATTCCTCACCAAACATTTCTTCCTGCACAGGGATCAAATGTAACTGTTTCCCTCAAATATTGTTCTCTCTTCTTTTGCAGGAGTCGGAGTTTCTCTGCCTGGAGTTTGATGAGGCCAAGGTGAGCCAGATGCTGAAGAAACTGTCAGAAATAGAGGAAAGTATGACTTTGTTGACTCAAGCAACTTAATCAAATAAAGAGGTTGCAACTTACAAAACACTTATTACCCTTGGTACCTTTTCATAATTCCTGTTTCAGCACATCAAGTAGGTGGTGCTGGTTAAATCCAGATTATAACCCCAAGAATGGGTTTAATCACACTGTGAAGCTTTCTCATCCCCTCCTCCCAACCTGTTTTCCAAGGCAGCAGCAACACTGTTTCCACAAAGCTTTGCATAATCGGGCCATGGAGTGTAGCACAGCTTTTCTCTTTTTCCCCCCCTCAGTCATTTCTGGAGTCTTCCAGATGCCGTGGATGCAGGGCTGGATGAGCAGCAAAGGTAAATTGGCCTTTATAGGACAAATCACACAGAGGGAGGCAGAAAGAGCTCAGAGGGCTTTGCTTTATTATGGCTGGTTGCTGTCTTTTATACAGTTTTTACAAAGCCCAAGGGTGACTTCTAATTGGTTAATAGCTTTCTTGTTAATTTAGGAAAAGACATTTTACTTGTCTATCAAATGTTTACAGATTTTCTTTACTGATTCTCATGGGACAAATCCCTTGTTATTATTACTGGTGCACTTGTTTTTCACCCTCAGAATAGAGTGTGGTGTTAAAGGAACTTTTCCTTCTCCAAACAGCTTCGTGTGAGAACTTACAGGTTATTTGTTAGCTGCACTTAGGAGAAATGACAGGCCACCTATAGCTGTCCCCACAGGAACCCAAAGGTTTCTAAGTGTGTACACACTCAGCTGGGAATGTGGGGAAAGGAAAATGCCCTTGGCAGCATGGCAGGCTGAGGCCTTATCAGCAAACACTCTTGTGAGTGAAGGAATCTGCCAGAGGCAGCGCAGGGGCACAGGATGGCTCCCAGCTGTTGCAGTGCCCACATCTGTGCTGGAGCAGCCAAGTGCAGAGCAGCTGCTGCCCCTGCACTGACAGAGGCTCCCAGAAGGGTTTCCAGTTCCCTGTGTTTCCCTGCAGGGCTGTGACCTTGCCCAGGATGTCCCAGCACAGGGAAGTGGCTCAGCAGGAGCTGGAGGGGCCTGAGCAGGATGGAAGGCTCTCCTCCCTGCCCTGCTGCTCCATAAGAAGGTGACAATCCTGGCTCCTGCTTTGCTCTGTCACTCGACTGGAAGGTGTACACCCATTTGTTGGGAGGCTACATTGCTTTTTTGCCATTTTATATTCGCTTCCTAAGCAGCCTCCTCCTGAGCTAAAATTACACCGAGGGCTTGTCCCAATATAGAGATGACAACATCAGATGTTCTCGTGCCGTAGCTGAAGCGCTGCTCGTCGCTTCTCCTTGAGAATTTATTGCTTGTGGAGCTGCCAGATTGCACTTGGATGCAGAATCTCTTCAGAGCAAGGGAAGGGCACCTTTTCCCATCTGCCTGCTCAGAAGGGAGAACATCCCTCAGGCCAATTTGTGTCACTGCACAGGGAGTGAACAGTTCCTTTCCTTTGTCCCACTGCTGCCTTTTCTCTCTCAATCTCCTGGTTCTGCCCTCTCATCTCCTGGAGCCCCCAGCACTTCTGTTTCCCCAAATTCCTTCAGCTGATCCTTGTCAGAGAAGAGCTGGGCTGTAACCACAAACTGCTCCTCGTGCTGCTCCCTGAGTCACTGGCTGCAGCACTACTGTGAAATGAGTGCTTTGTGATTCTCTGAGCTTTCTGGTGCCTTTTTCAACTAAGTTCATTCAAGTGCTTTCTGTGGTTTAGGACATATTAAAAGAAAAAATCAAGGTCAGGGAAGGATCATGATCTTAAGTAACTTGCACTGTGTCAAACATGCTTATTGTTTTATTTTAACATGGTCAGAGGATAGGAAAATGTGCTATAAATGGAAATTAAAGAGAAACAAACTGGGAACAGATGTCAGGAAGTATTATTTCATGCAAAGAATAATAAATATGTAGAATGGCTAACAAGGCAAGAAGGCTGAGGCAAAAAGTCTAGGGAACATTTAAGAAATAATTGGATACTTTCTTAGTTGATGTCTGAAGGGGTGTGTTTTTATGAGTGGATGCTTCTCTCTCTTCCTGGATACCTAACAGTCCTTGTTTTCTTCTTGGTGGATCTTTCTAAACTACTGTGCAAAACAAAGAAAAAAGCACTGAGTGTGCTGAGGACCACACTGCTCAGTCCTTGGTAGTCACTGGGCAGCAGAACTGTTCTGCTTCACCAAGTTTGATGTGGCAGGGGAGGGGATGCTGTGCTCCCCAGTGCTGCTGGGACACGAGGACAGCTCTGCTCCTGGGCAGGGCCGTGCCCCCCTGCTGAGGTGGTTTCTGTCTGTGTGTCCATCCATCTGTCCCTGCAGGTGTCCTGAGCCTGCTGGCCACTTGTGCCTCGACTCGGAGGGGACAAGGCCTCTGGTGCCACTCTTCTTTGCTTCCCTGAGTGAAAGGCACAAGCACCCATGGCTTTTGTTGGGATGTCACTTGCTAGCTGTGGTCCTGCTAAATATCCCTCTGGTGCTGGCAAAGGAAAGCTCCTGATCAGGAGAGATTTCACAAATCCTTCCCCAAAGCCCAGATGTAAACCAGACTTGTTCTGAATGCATGGCCAGGCAACTGCTGGAATCCTGCAGGGATCCAGCTGAGCAGAGATCCCAGCACAGCCCTGTTGGCCACTGGGGCCTCAGCCAGCTTTGGAGACCGCTGTGGTTCCTGCCATGGCTCCAGCTCCTGTGTCCATGTGCTAAGGCAGGCCAGCAGGGTGGCACCAGGGCCACATCCTCCTCCTCCTCCTCCTCCTCCTCCTCTCCTCCTCTTCCTCCTCCTCCTCCTTCCTTCAGGGAAGCAGGCAGGTGTCACTGCACAGCAAGGGAAGGAGCAGCCCAGCATGGCCAGAGGGGGAAAGGGAGGGAGAAGCAGCAGCAGGAAGGGCTGAAGGAGGAAGTCCCACCTGAGGGAGGCTTTGCTGCCCAGTCCTCAAAGGCAGCCGGGGAAGGAGCTGGCACACAACCCCTGCCACGCTCCCCTGTCCTTAGGCTTTGGCAGCTGCCCCTGCAGCGGTAGCAGGTGGGACAGGGACAGGCAGGGAAGGGAAGGACAGGGACAGGCGGGGAAGGGAAGGGAAGGACAGGGACAGGGACAGGCGGGGAAGGGAAGGGAAGGACAGGGACCGGGACAGGGACAGGCGGGGAAGGGAAGGGAAGGGAAGGGAAGGGAAGGGAAGGGAAGGGAAGGGAAGGGAAGGGAAGGGAAGGGAAGGGAAGGGAAGCAGGGCCGGGCAGAGCAGGGCAGGGACAGGGACAAGGACAGGACAGGGACGGGCAGAGCCGGGCAAGGCAGTGCTGGGCAGGGCAGTGCTGGGCAGGGCAGGGAAGCAGGGCCGGGCTGCTGCTGCTGAGGCAGGGGCCGGCCCCAGCGGCCCCAGCGCTTTGCTCCTGCCCGGCTTTGCTGGCGTTTCCCGGGTGACAGCTGCCGAGGCCGGGGCCCGCTGTCCCCGCGGTGAGCAGAGGCCGCTGCCGCAGCCCTGGCACCGCGTCCCGGTGACTCAGCCCGCTGGGCCCGGCCCGGCCCCGCCGCCTCGCACGGAGGGCGCACAAGCAGCGCCCGCTTTGCTGCCGCCTTCAGCTTCCTTTCCGTGCCACCTTCTGCCGTGCCGAAACGCCCTGCAGTTTATTCCTGCCCCGTGTTTTCTGGGGTTCCTCCGAGCTGCCACCGATTTATGATCTCAGGAGCTCCCTGGAATACCTGCGAGCACCGCTGCCTTCTATCACAGATTGTTACTGGCCAGCCCCGCTCTCTGCTTGGCAAGACCCCTCCTCTTTGTGCAGTTGTCTTTCTTCTTGGTCTGCATATGCCCAGAACTCCTAAGGTTTTAAAGTGTTCTTCCAGGATATCTGTATTTGAAAAATAAATGGCGTAGGCACACCGTGTTTTTCCAAATCTAAGCCAAACACTTGCTGTATTTCAGAATGTTTTGGGCCATGGAAAGCAGCAGTGACTTATTTTATGTTGGTGTTGATTTACTTTCAGATCGTTCAGGTTGCTTAGTCTCATTTTATTTTACATCTTACTTTTTTTTTTTAGTGGGTTTTTTTTTTTAGTTTTTCTTTCTTAGAGGCCCTTTTTGCAAGTGTAAATAGTAGTGTTTGTGCTTCTCATTGTGTTTCACACAATGGGATAGATTTTGCAGGAGCCCATAATCTCCACCTCTTACTGTGCTTGGACTTTTTAATAAACTGATGGATATTTTGGGAGATTTTCTTTTCTGTGTGTCAATTCTTTGCCACCTATTGAGCAAAACAAATAGCTCACCGTTTTTCTGTGGAGATTTCCTCATTTAGGTATTTACTGACCGCTTGTAGGTGCACAAGTATCTGAGAAGTTTTACCCCAAGGCTCACACTGGCCGTAGATTGCTCACAGAAATGTTTTCTTCTCCTTCTGGGGAGTTTCAACAGTTTATTCATTCATTCCAAATATTTGTGAAGAGGTCCTCAGTGCTGGGGACAGAGGGAGCCTTTTGAATAAGGGGAATGCAGTGGTCCTGCAGCAGCAGCCACTGATGACTTTTTAATGTCTTGTGTTTCATGTGGCTTGAGGCTGGAAAAACAGGCGAGGGCTTCTTGAAGCTGAGCCTGTAAAAATCCTCCTCAGAAATGATTCCTAAATCATTTTCTCATCAGGGAAGTGTGGCTGGGGGGGTGTCATTTATTCCAGTGTGAAGGCTACAGCTGGCTGCTGGGTCTCCCTCACCGTGCCAGGGGTTCCAGATGCCAGCACAGGGGGACAGCCAGCCACTGCCATCAGTGCACCAAAATCCAGCTGTTTCCACCCATCCAGGTCACACTGGTTGAGCCAATCTTTGCCAAAGCTGTGGAGGAGGCCCCCTCTCCTCAAAAAGCACACACAACACCAAAGATGCCTTTTCCCAGTATCCTGTTGGTGATTCCCCAGGGCCACAGAAGGAGGACACAATGTGTCACCTCCGTGGAAAAGGTGGCAAGAGAGACGCAGCTGCAGCCTCCCAGTGCCACTTGGGAAGTGTTATTTTGGGATATCACCTGAGCTTGTTGTCCAGGCACCAAATTGTGGATGGTGCTGTGGAGTTTCCCTCTGGATGTGGATGGGGCTCAAGTCCCCAGCTGCTCTGCCCTGCCCTGCCTCCTTCCTTCCAGTGGCAGGAGGGCAGATCCTGCAGTGCAAGAATTTGCAGGAGAACAGGTTTGAAGGCATGTCAGGGTGGAGAGCCCACCCTGGGGGGTTTGACCCTGGGGCATTTTGCAGGGTTATTGCAGCAGCAGGAGGTCCCTGAAATGGGGGGCTCTCAGAGGGGTTCTGTCAGCAGGAGAGATTTCCCCCGAGATGTTTTCCTGTTTATCATTTGCTCTGCATACAGGTGACTTGGCACTTGCATTTTAATTCCCTTAGTGGCCAGCAGCACTGGAACTCCAGCACTCAGCTATTAGCTCTTGTAATGGGATGGTATTGGAGAATACATAAAAATAGGTAATTGCATAAATGGCGTTTTTGGATGCCAGCAAGTGCCTCAGACCCTTGAGGAGTGACATTTTACAGGAGTGGATGGGCGAAAAACAGCAATCACAGCACAAAGCCCAAATCCATAGTGTTTCTGAGAGGAGCCTGGGAGGCAACAACAATCATTTCCTGAGTTTTTCTGGCCAGTTGGCAGCCCTGGCTGAACACAGCACTGCCGGGAAACCATGTAGTGCATTTTAGTAATTAGTGGCACTTCTCCTGCCTGGCACATCAAACCACAGAGGGCATTAGAGCCTTCACAGCATCTCTGCTCTTGGCAGCAGAAGCCACCTCAGGAGGGGATGGGTGGCTCAGGCAGAGAGAGAGAGGAGGTGTCTGCTTGAGCCCTGCGTGGCTCAGGGCTCTCCCTGCACTCACAGAAGGCAGCAGCCACCCCACCACCCTCTGAAAAGCTTGTGGTGGCCTCCTCCAGGCATCCCCCTGAAATAAACTCACTCCTGCAGGACCTCAGAACAAATCTGCGTTTTTTTCTGTGGCCGAGGTGTGTGAAGTTAATCCCCTGCTCCAAGATCCTGCGAGGCAATGGCATGCAGAAGTACAAGGTTTAAAAAATGCCTCCAGAACCAGTGGCTGGGAAGCATAAATACCTTCCAGGCAGTCCTTAGGCACATCAGGAGATGAGCAAGCAAAGCAACTGGAATTTATAAACTTGCATAATTAATTATTCTTTGCAAGGAGAACAAACATTCCCATGTTCCAGCTCTCTTAGGGCCTTTGACAATTGGGCTCCTTTCTGTAAATAATGTTATGTAAGTTTATACATTTCAGTTAGTGCTTGCTCTAGCCTCTTCACAGCCCAAGGATGTTTTCACTCCAGTTTATTATTTCAGCTGTGGACAGATCATTTTTCCCTGGTGCATCTATAATGGGATTGAAATAAAGATGCTTGCAAGCAGCAGTGAAATAGTGTCTGGAGAACATTGGTCCATACCCAGGGAGAACCAAAGAAAGAAATGAGCTTTACATTGCAGCACTGGGCAAAGTGTCTGCACCCTTCCCCACGGGGCAGGACAGGATTGCTCTGTCTGAGGACACAACCTGTGAAGGAGCAGTGCTGTACCCAGGCTGCTGGAGACCTGGTGGAATGGCCATGGATGCTTTTATCCCAGAGCACCTTTGAGTCACCCAGCAGCCCTGTAACTGCAGGGTGCTGCAATCAGAGCTGGCTGAAATGCTTTAACCCCAACGGCTTCATCTCCAGCCACTGCAAATTAGTACAGCTCCATTAACTCCAGAGGGACTATTTACATGGGGGAGCTGAAATGTGTACAGGATCAGGCACAAAACCTGCAGTGATTGCCTACATGGGGCAGTGGTTTTTTGCTCCCACACAAGGCTGGTTCTCATCTCTGCTGGCTTCTCAAGGGTTTTTATTTACAGTGAGGGGGGATTTCTCCCTCAGGCAGCATAAGGAAAACCCTCCATCTACTCCTGTTGCTGATCCCAGTCCCTAATGCAGGAGGTATCTTCCCTCCATGTCGTTCTTCAGTCACCTGTAGCTATGACACTGGATATTAAAACTGGATGTGTGGATTATTTCATTTCCCTTTGTCCTGGTTTTTTTTGTGGGTTTTTGTTTTGTTTTGGTTTTGTTTTTTGTGGTTTTGTGTTTTTTGGGGTTGTGTGGTTTTTTTGTTTGTTTGTGTTTTTTGGTTGGTTTTTTTTTTTTTGTGTGTGTGTGTGTGTTTTGTTGTTTGGTTTGGTTTGGTTTGGTTTGGTTTTTTTCCCAAGCGTATTTGCAGATCCTGCAATAACAGGAGAAAAGCTGTGTGATCTCCTCCTTTGATCTGTTGGAATTCTGACGGGCTGGGCAGTAATGAGCGTGTGTAAGTCAGCGCTGAGGCGTGGCAAACAGCCCGCGGCCTCTGGGTGGCTTTTAGGAGCACAAATCCACCTGGAATGACTACAGGAGACCCCTCTGGGTGGCTTTTAGGAGCACAAATCCACCTGGAATGGTCACAGGAGACCCCTCTGGGTGGCTTTTAGGAGCACAAATCCACCTGGAATGGTCACAGGAGACCCCTCTGAGTGGCTCTTAGGAGCACAAATCCACCTGGAATGGTCACAGGAGACCCCTCTGGGTGGCTCTTAGGAGCACAAATCCACCTGGAATGGTTACAGGAGACCCCTCTGGGTGGCTCTTAGGAGCACAAATCCACCTGAAATGGTTACAGGAGACCCCTCTGAGTGGCTTTTAGGAGCCCAAATCCACCTGGAATGGTTACAGGAGACCCCTCTGGGTGGCTTTTAGGAGCCCAAATCCACCTGGAATGGTTACAGGAGACCAGTGGGTCCTGGGGGAAAGCAGGTGAGCGCCTGGGGGAAGCCATCAGCAGCTGGGTGGTGCAGGACAGGGAGGCCCCAGGGGGCTCTGCCAGCTGGGCACCAACGTGCTGGACAAATCCCTTCTGGACAGAGCCTCCTGAGAACCTTGGATGGTGCTCCAAAACAGGTAGGTCCCACCCTAGTGCTGCCACCATAAAATTGAGCCCAAGCCCAGCTCTCTTCACCTGGTTTTGGTGACCCTTCTGCTCCTGCCACCCAAAGAAAGAGCCCTCAGCCAGGAGCAGCAGCCCCAGGCCTGGTGGCAAAACACTCTGTGGCTCCTGCCACTGGTGTGCAGCTGGCATGGGCTGAGCAGGATTTCACTGTGGGAGGAGCTGTGCCCAAAGCTGAGAGCTTTGCCCGAGGTTGGGAGTGTCTTGGAGCACCTCCTGCACGCGGTGTTGGCACAGGTTCCTCTGCCACCCAAGATCAGCCAGCCTGGATGCCAGCACCCTCCCAGACAGAGGGCTGGAGTTACCCAAGCTGGCACTGTGACAGTGCGAGGGAGCCTCATCCAAGAGGTGCCTGAAATCCAGATGGTTTGGAAAAATCTAAGTGACATGTGAGGACTGGCAGTTCTCCCTCATCTGGGATTTTGCTGGTGCTTAAAACTGCATCTGCTGAAAAGTAAAAGCCAAGCAGAAGGGGTTTGGTTGAAGTGGGTCCAGCACACTTTTTCCAAGGTGTAAACACTTTCCCCCTTTGAAAAGAGGAAAGTGACTTTGACTCTTGACATTTGAAGAGTCTTGGCTGCAGCTTCTTCAGTTTTGCAGCTCTTCAGGGCTTGCTGCAAAATGCTGTGGGATGCCTCAGGAGAGGTGCAAGGAGCTCATGTTTCAGGGACTCAAAAAAGGTGGGTTTGTATAGAGCAGGTGCCTTCTTGGGGTTTTTTTGCAAAACAATTACTGTCCAGTTTCTGCTACTATAGAAATT
The DNA here is from genome assembly GCA_027886175.1 of Phylloscopus collybita. NCBI lineage: Eukaryota > Metazoa > Chordata > Aves > Passeriformes > Phylloscopidae > Phylloscopus > Phylloscopus collybita. The sequence continues at coordinate 30,414,195 of JAJNNQ010000013.1, read as the reverse complement.
GAATTTCAGGTGGATTTTTCTCCATCCTCTTGGGTCCTGCACTCCTGCACTCCTATGCCTGCCTTGTGTCAGCAAGGAAAAGGAGCCCCACGTGGAAGCAAAGAGTGTTTGTTAGTTACTGCAGCTGTGTCTGAAAAAGGCAGGTACGTCCTTCCCAAGCAGGGAAACTGATTTTAATCCAAGCAGCTCCGGGAGTAATTATTCTTGACAAACGAGAATCAATACCAGCAGCTCTGCCCACAGCTTGCAAATGGCAGCACACAACACAACAGGGGCAACTTTCTTTCCACTGTTCTCTGTTCTTTCCTGTTTTGCCTGCAAGAGCGAAGCTGCAATGCTCCAGAGGGGAAAAAAAAAATAAAATTCTGAAGCACATGTGACAATCTCTTCTACTTGAGTGGTTTTGCCCAAGCTGAACCTGCCAGCCACAGCTCCCCCACATCACCAAGGTACAAAAGCAAAGGGAAGTGGAGCAGAAAACCTCTGTAGCACTTGCTGTGCTGGTTGGCCTGCCTGTGGCAGGGGCAGAAGGTGGGGAAATGACTGTGTGAGGAGAGCGCTGGAACGTTGTGCTCCTGTTGCTGGCAAGCCTTGCTGACAGACCCTGCCTACCCTGGGAGAGGCCCTTCCCTTGTCTCAATTCCAGGCTCAACCATTCAGGTGGGAAAAAACAGGTTCATTCCTGGAGGAACTGAAATGCTTCAGCTTGAATTGCATGTCATCTTTGCCTTTTGATTTTTTTTTCTTACTGCTGCTGAAGTGCTTGCATGCCCCGGGAGAAATCTTTAGTCTCTCGACATTATTTACATTTTAACCTCTTATCTCCTGTTCTGATCCTCTTTGGTCACAGAAACATGCTTGGGTTAGTCCTGTGCTTCCCAGGTGTCCTCTAGCCACACCAACCTGTCCACAAAAATGGGGCAGGTCGCTATCCTGGGTCAGCTTTGGTCCTGCACAGAAAATTAATCCCAGCTGTCCTGGCCCCATGGAAGGGTTTTTGTTATAAATTTACTGAGCCAATTCCATCGAAAATGATTTGCCAATGAAAATTTCAGACAAAGAAAATCGAGAGAGCCAACGAGCCAGGAAGCAGTGCCTGCACTGGGTGAAACCATGAGCCCAACCTCTACCGTGTTACACTCCCCCTGGGTTCACCCCAACCCCAAGCAGCTGCTTTATACTTTTCTGGCTGGGCTTACTGAGTCTGAGGTTTCTATAAGTTCTTTTGTCCCTCTGATGAAATTTCTAAAGCAGGGTCCAGTTTCTGAATGGATTTCCTGGGTGAGAAGGTTCCTGAGCACCTCCCAATGTCCCAGATAAGAGATCATCTCAGGGCCATCAGTCCTTATCAGGTGCTGAGCATCCTCCTCCAGGGTGTCCTCCACCTTCCATTGGAATTGTCATTTCTTTGTCCTCTCCTCCAGGGTGTTCTCCACCTTCCATTGGAATTGTCATTTCTTTGTCCCCTTCCTCCAGGGTGTTCTCCACCTTCCATTGGAATTGTCATTTCTTTGTCCTCTTCCTCCAGGTTGTTCTCCACCTTCCATTGGAATTGTCATTTCTTTGTCTTCTCCTCCAGGTTGTTCTCCACCTTCCATTGGAATTGTCATTTCTTTGTCCCCTTCCTCCAGGGTGTTCTCCACCTTCCATTGGAATTGTCATTTCTTTGTCCTCTTCCTCCAGGTTGTTCTCCACCTTCCATTGGAATTGTCATTTCTTTGTTCTCCTCTCCGGAGATGGGGAAGGCCCTTGTGAAATTTCCCAAGCCCTTCACCCTGCTGGGGAGGCTTTTTTGGCTTTCTTAGAAAGGGCACGCTTTAGATTCTGATTTATACTAACCACAACATTATAAAAACATAAACTCTCCTTCACTGCAATAACAACATTATAAAAACACGAATTATCATCCACCACAGCTTTGATTCAGGGAGTGTTCAGGGGTGGGCAGGAGGTGTGTTCAGCCCCCGTGTGCCTGCAGCATTTGCAGTGCAGGGGGCTGGGAGCACCTTTAGGAGCAAAGGTTGGGAGATGTGGGTGCTCCTTCTGGATGCAGTGTCAGGGCTCTGCAGGGACAGGCACTTCCACAATGCCAGCGATTGCCAGCCACGCCGGGCTCGGGGAGAGGAGCTGCTCCGTGTTTCTGAGGAGCTGCAGAGTGTGATAAATGCACATGGTGGAGTTGGCTTTTGGCAAATATTGAAATGAATGTTATAGTGTAAGAAGGTTCTACTGTATTTTCTTTTATTTGTAGAATTTAAAAATGTAATGGAGGTATATTTTCAGATTGTAACAAAGTAGAGATGGGGGTGGTTTTTTGGTTTTTGTTTTGTTTGGTTTTTTTTTAACTCTTCAACTAGATAGAAGACAGAAGGGATGTCTGGAATTCCTGAACTAAGGATTTCTGATAAAGAACAATTAAGCCTTTGAGAGTTCTGAATCTTTGGAAGACAGATTTACAACATACATCTAGACTGCATGGAGTCTCACAGATAACCTGTATGCTTAGGGGGGGGTCTTGAAACCAAAATGAATATTTGAATCATGCATTAGCTTATTGAAATATGTAACACCAAGACTTTTAAATATCAGAGAATTTAGAGCAGGGTGTGTGTTGCTTTGCACCCTCAGCTGAGAAGCTACCTTCTTTTGTCTCCTTATTGTCTATTTTTATTTTCTTTTTATTTTTCAATTAATATAAAAAGGTGAAACGTGGTTTTTCACACCTGGGAATGCAGCACACACACGGGGCCGGCAGCCCAAAGTCCGTCCCCTTCTCTCAGCACCTTGGCCCTGTCCCGCCCCTCTGGCTCTTGCTTTGCTGCAGGGACAGCCAGATAACCTTGCAGATTTTGTAACCTGAATCTCATTCCTGCTTCTCCTTTGCTCCTGGCAATGTACCAATTATTAATTAACAGGCAAATGCTGGAGAAAAGGCCAATGTACATACATAGCTCGTTTCCACTGATGTAAACGCAGCAGTCCCCGGGTCAGCTTTTATTGCAGTGAAATACTGTGAATAAATAGCCTGGGGAAAAAAAAATTTAAAAATAAATATATATATATATATCCAGAAACTATTTTGAACTCGATAAAAAATGAGAGTTAAATCTTTTTAAAAGGTTTTCTTTCCTGGCTGTTGTGCCTGCCACGCTGTCTATGGAAAAACAAGAATTTGTGTCGTCAAGTGCTGTGACACCAGTGCCCTGAACACACAACTTCTTCCCAGCAGCCAGCTCCTGGGCAATGTTTGGTGCTCTGCAGCTCCCTGACAAGGGCTGGACCCTGCATCTCATCATTTGCATCCTGATGCCGAGTGAAGGTGGTGCTTTTGAATATGCAGTCAAAAAATGTCGTTCCGGATCCAGACCAAATTAAAGCTGCTGCTGCAGTCAAAAGGATTTGCTCTCTTTCTCAGGAGGGGAAAAAAGAATTAAAAAAAAAAAAAAAAAAGTGCAATGATTTACTGCTCTGTCTGTCACAGAACAGGCATGGCCTGGGTGTGGGACTGGGAGGAGGGAGGATTAACTTTCCCCCAAAAACAGCAGGCCATTTCACCATTGACCAACCCTTTTAGCTTCACCGTGTTTTTCCAGGCTCCTTAGCACCCAGTGTCACGAGACACACTGCTCTAGATGAGTTTTGAGATTTGCTTTGGTTTTTCAAGTTGTTTTTTCTTTTCCCAGTTGATCTCAAAACATGTCATTATGAAATCTCCTGTGCAGTGGAGCCAAGCTCCTGGCTGCCAGACACTCTCCATTCTCCTTTCAAACCCTCCTGTTACTTAATGGGCAATGATGTTTGCCGATTTAGGGTAATTCCTCCCTTTGCAGTAAACTCCCCCGCTCTGATGAAAAGGACAGCTTTACTCAAACGTGAAGTACATACATAAATATTTGAAGAGGGATGAAATATGCAACGTCTCCACCAATGCACTGTGAATGGGGACATTTCCTCCAGACTCCTGAGCAGAAGGTTTTAGGGCAGCAGCCCCCAGGTGTGCTGGGGGACAGCAATCCAACATTTAAATAAACATTGAAATAATCCAATATTTAACACACAGGATATGGGCAGCTGGGGAGGTGCAGTGGGTACTGATGCTGTTTCCCAAAGCAGTTGTGTTTAGGGCTGTGCACACCAGCTGTTGATTGAATCCTGGTGAAAATGAGTGCTGTAAAATGGAAGTTGAATACCCTTTATTTTCAAGGGTCATACTCACCCCTCCCTTTGCAACGAAAACGATTTTTAAGCCAGGTGACATTGAGACAATTCCTTTGGCCAGGCCTCTCCTTATACTGGATTGAGAAGGCAGGTGCTAAAAATAGAAACAAGTGGCTTGTGTTCATTTTCATCCTGTGTAGGACGAAGAGCTGAGAGGTTCACAGTCTGTGGGAACAGTAAATCTGCCTGCTGGTTGCTATTGATCTGTCCACGACAAGATGTGCCCTCTTTGCTGCAGCAGCACACTTTCTTTTTTTTTTTTTTTTTTTTTTAATATTTTATTCCAGGAAGCATCTTGGGTTTCTGAGAGTTTCCTTTGGTTTGTTTGCACAGGGACGTCTGGCTAGGATTTGTAGGCTCATCAACCTACCGAGTAAGCAAACAATAACAAAACAACAACAACAACAAAAGAGGTTACTAATGGATGAGTCATGCATGATTTAGTATCAGCACTGAGAGGCGAATTTCCAAAATCGGAAATTCTCACCAACTTCATTTCTAAGGGAAGCCTTGACAGCCTAAGGGACCCCTTTGCTTCTCCCTCCCGGACTCAGTAATAAAAGCTTTGAAGACTTCCACGAAAAGCTGAGCCAGGTGCGAAGGCGAACGGGAACATTTTCAAAGAAGAAACATGTTAAAAAGCGATGTGGCGCGGCATTTCTCGGCGCGCCTGAGGGGGGGGTCTTCCCCTTTGGCTTGATGTCGTGAGGGAAAAAAAACCAAAAAAAAACCACCACAAAAAACCACAACAACAACAAACGGGGGAAAACCGTCCTGAGGGAACGGCCGGTGGGCACAGCGGAGCTGCCACAGGAGCTGGGTGTCACCCGGGGCCGCCCCCGGGAGGAGGGTGCCCGCTCTGGGGCCCTTTCCACACCGAGCCGGCAGCACCTGGCCCGGCTGGAAGGCGAACGGCGGCAACGAACGGCGGTGTCCGCGCCCCCCCTCCCTTCCCCTCGCTCTTCCAAACGACACAAACACCTTTTCTGAGGTAAATACCTTCCCGTTCTACAGCCTGGGCTCGGAGGCGGCCCCCGGGGAGAACGAGGGGACGGGGAGGTAAGGACGGGGCTGCGCCCGCCCGCCCGCCCGCGCGGTCTCCTCAGGGGCGCGGCGCTCCGCCAACCGCGGGGACGAACCCCGGCGCGGCGCGCGCGGGGGACCCCCCGCCGCTGCCCCGCCCGTGCGCCGCGGGGCGCGCGCCGCGCGTTCCACCAACCCGCGGCGCCGGGGGGGGGCGGGGCCGGGCGCGCCCCTCTCTCTGTGCCTCGCCCCCGCCCGCCTCGCCCCCGCCTCCTGCGGCGCGCGGCGCCTGGCGGGGAGCTGAGGGAGGGTGGGGGCGGCGCGCGCGCTCGCGGCGGGAAGGCGCGCGCACGGGGCTCCGCCACAGGGCAACAAGTGAGAGGCGCTCCCCGCCCCTGCTCCCCCCGCCCGCAGCCGCCGCCTCCTCCTCCTCCTCCTCCTGCTCCTCCTCCTCCTCCTCCTCGCCGCGGCTCCAGCCCCGCTCTGCCCGCCGCAAGCGCGCACCTCAGGCGCGGCCGGCCCTGAGGACACAGCGGCGGGGTGTGTGTGTGGGACCGGGGGGAGCAGCCTTCCGCCGCCGCCGCCGCCTCCTCGGCGCCGCCCCGGCATCGCCCTCAGGTGCGGAGCTCCCGCCCGCTGCGGGGGCCGGCGGAGCGAGCGGGGCGGCAGCGCAGAGCTCCGGCGGCCGTGAGGGCCGTGGTGGGGCGGCGGGCCGGGGCCGGGGCCGGGCGGGTGGGAGCCGGCGGTGAGGGCAGCCCGCGGCCGGACAAAGCATGGTGGATGCGGAGGCGGCGGCAGCAAGAACCCCGGCGGAGCCCCGCGGCAGCCTGGCAAGGTACGGGCTGGGGGGGGGCTCGGTGGGCATCGGAGCGGCTGAGAAGGGACGGGGGAGCAAGAAACCCCCCCCCTCCCCCCCCATTTCTTAACTTAATTTATCACCTCCCGTGCTTTTTGTGAGGTATTCGCGTAGCGGCCGCTGCGAGCCGGCGGGCGCGGGGGGCGAAGGAGGGGCCGGAGGTGTAGATCTGGGGATTTTTAAAAAGGGGCTGGGTTTTTCCCTTTTCTCCCCGGCTGGGAGGTGACAGGCGGCGGCAGGGTGGGGTCACGGAGTCCCTGCCCCGGCAGCCGGCACATGTTGCAGCCGGAGCGGCGCGGTCTGCTGGGCAGGGATGAAACTCAGGCCGGCTCAGCCCTCAAACCGTATGTTTGCCCTCCCTTTTTTTTTTTTTAAGTGTTTTATTTTATTCCTTTAACCGTGGGGGAGGCGGCGCTGGCGCTGCCGAAGCCGCGAGGTTTTTTAATTTTTTTTTTTTAATTTTAATTTTTTTTTTTTTATTATTATTATTATTTTTCCCAGAGAAAGCCCCGAGAGCCGTGCGGGGCTGCGGCAGCGCCGGGAGCTGCTGCAATCCGCTCCTTTGGCTGGAAGGGGAGGGACACGGGGAGCGGGGACGCTCGCAGCAGCTCCTGGGATCACCTCATTAGCCCGCTGCGACCCAGCGGGTTAATTATTAACTTGCTGAGGCAAGTGGCGCTGAAAGTGTGGAGCTGAAAGGGGAGAAAATGGTGTTTTGGCCGGAGGTCGCCTGAATAGAAGTGCTCCTTCACTGTGATGTGATGCTTTTGAGTCCTTCAAACTCCACTGACACATCCTGCGTGTGCCCCTCCATCAGGCGGGGGACTTCAGGTTACACGCGGGGCTTGTGGCTAAAGTGCAGCTCAGCGCGGCTCATTAGTCATCCTGCAAAAATTTGCGGTGAAAGTTGCTTGAGTAACCCTTTAATCCGACTTCCCAAAATGCTCGGTGCTCTTGGGGTTGATTATTAAATACTCATGGGTTAGTTTTAACTAAGCAAAATAAGGGCTGGCGTTGTTCGGTTGTTGGGGTTTTTTTTGTTGTTTTTGTTTTTGTTTTTGGTTTTTTTTGTGTGTTTTTGGTTTTTTTTGGTTTTTTGGTTTTTTTTTTTTTTTTTTTTTGTATTTTTGTATTTTTTGGGGGGTTTTTTTGTTTTTTTTTTGTTTTTTTTTTCCTTGTGGGGTTTTCTGCTTCCCTCCTCCCTCCTTTTTTTTTTTTTTTTTTTTTTTTTTTAATTTTTTTTATAATATATTTTGGACAGAAATACTCGGTTTGGGCGCAGAAGTAAGTTTAGTCTGGCCGTGGAAAGATGCGTGCGCAAAATTACAGGCTAGACATGTCATCTGCGAAATTACTGAGGAAACATGATTGTAGCGTTGTCCTTTGAGGAAATTTCTGGTAAATTATTGCTCACCGGTCTGTAAAGAGAGGAGACAGCCCGGAATCCAGCTCTCCTCCCGAGCTGCTCAAAGCGGTTTGGTGCTGTTCTTGCAGCTCCCGGTGCTGTCCCCGGTGGCAGGTGACACTGGGGTGGGTGGGAGAGCCCAGGCTGCTCTCGGTGACCCAGCCGTGCTTTAATGCCCGATAAACCACCGGAGGAGCTGAATGAGCGCTGAATTGTTACGAAATGCCGTGGAGGAAACGAAACGGAGAATCAGCTTTTCTCGTTCGGCAGATTTAATTTGTAATGGTTTGGGTTTGTTGGTTTGTTTTTATGGGCTTTTTTTTTTTTTTTTCTTCCCGAGGTCGTAAACAACTCGAGAAGATAGATATCTTTAAAAAAAAAAAAAAACAAACGAAACACAATACTGCGGTGGAGATGGATTAAAATACAGAATGTTTGTCTTGTGCTTACAAATGTAATACTGTCGTTTAGAGTCTAAATATTTTGGCTGAAAAGAAGCACTGGTGTTGCTGCTTGCTTTGAACGTGTGACTTTCTACAGGAGATGTTGTGCAGCACTGGGCTGTATGGGCTGTAGGGAAGCTACGGATAGAGCACAAAAACCAGGATGTATCTCAAGTAATTCTGTCACCTGTAAAGTGTTTTCCCTTGGATTCGTGCTCGTTTCCTTTCCCCACGGTGAGGAAAATGCAGCAAAAGGTAGCACTGCTGAAGGGACTTGTGTTTGAAGGTCATGCTTTGGATGGCAGGGAGTGCTTAGCTGGCTGTCTGATGCCCTGTTTCATAATGGGCAAAAACTCACTAAAATCTCCTCAGAGATTGTTCCTAATGAGCACAGTGTCACTGGCAGTCAAAAGATGTATTATTATTGCTTGGAAGCTGCTCCTGAAATGTTTAAATACTTCTGGGTAAGGGAGATGCTGCTGAGGAGACCAGTGGAGAAGTCTCAGAGAAAAAGCAGTGCTTGGTGAGGAATGAGAATGGGTAAAGTGGTGTTGTATTCTGTGCTGGGCAAATCTGGGCAATTGTCTGTATCAATAAATCACAGAGTATATAGAGAGGGGAAGAAAAAAGGCAGAATTTGAGTCTTCTTGCCTACCTACCCTGGCAAAGATTCCTTGGAGAGAGCCAAGTCTTTCGGAGGAGCGCTGCTCCATGGTAACTTGTCAGTGCTGAGACCCCGAGGAATTGTCATTTTGCTGCCACCTGGTGCAGCTATTCTCACGGTGGAGCCGGCTCTGACAGTGATTTTTTTTTTTTTTTTTCGGGTTAAACCCCCCCGAAGGAGGGAAAAAACGGCGGTGACAAAAGGCTGTGTCAGTGCTGATGGTGTCTGAGGCATAGGATGTGACTGCGTGTCTCCTGCCAGGGCCAATATTCTTCATTATCACTGGAGGCTGGGCTGGCTTCTCACCCAAAACTGTATATGGTCATACTGCTCCAAATCAACCAGAGGACAGGAAAAAGATTGAGCAGTATCCATTAAAAATCTCATTTAAAAAGGCTCTTTGGTAACTTGTTCTTTCTCGACAGATCACTGACTTTTTTTTTTTTTTTTTTTTTTTTTTGACAAATGTGTCAGATGGTCTTGCAAAATCTTTCCTTCAGGCGGGTTGTGAAACTTCTCCGAGTTGGTTTGCTGCTCGGTGGACTTTTCCTTCCTGTGTGCTGTCAGACTTGTGCCTGGTGCTGCTGCCAAGTGACTAAAGCAGCTCTGTCGGGAGCGCTCCTCCGAAGGCTGACATTCCAGATCTTCGGCTCTTACTGGATTTGGTTACGCTTCCCTCGCGGTAAAAAAAAAAAAAAAAAAAAAAAAAAAAAAAAAAAAAAAAACAACTTAACTGCTTCGTTTTGAAGAATTTGCATTGTAGAGGCTGGGAGGTTTCTTGTTAGGTAGAGCTTGAAGTGTGTAATTCTCAAACTTGCCAAGGATAGGGGTGGAGGGAAGATATTGGCAAGAGTGAACTTAATATGGCAACGAGTTTTCTGTAAAAAGCACAGAATATAGGAAAAAAACCCCCATGTAATTCATCAAAACGATGAGAATTTTAACTTCTGGGCTGCATGTTAAATGTTTCTTGAAGGCCATTAGGATTGATTGCCTACCAAAAGCTTGAAACCACCTTTGTCCCTCTCACAGTTTGTTGGTTTGGGCTTTTTTTTCTTAGTATTTCTCTTTATTCTATTTTCTGTTACTCTGTGGTAGAACCACATCAAGTAATTTTGAAGCAAGTAGGCATCCATTTACTTTTTAAATTCAAACTTCAGGTTTTTGGGTTTTTTGTGGGTTTTTTGTGGGTTGATTTTTTTTTTTTTTCAGGTATATGCAATATTAGTCCCTAACACATTTTTAACCCAAATGTTAACAGTTAAATTAGGAAGAAAGTTGGGTGATTTGGGTGCATGTGCAGTCACGGGATTGGTGTTTGATGTCTCACAGGCTGTGCTCATGTGAGTGCTTATTATGGAATCATAGTTGGAACAGGGATCCCCACAGGGATCACTGGAGAAAAACTCCTGGCCCTGCACGGGACAGTGTGCTTCCTGTGGTTTGGAGAAGAATTTGTGCCTGTGAGTGTGGTTCACAAAAATTCCTGATGTGTTATCCCTGTTCTGCCATCTCTGTGACCCCACAGAGATATATTTAGATGTTTTTATCAGTTTATGGTTGTATCCCTTCATGTAAGCAAGCACCCTTGATGGGCTTAAAAAAACGGCAAAAAAGAAAAGAAAAATGTGATGATGATGGTAGAATGAAATACAGGCTCTTCCTGTCATTTTAGTACAGAGTGAAGAAGCCACCGACCAAAAGTTGGGGAATAAATGTCACATTTTGCTTTTACTTAAGAAGCACCGACAGGCACTTGGCACTCTTTGCCTGGATCTTTCTCGCCTTTTAGGATTTGAAAGTGCCCAAGTATAAACCTGATCGTGTAAAACCCAGTGAAAAGACCGGATCATTAAACTGTCTTGTGATGAACCGTGCAGAAGAATGATTGAATCGGTGCCTCGTGAGAGGCAATTAGCATTGAAGCAAGGCAAAGAATCCCTGGGTGTGGTGCTGAGAGTTTTCAAGGGAGAACTGATGAAACAGTTTCCATCAGCAGTCGGTTAAGGAAGCTTTGTTGTTTGGGAGAAATACAGCGCTAAGGGTTGAAAAGCATTTCATTTGGAGACGGTTTTGTAAATAACTTCTGAAATTTAGCAGCTGCTTCATCTTAAGCACGCTCAGAAGAGTTAGTCTGGAGAGCGAATTGACCAAATCCCTTCGATTGTACGCCAGCTATCCGGATCAAGTGAGCAAGACATCTTGACTTGTGGGTGGGAATGACTAATTTTCCAGTAAGAGGGTAATTCCCAGAGGCTCGGTGGTTTATGAACCTGAATGGGATTTAGAGGAGAATTTACCGGTGGTGTTGAAGGTTTGTGTGCCACACCGAGGATGCTCAGGCTCCCTGCTGTATCCCGGGGCAATTGGGTGTCTGTGCTCCCAGCCTGGTGCTGCTGCAGCTCTTTGTGCAGCTGGGTGGTGAGCTGGACTGAGGAACTAAACGGGTTGAGAAAAAAAAAAACCTTCTCTGTTTGCTCATCTTCAGGGTTATAGATAATGTAACACAGTGAGCCATGCCAATGTGGGAATTCGTGGCCTGGGAAAGGGTGAAATTCTTATAAGTGAGTGTTAGGAGAGTGTGTCCTGAGTGTAGTGCTGGTTTATCTTACTTGAGCAATTTTATTTTTCAATCTGGTATTTGAAAGTTAGAAGCTGCTCATGGGAAGCTGTCTTTGGGCTGGAAATTGTTGTTCTGAACTTATTGTTGATCTGCTTTTGAATAAAAACAAGAAACCGGGGCAGAACAGCCTTAGGTTGGTCACTCAAACCACTCTCCAGCTTTGTGCATGCTGGCTTTGGTGTGCAGGTAGCAGGGACAGAAGGTGCTGCTCGGATTGAGAAGTGTCTAATCGGGTTAGATGCTTATCTGCCTTAAACAAAAACGGGAGCTAGCTGCCTAGCCGGCTTAAAGATCCTTTACAAAATCCTCCTGGTACTTATATGCATCTTCAGCTGCCTGAAGCTGCTGGAGAAATTGTTCCCTTTTCCATAAACTTGACAGGCTGGAACGAGATCTGTATCTTGGGTTTAACAGCTTTGAAGGAAGACAATGAACTTCTCTGCTTACAGTTCCCCTGATTTTTCTGAACTTTAAATGAATTATTTAGAAAGAAGAGCTTTTCCTGTAAATGTTAATTACACCTGAAACCAAAACCTGTTGAAGGCAAAAGTATTTTTTTCATGTTATTTGCGTTTTTAAACGTCGGTTTTGCATTCTTCTACGCGTGTTTAGCTCATTAAACAGTGAGTTCAGAGGCAGATCCCAGAATTCTGAGATGAATATTCACGGTACGAATTTGGTTTGGATTGACTTCTGAGTAACCACACAGCACCGGCAGGGAGATGATGATGGCTGTGAGTTTTACCCTCTCAGCTGTGTATCCCGTCACACGAAGGCAGCAGCTTGGGGAAGTCAGATTTGAAAGCCAGTGTTAATTTTTAACCCAAAAGGACAGTGGGTAACCCAGGGCTGGGTGTTGACTTCATCGGCCCTACCAAGTTACACTGTTCTTGTTTTTGAAACATAGTTTTCAGTAGTGTGCTTTGGGTCTAACCTGGGCAAGGAGATGAAGCAGAGGTGAAATTCGGATGACCTGAGGTACGGTGCTTGAAGGATGGTTTTGTTGGTTGACTAAATGATGATTGCTCTCTATGCAGACATAGAGGTGGTTGGCATATGGTTAAGGCAGCATTAATTACTGGTTTTAAGATAAAACTGGAAGAGATACCAAGAGCAGGTCAGTTGTCTTGTTTGTGGAAACTATGGTGATCTGCATTTTGCATAGGTTTTCTAAATCATGAGTTTTATTTCAAATACAGGACAAAAAATGAGAGGTAAGAGAATGTCTGTCCTGAAGACTTTGTCTCTCTAAATGCTTGCTGACAGCATCAGTCAGACTTGCAATGTGTTATAACCATTCCTTCTCACCAGAACCAGTGATTCACTGATACCAGCTGTGAGGGGAAGGTGGCTCCTTATCCACTTCTTTGCCTTTCTAGTAATTATGGGCAGATAAAGTGCACTGAAAGGAGCCCCGTAGCAAACAGCAGATGTTGGGTGGGTCGTGCTGCCCCGCTGACCTGGGTACAGAAAACACCAGAGAAATTCGGGCCCTGGGGTGTCCCTTGTACTGGGATAGGTGGCCCAGACTCTTCCTACCTCTGGTGGTGCCCGAGGGAGCTGTGGGTGAAAGTGGGAACCAGCAGCAGCAATGTGCTGGTACATGAAAGCTGAGCCTGCTGACAGAGCCTGGGCTCTTCCCTCCTCTCCTGCACCATTCCTGGTGTTTGTGCAGCACGTCACTGAAAGCTAATTGCTGCTTCATTGTCGGCTCTTTGTCGTCCTCCAGCTCCCTGAACTGATTCACCACAATCAAATCAGTGCAAAGGTAGATGGGACTGTGCAGCTTATGCAAGGGAAGGAATAAATTACAGGGATGAGTCAGCTGTGACTGAAACTGCTTTGAACTGCCAGTGGAGCTGTGCTCCCCAACTTCTAATTGATGTGATGAATGACAATTAATTTGGTTCCAAGAAATATTTCTCTGCTGACACTCAGTTAAACCCCTTCTCTTGATTCTTCATCATTTACTATTCATTCAAGCTGAAGCCTGTCGAGTGAAAACTGGAGTTCTTCTTAGATCAGATGCTGGCAGCTCCAGGTTATTCCTAAAAAATTTACATCATCATTCTCAAGCTCAAACTGACCTTAGAATGACACAGGAGTTTTTTGTATTAACAAATCGGGGAAAACAGCTCAACTACAGGCATATTAAACTGTAATTTTCATTTCTGTAGTGAGTTGAGTTCTTACCCTCAGTTGTCAGTGTGAAATCTCAATTACTGAAAAAAAAACCCTGAAACCAACAACCCAAACCACTTTTACTGTTAAACAAAGAAACAAAACTTTTTTTCATCACAGGTTTTTTTTGTTGTTTTGTGGTTTGGTTTGGTTTTTTTTTTGATGAGCAGTGAAGAACACCTTCACAGATGTCTAGTGTGGCTGCAGGCATGCCAGTGTAGATTGGTGGTGTTAGCACGATGCACTGATTTATTAAGACACTGCCATTGTTTAAATTGACTTCTGTAGGTGTGGTGTACATGTGCAGCTGCATTGCTTGTTCATCCCTGTGGAAAACCATGACCAAGCAGTCTACACCAGCAGAAAAACTGGGTTATCCCTTAAACCCGGGAATGAGTTTACAGAATATTTTTCATAATGGCCTTTCCTTGCACGTGCCTTGATCTTCTATAGAAACACAAGAATTCATATATTAAACTGAATGTTCTTTCAGCCAATCCAAGGATTTAATTTTAACAGGTGCAAAGAAAATATTTAGGTCGAACTTGCAGTGAATTCAGTAGGTACACCATATTTAAATATTTTCTTAATCAAACCCAGAGCTTTTGTGAGAGACACCTGCAAATAACTTAAAACCCAGACAGGATTGGGAATGATCTGATTAGTTACTGTTAGCTGACTTTTTTTTTTTTAAATGGCTGGAAAAGTAGATTACTCTCTGGTTGAAGGTTTGGGGATTTCAGCAGTTTGGTTTGGAGTTGAAAGCATTCAGTTTGAGACAGTGGTGAGCTGATGGTATCTCTTCCTTCTCTAAGTGTTCTGTCAAGCAGGAATTTCACATAGGGTGGTTTTAAGGAAGTTGAAAGTAGGTTTTTTACTGTTGAATGACTTTGTGAAGATAACTTGATGCAAAGATAACTTGATGCAGACTCTGTGGGTGTTGCTGCAGTATTTCTAAGCACCAATACGAAGTCAACAAAACTTCTATTTCATAGATGTTATTTTCAATAGCACACCTTAAAAGGCAATGTTCTGGTAGCTTCACTTTTTTTTTGCTGAAGGAGCTAGAGGTAGGGGAACACCTGAAGTTAGTCCAGATGGTGAGAGGAAACCGAGCAAAACTCACTGTGAACATTCTGGAATTCTGCTCCTCAGACTTCAGCAGTAAATGAAAGAACTGTTTAGCCTTCTTATAGTTGAAAACTGACATCAGTAGTGTGGGGCAGCCATGTGGTGGGCATTAGAGAAGAGGGAGCTCTGAGTTCTTGTGAAGCTTGAATACAGTAGGGATTTCCCCAGGGGTTTGCAGCAGCTTTTGCCCAAGTTAACTTCTGGAGTTTCAGAGTTAACTTCTGGAGTTTCAGAGTTAACTTCTGGAGTTTCAGAGTTAACTTCTGGAGTTTCACCAGGACATGACTGCTCTGAGCAATGCCTGGAGACATACTCAAGGCTGTGAGTTATCTGATGGATAACAAAATCCTGCTGCCAGGCAGGTGGTGGCAGTCTGGGAGATTTAAAAGCAGTGCTCACAGATTCCCCAGATGCCCTGCACACCAGCAGCAGCTGGCTTCAGCAGTGATGTGCTGGCAGGTTTGTGGGGTGGTGTTCTCACCCTAATGAAGGCTGCAGGAATGTGCTCACTTGTGGCTGGTGCTGGAGGAGAGCCCTGCTGGGACATGTTGGCTCTGCTGGGCTGTGGTTGTGACTTGGATGAGGTCAGAGAGCAATAATGTCCTATGTTTTTTGTTTTTTTTTTTATTAATGATTTAGAGGGTTCCTCTCTCGTGTGGTAATTGAATGGTGAGTCATTCCCAGTTCTTGGTGTGGGGAAAAATTGAGGGGCCAGGATAATTCACAGAAGTTGGAAATATAGAGAGGTTCAAAAAAATGGTTGGACAAAGTGAGATTAGGTTCAACTGCATAAGTAAACATTGCTCAAATGCAGGCCTGGCCCTCTCAAACCTTATTACAGAAAGCCAGGGGAGCATTACTAGACAAATGCCTCACTACAATGCCTCTTGGATGGGGGGGAGGCAGGGCTTTGGTGGAGTTGTTGGGTTTTTTGGTGTTGCTTTTGAGGGGTTTTGGAGCAAAAATGTGCTGAAGATTACTAGTGGGAGACAGAACGTGAAGTTACTTTGGCAGTTATTCAAACCCTTTATAGTTCTTTATGCCTTGGGCTGTGTTTTAGGAAAATATATGCACATCCTAGTCTTGCTGTATTTACTCAGATCTTGAAATTCCATGCCTGACTTTCACTGGTGTCCTTTGGTATTAAAACACTGGATTTCTCCCAAAGCTAAACAATGTGCTGAAAGACGTCTTAAAGCAGGTATATGCAAACAATTAGAAGTAATGTTAAAATAAACATCAGCTGCTCTGCATTTCAGTGCAGCTTTTGATGCTTTGGGTAGGGTGCCTGTTATGATGGTTGCTTTCCTGCAGCTGGAACATTGTTTCAGGCTGTCTTGGTTGGAGAAGACAGAAAACATTGACTGTTTCCAGTGGTAACCACCCTGTGAGAGGGGCTTCTGCAGAAGGGCAACGTGGATATCTGCCCAATATCCTTCTCTTCTTAACGTTTTCTTGATTACTGTCGTATAAAAGGGTGTTTGTGTGAAATTCTGAGGGGGGAAAAGAGATTTAACTGTGTGCATGTTAGAAAATAAACAGTGTTCAAGTTCTTTAAAGCTGGAAATAGCAAAGACTCATTACAACAGCCCCGGGCTCTCAACATCATCTCCTTCCAAAGTTCTGCTCTTGCTCAGTCCAGGAGTCTCTTGACTCACTGAACAGCTATTGAGACAACTGATGCATCTCACAGGAGGTTAGAAGGACTCCATGTGGCTTTGTGGTGTGTTTAGCAGCTAAAAAAATGAATTTCAGAAGCAGCAGTTGCTGGCACTGTCGGAAGTGGGCTGCAGTGAGGGATATCAGACCCTAAACTGAAGTTACATGGGAACATCCAAGTCTGCCCTAGCACCAGTTACAGTCTCTGCAAAGAGAGATGGTTCTGTCTGTCAGGTACCTGAATTACAGCTTGGCCTTGCCAGATTCCTGATAGTTTAGTCCTGGGCCAGCAGGGTGGTAGGTGTGATAGCTGCAGGTAACAGGGATTATCTTCTCTTTTGTCAGCCCCAGTGAGTAAATGGACTTGTAATAATAATGAAGATGTGGTACTCAGCCCACTTAGAAAATACAGCCCAGCTCCTGCCCTCAGAAGAGTGTTTACAGTGAAAGGCCCCGGCTATTGTCAGACTTGAAGGAGGTGCAAGAGTTGGGTGTTCTACCTTGGGCCTGCACAAATGATTGGATTGATTCAGCTGCTTGTGGATCCACAGCCTGGAAGTGGCTGGGAGTATTTGTTTATGGTGGTGATGGCACTTGCTGTGCTTTGTGAGATGCAACCACTGACAACCTGCCAGACTTGTACCTTGTCTGCTAAAAGCCTCTACCAAGTCTAACAGTAAATGGGGATTTCTCTGCTCAGGATCCCTGTCTCGTTTGCTGCAGGGGATTGCAGTCAGAGTGGACTCTGAAGGATTTTGTTAAGTGTTTGTTTGAAATAAAGTCTTTGCCAGTGATGTCTCATTGTGTCAGAAGAGTTTCAGGTCAAGGATCCAGATGCCTTAGAGGTCTTGAATGCTCTCAGCTTGGTAAGCTGGGGGCTGTGACAGATGAGCTGTGTGGTGCTGGATATCCTGAAAAATCAAGCTTTGGCTGAGCTCCTGACAATCCCGTGTTTGTTGGCTGTTCCTAGGAGGGAGCAGTCACCCTGTTGTCTCTGGAGTCCCTGGATCATGGGTCAGATTCCACATCATTTGTTGTTTAGTGAGAAGTGCTGTGGAGGACAGGGCAGATGAGCCCTGATGCTCATGCTGAGCTCTGTGGAGCAGCACAAAACAGGGGATGGCTCCTTCTCCACTATTTCTGTGTCTAGTGAAAGGGAAATGTAGAAAACCAGTGTATTTATCTGTTTTTAGTGGCAGTTGAAAGAGGAAGATAAAGTTTCTTGAAAGCCTAAAGTTTCTTGAAAGTTTCTTGTGTGACCACCAACCCCAGTGCTTTCTTAGTTCAGCTGTTTATCTTAAACAATGGCACTGACCACAAGTGTGGCTTTGTCTTTGAGGTATAGCAGAAAACTACTTCGAAATTAGAACAGAAACTTGATTGCTGACTGAGAGTAGAATATGAAATAAAGTAAATCTGGCCTGAGCATATCCAGAGATAAACATGCAGATGGTGCCACGAGGAAGCACAGGCATTTTTCTGAGAGGCTGTTTTTTTTCTAGGAATGGATTTCAGTTCCAGAAAAACACCCACGCACCCCCTTTTGGATTCCATCATGGTTATGGGTCAAGTAAGAGAAAAAGAGATGACTGATTATTTACTTGCTGTTTTCTTTCTAAATTTTTAGTAGTTTCGTGTTTAACTTGTTGAGGAGTAAAACAAAAGTAAGACAGATGAAACCATAAGAGACCAAGGGTGAGTGTAGCTTAGGTGCCTGGGGATGGCTGAAAAAAAAGAAAATACAAAATACAAAAGCAAATACAAGGTGTACTCCTCAGTCTGCCTCCCTGTCTGCTGTTGCTCTTGTGGCCTCAGGGCCTGAGGCAGTGCTCACAGCTGGGCTTTCAACAAATTCCTCCTTGCTAGGCTTTTCTGATCTTCCAATAACCATTTGTACTCCTGGCACATGGAAGTGTCTTTGACAGTCAGTTCTGTGTGTGACTTCAGCGTAGTCTTTGTAACCTCCTTACTCACTCTGAATTATTTGTGGAGCTTGTCCACTGATGTGCCCCAGGGCTAGTGAACACTTTGGGAAGCACTGCTGCAGAGGAACACGCTGTTTCCCTGTTGCTCCTTGTGCTGTGTTCCTTGTGCCTGCGTTCTGACAGCTGGGGAAGAAAGAGGGATTGATCCATTTTCTCCCCCAGTAGAAACTGAAGATGGATCACAGAATGTTTGGTATGACAAAGATGTAGACATCCTGTTCCAAGTCTTGCATATATGGGAGACCTCTCCTCTTTTTATTTCTTTTCAGGTTTTGTTGTTTTTTTTTTTTTTTTTTTTTTCCTTCCTAGTAATAATTACACTTCTACTTTCATTTACTATTTGAATTCCTTTTGTCCAGTTGGAGGGGGAAAAGAATTTCTGAGTTCATGTTCTCTTCTGTCTGAATATCAGCAATGCAGCTGGCAAGTTTTATCAGCCTTTCTTCCAAGGAACAGCCAAGTGAATTTGTCAGAAACTGATTGTGTGCTTTAAAATTTGGCTCTGCTCCTTATGCTGTTGGAAGGTGTGAGAGTGCAAGTATAAAAGCTTGAAACCTAATTTAAAAATAACTGACCTTATCATATAGCAATTTATTCTATACCCTTCAGCTCACCTTACTGGCAGAAAAAAAAAAAAAAGGTTTCTCAGCCTGCCTTTGCCAAGCTGAGGGCTCAGATTCTAATTATTATACAGCCAAGTGTTTAAAGGGGATCTAAATGAGAAGCAAAAACTGCTGGCTAATTTAGACTCGCCATGAAAAGCTGTGTAACTTTCCTAAGCTGCAAATGGAAGCCTCACATTTGTAGCAGCTTGCTGATGAAACCCCAAACCAAATGTCTCAATGTGTGTTAGAGACAGATCAGCTTTTCCTTCCTCAGGGGTGTAGGTAACCTTTTTAGGCTACCGACTTGCATTTGAAAGTAGTTGGCATTTTTACTGAGATGGAGAACTTGCTGTGAAGAAAGCTAAAAAATTTATTTTATTTTTTTTAAAATTTATTTCTAGATATGAGAAATGAGTGTTGGACGCAGAAGATTAAAGCTGCTGGGAATTCTGATGATGGTGAACATTTTTATCTACGTGATCGTGGAAGTCTCGAAGAGCGGCAGCCAAGACAAGAACGCAAAAGGCCGTGTAGTGATACCACGGAGCAAATTCTGGAGGAAATACACCCCTCACAAAGCTTATTGGAACAAACAGCAACAGAAGCTTGAGCTGCTCTACAACCCTATCCTGTCCTTGCTCTCCAATATGACTGTGGAAGAGAACTTGGTTTCTAACCTGAGTGCCCTCAGTTCCTGTGACCCTGACCCCTTGGTGCACTCAGAAGTCAGTGACTTTGCAAACCTGCCGGACAGATTCAAAGACTTCCTCCTCTATTTGAGGTGTAGGAATTACTCCTTGCTAATGGATCAGCCAAACAAGTGTGAACAGAAACCTTTCCTGCTGCTGGCTATTAAGTCACTTATACCCCATTTTGATAGAAGACAAGCAATTAGGGAATCCTGGGGCAAGGAGATAGAATCAGGGGATGTGATCGTCAGAAGGGTCTTCTTACTTGGGCAGACCCCACCAGAGGATAATTTTCCTGACCTTTCACACATGATTAAATTTGAGAGTGACACCCACGGAGACATCCTCCTCTGGAACTACAGAGACACTTTCTTCAACCTGACTCTGAAAGAGGTGCTGTTTCTGAAGTGGGTCAGCAGCAGCTGCGCCAACGCCCAGTTCATTTTTAAGGGCGACGATGACGTTTTCGTGAATACCAATCAGATCCTGGATTACTTGAAGAGCTTATCAAAGGAAAAAGCCAAAGACTTATTTATAGGTGACGTGATCAAAGATGCTGGACCTCACAGAGAGAAAAAACTGAAGTACTATATCCCAGAGAGCGTGTATGAAGGTTCCTATCCCCCGTACGCCGGAGGCGGCGGGTTCCTCTACTCTGGTGATCTGGCACTGAGACTGAACAATGCATCTGACCAGGTCCTCCTCTACCCTATTGATGATGTTTATACTGGAATGTGCCTTCAGAAGCTTGGGCTTGCTCCAGAGAAACACAAAGGCTTCAAAACCTTCGATATCGAAGAGAAGTACAGGAATAACATCTGTTCCTACACAAACTTAATGTTAGTGCATAGCAGGAAACCTCAAGAAATGATTAAGATTTGGACACGCTTGCAAGATCCACACTTAAATTGTTAAGGTAATGTGCATAAAGTGTCTTAAGCCCCAAAAAAAACCAAAACTTTGCAAGTTTGGATCACTGAAGCTCTGTTTAGTGGCTGAATTTTCGCTGTAAACTTTTTCCCATACTTCTGAAAATGAGAGTAATGCTAAATTTTGAAGGGATGGCTTGAAGACTTGGTCCTGACTTTTCCACTGTCCTGGTGGTCATTATGTTTCAATATTGGTCTTAATTAAAAAAAAAAAAAAAAGACTTGGAGGCTATAACAAGCTGTCAGTGACTGGTTAGCTGCACTGGAAACAGGGATTGCCTACCACAATGCATCTTTCTTTAATTGTGATGGTGGAAGATAATGTTCCCTTGAGTAGTGTTTGTGTGTGGAAACCACTGTAAATTGAAAATACACAAATTATGGGGAATGTACTTTTACTTTTAGATATGATACGCTGAAGAGACTTTAATACTTTTTTTTTTTTTTTTTTTTAATTTATGGTTTTCAGTCCTTTTGCCCTCTGGAACCGTATTTTTTTCCTTTACTTACGACTCTTCGTGCAAAGTGTACCTGTTTCTGAAGGATTTACCTTTTTATTAGATGGAGCTTATTTTTTTAAATATAAAAACCCCCTAATTCTGCTTGAAATGCCCCCCAAGAGATCAGTGTGTAAGGAAAAAGATGAGGTGGTTTTTTTTTTGAGGGGTGGGGCTGGGCAGGTAGGGCTGCCCCGAGTGAAGCTGACTTTGTTGCTCATGTTGTTTGCCTGGGAAGCTGCTCTTGGCCAGTCCTTGGTTTCTGTTTGAGCACTCAGTGTGATCAGGTGGTTTGATTTGATATGGGAATGGCTGAAATTGCACATTTGCCTCTTGGGAGCACGGCTTGGCTCCTCCTGCCATGCAGATCCCAAGAGCTTCCAACTCCAAACCAAACTCTGCAGTTTGCATGAAGCCTCACGTAGAGTTAACACGTGTCCTCCAAACTCAGATCTTCTCTATTTCCACATCTTGCTTATCAGAGTTACTCTATAAATAGTGGTCGCTTTCTTTGTATATGTAGAAGTGCCTGTCTATTTATTGTTCAGATCGAAGACCAAAACGTTTTTCTTAAATATATTTTGTGTAACATTTTATTTGTATAGTGTTGTCACTCGGATATTTAAATAGAGCATGATATTTTAAATCTTGAGATGTGTAAACGTGGTAAATAAAAGCTAATTGTTATTTTTGAATTTGAGAAATAAAACGTGATTTAAATATTTCTGGTAACGCTTCGTGGTTGACTTGCAGAGCAGTTGCAGTCTACGTTTCAGAAGTTTAGAAACAAAAGGCTTTATCTGACTAGATTTCTCTGAACTTATGTAGCAGACTCTCAGGAAAATGTCACAGTTGTACCTGTGTTTATTAGATGCTGGAATAGATGGACAACTCTGGTGAAAGCAAGGGGGGCATTAAGTGCCTTGGGACAAACAGTATGCACAGAAATAATTGTCTGGGGCAACTGAAAGGAGTCAAGGAGTGCACTGAATGGCTGGCACTTGTATTTTTGATTGAAACAACTTGGCAGCAACACCTCTTCTTTTTTGCTTTTTCGCCCGCTTTCTTTTTCCCTTTGTTTCCCTGGAACAAATGTGGTGCTCTGTTTGTTCAGGGAGAGGTGAGGTGTTCTGGTCTTCCACCTCTTTGTTCTGTAGATGATCATGTCAACCTTGGTGTGGATAAAAGACAGGCTGTGCCCTGGTGTTGTGAGGTTTGACCCTTGTGGAGAGTGACACCTTTTTGAAAGAGCTGCAGGTTCTACACCAGTTACCTCCTACCCTGCTCCTTTAAGTACTCATGGGATTTTCCTCAAGATTTGGAAGAAAATCAGTTATGCTGATGGTGAGAGATGCAAGGACAGGTGAAGTGTTAAAGAGTTTTGGTGTGGGGGGAGGAGGAAAGGGGGAGAGAGAGAAAAGGTGAGGCAGAGATGAAAAGGAGGGTGCTGGGGACGAGTGGGGATGTGGAGAGGAAGGAGAGGCAGGGACAAGTGAGCACTGAACAAACTGCTGAAGGCCCATGGGAGGATCAAACACAAGCAGGAGGGTTGCAGCAAAAGGAGGGGACAGAAAAAGAACCCAAGAATTAAGGTTGTGAGTAAGGTAGGGCGGAGTGCACATGTGATGTTAAGCAAAAACGGGCGTGATTGGTGGAGTGCCAGCATGAATTATTTCATTTACGCCCTTCCCTCCAATCATGAGATAAAAAAAAACCAGGTCTCTTGCGTGGGGACACACCTGGTAGCAAGGACAAACAGGCTGAGTGGCACCTGGGCAGGAGAAACCCTGTGAGAAAGCAGCATTTCCCCACCTTCTGAAGGGCCAGGAGAAAGGTGACAGGCCACTTCTGTTTCCTCCAGCTGGGGAGGAGCACTGGGGGCCCTGCCTGCTCCACTCCCACAGAGAAAGAACTGTCTTGGCAAACAATTTGTGAAGAGTCAGGGAAATAAATAACAGATAAAGGAACAGAAGGCATCCAAAAAGCACAGTGGGAACGGGATTTGGGGAGAGTTGGGACACAGAAGATGAAAAGTCTTGAAAATGTATCTGCAACAACCTGTACCTGCTGTATTCTACTGTATCTTTCTTAACTGATGTTAAATACTTAAAATTCTGTTGTATTTTTTTTTCCTTAAATTAAAGGGAAAGACTACTAAGATGAAGGCAATTGGAAGAAAATTTGACTACAGTGGAAAGGATGGAATTTGAAAGCAGAAGTAAGATGTGTTTGGATGAGACAGCTGAATGTGGATGCAGTCATTGTTCTTTTTTTCCTTCCCTGAATGCAGCAGGGGGAAATGAAGTGCTGCTGTGATTAAATAAGACTGCATCAGGGTGAGCCATTAGAATCCATTAGCTTGTTTGTATAAAGGCTCAGGCCGTTGCTTCACAATCCAGTTGGGAGGAGGAAAGACAGGATAAAAGTGTAAATGAGCTATAATTAATGCACAAATTTTAAGGTTCACCTTCCAGAGGATGGAGTCCCTGTTTTCTGCCAGTTGGTTCCTTGACATGACTGCATTTTACACTTGGATCCCTTCCTCCCCTACCCAGGTTCATTTTGTTTTATGTAGGCTTGAGTGAAATGCAGCACTTGACAGGGCTGCTGACAGGAGGATTCCTGCCAGTCCTTCTCTGCTTTTCAATGTTGGGAGCCCAGAAAGCCAAACTTCAAAAAAAGGAGGGTTTTGGCTGGAAAGTACAAGAAAGAGGCAGGATTGGCATTCACTGGGAGGTTTGTGTTGGGTCTGCAAGTCAGCAAGGTTCCTCCTGCAGGTGAGGCTGAATTTGGGGCTTTGTGATGCAGCACTGAGCAATCCAGCCCTTACCTGGTGCTGCTGTTGGGATCTAGCCCCCAGTCAGCATTTACCCCCTGAAATTTGGCCTCCTTTCCCTCCCT
This sequence comes from Phylloscopus collybita, assembly GCA_027886175.1. Classification (NCBI taxonomy): domain Eukaryota; kingdom Metazoa; phylum Chordata; class Aves; order Passeriformes; family Phylloscopidae; genus Phylloscopus; species Phylloscopus collybita. Next base: position 30,390,386 of record JAJNNQ010000013.1, on the reverse strand, counting down.
TTCCCCCTTACTGTGCCTCATATGCAGATTTCCATCAGATTTCCATCAGATTTCTACCAGATTTCCACTCCAGTTGCCTTTGCTTGAGGGCACCAATCCAAAAAGAGTTCATGTCTGCACTGAACTCTTCCCTCCACAGAAGAATCTTGACACCAACTCAGCAAGGAAACAGGGCAGGGAGAGCTGCTCAATGGATCCCTTCCACAGATCATGGAATCACAGAGGTGCTTCTGCATGGAGCAATGTATGCCCATCAGCCCCAGCACAAAACACTCTTCAAACTCTCTCCCATTCTCTTCCTCTTAGCTTTTTAAAGCTGCTGTGCCCCCCTTCCTTGCTGGATGGAGGTGAGAACCAGGAGTGGGAGTGAGAATGGAAGTGCAGTTCTGGAAGCAAATTTTCAAAGTGTTGGCAGCAATGAAATACTGAGCAGGTCAGTTTTTCCTGTGGCTGTGCTCAGACCCAGGTACTTGATTGCTAATCACAATTAATATTTGTATTGGCTCAGCCTGCTCTAAGTAGTGTTTAAACAGCTCTGCCTGGATTCTGCTGAGGGGTGGCTGAGCAGCACCTTGTGGGCTTTGCACAGCAGCCTTTTCAGAAGGTAGAGAGTCCATTTCTATTTGTCAGTGAGAACATTTGTCTAATAACACCTGGCTGAACCAGGTGAGCTGGGCTTAAGTTGGTCTTGGGGTGTCAGTCATCACTTCAGGCTCTATAGGTATGGAGCAGATCTCTGTGACCCCAATTTTTGCTCAGTTTTCTGTATTTTCGTGTTATTGCAGTTACAATTTTTTTTTTTCTTTAAGTTGCCTTCAAGCCTAAGGACTTCAGACATGAGTTATGTGCTTCAGGTGAATGCACACTGAGTTTCCTGTCAGAAACGCATCAAGATAAATCTGACAATTTCAAATTTTATATGGAGGGGATTCCAATCAGTCTCCCAATTTCTAGGCTTCTTGATTTACCTCTGTGTGTGTCATTTCCAGTCGTTCCTGTTAAGCTCTCCACCTAAATGAATCCATCTTTCCTGCCTTGTCATATGTTTTTGTTCCCTCTGTCCCCTCACCTCTCTCATCTCTTGGACACTGTGTGCCTGCCTCTCCAGCAAACCTCAAGGTTTACTGAGAAAGTTACAAAACATTTACAAAATCACTTCTGTCAGGGCCTGATTTCAAACTGTCTCAAACAGGGGTGTTACTGGGGGAAAATGCTGAGCTGCCAAACAAGCTGTAAACTTTCTGATCTTGGAGTTGGCTTTTCTACTGCCACCACCATTGTAATTTCTTTAAACAAAACTGCTCTGGACAGATTTGGAGAGAGTTTCTGCAGGGGTTAGAAATAATCCCCAGGCATCCCCTGTTAGATTTTTAAAGACCAGAGCTGCAGCTTAGTATTTATTGTGGCTGTATTTTTCTGTCCTTTTCCCCTCTTCCTCCATCCCTCTGGATAAATTTTGGCTGAATTCTGCAAAGATGATTCATTTGTGCTTCCTCATTTGTCTTAAATGTGTTGTGTTTTTTTCCCCACTACTCCTATCACTGATACTTCCCTGCTTCCAGAAAAGTCAGTGTCTCATGACAGCCCAAATTTTGCCTTTTTTTTGGGGGACATTACATCCACAATGTGCTGGCAGATCATCCAAAATGCCTCTGTGTGTGATGAGTATTTGAAAGCCCTGCTGAAAGGAAGTCACAGGTTTTAAGGGCACAGACCTTTTTATTAGTACAACAAATTTGAGTTTTGACTTCAGAAAACTCTCTCCTTCAACTCACTGCTTTTCTGTTTCCTTACCTGCAGGATCATTCTGGGCCTTAACATTGTGTGCTCTTGCTTTCCTGGCATCCTGTAACATGAGATTGTGCTAGAGCTGGAAATAGTTGTGTGATTTATGTTCAGTCTATAGAACTGCTTGGCCAAGTGTGAGGCTCTCACCTGCCTTTAGCAGATCAGAGCTGAAAGCTCACACCTGTGAGCCTGCAAAAACAAGCATTATTTTATTAATGCAAAATTTTCACTGAGATTGGAATTACTCTTCAGCAATATTGAAGAAAACAGAAGCATGTTGATGTCCCTAGAGACCCCTTCTGCTTTTCTTCTTTTCCAAAATCTGCATAACAGTTTGCATTTCTTACCATCCCATATTCAAACATAGAAAATTCTTTTTGAGAAACGAAGGAGAGGGGGAGCACTGAGTGGGAAGAAATCCCCACTTACAGATGTTACAAAATCTTCCCAGGCTGAGATGAACTAAAAAATGAACCCTCACTTCGGTGGATATCTTATTTAGTCACAGTGGGAAGTGGGAGAAATTTTTTTAAAGACATAAACTCAAAGGAATTAATCTCATTTTCCTTTCAATCTTTCTGATATGTTGAGGGAACAGACTTCTGCTGCAGATGTAGGTTTGGCTGCTGCCCAAGAGACCTAAAAGTTTTGCCACCTTGTTGACCACTTTGCTTATCAGAACATAAATGCCAGAGAGGCCAGTGAATTGCTTTTCTTAGACCTGTCCTACGTGATTTTGATACAGTGCCAGGTGATCAGCAGCTGTGATGCTTAGCAGAAGATAATGATGAGTGTCCCTATCAAGAAAGCTGAAGCAGAAGCCATGCTCTGTGAAACCTGGAAAACTGGATGACTTTCAAGAGAGGTGAGCTTTGTTTGTGCCCTTCAGTTTTCAGAGAGGTTCCTTGTTGGAAATGGTCTGGGAAGTTGTCCTTGTTCTTACAGCTGTCATCTCTTCTCCATATGAATACAACCTGGATTGTTCTAATGTGTGCTCAAGTGTTGGAGCCCTGGGCACTGAGGATTCCAGGCTGTCTGTGCTGGCAGGCACTGACCCCCAGGCAAACCCTGCATTCCACCTGAGGCCGTGGAAAAGGCTCCCAAAATTGAGTGACAGCACTGGGATTGTGGGGGTGTGGTTTGAATGGAAGGGTGTGAGATCACAGGGGGCAAAACTCAGAGTTTCAGGGTTTAGAATACAGGAATAGATATAAAGCAAGGTGGAGGTTTCAGTGCAGAGGCTGAGTCCTTCTTTTTCCCCTTCTTCCCCATGGCTCTGGGTGGTGTTTTGTAATTGGGTAGAAAAATCCACATTGCGGGGCAGGGGTGGTTGGGTATTGGGTTAAAAGTAAAAATAATTCAGGTGTCATTTCAGAATTGGACAGTTTGTCCTTAAAAGCCCTTGTAGAGAGACAGAGACAACCATTTTCTACCTTGTTAGCTGGAACTCACTGCTTGTGAGACTGTAACAGAGATGAGAATTAATAAACATCTGAGTCTGAACACAAAACACCTTCTCTTGAGTATTTAATCCTGGCTCTGGCAGGAAAAGGAAGATAAAAAAGCAACACTCAAGGAAGAGCTGGACCTACCCCAGGCTCCATTGGCCCTCCAGCCCCTCAGAGCAAGGACAAAACACTCCTGGTAACTCATGAGATTATAACCATTTAATTTAATCATGAGAAGCTGCTTCTAGGCTGCAGTGGTTGGTGACAAGCAGCAAAATTCTCTTCCAGGAATTTGGTTTGTTTTTACCTTCACTGGCAGAGAGCTCTGCACCAGATGCTGTGCTCTGTGAGCATCCAGCATCCAGTGCTCCAAGAAAGAGAAGATTGTCAGTCAGCTGCCTCCTCCCTGCCCTGCAGTTTGAACACCAGGAATAAAACCCCCCCCCCCAGGTTTTTTGGGGGCTGGACCATGCCCAGGGAGGTGTTGCTGGTACAGCCAGCAGTGATACAACTTCAACCTGATGCCCTGGTGATCTTTTAGTAACAAAGTTTGACAAGAAAAATGGAAGGTTTATAGGTACTCAGTGGCTGCACATGCATTGAACAGTTTTGGTTTTTTTTCCCCTCCATGAAGTGTATCTTCATGTGATACATGTCAGCAGTTCTTACTCAGTGCTGATTATCCATTTATTCTTCTCCAGCTTTCTGATTTTTAATTCCTGTGCTTTCTTCCTCACGGGAAAGCCAGATGAAGCGTTTTAGCTGTGAGTGGAATAATATGAAATGTGAGAGATTTGGGTTCAGAGCTGCCAGGAAGTGAATGCCACAGTAGGGGCATTATGGAGGGGGTTGCCTTTGGCCTCTGATGGAAGCATCTCAAAACTTTTCAAGAATATCCAAGTTGATCTAAGTTTGGGACTGACACCCTTCGATTTGCTGCACTGAAATAGCATTTGCTATTTGCTGTGCCAGAGTTGAAATGTGTGTCTTGGGAGGAGGAGCTGGCATGGGCCCAGTGCACTGAATCTCAGAGGATGCCTGGTCCCTTGTTCCACTTTCCAGGCAGTTCCAGCACTTGTGAGGGTCCTTCCACACCTGCCTGTGCTTCTTCCATACCCTGAGTGTGTTTTAGGAGACAAAGTGGACCTGCTGCTCTGTGTGGGTGGTTAAGAGTGTGACATCCTTCCCCAGATTTATTTTTGCTTGTTCCCAGCCTGGTCCATTTTGGATTTTCCCTGTCTGAGGATGTTTGTTGTATGTAGCTGGTGTTTAATGCTGAAGAGACTTGAATCATTCTGTTAGAGTAATTGATACTGACCTAATTGCACAGATGAGTTTTGCACTGGAATTTCTAATGGCATTTAATAATTATAAGAGTCCTTCCTTCCCTGTGTCTATGATTCAGTCCTTTGCCTTGTGTGCCTTTAAAGAGCAAGGGCATTGGAGGGAATGATTTCCCTGTTTATTTTCTGTTGGGTAACTCTCTGTGCCTCCTGCCTGGAGGAGCAAGGGGAGCTGCTGCAGTTTAACCTCTCCATGGAGAAAGCAGTGGTTGAATCCAGTTGTTTTTTGGATTGTGGTTCAGTTCTGGTTGAATCTCTCTTGTCCCTCATCCAAACAGGATATGGATGAATCTCTGTAGGAGATTGCCAAGGTCAGATGAGGATAGGGAGACTCTCAGCTCTGCTCAGGAAGCCCTTAAGCCACATTTGCTAAGTGGGAAGCCTGCTAGAGAAGATCCATCTTTGTATTCCATCCTGTTGACATCCATCCCCTGGATGGTGTCTGTCTGGAGAGGAGGCTCCTGCAGTGTTGCTTTTTAATCTTCTTTTTCCTGCCAGAGTCAGGATTAAATGCTCAGGACAGTATTTCTTGTTCAGACTCAGATGTTTATTAATTCTCATCTATGGTACAGTCTCACAGACCATGAGTTCTACAGCACTGCTAGATAACAAAGTTAAAATGGCCCCTATCTCTCTCTCTACAAGGCCTTGTAAGGATTAACTGTCCTATTATGAAATGACACCTGAATTATTTTTACTTTTAACCCAATACCCAACCACCCCTGCCCCGCAATGTGGATTTTTCCACCCAATTATAAAACACCCCCCAGAGCCATGGAGAAGAAGGTGAAAAAGAAGGACTCAGCCTCTGCCTTAAAACCTCCACCTTGCTTTATATCTATTCCTGCATTCTAAACCCTGAAACTCTGAGTTTTTCCCCCTGTGATCTCACACCCTTCCATTCAAACCACACCCCCACAATCCCAGTGCTGTCACTCAATTTTGGGAGCCTTTTCCACGGCCTCAGGTGGAATGCAGGGTTTGCTTGGGGGGTCAGTGCCTGCCAGCACAGACAGCCTGGAACCCTCAGTGCCCAGGGCTCCAACACTGCACAATCCAGGAGAGTTGCTCCACACCTTCCTGACTGGTGACTGTGCAGGGCTGTGTCCCAGAGCACTGCAGCAAACAGGTGATAAAGGCACCACCTGTCCCAGTTTCAGCAGGCTGGGAGAAGGTGTTAGAAGGTTTTAGATTCCAGACCTGCATCACCCCTGGGTTCCAGCAGTTGTGCCATTCCCTGGCAATCCAGCCAGGCAGGAATGGTGCCAAGCCCAGTCTCACGTGGAGCAGCTCAAGTGGTAAATGATGCCCTTCTGTACCTGCCTCTATCTGGTGCACAGAAATATTTGTGAGACTTTTTATTTTTTTTTCTCTTCCCCTGTGTCTGTGTCTCGTCTGTGATTTCAAGTGAAGCAGGGTGGTTTTGCTGATTTCCAGCTGCGTGTTTACACCTTGCATATCTCTGGGGGACTAAACAGATTGCCAGATCACCCGTGTGGGTGTAGTTCTGTGAGAGTGAGCAGATAAACATGGTGCTCCAGAGCTGATGTTATTGTTTCTATCCCCAGAAGGGAGATCTGTGAAAGGAAAGGGCTCAAACTGCAGAAGAAAACAAGCCAGCATTTCGTTTAGTCACCTGGCATCTGCTGGAACAAACTGGTGCTGCTTTAACATCACATTAAACATCCCTCCCACCTACTCCTTTGTAAATTCCTCTCGAGTTTCTTTTCCTTTTATTTTGGGCTGTTCTGAATATCCCAGGGTCTGGAATTTCTCTTTTATAATGAGATATATCTCGGCATGATGCCAGCCTCAACTCCAGGGAATTTTTGTTCATGTTGAGATCCGAAAGTCTCAATAAACGTGCACTTGGAGGAAAAACAGTTTGGTATTCAAGAAGCAGGATAAAGAGTTAGAAGAGCTCAAAGTGCTCATAGCAGCTGTGTCATGTCATACTGGGCTGACACAGTACAGTCTCACAGACCATGAGTGTTGTAGCCCTTCTGGCTAACAAAGGAGAAAATGGCTCTGTCTCTGTCTCTCTACAAGGCCTTTTAAGCACAAACTGTCCAATTCTGAAATGACACCTGAATTATTTTTACTTTTAACCCAATAACCAACCACCCCTGCCCTGCAATGTGGGTTTTTCTACCCAATTACAAAACACCACCCAGAACCCCATGGAGAAGAAGAGGAAAAAGAAGGACTCAGCCTCTGCCCTAAAGCCTCCACCTTGCTTTGTATCTATTCCTGTATTCTAAACCCTGAAACTCTGAGTTTTGCCCCCTGTGATCTCACACACTTCCATTCAAACCACACCCCCACAATCTCAGTGCTGTCACTCAATTTTGGGAGCCTTTTCCACGGCCTCAGGTGGAATGCAGGGTTTGCTTGGGGGTCAGTGCCTGCCAGCACAGACAGCCTGGAATCCTCAATGCCCAGGGCTCCAACAAGGAAGGTTAAGCTGGGTTCCTCTGTGGTCACACAGCACAAACCCAGCTGGGGAGAGCCCAGAGCCTGGGGAGGCCAACAAGGGCCTGACAGAGAATCCAGCCTGGAGAGCAAGGGAAGGTTGGGATTGAGGAGTTTTGTGTGATTAAAAGTCTGTCTTTTGCTAGAGGCTTTTGCAGAGTGGCTGGAAGCACTCAGGGTATTAAAAGCTGCTTGAGGTACCTTGACTTCTCTTTTTGAGGTTTTTTTGCCTGTCCCTAAACCCTCCCCCTCTAACCAATGGTGCTGGCATACTCAGTAGAGCTTAGATTTGAGACTGCAAGTCTTTTTCTGTATAAAATTCCTATCTTCTGATTTTACTCCATTAGGACAAAATGCTGCATAGACAATCCTATTTACAGGCACGAGGCAGCTGCTTTTCATTAGGATCATTTGCCATGAGCCCAGCTGCCAAATTACTTCTGCATTTAAAGAATGACTGTCTCAGGCCCTCTGCTCCATGGCCAGCAGGCTGCCAGGGCAGGGGTGGAAGCAGGAGAATCATTTCCATCCAAACCAGGCCTGGAGAGCTCAAAACCTTGTACAAAACAGCCCAGCTGGGCACAGTTGCCCCAACCAGGAGGGTTTTTGATGGGTGCTGGTGGCTAAGAGCCACCACTCTGACTCTCCAGGGGATATTGAGGTCCTGCTCCACTGCAGACAGACCTATTTGTTGAAAATCCCTATAAATGTGTTACTAGATGAACTGGGCCCTGCAGAATTATCTGTGGCACTCCCCTGTGGCACTCCCAGCTCAATTGCTTTGGACAGAGACCCAAAGAAGCAGTGGCCAAGTTACCATTTCACAAATCCCCTTTCCAAGCACATCTCTTTAAAAATTAGACATTAATTTTCAGAGCCTTGAGGGGCTGCAATGTTCACTCAGTCTATTCTTTTTTTTTTTTTTTTTTTTTTTTTTTTTTTTTTTTTTTTTTTTAACCAACAATTCCTCTGTTTTACTCCAGGTGGGATTTTTCTTTCTGGTTGGTGAGTTGCTGTGCCTGCTGGCAGTTGTTCAGCCAATGCAAGCTGTTGGTTTTTTTACTCCCAAACTCCTTCCCAGCCCAGCCAGCCAGGACAAAGGGGAAGTGTCACACATAAGGACACAGCTTTTTGGCCTGGCTGCTGCTTTGAACATCTGGATCCCTTCATGTGAAGTCATTAACAGAAATAAAAGAGAAGGGTTCAGGCTGAAGGGGGGGGTGGGGAATTCCCCTTGGACAGCTCATTCAGTCTGATGTTTGGGGATGTCCACGTTTGTGGCACAGTCTTTGGAACCCCCTGCTGCCTGCAGGGCTTGGAGGTGTTTCTGATTCTCCCTCCAGGAGCTGATGCTGAGGGTGATGGGCCCATCATCCTCCCTGCAGGCAGGCACGGAGCAGCTGGGATTTAAACCTTTCAGGCTGAGCTGGTGTCTGCCCTGAACTCAGGCAGGGCTTTGCCCCTCAGCCTCACTTACAGGCAGCAGATTGCTCCTGAGCAAAGCCCACTCCCCAAGGGGTTTCCATCAAAACACCTGACTGGGTGTCTTGGTTTAGAAAGGCAGGGAATCTGGGGTTTCCCTTAGAAAGGAGAATGCAAACCCCTCACCCCCCACTAAATTATAATTTTGCAATCAAGGGCTCTCGGGCAAAGATTTTTGGGGATAGGAATGACAGTTCTTTACTAAGAATATTAACAATACAAATGTGACAGGAAAACAAAACCACCCAAGCAAGCAAACAAACAAACAGCAATTTTGGAAAACTCTGACAGAGTCAGAGCTACAACCTGACACCCTGTGGGTGTTGGAAGCAGTCTAAAAATGAGTCCTTCTGGAGTGGCAGAGGTGGTTCTGGTGGAGTAGAGATGATCCTGTAGCAAGAGGGTCCAGGGATGGTGAGGACGGGTTCTGGTGATGGTGAGATGGGATCTGGTCTTCCTCCCAGGGTGAAAGCCAGCAGCTTTCCTGTCTCTGTCTGAGTTTATCCAGATAGAAACTGTCTGCCAGAAACCCACTGCCAGGGGATGTGATCCATCTCACCATAGGATGATGGAAATGCAGATGCATCGCTCTGGAGGGGAGGTATAGCCTGGGGAGGTGCTAATGGCCCATTATTATCCAAAGGTGTCAGGCCTCTTCCCTCTCGAGTTCCCAGAGATAAAGAAAAAGCATCTCCCCAACTGCTTTTTAACAAGATGAAAATAGAACATACAACCCCTGGCTCCACAGCCCAGGACACTGGGGGCTGGAGCTGGGGGCACCACAGCTCATGTCTGGGTGGCTGATTTTGCAGGCTGTTTGGGAAGCATTTGCTCCCTGCACAGAGCAAGGAGAGGAATCCATCTCCTTTCTCACCTTTGCTGCTGTGGGTCCCCGGCGTGGGCGTGCAGAGCAGCGCTTCCTGCAGCCTCTCAGAGCTGCGATTTGTCCTCGTTCTTGTGATTTATTTGTTGGAGTTTCAACATTTGCCTGCCCTTCTCCTCTGTGTGAGAGCCTTCAGCAGGAGCAGGAAGCGGTAGCTCTGTGCCATCATCATGCTCCGGAGGCACGTGTGATTAATTAGCAGCACTAGAGGAAAAACTGCTGCCACGTTCTGGGGTTGAATTTCTGTTTCTTAAACCACTTCCTGGCTGCAGTATCATCCTGACAGCATCAGTTTCTTTGGTTGGTTGGTTGGTTGGTTGGTTATTTTTTTTCCTTTTCATACCCCAGCAGTGCTGGGTGCCCAGTGCAGCCAGCAGCAGCACGCTGGAATGGAAAACCTTTCCCCTGGCTGGAGTTGGTGATGGTGTTGGTGCTGGTGCTGGTGTTGGTGATGGTGCTGGTGCTGGTGATGATGATGGTGCTGGTGATGGTGATGGTGATGGTGCTGCACCAGCACCATCACCAGCACCATCACCAGCACCATCGCCCCAGGTCACCCTGCAGGAGTCCCCCCCCCCTCCCCATGCTGCAAACAGCAATTAGCAGCAGAATAACAACCCCCAGCTGCCTCCCAGGGGCTCAATTAGGCCTCTCCTGCAGAAAGCAGGGAGGGTGATGCCACTCTCATTTTCAGTTCTTAACCAGCAGGGTCAGGGCAAAAGGAGAGGATGCTGGAGCTCCATGCAGGTGCCCTCTGGTTCAGAGGTGAATTTCCACCCTGGCTGCAGGGAGACACAGCCCCGTGGGGTTTTTTTTGTGTGAGTCACTGTCCCACAGCCAACTGTAAAGTTGCTTTGGCCTCCCTGTTTTGCAGGCCCGTTATTGATTATTTTCAGCTGGCAAAGGGGGCAGGCAGGAACGAGCTGGGCTGTGGCTCCCCTGCTGCTATTTCAGAGGATTTGTTGCTCTTGCAGCTGACTGCTGGGAGATTAATAGACAAACCCCAAGCACTTGGGTATTGTGTGCTCTTTATTTTTAATATCAATCAGTCCTGCAGCGCCTGGCAGGGACACAAAGCTGCCTGCAGCCTGGGTGTCCTGCCACCAGCAGCTGGGCCAGTGGCTGGGGCATCCCTGCTGCAGGGGTTTGGTCGTCAATTTGCTGCAGAAGGTGGTGGTTGGTCCAGGAATGAATGCCAGCCCTCCCATATCTTCTAGAGTGGGTTCTCCTGGTTTTGGACTCTCCTGGTGTTGAAGAGATGGCCATCAGCCCTCTGGCCTGCCACTGTCACAGAATCACAGAATCACAGAATTTTTAGGTTGGAAGAGACCTTCAAGATCATCAAGTCCAACTCATGTTCTAACACCTCAACTAAACCACAGCACCCAGTGCCACATCCAGGCTTTTCTTAAACACATCCAGGGATGGTGACTCCACCACTTCCCCGGGCAGGCCATTCCAGTACTTTATCACTCTTTCTGTGAAAAACTTTTTCCTGATATCCAACCTGGATTTCCCTTGGCACAGCTTGAGGCTGTGTCCCCTCTCCTTCTGTCAGTTGTTGCCTGGAGAAGGAGACCAACCCCAGCTGACTGCAACCACCCTTCAGGAAGTTGTAGAGAGTGATAAGATCACCTCTGAGTCTCCTTTTCTCCAGGCCAAACAACCCCAGCTCCCTCAGTCGTTCCTCACAGGAGTTGTGTTCCAAGCCCCTCAGCAGCCTCGCTGCCTCCTCTGGACACGCTCAAGCATCTCAGTGTCCTTCCTAAACTGAGGGGCCAGAGCTGGACACTGCACTCAATGTCCATCCTGAGCTGAGGGGCCAGAGCTGGACACAGCACTCAATGTCCATCCTGAGCTGAGGGGCCCAAAACTGGACACAGCACTCCAGGTGCGGCCTCACCAGAGCCAGGTACAGGGGCAGAATGACCTCCCTGCTCCTGCTGGCCACACCATTCCTGATCCAGGCCAGGATGCCATTGGCCTTCTTGGCCACCAGGGCCAAGAAGAGATGGCCATCAGCCCTCTGGCCTGGGGCAGAAGGGCCATGTCTGCCCTGCCAGGACAGAGCAGAGGGTCTAAAGCCCTGCCTGGGGTGACACCTGCTCTGTCCCTTTCACCACAAGCCACTCCACCAGACCCATCTCAGCGAGTTTCATCTCCTTCCCTGGGCTCAAGCAGCTTTTCTGGGTGGCAGGAGTGGCTGCTCTGAGTCCTGACGTTGAAGGACCAAGAAAAGTCACCCTGCCAGGGAAAAAGAGAAAAAGAAGGGGATGTTTGTCCTGCCCTGCCATCGAGCCAAAGTGGCACAGAGAGCTGTCAAGGAGATGCTCTCTCTGGCAGCAGGATGCACCTGATGAATTCCCTCTGCCCTGTGGGATAATCCCGTTGGGAAAAGAATTCCTGTCAACATCTGAGGATGCCCTCACAGGCTGCACAAGACATTGCAGCTTGGGTGTTAAACTTGGACTTCTTGGTGGATTCTTTTTCTCTTTTTCTCTTCTTCTCTTCTTTTTCTTTTTCTTTTTCTTTTTCTTTTTCTTTTTCTTTTTCTTTTTCTTTTTCTTTTTCTTTTTCTTTTTCTTTTTCTTTTTCTTTCTTTTTATGCAATACTGGTTTTCAGCTGGATTTCTCCCTTCCAGCTGCAGGAGGAGCTGACTCTGTGTGTGTGTGTGTGTGTGTGTGTGTGTGTGTGTGTGTGTGTGTTGCTGCACTCACTTGGGTTCTCTGGGGAGCAGGAGCATCCTCCAAGGGGAGGTGGGAGGTCAGAAGTGGGTCAGGACCAGCAGCTCTTGCTTGTGGATGTACCAGTGGGTCTAACTTCTCTCAGTGAGGTTAAATGATAGTACCTGAGGGTGCCCAGCTCGGGATAAAGAAGGAATAGGGAATAGGGATAGGGAAAAATCACTACTAGTCTTTTTACAAATCTTGCAGGTGTACAACCTGTGCTATTAATCTATTAAAATCCCACAAAAGGCAGAGTTTAAACTATGTATCAGTTGCATCAATAATTCTGCAGTCCACCATCACCATGGGTTTTGAATAAATGAATAAACATAAATGAATAAACAGGGGCGTGATGGCATCACTCACTCATTTTAAACACCCCTGAGCACAGAGCAGAGGAGCAGCAGCTGAATCAAGGAGGAGCAAGTGGTGATGAAGGAAAGCCAGCTCCCTATTTAAGGAAAACCTCAGCTCCTGAGACATCCCTTCCCTTTAATTGTATCTGAGAGTGTAATTGCATCTTCGGGCCCCAACAGACCTCAAATCAATCTGGCTAAGGAGTGAGACAGGGAAACGGGACTTTAATGAGGCACACAAAGAAATGGGAGTGAAACTGATGCTTATCTCTGGTCACTGAATACAGGGAGCTCGTTCTACAGAATGTACACATAAATAATGGAGCAGGCCCTGCAAGCAGAGCCCTCACCAGCTCACTCTGGAGGGATGGAGCACCCTGCATCTGTCCCTGGAATTTCACCAGGCACACTGCTAAGCTCTAAAAAACAACACAGCTTTTGAAACCTATTTAAAAAAAATATTTACCAGTGATGTTACCATTTTTTCCTGAAAAACAGTCTCATCTTTGATAAAAAAGTGTTTGTTTTGCAAACAGCTTTTAGCTGTCGCCCTTTGTTTTGGACCCCAGGTATTTCCATTTAGTGAGGTGATGAGCAAAATCCTAATTTCTCGTGCTACTTTAGCTCTTCCCACTTGCTTTTGGTGCATCAGGGAATTATGAATGTTAGCCCAGTGTGATTTTCAATTTCTCTTTATTCAGCAGTGCAATCACTAGAGGGAGGCAGATGGTAAATTTATCTATCCCAAGCTCTCAGACACTCTGTGGTGCCTTATAAATGACAGCAGGACAGTTGTAAGTTGGAGCTCCTGGTATCTCATGCTGCCTGGGGGGGGAAATTTGAACACTTGCTGAAATCAGCTTCATTTTGTTGACTGTCCCCAAGGCAGCTGTGTCCTCCTCAGCAGCTGTGAAGCTGCTTGGCTCCTGAAGGTCAGGCTGGGTCCCTCAGCTCATCCTGGGGTGATTCAATCCCCTCCTGAGCAATGAGGGGTGCAGGAGCTGGGAGAAAGGCTGTGGCATCCCATTTGGGGGTTTTAGCCCTGTGGTGCTGAGTTTTGGCCCAGGCCAGTGAGGATATGCCCACGAGGTCTCCAAGAGATGCTCTCAGGCCAGGTGCCCCCCCAAAAAAGTAAGAATCAGCAACTGCTGAAGATGAAAATTTAGTCAAAAGGACCAAACATATCCTCATGGGTAATTGATGTTTTTATGGCTGAAAATAAAGACTTGCTACCAAACAAACAAACCACATTAAGACCCCTCACTCAAACACTCACGTATCAGCACACAAAAGATAAACTTGTCCTCACCATTTATTTCACCATCTCTACCACCTGTTAAGCTTCAATGAAGCAAATGCTCCTCTTCCCCTGATGAGCCAGAAGATACCTTAGGACCCTCCCTGCCTTGCAGCAGGGTTCCCTTTTAGGGTTTACACCCTGGTGGCACAATGCTGTTCAGTGGAGGGCAAGCCTCACCCACATGGAGTTCACACCACTCAGACACACAGCAGTCTCTGGGCCCCTGGGTGTTGTCTGCTTCAGCTTCAGGAAAGGCTTTGATACCATTTCCCAGAGCATTCCCTTGGAGGAGCTGGCTGCTCCTGGTATGGACAGGTGTACTCTTTGCTGGGTGAAAAATTGCATGGCCAGGCCCAAAAGAGGGGTGGAGTCCCCATGGAATATCCTGAGTTGGAAGGGACAGCAGAGCCCATCTCCTGGCCCTGCACAGAACAGCCCCAAGAATTCCACCAAGTGCCTGAGTGTTCTCCAAACACTTTTTGAGCTCCATCAGCTCGGTGCTGTGCCCACATCCCTGGAGAGCCTGTTCCAGCACCCAGCCACCCTCTGGGTGAAGAACCTTTCCCTGACATCCAACCTAAACCTCTCCTGATACAGCTCCAGAGCCGTTCCCTCAGGTCCTGTCAGTGGTCACCAGAGAGAGGAGATCAGTGCCTGCCTCTCTGCTTTCCCTCACAGGAAGCTGTAACTGCACTGAGGTCTGTCCTCAGTCTCCTCCAGGCTGAACAGACCAAGTAACCTCAGCCACTCCTAATTTGACTTCCCCTCCAGACCTTTCACCATCCTTGTGGCCTCCTTTGGACACTCTCTATATTGTGGAGCCAAAACTGCCCCCAGCACTTGGAGAGTCTGCCCCAGAGCAGAGCAGAGCAGAGCAGGACAATCCCCTCCCCTGCCCAGCTGTGCCTGATGCCCCCCAGGACAGGGATGTCCCTCCTGGCTGCCAGGGCACTGCTGGCTCATGTTCCACTTGCCATCAACCAGGACCTGAGGGTCCCTTTCCATGGCACTGCTCTCCAGCCTCTCACTCCCCAGTCTGTACAGCCAGGGTTGCCCCATCTCAGGTGCAGAATTTGGCACTCGCCCTTGTTGAACTTCCCATGGTTGGTGACTGCCCAGTCCTCTCATTTGCTGAGGTCTCTCAAAGTTTTGCTGGCACATTTCCCCACTGCCAACAGAGATTTTTAAACTTTTGTGCTCCCTGTGGCCAGGAGAGCCACCAATGACCCTTTCATTCGTGACACCCTCTCTGGGAGCAAGCAACAAATCAAGGAGGGCATCTTAGCCCAGTCAACTCTCTTTAGTACCTGTACCATGAAATCATCATCCAGGAGTTTTAGGAATCTTCTGAACCTGTTTGTGCCAGCTGTGCAGGGTTCCCAGTCAACATCTGGCGAGTTGAGGTCCCATAAGGACAAAGACTCCATACCTGGAGGGATTTTAGTCATAGAGATGTGGTGCTCAGGGTTTCGTGCTGGTCCTCCAGTGTTTGGTTAATGGTTGGACTCCATCCTCTCAGAGTGATTTTCCAAGATTCTCTCTTTTCTCTGGGAAGTGGGGAAGGGGTTTTTGCAGGTCTGTCCACACCTGGGCAGCAGGAGGGGGCTTGGGGTCACTTGGAACACATGGAGTTATGGGCAGATGGCTGTGGGAGGAAGGGGTTTGTCCTGCTGCAGGAGTTACAGGCTCTCACTGGCCTCTTGGTCATTGGGACTGCAATGGGGTGGATGGAAAACTTTAAAATTTGGGAGCTGGGATGCTGTTGCTTGCTCCAACAACTCTGAAAACCCAGGCAACTGGGACAGTCTGATGCACTGCTCGATTTGACCCCCATAAAACCCCATGGGGGTGTTTGTCCTTGAAGAGCCATCATCCTGTCAGGCTGCAATGAGCTGGAAGAAAAAAAAAAATAAATTATTTTGCTAAATAATGATTGACATTTTGAAAGCAATATTGTCAAAGCTGCACGTCAAACAGCCTAATTGCCTAATCTGCGTGGCTCCTGATGACAAGTTAGACTATTACAGCTGAAAGAATTTTAAGCATCTAACAATTTATACATCATCACCTGGGCTATTTGCTCTCCACACTCGGGTAAATGTAGATGAGGATGCTTGTGAGGTGCTTGTGTTTCAAAGCAATTTCAGCTGTTTCACTCACTCCTGTCTCAGGATGGTGCAGCCCTGGGGGAAATCACAGCCTTCAGAAGCAGCTGGTTAAAATGTGATGAAAACACTCCCTTTTACATTAGGACTCTTTTCCCACTCCAATAGTTGAATATATATATTTTTTTTTCTTTCATAAGACAACAAGCAACCTGGGCTCTGCTTGTGTCACATTGGGGTATCAGCACCACCTTAATTTCAGGTTAGAATATAATGTGTTATAAATGGAAAAGTGTCTTTTTACCCAGACACCCAGCACAGTAACAACATTTGGGCAAGCAAACTGAAAGGGCAAGTCTGTCCCTAACAAGTTATAGCTGGCCTCATTTAAATTGATTAGCTAATTGCTATTAGCTAATTGCTGTCACTGGTGAAGCAGGGTCCTATATGAGTGAGGGGGCTGGTAGGTTAGCCCCTTTGCTGTAGGGATGTGTTTTGGAGAGGGTCTGGGAAAGGTGGTGACCCTACATTTGCTCTGCCTGAGGGTTTATTCTGGGGAGAGACAGGGAGGTTTGGGGTTTGTATGTTTTGTTGGGTTTTTCTGGGTTTTGTTGGGGTTTTTTTGGTCCTATTGAATGTTGTGCCTCTGGTGAACCTTTGCCATGAAGCCTTTACCCTCCCCATTTATTGTGGCCCTGCTCTTGATGCCCTGGGTGCTGGGGCCAGCTCCTGCTGGGCAGGGTCCTGGGGTGATGCTGAGGCCCTGCTGTGATGCTGCTGGTGCTGCTCCAGGGGTGAGTGAAGGGAAGTGGGAAACTCCTCTCCTGGGTGCTGTGTCCTGCCTGCTTATAAATCCTTCTCTCCTCTGCACAGCCCTGAGGGATTAAAGCCCTGGCTGGGCTTTGCTTGCTGTGTTTTGGGGCTGGTTTTTGTGTTGGTTGTGGTTCAACAGCACAAATTGGGCAGTGCTTCTGGATGTAGGGAGGGGAGAAGATTTATAGTCACACGGAATAAGTGATGTGACCCAGGGACTTGGTGCAGGCAAAACCCCAGTCCACCAGGCTGGGTTTGGTTCTCCCTTCCCACTGGGCTGCTGTTGGCATTTCTGTGAGCACTGTTGTAAACACTGGGAATTGGTATTTGGGCCCACAGTTGGAATTTTTTTTTTTTTTAATAGGCAAGGGGATCCTCTCAGGAATATTGGAAGGTTAAACCAGGTAAGAATTAGTTCTCAGATCAGCATCCTCATTTTTTATTTTTTATATTTATTTTTTTTCCCCTCCCCAGAATTCGTTAGGTACTTCAAGCCACCAATAAGTAGTGTGAAAAATCAGGAGTGACAGCCTGCCTGTGGAGAGGCAGTGGGATGTGGTTGATCAGTCCTGAGTGCTGGGGTAGGGAAAAATCAGTGCTGATGTAGGAGATAACCTGTGCCACTGTCCTGTGGCTGCCAAACCCCTGCCACAGAGCAGGTCCTGCAGGCAGGAGCAGAGCACTGCAGCAATTAAAGCAAGTGGCAAAAGTTCAAGGCAAACTTTAGGTGTGCTCCTGTAGGGTGAACCTATTGTGAACTTGCCACTCTTCTGGCTTTGAGAGAGTGGTTTTGGAAAACACTGCTTTTCCCTGCCTGAGGAAAGCTGCTTTCCACTCTGAGGGCTGTGGGGAGGTATCAGTGTTGGGGCTCTAATGGCTCCAGGCTTGGCTGAGCCCTTTAAACCAAAGAGGCTGCAAATGCCTCCAGGAGAGCTTTGTCTCCCAGCTCTGCAGGTGTGTGAACAACAAACCTGGCCCACAGGCTGAACCCAAATGTAGCTATGCACTCCTTGCTCCTGTAACTCACCCAGGTGGGGCAGCTCCCTGAGCCTTTAGCCTTGATCCCTGAACAGCCTGACCCTGCAGAGGAGAAAACTGCCTCCCTGGGACAAGTGGCACCCTCTGAGTGGCTGTCCTGGCACCTCTGACCCTGCAGAGGAGAAAACTGCCTCCCTGGGACAAGTGGCACCCTCTGAGTGGCTGTCCTGGCACCTCTGTGCTCCTGCATGGCCAAGGAAGGGCTTAAAACAGGAGTGTGCCCTGCCCTGGGGCTGCAGCAGGGAGGGCACAGCCTGGCTCTCTGTGCAGCAGGAGGTGGTGGCCAGGGCTTCTCCAGCTTTCCAAGGGGTTACTCCACCATGTCCCACTGGTGGGATTCTCTGCTGGTTGGCAAATGGGGGGAGAGAGATCCTGAAGATAATTTCTGGAAATAGAGATGGTAACTATTTCTTTGGTGGAAGTGGAAAAGGCTTGGTTGTTGCTTCTTGTCTTCCAGAACCAGCATCCCCTTGGTCCTTGGCCTATGTGCCCATGAGAAGCTGCCACAGAGTGCTGAGGGATGAGTATGGGGAGTTTTCTCCTCCAGCATTCCGTGCTGATTTCCCTGTAAGCTTTTGGTGCAACTGGACAATCTGGGCAGGCTCCAGGAAGCACCTCATCATTTATATCCGGGGCTTTATCGCCGAGGAGGCTTGCAACAGAAACGAGGACAAAATTCTGTTTGAAGGAGTCTCCTCCCTGGTGGAGAACAGTGTTGTTTATGCCTGCTGGAGAAAGGAGGTGCATGTTTTTGCCACTTTTGCTGAGGCTGTCCACGTGGTGCTGCTGAAGAGGCACCTGCCAAACCGGAGGGATGCAGGGTTTAAAGGGAAGTACTACGTCTTCCAAGAGCAGCAAAGTGATCCTTCCTCCAAAGATGATGCCATTTCTGGAACTCCTGCTCCAAAACTGCCAAGAGAAGGTGGCATTTTTCAGTCTGGCTGGGTTGGAAACCTTAGAGATGCACTGGGCTCAGCAAACACACGTGGCAGCACCAGCGAGCTGATGCAGGGAAGAGGCATCACAGCTGTGGGAAGTCCTACAGAGCTTATCCTACATGAACCTGCAAGGACACAGGCTCTGGAAAAAAAAGCTCCTTGTGGGCTGGGGTCTGAGCTTCTGGGGGCTCAGGAAGCTCAAGGCATAGGAACACCTGAGGGAGTAATCCCCACCGCAGCACAGGACATCTGGGGGCAGAATCCCTCCCTGACTGAGGACAGCGCTGGGAGTTTTGGTCCTGTGCACAGTGTGCTTTTGGAGACTCCTTTTCTTGGTGCCTTCCAGAGAGCAGAACCTTTTTGGGAGCCAGCAGATGCGAGTCTGGAGAGCAGCCAACCTGTCCTGAGCCCTACCCTGAGGCCAGAAGGTCTGGGCCACCTGCAGTTTACCATTAAACCAACAGGCACGGGGGGCCTGGACTTGGCTGGGCACTCTGAGCCTCTGTCCCCTGGCACAGGACAAAGCCAGGAGGGCACAGGTGCCACCAGGGACAGCCAGCTCAGAACAGCCAGCCTGGAGCAGGATGGAAGCCGTGCCCTGCTGAGTGTCCCAGCTGATGGCCTGGCCAAGGGCCTGATGCCCAGCCTGAGGAGCCCCGTGGTCACCAGGGACCACTTGGAGCTGCTACCTGAGAGAAGCCAAAGCAGTTTGGGGTATTTGTCCACACCCAAACCTCAGCCAGGCACAACTGGCCTCCAACATAGCAAGCTCATGGGTACTTCCACACTGGGAAGTTTTAGGGGAGCTGTCAGGAAGAGAACAGTGCTGCATCCCACTGCACCAGGGCTAGCTGTACCTGCTGTGGCAACAGGGCTGGAGCATCCTCTCACAGCTGTGCCTGCCCTGGGGACAGAAACTATCCCTGTGCTGGTCACCTCCTCCCCAGCACCTGTCCCTGCAGACTTCAGCTCTCTGGGTTTAACCCCTGAAGCACCTCTTCCTCCACAAGTGGAGCCTGTGTCCGTGGTGGCCTCTGTACCAGCTGCTCTGGATCAGGACCCTGTCAGTCTCAGGCAGAGGGACACCTCTAGCCCAGGAGGACAGGAGATGGACTCCTCTTCAGCACCCTGCCATCCATCAGTAACCTCTGAACTGGGCACGGATGGATCCTCCAGATGCCTTGGCCCCAAGATGCAAAAGTTGGTGCTGGGGCAGGCAGATGGCCAGGGAGGCAAAACCACAGCCTCTGTGGGCTTGATGGCCAGGAGTCCCTCCCCAGTGCTTGTCACTGTCCCAGGGCCTGCTGTGAGGCTTGCTCAGCCTGAGGGTCACGTCAGCAGTGGCTCTGGGGTGTCACCAGCTTCCCTGTCTGACACCAGAGAGGAGCATGAGGTGCCTGTGCAGCATCAGGACAGTGCTGCTAGAGACAAACCAGCTCCTGTCTCCAGCCTCAGGGGATTTCAAATGCAGGGAACCACAGAAGCTGTGCAAGTGGGTGCAGGACAGAGGATAACTGCCTCCTTCAGCACCACTCCTGCACCCCCTGATCTGCCTGCAGCTCCCTGGGCAGAAACACTGCCAAGAGACCAAAAGCCTTGGGAGCCCTCTGGTGCACCCAGGAACACCCAGATGCCAGAAGCACAGCAAGGGAAAGATGCTGGTAGGTGTCCCAACACTTTGTGTCTTGGCATAAATCATCTTTATAGAAGCCAAAAGTACTTGGTGGGGGCAAGGACAAGGCTGTGCCTTCCACCTGCAGTCTCCACTTGGCAATCATAGCCTGCTGTCTGGGGAGAGCTGTGCTGGGGTGACCCTGCCTGGACACCAGGTGCCCTCCAAAGCTGCTCCTCAGCAGGACAGGGGAGAGAAAATGTGATTAAAGGCTTGTGAGGTGAGATAAGGATAAGGAGAGATCACTGACTGGCTATTATCATGGGCAAAAGAGACTTGACTGGGGGAAATCAGTTTAATTTCTTACCAATCAAATCAGGGTAGGGTAATGAGAAATCAACCCAAATCTTAAAAAAACAAAAAGCTTCCCCCTACCCCTCCCTTCTTCCCAGGCTCAACTTCACCCCTGGTTTCTTTATCTCCTCCCCTGCCTCTGGAGGGGATGGGGCCTGCAGTCAGTGTCTCTGCCACTCCTTCCTTCTCAGGGGAGGACTCCTCACTGGCCTGGCCAGTGCTGGGTCCACCTTGGAGCTGGCTGGCACTGGCACTGTTCATGCAGCCTCTCACAGAGGCTTAGCTCAGCTGAAGTGTAAAGATGTGGCTCCAGGGGCTGAAAGGACAGAAATCTTGTAGCAGGAGAGGGTCTGAAGTGTGGCAGTTTGCAGCACTGCTAAAAGTCTGGTGTGTGCTGTAATATAAAATGTACCGTGTGATACAATATGTGCAGGCAATAACCTTTGGTTCCATGTTTCTTTTGGGTGTTCCAGAGCTGGGCTCTCCCTGGGTAACCCAGTACTTTCCCATCAGGAGCTGCCACCTCCTCCTGCGGGATGGCTCCGGCGTGTTTTACCTCCCGCTGCACGCTGACGTCCAGCCCAGCATCTGGTGCAACTGGACCATCTGGGCAGGCCCCCAGAAGCACATTGTCATCTATGTCCAAGGCTTCCAGGGGAGCGAGGGCTGTGGCAGCAACCAGGACAGGATCATCTTCCAGGGGGTCTCGTCAAGCGTGGAAACCAAGGTGGTGTTTGCCTGCCACAATCGAGGCACTCTGATCTTTGCTGCACAAGCCACTGAGGTCCAGGTGCTGTTTCTGTCAGGGAGTGGTTCCAGAAGCCATGAATACAGGTATTTTAAAGGACAATATTATGTATTCAGAGACCCTGAATCTGTGGGCTCTTCAAGTGATACCATAGCAGGTCCCCAGGAGACCTCTAAAGAAGAGCGCCGGAGGACAGTGGGGACCAAAGGTTTATTGTCCATGCTGACAACCCCTCCAGGCCCACCAGCTGCACCTGCTGGGGGCAGGATCCAACCTGACATTGTGATCCCAGAAGAAGTTGCCCAGCATCTGGAAGATGGTCAGTCTGGTGCTAACCTGAGTGAGTGTGGTCAGGATGAAACCAGGCTGGAAAGAAACCTTAAGGATGGTGGCAGCAAAGGCAGAGAAACTGAGGATGAGATGTTGGTGGAGCCAGCTCCAACTGGGCAAGACACTGGGGGTAAAGCTGAGCCACCTGCCTTGGAGCTGACCAAGGGGGACACAGAGCCAGGGACTGCTCTGGTCACCACGGTCCCATGTCACCCAGCTGGTTCTCTTTGCTCAGAGATGCCCAGCAGCAGTGCAGGTGTCTCTGACACGTCACCTACCCCGGGTCAGGCCAGTGACAGCCCCTCAGAAGTGGCAGCTGCTGCACATCACACACAGACACCAGTGCTGGCAGAGCCACCATTAACCACCAGCACAAAACCACCTCTCTACCCTGCCCCTGGTGTGACTGCTGCTGATGTGGTGGCTCTGGGAGGAAGGAATGAAGACCTCTTTGGTAAGGTGATTTTTTGGTTATTGCTGGCTGAACTGATGCCTGGCAATGTGCAGTACTCACCTTCAGTGATGCAGCACTCTCTTAAGAGAGGTTTTGTTTGCAGGCATGGCTGTTACCTTCAGCTGGGCCCTGTGGTGCCACTCTTGACTCTTGTATCCAAGGAGGGGAGGGACTTGAGAAAAGACATGGGATCAGTTGTGACATGGGCATCTATGGGATTATGCTGCTGATAATAGGGACAGGCTGGTTTCTGACCCAAGTGTTTTGAGTTATCCATGGAGGAGCCAACCTCTCAGCTGTGACTTCACCCCCAAAGCAGACTGGGAATGCTCACCTTGGTTTTAAACAGCCCTGTCCTGCACTGATTCCTCTGTAGCCTGTCACAGTGCTTCCAGGCATGAGCACTGAGTTTGAGCTCCAAAAGCTGGAGAAAGGTTAAAAAAATCCCTTGTCTCTTAAGAAAAGTTTAGGAGTTGATGGTAGATCACTTACACAGGCAATATTTAGCTACTGGTATGCTTTAATTTCTGCCTGAAAGCAGATGATGTTTTCAGTCGGTGTTACCTTGCCTCCAAACTGTTGTTGCCCCTCCACTGTAGGTTTTATTCAGAATTTTTGCGTTTGCTGGCATGTAATGCCCAAGCTGCTTTGCTCTACTGGGGTCCAAGGCAGCTCTGGTGGTGTCACAGGGATAGCAATGCTTCCACGAATTGAAATGAGGTTTATTAGGGTGGTTTCTTTCTAAAGAGCACTTTGCACTGTAGAGAAGAGATTGTCTTCAGAGCCTGATATTTAATTTCAGTATGAAGAATAGAGGAAGGGGTTGGCACGTGACACTCCTTTTGCAAAGTGATACAGACCCAACACACTTTCCCTCCCCCATTACTGGCACACCAGTGATAGCAGCTTGATGCTTTCCCTTGCTTTGGCAGGTCTGATGTCATCTGTGGAGAATGACACAGGGCTGCAATCCCAGCACCATCCTGGAGGTGAGCCTTGCAGAGTTAAGCTGGCCTTAAAACACTGCCCTGAGCTCGGGGAGCTGCCTGAGGCTGTGCTGGACATCACCTGCTCATTAGATTTAGAAAGCAGTGGGAGTTGTTTTTGAGTAGTAACCACTCTAAAGATGTTATTTTTGAAGATGTCACTGCAATGCCACAGTTGTGCTCTGGCCACTTTATATCTCCCCTGGAGAAACCAGAGTTCAGGTGCTAACCCTGACATGAATGCTGGCTTGTTTGAGTCTGAGCATTACTTGTTGGCTACTTAAATAAGGTTTTCCCTAAGATGAATGGGGCTGAATGAACCTCAGTTCTTCCAGTGGATGTCCCAGTACTACCAGGATCAGAAATGTGCAGAAATCCTGTTCTCAGACCAGGGAGAGAAGGGAAACCCTCTTATGGGAGAGCAACTAAACAATATAAATGCAGGGCTTGTAGGGCCCAGCAAGCCACAGAAACAGCTTGCACAAAGGAGTCAATACAGAAGGAGCCTGAGCTCTGAACAGGGGAAATATTGATGAACAAATAGGTCTTAAACAGCCAACTGGCAAATCTGTGCCAGCGTGGATTCCAAGAGAAATTGGCTTTTAAACTCCATCAATGATTATGACAACCCCCTTGGGAAACAGAAGGGCTAAAGGCATGTGAATGTGATTGGATGTGTATTGGGTATGTCACTTTGTGTCAGTTTTGCACTGAAAGATCAATTCTAGTGTTCATCAGCAAGCATTAACTAAGGTTTGTGTTCCCCTGTCACTCAACAACTTGTCCTACCTGATGCATAGCCCCTGGAAGTACCCATGTGGCACTGACCTGCACAAGCTGTTCCTGTGTTGATGTTTAAGGACTAAGCCATTTAGGAAGCCTGTTTGTATTATGTGCATCTGAACATGCCAGGATCTTGTCTTCTGGCAGATGTGCTGTTTGAAGTCACTGTTGAAATCAAACCCAAAGACTGGGCTCCTCACAATGGAAGTGAGTTCCAAAAGGGTCTCCTTGAGTCTCTGAAGAATCACGTAAGTGTGGGCATGGGGAGGTGGGGAAAACCAGGTGGGATGTGCCAAATCTTCATGTAGAAAAAAACCATACTGTGCTTTTGTGTTTGGGGGAGATGACCTGGAGCTGAGGAGATGGGAACAACTGGTGTTCTTCTAAAGAAAGGGCTCAGGGCAGTGGGCTGTGGGACATCTTCTGCATCCCAGGTGGTTTGTGAAGGGGGAGAGCAAGGTGAGGTGCTACAGTGAGGAAAAGAAGCTGTTTGTTGTTATACTCCTGCTTGTTGAATATCAAATCAGCACTGGTCACTCTGTTCCTTTGCAGATCCAGAAGAACCTGAAGCTTTCAACCAATAGAGTCAGTGAAGTAAAGTTAAAAGATGTCCAGAGGTAGGGTTAATGCTGTGCTGCTGCTTGGCAGGTGACTGCTATAACCTGTAATATTTCTTGGATTTAGCAGTGTCTTGGCTGCTCACCCTGCTTTCCCAGGAAGAGATGTGTGTTTGTTCCTCTTCCTTGAGCTCTCACTTGTCCTACAAGTAGGGGGGAAAAAAAATGTTTCCTAGGGGAAAGATGGTGAAAATGGATGCTTAGTATTATCTGGGGCCTATAGAGGTCTAAGATGGATTTAAACTTTGAAGGAAAAGGAGGATAATCTCACCTGCCACAGTGCCTGCTGGAGAAAGCTGGGAGCTGTCAGCAGAGGCTGATCTGGGACTGCAGCCTGCCACCACAATTCACACAAATATCTGGTCGTTTCAGCCTAGCTCCAGATGAGGAGCCACTCCTGGGCTTTCCTTTTCCCCATGGTCCAAGTGCAAAGCTGCCTCTGGGCACGGATAATCTTTGCAAGAGCCTGCAGCAAGCACCAAGGGTAGAAGGTGTAAAATGGGCTGTCAGAGCTGGGCCTGCAGTGATGTTTTCCTCCTGCCTCACCCTGGGCTCTCCCCTGCCCGCAGGACGAGTGATGCCAACCTGCTGCTGACCTTCTGGCTGCACCTGGAGCCACAGGAGAGGAACGTGTCTCTGCTCCTGCGCTCCCAGCTGCGGGAGCTGCTCGGCACCTCGGAGCACCTGCAGCTTGTTTCACTCTTCCTTGAAGGTGGGTGCTTCACTTTAAGGCTTTCCTACCCTTTCCTACCCTTTCCTACCCTTTCCTACCCTTTCCTACCCTTTCCTACCCTTTCCTACCCTTTCCTACCCTTTCCTACCCTTTCCTACCCTTTCCTACCCTTTCCTACCCTGACTTAGGGCATCGATTCTCCGCTACAGATGTGAACGAGTGCCAGGCGGGGGTTGGCCTCTGCGGGGAGGAGGCAGAGTGCTTCAACGGCGTGGGCACCTACCTGTGCCGCTGCAGGAAGGGCTACGAGGACCATTCTCCCACTCAATCCGGCACGCTGTGCATCCGCGCTCCCCGAGCAGGTAGAGGATGGAGCTGCAGCCCTGCTCCCTCTGGCGGGCTGGTGTTTTCCCGGTGTGAGTGCGGAGAGTCAGCACAGCAGGGCGGGGGGCTCTCTCCTAGCCCGGGGTGCTGCAGCTCTGCCTGTTGTTGTGTATGATATCACCGGAGTGGCAGCTTCAGGTGTCCCTGCCAGGCGTGGCAAGGATGTGTTACACCTTTGCAAGGCAGTTCCCAGCTGGGAATGTGACCTCTCTGTGAGTGTTAGCCTCCCTTCCCCCAGGCCTGCTGCTTTCTCTGCATCGGGGTTACAACTTTGGCACGTGGGAGTTCTTCAGTTGTGAGCAAAGTGTGGTCAAGAGGGATTTATCAGCTGCCTCGGCTGTAACTGGTGTGCTCAGCAGACCTGGGGGTGCCTTGTGCTCTCCTGTCACTCTGTGTCGATGTTGGTGAGGAAGGACAATGATGTTCCTGGTGTTTACCCCAGCTGAGCAGGTGGCATGTGGGGCTTTACTGTAATCAGAGGTGGCTAATCCAATCTTGCAGAGTAATGGGGCCTCACAGGCTGGAAAACAGCAATATTCTGCAATATGTGCTCCAAACACTGCGGCTGCTTTACCAAAACTACTTCAACATCCCTGCAGTGGCTTAAACCTCAATGTGAGCTCATGGCCAAATATAATTTCTCACCCATCCTACCAACTCCAAGCTAATTAACAGCTTGAGCAGTCTAAGCTTGTACAGATCAGCTGGTTATTGTTATATTCTGTTACAGGTAATTATATAAATCCATTTTTATCTGTTGGGCCGTGGGGAGGATCCCTCCAGGCCTGGATGGGAGCAGCAGCAGATCTTTTAGTCTCTGTGTAGCCGCACGTGGGTTTGGCAATGGCTTTTCTGAGGTAGCACCATCCTTGTGCTGCTCCTGGCTCTTGGTCTAAGTATTTCCCTGGGGTGGAGGTTTGGAAGACATGCTTTTGCCTAGAGGCAGGGGTGAGGGTTTCTGGAAGGTGGAAGGGGCTGTGGCTTTTTTATCATCTTCTGTTAGAGCCAGGATTAAATGCTTAGGAGATGCAGTTCGTGTTCAGACTCAGGTGTTTATTTATTCTTATCTATAGTACAGTCTCACAAGCAGTGAGTTCTAGCTAACAAGGTAGAAAATGGCTCTGTCTCTATCTCTCTACAAGGTCTTTTAAGCACAGATTGTTCAATTCAGAAATGACACCTGAATTATTTTTACTTTTACCCCAATAACCAAACACCTGTGGCCTGCAATGTGGATTTTTCTACCCAATTACAAAACACCACCCAGAGCCATGGAGAAAAAGGTGAAAAAGAAGGACTTAGCCTATGCCTTAAAACCTCTATCTGCTTTATGTATATTA
Organism: Phylloscopus collybita; assembly: GCA_027886175.1. Classification (NCBI taxonomy): domain Eukaryota; kingdom Metazoa; phylum Chordata; class Aves; order Passeriformes; family Phylloscopidae; genus Phylloscopus; species Phylloscopus collybita. The sequence continues at coordinate 30,363,412 of JAJNNQ010000013.1, read as the reverse complement.
CTGTATTCTAAACCCTGAAACTCCGAGTTTTGCCCCCTGTGATCTCACACACTTCCATTCAAACCACACCCCCACAATCCCAGCGCTGTCCCTCAATTTTGGGACTCTTTTCCACGGCCTCAGGTGGAATATGCAGGGTTTGCTTGGGGGTCAGTGCCTGCCAGCACAGACAGCCTGGAATCCTCAGTGCCCAGGGTTTCCAGCAAGGGGGATGATGCTGAACTTCCCTGCAGGAGCTCTGGGGTGCTTTGCCAGCACAGCGGGCCCTTGGGATGAGGCCGTGGCCTTTCTCTTGCAGGGATCAGCACCTTCCTCCGCCACGCCGACATGCTGGCGGGGGCAGCCCTCGTGGCCGGCCTGGTGCTGCTGGTGGCCTTCTGTGCCCTTTGTGTCACGGCCCTGTGGGGACGGGCCCCCCGCAGGAGCAGCGCAAGGCCCGAGCAGCCGGCGGTGAGGGCGGCGGAGGAGGAGCCGGCCATGGAGCTGCACCGCCTGGGGGAATGCCTGCAACTCGACCCCTTCCAGTTGAAGCTGCGAGCCCGGTCCCCCGAGTGGCTCTGGAGCGTCCGTGCCCACCCTGGCCAGGTAGAACGGGTTTGCCCGGAGCGGCTCTGAGGGGATCCCAGACTCTGGAGTGTCCCCTCGGAGCAGCCTCCCCCTCTCTGAGGGGATCCCAAGCTCTGAGTGTCCCCTCAGAGCAGCCTCCCCCTCTCTGAGGGGATCCCAGACTCTGGAGTGTCCCCTCAGAGCAGCCTCCCCTTCTCTGAGGGGATCCCAGACTCTGGAGTGTCCCCTCAGAGCAGCCTCCCCCTCTCTGAGGGGATCCCAGGCCTCAGTGACCCGTACTCCCGCATTTCCCGGGTTTCTGACACAACCACTGGCTATGCCAACCCTTCCACTGTGTTTTATGAACCATGAATATCCCACAACAGTGTTCCTCGTGTTGTAATTTAATTTTTTTTTTAATGCTCGCTCAGCTTGGGGAACAAAACGTTTGCTCCACGCTGCTGAATTTACCCCTCTCGAGATCTGCACAGGAAAATTAAAAACGTCTTCTCTTTTTTTAAGATAAAAAGGAAATCAGATGTTTTGGTGCTTAATGTGAAATTAAAAACTATTCTGCATCCTGCTCAGTGCTGCCTGCTTTCTCCTGCCCCCAAGGCAGAGCTCTGTGGGCAGCCCTGGCGTGACCTGAGCATCTGTGGGGTTGTTCTTCCAGCCTGTCTGGGAAACATCTCCAGAACTCGACGTAAAATTTCGATGAGAAGCCTGGTCAGGTTCTGGCAGGTGGGCCCCCATTTCCTGAATGATGAGGACAGCATTTTTGGTGCTTGCTGGCTGCAAAAAGCCCCACCTGGGGGGACATAAAGCCCAGCTGCCTTCCCAGCTTCTCCTGTAGCTGGAGCCTGGTAACTCCTGCGTTTCTCTTTTGCGGGGGGTTTCCATCGGCGTTCCCCCTCTCCTGGGGAAGAGGCGAGGCTCGCTGCGGTGGCAGATGCCCCACTGGAGGGAGCTGTCTGCCACCGAAACCCCGGGCAGGGCGCTGGCCGCAGCTGCCGGGGAGATGCTCCCGGAGCTGGGGCTCCCTGGCTGCCACCCATGGCAGCAGCAGGTCTGCCTGGGCTCTGGGTGCCTGCAGGAGCTGGGGAGGGCACGCTGCCCCCTCCTTCTCTGGGGTGAAGTGACAGCGCCTTCCCCTCACGGCTGTGCCTGGGAAGGATGTCAGACTTTTTTTATTGGTGTGCTCTGTGTGTGAAACAGCAGCACAGAGCCAGAGACCATGCCTGTTGTGAGCAGTAGTTAGCAGGGCTTTTCCCTGTTATAAAAATCCATCGTTTCAGTCCCAAATGGCGTTTCTTTTTATTTTCTGCGATCTCTAAAGAAACTATTTCATCTTGTGAGCTCCAGGCTGGCTTTAACACCAGCTCACCCCTCCTTTCCTGCTCTCCCAGTTGAATTGAGAGGGGCTGATGTCCCAGGATGGGCCAGGCTGGAAGGGACTGCTGTGGCTCATCTGGTCCAAGCTCCCTGCTCAGGCAGGGTCATGGCAGAGCACTGGCACAGGGTGGTGTCCAGATGGTTCTGGAATATCCCCAGTGAGGGAGGCTCCACAGCCTCTCTGGGCAATCCCAGTGCTGGGGCAGTGCCCAGGGAAGAAAGTTCTCCCTCATGTTCCTGTGGCACTTGCTGTGCCTCAGCTCCTGCTGTGCCTCTGGTGCCATGGCCTGGTCCCTGCTGTGAGCCCTCCCTGCAGACACTGACAGACATTGCTGAGCTTCCCTCTCAGGGGCTCTGCTCCAGGCTGAAGGGGCCCAGCTCCCTCAGCTTTCCCCAGAACTGAGGGGCTCCTGTCCCTTCAGCATCTGCCACCCTCTGCTGGGCCTGCTCCAGGAGCTCCCTGTCTCTGCTGTCCTGAGGAGCCCAGAACTGGACACAGCACTCCAGCCTGGCCTCACCAGGGCTGAGCAGAGGGGCAGGGTCACCTCCCTGAGCTGCTGCCAAGGCAGCTCCTGATGCAGCCCAGGATCCCCTTGGCCTCCTTGTCCCCAGGGCACTGCTGGCCCATGGACAGCTCGTTGTCACCAGCACCCCCAGGTCCCTCTCTGCAGAGCTGCTGCCCAGCAGGGCAGCCCCAGCCTGTGCTGCTGCCTGGGGTTGTTCCTCCCCAGCTGCAGGAGCCTGCATTTGCCCTTGTTGGACTTCAGGAGGTTCTTCCCTGCCCACCTCTCAGCCTGTCCAGGTCCCTCTGAAGGGCTGACAGCACCCTGGGGTATCAGCCACTGCTCCCAGCTTTGTGTCACCAGTGAACTTGCTGAGCAGGCACTCTGTCCTAAACTTCTTTCCCTCTGCTGCAGGTCAGGGTATTGGCATCTGCTCTTCTCTCTCATCTGCTGTGGAATGAATTAATAGACAATAAAACAAGACAAATCTGCTGGATCTGTAAATCTGAATTTGGTCAGTCCAGAGACTGACTGGAGGCTCTGCTGCTTCTGACATCCAAAATGAATTTGTCACCTCGCTCTGCTTGCTCACAGCCCTTGGCCATATGAAATGACACACTCTGATGATTTATGGGCCACCACAAATGGTTTTTTCTTTCCAGTAGGAACTGTTCTCTCATGCATTATTGCTGTGTGACTGAGGTGTGTGCAGATGCTTCAGTCAGTCCAGGATTTACTTGGAGTTTGGGACATACCCTAGGAACTGCAGGTGAAGAACAGTATTTGTACATCAGCTGATTTTTTTTTTTAAAGACATTTACTAAGCCTGGTTGAACACATTCTCCCCAACTCCTATAATTTCATCTGATGGTTTTTCCCCTGGGTTTTGAAGCACATAGGGCAAACCTCACCTGGCCCCAGGGCAGTGTCTGGAGCACTTGGACACGAACCACCAAGCTAGGGCAGAAGAGATTAAGGCAGTTCCTTGTGGGAGACTCCTTGTTCTTTTTGCACCTACTTCATCAGAAAAGCCAAGAAAAATGGGAGACATCTCACTCAACCTGTGAGGGCTGTGGCTGGTACTTAACCTGAGTAGTGAAAGCAAAAAAACGTGTGCGGAGAATTGCTGTGAAGGGAGATGCTGGACATGAGTTTGGTTTTCTTTCCTGCAAGAAGAGGAGAGCTGGGAAAGGGATGTGGGTGCACAAAGCCCACTGGGATACTCGTCATGTGTCTTTGCTGCCCAGAACTGCCTGCCAGTGGGGTTTTGCTGAGATCATTGTCATGCTGAGGGAGGCCTCCAGAGGCTCAGCTGTCCTTGTGTGAAGTGGTGGGTTTGGGAGGGCACCCCAGCTGAGTGCTGGCACAGGCCACTAGAGTGAAAATGTGGGAGTGTGGCTTCATGCTGTGGTTTGAATGGCATTAATATGTGGCATTAATGTGTAATACAACCACAAAGCAGGGACAATCACCCCTGGAGAAAGTGGGTTCTGCCATATCAGCTCAAGTACAGAAAATTTTAGCAGTGTTTTGTTGACTGGCTCAGTGATACTCCCTCAAGTGAGTGACTGTGATTAAGTGGAGATATATATCTGTGACAGCTTCAAATGAATGAGGCAGAGCAGAGAAATGAGGCCTAGGGACAGCATTTTTCTTCTAGCCTGGTCTGAAAGCCTGCTGTCCATCCCAGAGGATGGAGCTGCAGCTCCCTGCCCACCCTGTGGATATCAGCTGAGAGTTTGATTTCTCTGCTGCACCGTGCTCACCTGCAGATGTCTGTGCATGCAGGCAGGGGCTCTGCAGAGGTGGAGGCTTTTGGGGGGTGAGGAGCACTCTCTAAATAGCCACATTTCCTGGAAGGAGGAATTCACAGGCTGTGAATTGGGTCTGTTCCCAGAGCATCTTAACTCGCAAGTGATTAGCTGTTAATTATTATGCAATAAATTACTTGATAAATGAGTGTTCTTCACAGCACCTATTGTGCCACATGCTAAACTGTGTGGAACACATGTAATTACTGTCACAGAAATGTAATTATGGCTCTCCCCCACTCTGAAATTCTTGTGTGTCCATCAGCCATGGCTTGGGCTCTTGGACCAGGGCGATGTGCAGACAGTGCCACCGTGCACCACCAGACACTTCTCCCCCACTTCCAAGCCTGCTTTCAGTTTTCCAATGAATGTCAAGATTCAATATACAGGAGGGGAAAAAAAAAAATCTGTCTCAGTTGTGCATTAAGTGTGTCTCAGTGTCAGGCTTAAAAGCACCCTGAAGGTAAAGTTAAGCTCTCATAGTTAGCCTTAAAAGAGAATATTTAAAAAGATCCTACTGCACGCACTGATTTCATCCCAGTTTTGTTTAGAAGTGTTTTTTGCTTTGTAAGGGTTCAACAGTTAAAACCCCAAGGAGGGGGTGCATTCTGCTGCTGGAGTACTTCAGTCCAAAATGTTTTTGCAGTGACCTAACTTTGTTTGTGGCCCTGAAGAGGGAGAGAGGTGGAGTCTCTTCACTGAGATCATCAAAATATTTGTGCTGGTATGTGCATTTCAGAAATTATTCAACTTAGCCGTGCCTTAGTTTGTTTTGGGCATTTGAACTTTAATTTTTCCCCCTGTTCTTGTTGGTGTGACCTGTGCCATTTGGCTGTGGGGGTCTGTAATCATAGATTTGTGTGTTTTCAGCTGCTTTTTGGGAAATGCAGTAGTCTGGCTTTGCTCAGAGGTGGAAGGAGAAATAGGGATGGAGAAAAATATCTGAATAAGCCCAACAGTTTGAATTTAATCAGCCCCAATGGCTCTCTTAAGGGTGGGTTGCACATGTGAAAGATACATTGCAGTGAAGATGTGCTAGATTATGCCAACAAATGTGGGATAGCAGGAAGCTATCAGGGATAATAAGCACTAGATATTACAGTGGGGATTTCTCACACTGCTAGCAAGGGGAAAAGCTGCCCTGCCCCTCTGCTGGCTGAAAACACCACAGAAGAGATTTCCAGTTTTTTTTTTTTTCCCTTAAAAGGATCCAGGCAACAGCATCCCTGTGCATGCTGCTGTCAGCAAAGCCAGTGCCTCCATTTTTCTTAGTTTGCAGCTCCCACTGCTGCAGCAGCAGACAAACCAAACCCTGAGCACAGCCCCAGAAAGCACCATTTACCTGTCTAACCCATCAAAGCCCTGCAGAAAGGAGAGCAGGAGCAAGCTGCGTGTCAGAAAGCCTCCAGAGTGTTCATGATGCACAGTGAACGGGTGCTAAATAACAGGGCTGTCACTGCAGGGGTGCTGGAGCACTGAGCCAGCAGCTTATCCCTGTTCTGCATTCAAACAGCACCAGTATTTCTGCAGGGCTGAGCAGCACCAGGTGATTCCCTGATTCCCAGAAAGTGTGGGAAGGTCTGTGTTCTGCATGTCCTTAAGGCATTGCACAACTTCTCTGAACATCCTGACTGCACCCCCCCCAAATTGAAGAAGAGTAAGAAATTATTATTTTTACTTTCACAAGCCCAGCGGGGCAACGGGCAAAGCTCTTGCCTGAAAGAGGTGGGGGACAGTCCCTTTTCCCAGGTAACAAGTGCTGGATTCTTTGGTTATATATTGGTTATATATTTGGTTATATATTTTAATTGTTGACTGTTACATTTATATATTGCAGAAGATACTCAAGTATCTTGCTCTTGCAAGCTTTAATCTTGTGACAAATTTTGTATTTCCTGTGCAAAAGGCTGCAGGGTGAAAGGCCAAACAAAGAGGAAACAGCCTCAAGTGATGCCAGAGGAGGTTCAGATTGGATATTAGGGCAAAGCTCTTCACTGAAAAGGTGGTCAGGCAATGGAACAGGCTGCCCAGGACAGGGATGGTGTCATTGTCCTTGGGAGTTTTCAATAACTGTGCAGATGTGGTGCCTAGGGTTAATGGTGGGCCTGGCAGGGCTGGGTTGTCAGCTGGACCCCATGATCTCAGAGGTCTTTTCCAGTCATTTCCAGTGATTCTATCACTCTTTAATTGAAAGTTGTACTGAGAAATGCAAACACAGGCCCATCCTACTCACACCTGTTGGGTTGCTTTGTTGCAGGTGATGTTTAGAAACAAATTGCTCTTTCAGTGCATCCTAAATAAACCCTCAGAGAACCTTCCTTGGTTGGGTTTTTATTCTTATTACCCAATCTCTGTTATCACTGTAATATTTCATGCTTCTGCAAAGAACCCCAAGAAGTCATATTCAAGAACAAAGCGACCCACAGCTTTTCTTCATTTCAGCCTTTTGTGTCCAAAGGGCTGTCTTTAACTCAATAACTGAGTTTTTATTGTGTCACATTTCACTGTCCTTGACTGCAGCCAGCCTGGCTAATCCTTTTGCTGCTGCCTTATCAGTATTTCCTTTAAAAAAAGACATTGTCCTTTTATTATCACCTTGACACCCACTCCTGAGTGCCTGGCGGGGTTTGAGAATTTTTTATTATTTTTTTAAAATGCAGTTTTACTTAGGAAAAAGGAGCAGCTTCAAAATATTTCCCCACCCCACATTTTTATACATGCTTTGCTAACTATGATAAATCATTTGGAAATTAAAAAAAAGAAAAAAAAAAAAAAAAAAAGAAAAGGAAAGAAAGACAAAAGGAGTGAGATTTAGGTTCCTCCAGGATTTTCAAAATGAAGATGTTCAAAGACTTGCTGTTCACCTACTCCCAGCTGCTTTATAAAAGGAAGATTTGTTGCATTTCTGGTTGAAAGAATTTGCTTCAAATTGAGGTGTTCTAAAAGCGTTTTAAAAGCAAACAACAAAAACCAAATACAGAGCCCTTTGGCTATATATTTTAATTGTTGACTGTTACATTTATAAATTGCAGAAGATACTCAAGTATCTTGCTCTTGCAAGCTTTAATCTTGTGACAAATTTTGTATTTCCTGGGCAAAAGGCTGCAGGGTGAAAGGCCAAACAAAGAGAGGAGAGATGTTCATGCTAAAATCCTTTCTGGAAATGAAACAGGAGCTCAAACACGTTGACTGGTAGGAATCCCTCTGGGCTGAGAGGCTGTGTTCAAAGCTCCAGCAGTACAAGTGATTATGCACAGGTATCTCTGACACTCTCCTCACCTCCATGAATTCAGTTGATTGTTTGCAGTACACTGAGAGTGTGATGAAGAGTGCTCAAGCATTTTTTTTCCTGATTATTTTACTTGGGAACAGCATGGGGCCTACCAGGGTGAATACAGAAGGGTCTTTTCTACCCCTCAAAGAACAACAATGCCTTATTTCACAGACTGCAGGAACTCCTGTCCTAATACTGGATGTTCCAGGCAGCTCTCAAGGAAGTCATGAATACTTCCCAAATTCACCAGAGAAGCCCCAGGCCTTGGCATGGCTGTTCTTGCAGCTACCTGCCAGATTTGTTCACTTCTGTCTACAGTTTCTCTCTTGTGCTCATGTCTCTTGGCCAGTAAATGCTTCCCAGGGACTATATTACTTTCAAACCTTGAACCATCCAAAGAAGAAAAAGTGGGTTTTTTTTCCCCATCAGAAACTGCAAAAGTTGCATGTATTTAATGAATGTGGAACTGTGTGCTGTAGGCTGCTGCTTAGCTGGGGGAATAACATTTCTGCTGAATCCCCAAAGATTTCGAGCTAGTAAATTTTCACATTTATTTTCTTTTAATGAATTCTCTCCTTCATGTACCCAGGGGCAACTTTTGGTGGCACCAATCATCAACATACACATTTTCTCTCAGCGTCACACTTCTTGAACCTATTTATTCCATTACAGTTTAAATTCTTCTCGCTCTTATCAGCTGACCCTTACATACAGCTTTGCCTGCCTCCCATAGCAAACCTCTATTATCCTTGCTTCATTTTGAACAAAGTTCTTTTTAATTGTTCCTCTCTGACCTTTGTCCTGGAGAAACAAAATTTGTTTTTCAAAATAAACGATCTCTGCAGCCTTTCCCAGCTATCAGCCATCTTATCAGGCTACGTAGTGATGCCAATTCTGCTCATCAGCTGTTTGAAAGATCCACACTAAGTCAAGTCAGTTTGTAAGAGACAAAGGCAAGAGTGAAAAGTATGAGCTCATTCCTCTGGGTGCAATTCTTTCAGCAATTGTAAAGAGTGAGCTGTTGATATGGAAAGGTTAATGCTGTACCTTCTTTTTTTTATCAGTTGTCTGTTTTCTATCAAACCTATGTCTTATCTTGTGTCTGCTTTATCAGATCTGCTTAAGTAAGGTACACACTTGAAGCCTCTTCTAAATTTAATTTCTCCTTCTTGAAAGTCCTGCAACTATTAAAAAAAGAGAAATCCTTTTACAAAGTCAATTTTAGACAAGGGACGCAGGCCAAGTTCAGGTATTAACCATTTGCCAACTATGCCCTTGATCACAAAATACTCCTCTCATCTTCAAATTGATCAGTAACCTAAAATAGAGCATTTTAAGATAACATGCCCATTCCTAATTTCTTTTATTCAGTTAAAAGAAATGCACTGGTACAAATTTCCCTTAAAATTGGCTGTTGGCCTTTCCTGACAGTAAACTTCATGAAATAAAAGAACTGATTTCTATTCCTAGGCTTTAGCCACTCAAAGATCTTGATTGTGAAGGGAGAGCTGCTGGTAGCAACCTAGAGCATCAAGGAATACTTTTTGGGGTGTTGTTGGCACAAACTGCAGCGTGGCAGAAAGCCACTGTTGTACAGCTTGTGTTCAGAACTGTCTGGATGCTGCCCAGTGAACTCCCACATTTTTCCTGTGGTTTTGGGTTCCTTCCTTTCATTTTGGCTTCCATCTATTCTCTAGAGGAGAGGAAAACCACCAACCCCCCTCGCTGCCCAAACACTTTGCTCTGCTGAATCTGAAATTCTCCTGTTCTACTTGTGTATTTTCTTTCTGCTTGCTTGATGTCTCACCAGTTCTCAGGAGATTTGCAAACCGAAGGGAAGCTTCATTGTGAAATTAAAACTGATAATTATGAAATTAGACTAGCAGATCTGTTAGGAAGCCTGAGCAGAGTGTAGGTAGAGATCTTGTGTTTATCAAATAGTTGCTGAAGATTTACCTCACAGGCTGCTTTCTACCTTCAGCATTTCCAGACAACTCCACTTTTAACAGTGTTTTTCTTAATTCTGTTTCCCTCTCCTCCTCCCCATCCCCAAAGAGCTCTGTGTCCTTGTGTCTTTGGCTCCAGACTGTTGTCTTGCATGGCAATTTGATCTTCCAAATGCATCATTTCTTTACCACAAGGATTTTGAGTTACACCTCATGGCCTTTCTTAGCCAGGAGGCCAGTTCCTTGTTGCCAGCATGGGTGCATGGTTGACTTTTTCAGCAGCTTCATGTTGTATTTCATGTACTTGGTGTGAAAAACCAACCCTCAGCCCTGGTTTTTTTTAGCACTCTGCAGTAGTGGAACTGTGGTTGACATTAAAAATATGTCCAATGTTCCCCTTGCATCAGTTAAGAATGTTTTGACAAGGATTTTCTAATGCTGGAAAAGTATTTTTGAAATGATGTAACTTCTGCTTAAACCTCACTGTCTCCCTCTCAGGCTCTGCTTACAGGGCTCTAAATGTTTTTTATTAACTGTTAAAAGACAAGCTCTTAGAGAAATCCTCTCTTTCTGTGCAAAAGGCAATCCAAGAAGGTAGTTTGCTTAAAAACAAAGGAGCATGTGCTCTGATAACATATGCTTTATAACAATGAAATGAAGAAGCAAACTTAGTGTAATTCATTGTCCCATTCAATCATGGATTGAAAGGAAAATTCACCATTTTGGTAAAAACAAAAGCTAATGGCTTTTTTTTTTTTTTTTTTCACTAGGGGTTCTGTAAGCTTTAAATATTCAACAGCTTTAAGCATAATGTGCCTTTTTCATGTTAGACTCGTCTTCCTTCTGATCCTTTGAGCATTTTGCATGCTTGTGCCAGCTTTCAAAACTGACAACCCTCACCCTGCTCAAAGGACTCAAAGGATTCGGATGAAAAATTTATTTTAACGTTTGATCTCCAGCACTCTTTGACAGAAAAAGTGAACTTTTAGCCATTACCAAAACTGCAGAAGAGAGTCTAGAATTTAATACAGGAATGAGAGAACCGTGGTATTTGCCTTGGCTTGGGAAAAAAAAAAAAAATCTGCCTTACAGTGATGTAAACCTGTTTTTTTTTAATGGTTAGAATTTTGTTACTGCTCTGTCTGGGAAAATCATACCACACTGACTTGATAGTTAGAACTGGAACTAAGCCAAAGGGGACGAGCATTAGAGTTTTGTGGAATGAATACCTTTGAAATTACATGACTAGTGTAACAGTAAGGAATTTCTAAGTGCTGGAATTACCTGGAAGACCATCTCTCAAAAAGTGTAGTCTGTTCACTAACTTCTTTCTGAGCCTCAAGATCTCTTGGGGCTTTTGTTTTTGGGTTGGTTTTGGGTTGGTTTTTATTTTTTTTCCCCTGAGGTATCAGACATTAAATACATGCAACATATCTGGAAGACAGACAAAACTGGTACCAACACAAAAAAAGTGTAGAAAAGATTTATTGTAAACAAAAGAATTTTGTGCAAACAGTGAGGAAAAAGGCTCGGTTTTTTAAAATGCCACAACTTTGTAACAAGTAAAACTCTCCACTCGTGTCTGTGCTATAGACAGGGGCAAGGTGAGGAATCTGTATGAGATTTTCAGTGAGACTGCCAGGAATCTTGTTTTACTGTTGTTGCCTTGGTCCTGAGCTGACTAACCACTCTTCAAATTAGGGAAACTCATCCTCCACTCTCAATTAGTTAGACACAAGAAACAGGCTCATATGGTCCTGAGCTGATTAACTCTTCAAGTTAGGGAAACTCATCTTATACTCCCAACTACTTAGCCACATATGAATTAAAAGTATGAATTGAAAGTATGAATTGAAAGTATGGCAGAGTTTTGATTAAGGCAGATATTCATGGAAGTCTCAAGGTTTTCTTTGTAACAGTCCACAAGCAGTGCACTCAAGTCAGTTATGCAATTGGCTTTGATTTTCCTTGCAGGAAGGAGCTCCAGCCTCTGAGGTTTAACCTTGCCTCTTGAGCAAGATCTCTTTTTTTTTTAAACACCTCTGAGGCAAGAAGGCAAAGAATGACCCAACAAAACGGCAAGAGAACCCTGGCAACATCGGGCCGGGCTGCTGAGCCCTCGGGGCTTGATCTCCGGCCGGCACCGGGGCTCTACCAGCCCCGGGAGCTGCTCCCTGGGGCCAGGCCGGGAATGCCGGGCCCGGGCCGCTGCTCCTCCAGGCGGTGGAATTCTGTCAGACGGAAGCGAGTGGCCAGAGTGTTCACCATCCTCCTCAGGGTGAAAAAGGCCGCCACCACCTGGAAGGAGAGGAAGGCGGCGAAAATGATGTGGAAGGCTCGCTCCAGAGAGTGGATTTTCAGACCTTCGTTAAATAGCAAGAAGAGGATGACAGGCAGCTGCGGGAGGAGAGTCAGGAGCCAAAACCCAGCCAGCTCAGGCACCTAGAAGAGGGAGACATCACCTATTAAAAACCCGACAGCTGGGACAGCTGAAAAAAAATCCAAAATCTTGTGAAGGAAACACATTTTTTAAGTAATTTTTCAAAAGCCAGCACATAATGCAGAATGGCAAAGTGAGGTGGCTTCGTATTTTCATATCCTGTGTTTTTAAGCGTACTTATATTTTCTGACAAAACAATTTTAGGGAGGGAGAGCTCTCTTCTGATGGAAAACAACCTGGAAGTCACAAAATTAAGTGGAAGCCAACACCAAGGGAATAGAAGATGCAGAGTGCACTGAAGAGAAATAACCATCTCCTCAACTTAAATTTCTTAAATAAAATGCCTGCCAGTTAATGTTCAACTCCCAAAAGCAGAAATCCTTGCAGAAATAATGACAGAAATAATGACTTACTTTCTCCAGGAGATTGCCCACATATCCCAGGTAGAGTCGAATGAGCTCTGTCAGAGAGACCAGGATCATGATGGTGACCAGGATGAACTTGTAATAATCGGATAAGGCTGGATACTGGGGGGGAAGAAGAAAGTAAAAGTTTCTGCCGTGCTGGCTGTGATTAAATGAAGATACTCTGTGCTACTGTCAGCTGGCAGTAGTGCCATTCAAACACTCCTGAACCTCCAGTTTCCACAAATTCCCAAATCAGTGTAAAAACCTCTGATTCCAGTGAGCTGTACCCCATACCAGGACGTGTTTGATGTAAGATACATTTACAAACCAACACTTTCCTTCCTTCTCACCTTCTGGTAGAGGATGGCAACTGTGACAAGCCACCAAAACGGGAAGAAATAAACATTGAAATAGAGGGACATCTGCAGTGGCAAACTGGAAAGGATTTCACAATCTGTACAGAAAGAAAGAAGATTTTATCACGCCTGCTGTAAATGTGACAGGAGGATACCGCTCCATCTTAGCTTCATGCAGGGCACTAATTTGACTCTCCCCAGTCAAATTAAATTTATCCAGAGGAAATCTTCACACCCAATCTGGAGTAACACCATTTCCTGGAATCTAGAGGCATTTTTTGGTTCCTGGGACAGAGCATTTTCATCATTTATTCACATATTCAAGTTTAGTGTCCAATTGTTGATTACCTGGTGGCTTTTAGCCTACTCCACCATCTCTGACCGAGGCTTAGCTCAAGAGAGCTGCTAGAGAGCAGGCTTGCATGGCCCACTCTTCGTTTTCAACCTTTTATTTGAACAGACACTTGGATGGAAGCCAGTAATTTGTCTGATTCTTAAAGAGAGAACAATTTAAAATATGTGTCAAACTAAAGCTCATCCTTTCAAAGAGAACAAAATGCATTCACACAATGCAACGTAGAGAAAAGCAAGTCTTGAACTCCCAACATGTGGGCAGTAAATTCTGTACTTATGATTTTATAATAGACCTACAAGGTCAGATTTAAGGAAAAAATTACTTAAAAACAGAGAAGCCAAGAGTTCCAGTTTCAATTGTGATCACAATGTTTGGGTATGTTAAAGGTTTCCTTGATATGGCATTGCTATTTATAAATTCTGTGCAAGTTCTAAAACTGTGTTTGGATGAACGTTTAAGCAATATAAGCCAATCCTAATTAATTTTTCTAACCCTAAATTAAATTAATGCTTATTTGCTGGGATTGCTAAAACGAATGGAAAAGCCAGACAGTATTGCAATGGCCAGTTGCTACGGCAACTCACCAAGATATGTATGTGTAAAACTTAATTTTTCAAATCCTGATGTCCAATAATTTGCAATCGGTTTCAGTGGATTGGATACTAATATAGGAGTATTCTCCAAACAGGAAGCCGAAGGAAAAAAAAATTAAAAAATCACTAAAGATTGAAGCTACTCGTGAAATGTTGGATAAATGAAATTAAGAACTAGTAAGCGCTAGCAGTGTTACTACACAACGGAAGTGGGAACTCCTGTTTTGAAGTAAGAACGCCTTTTTGATTCATTTGACCGACTGGGGATGGATTTATCGGCTGAAATCAACACGGCCTTCCCGTGCAGGCGAACTGCCTGCATTTCCACGGCTCCTGCCGCTTGGAAAATGCGGCGTGTCGGCCCCGCGGGTTCCACCGGCGACACAAGGGCGCAGCCCCCGCTCCCCTCCGCAGGCAGGGCTCAACAAAGACAAAGCCGAATAAAGACAAAGCTGCTGCCAGCGCTGCCGCCGGCCTCCGCGCCGTACCTGCGCGGTAGCCCGGGAAGCCCGGCGGGGCTCGGCGGAGGTCGCTGAGCGCCGTGCGGGCGCTGTCGCTGAAGACGGAGCTGCTGAAGGAGACCAGGCGGCGCCTCAGCGGCTCGGGCAGCGTCGGCGGCCCCTCAGGCCGCGCCATGGCGGCCGCGCAGGCGCCGAGCGGCCCGCAGAGGAGAGGGATGGGGCCGGGGCAATCCCGGGTTTGGGGCGGGAGCTATCCCGGGTTTGAGGCGGGGGGAGCGGAGCCTCCGCCCCGGGGACGGGCCCCGAGCCCACCGGGGCGCGGCATTGGGGGAGTGCAGGCAGCTAGGCAGCGAGTCGCTGTGTGCGGAGCTGTCGGTGCCGTCGGTTCCCCTCAGCCCCTCACAGCCCCCCTCAGCGCCGCCATCGCTTTGCTTCGTTTCGGGTCAGTCAGAGGGGATTTTTTTTTTTAATTTTTTTTTCTACTCTGCGAGGGCAGGGTGTGATTTTCTGAGGAGGTAACCGATATGTTGGCCCGAGGGAAGCTGCTGTAGAACCGCTCTGTTTCCATCTCGATCAGTCCGGGGGAAGGATGGTCCTCGGTGACGGCCAGAGAGAGGGGGGAGTGAAGGAATGGTCAGCGTTCTGTGCTGCCACTTGAAGTGGGTACGAGTGGCTCATTTTACGAGAGATGCAGGTGTAACTGAGCCAGGAAATACCTTTTCCTCAAGGAAATCTCTCTGTGCTACTCTGAAGTTAAAAGCTGTGGTGAGACCAGCAGAGCCGTTCTAGCCGAGTCGGCTTTGTCCCTTACCGGAGGTTTCATGGAATCACAATAAGTTAATAATGTAAACCCAGCTTCTCCTTGTGCTTCTTTTATTTGAAAAATATAGCCCGTCTAGAAATGAGGTAATTTGCTCAGTAGGCTTTTCAATCACCTTAGGGCCTGATTCATTCGAGAAGGAAAAGAATGCCATCCTTAGGCGTGCAGGAATTATTTTCTTTTACTGTGAGATTTTTTCTGCACCTAATGTGAAACAGAATTACAGGATGATTCAGGTGGGAAGGGAACTTAAAGCCCACAGTGTTCCAAGCCCCCTGCCAGGGACACTTTCTCACTTCTCCTGCTCCCCCACCTCAAATCATGTGCAGCTTCTTCCCAAGGTGATCATGCTCCAGTATGACTTTCCAAACTCAATTTTCTCCAACTAAATAATTTAAAGCCTAGTTTAAATTTAATTTCATTCTGTCCCACTGGGAGGACTCCAGAGAAAGATGGCTAAACAAGCAGGGGTTCTGAGAAACCCATTTGGCTTTTGAGATGATGAATGGTGTGGTATTGACAAGAGATACTTTCTTAAGGGCTTCTCCAAACATGGGTATGCCAGCAGGAATCTGCATTAAAAAACAACTGAAATTATAGAAGAATTTAAGGATCATTTTTATATTTGAGGAGACTCTATGAAAGCCAGCATTAATGTTGGATGGGTTTCTGAACTTAAAGAAGTGCAGTCTGTATCAGTTATCTTGCCAATTGCCAGGAGGTGCTGGAAATTATTTCCATTAAGGCTCAACAGCTCTAATGGTGACTTTTGCACTGTTTAGCCAATATCTTCATAAAGTTCTCTGGTATAGACAGGGGCAAGGTGAGGAATCTGTATGAGATTTTCAGTGAGATTGCCAGGAATTTTGTTTTACTATGGTTGCCTTGGTCCTGAGCTGACTAACCACTCTTCAAATTAGGGAAACTCATCCCATACTCTCAACTACTTAGCCACAAGAAACAGGCTCATATGAATTAAAATTATGGCAGAGTTTTGATTAAGTCAGATACTCACAGAAGTCTCAAGGGTTTTTTTTCATGGTATAAGTCAGTGGTGTGTAAAAGTTCAGCCTTTAAGGATTTTCCATTTGATTACTTTTTCTGAATGAAAGATGGAAGAATTTTTTCTGAACTACACAATGTTCTGCCTTTTCCTGATGCCAGTGGCTTTGAGTGGGGACCCTGATCTTCCAAATACTACTTGTCTTATGTTCCCCAGTTCTGAAAACTCTCAAGGATGCAGCCAGGTGTCCTGCCAGCAGCCAAATCTATTTTACAGAATTGGGCTCTGCCCTTGCAAAAAACTGAAGCAATCCAGCTTAACAGCCAGGAAAGTGTAAAACTGAGGAGCAGGGGAAGGGAAGGAAAGGCTGATGGCATGCAGACACGACAAGAAATGTATGGATTTGCCATGTAGGCTCAGCTTCCAGACTCAGGGTATGATTCTGTGATATTTGGCAGCCTTCCATTTTCAACAGATGGCCCAGCATCCTGCGTGTCCCCCACAAAATAAAGTTGTGCACACTTTTAAATATTTTTGTTTGAGCAGACACTTAAAATATTCCCTGAAGAGAAACCCTTTGTTTTTACTAATTCTGTTTGATTTGTGTTAAGACTACAGCCTCCTATTTTTAAATTTTTTATCTTTCAGCAATTTAATGATGAGAACTCTTTTGATTTTCTGTGGGGAGGGATGGAGAGCATCCCTTCAAGTGGAAAAAAACCTATAAACTTGAAGGATCAGAATAGCTGGGGCATCTCCATTGACACACCAGAGCTTTCTGTGACAGAAGGGCAAGAATCTGTGCCATAAGGAGTGGGAGAAGGAAAAACACTTGTAACAGAGACAATGACCATCTGCATCAATAGTGTCACGTTTCCAGCTTTTGTGACAAAACTCTGTCTGGCCTTTTCCTTTCTTAATGGAGAGCCATTCCCTTACTGAATCTCTGGCTATCCATAAATGGCTGTTTACGTAGAAATAACCAGATTTCCAGTTCTCTGGGCTTCAAAGTGAGATACTGAAATACGAAACTGGAAGAAATAGGCTCACAGTGGCACAGCATTTTCAGTGACTGTTTTATTTCTCTCCACACGTGCTCGCTATAAATAAAACAAAAGTCTCTGAAAAATCTGCCTGAAAGCTTTAAATCAGAGGAATATTGGATCTTTGTGTATCCACAGCAGTCCAACTAACTTGGTAGACACTGGCCTGGCTCCCAGACCAAAGCTCCTGGGGCTCTCTGGCAACAACACGAAGCCATAAACACCAGATGCAGTATATCTATGGAAATGAAATATCAGCAGTTTTGCACAATTGGCATTTCAGCAATGCAGGGTGCATTTAAATGGTTCCAGTGGTTTACCTTTGCACCCAAGTCACGATTGTTGTATTTCTGAAGGTGTTGGTGTGGAATCTCACAAAAGCTGTTTTCCCTGGCATGCCTCTCTGCTGCTGGCCCCTGATGTGTGTGTGAACAACAGAAATTACTCTCCTCCTTGCTTGCTCCCTAATACCTGCCTGGTATTTTAGTAGAAATGCTGGAAGAGATGTGAAAAACGCTGCTGAGCCAAAGTATGTGCAGGCAGGCAGAGTACAGGCTTGCTTCCTCCTCCTGTCCTCAGAATGAAGTGGCAGATTGGGAGTTTTAACAAATTACAGATGCCACAGAGACTGTAATGCGTGTGATTGAAAGGATCATGTTATTAGCTGTGCCAGTGTCTGCCAGAGTAATTTCACAGTTGTGCTGCCTTGTGATACCCCAAGACAGTGTTGTGTTTTGTTTTGGTTTTTATTTTATTTTATTTTATTTTATTTTATTTTATTTTATTTTATTTTATTTTATTTTATTTTATTTTATTTTATTTTATTTTATTTTATTTTATTTTATTCCCTCTGTGTCACTTCTGCAGGTTTTCATTTCACACCTATGGGATATTTGTGTCTAGTAAACAATTATTGTTGCTGATGAGACTTAGCCCAGGCCCTCGTGTCAAGTATTATCAAGTACATATCACTGCAAGGGGGTTCCATGCATTAAATGTATATTGGCTATTTTAGTCTTAAGCATAAAGCCAGCAGAGAGGGGAAAAAAAAAAAAAAAAAAAAAGAAGAGGGAGAAGGAGGAGAAGGAGAAGAAGAAAAGAAGAAGAAGAAGAAGAAGAAGAAGAAGAAGAAGAAGAAGAAGAAGAAGAAGAGAAGAAGAAGAAAATAAGAAGGGAAGAAGAAGCAAAAAAGAAGAAAAGAAGAGAAGAAGAAGAAGCAAAAAAGAAGAAGAAAAGAAGAAGAAAATAAGAAGAGAAGAAGAAGCAAAAAAGAAGAAAATAAGAAGAAGAAGAAGAAAAGAAGAAGAAAAGAAGAAAAGAAGAAAAGAAGAAGAAGAAGAAGAAGAAGAAGAAGAAGAAGAAGAAGAAAAGAAGAAGAAAAGAAGAAGAAGAAGAAGAAGAAGAAGAAGAAGAAGAAGAAGAAGAAGAAGAAGAAGAAGAAGAAAGGCCTGTTACTTGCTCCTGCAGACTGAATTTCTTCTTGCTGTAATTGGCATTTAGCTAGAGCCACTCCCTAGCTTGTTTTATTTTGTTGATTCCTAGTTTTGTCAAGCATGCTGGGGAAGTCTTGACATGGCTGTTGAACAAGTTTTACTGTTTGTGTTGCAAAAGTGTTCGTGATTTTCATGGTGCCTGAGAAGGTTACTGAGAGTGGATGGATTTTGAGCCAGGTTCTCGCTAAAGATTCCTTGATGGGGGTTCAGCTTTGGTCTCATCCTTGCATAGATAAGCAAGCTAATCTTTCATGCAGTAATTTTAACTATTACTTGTACAATCCAAACTAGTTAGAGAGGCTGCACCCCTTCCCTCCTGGTGGGTTCTCCCAGAAGGCTGTTCATGGGAAGGAGCAATGTGCTTGCTGAACGTGTCTGTCCTGATTACTGGTAGAGTCTCACTGTTTTGCTAAATCAAGGTGCACAAAGCTGTTAAAATTCGATTCTCCACGGCAATGGAAGCTCTCCCAGATGTTGCTTTGTGGGTTTCAGCTCCTCCAGATGGTCAGGCTGTTTGTGTTCCCTGGGTACCACAGCAGATGCTTCACCTGCAGTCTGTGTAGCTCTTGCAAAAAGGCTTTCCTGGGACGTGGACCCTGGCAGTCCCAGTGCTTTCTCCCTGTATTGCAGAATCCAAAGATGGCTGGGTATTTAAACATTTACCTCCAGTCTGTATCAGCTGTGCAAAGGCAGGATTGATTTTGCTGTTGCACACTGCTGACAGGTCCCTGGACTAGATGCTTTGTACACCCTTTGCAATTAGCTCAAGCCTGGATCCTGAGTGAGTGATGGAGGGTAACACTTGTAATTTGATCATTTAGGAAAAAAAGAAGCCACAAGGCAGAGAGAACTGTTGTTCAGTTAACAAACTGATCTCAGGGTTAAGGTTTTTATTTTTAGTCCTTAAATTCCCATTTGGACAGTTATATAAATGCCTAATTTCAACAGCATGAGTATGCCACAGCTTCTGTGGAATTTAAATGGGAGTGGCAGCAGCACCCTAAACTGAGGTTAGATATTTGGATTCTTTGATACACATTTGGATGTCTAAACATGAATTTCTAAACAAGAACAATCTCTCTCTCTGCTTTGAAGCTTTGCTGAATGCACAGGTTGGTGTGAACGTGAGGGAGGCGTGTTCTCAGGTCAGCACCACCGTGTTTCCTCTGTTCTTTTTGCCCAGGCCAGCTCCATCCTTGTGAGAGTGAGAGGTTGTGAGAGTGACTGGCAATCCCACAAATCTCACGGCTTAAGTGTAGGAGAAGGGAATACAGATGCCCTCACCCCTGATCAGTAACAGTTGTGTTAATTACCCAATACAGCCTTGTCCCAATGAGTCACAGGTGTATGCAGTAAGGTAAGTGTGATAAAAGGGACTGGGCCAGCTGCTGAGGGGAGAATCATGGAGGAGGAACTTTGAGGAAGAGGGAATGAGTGCATCCTGGAGAAGAAGGTTCCTGAGGAGCGAGAATCCCTGTTGTGAGGTCAGTCTGGGTCTGTGTTTAGAGCCTGTTGTTGGAAGCTGCAGTCACAGTCTGGCTGGGTAAAGGCAGTAGTCAGAGGCTGTATGCTGCTCCCTGCAGTCACAGTCTGGCTGGGTAAAAGCTGCAGGCAGAGGCTGCACACTGATCCCTGCAGTCACAGGCTGGCTGGGGAAAAGCTGCAGTCAGAGGCTGCACACTGCTCCCTGCAGTCAGAGTTCAGCAGGCAATAACCAGCAGTCAGAGGCTGCAAGGGCAACCTCCAGCAGGAGCTGTTGCAGGCACAGTCAGTGAATGGTTGGGCTGTAAAGAAGAATAAACCAGGGCCCTTTCCATGCTGTGATAAACAAGAAGTTTGTGTCTCTGCTCATTTCTATCCTCTAATAAGAGAGCTGATACAACACCCAAGAATAGAAGAGTTTTGCTTCAGAGCCTTTAGCTTCCAACAACATGGGTTATGCTTTTGGGGGTGTTAGTGCAACACCAGTGCAGCCTACCATAGCACTCTATTGAGATGTGTTTTTGGCTCCTCACTTACTTTTATTCCATAATCTGTTGGCTTTAGGCTCTTTGCTGTGTTTCCAGATGAAACAAACTTGGCTCAAGTTCTCATCAAGTAGTAAGAAGAAAGAGTGTGGTAACTCTCAGAAGCTCCAATGAGTGTTTAATTCTTTTTTAATTACATTTTCAATTGTTTAAAGCAGGGCCTTGTTATTTGTGGGTACATGCTGGCTGCTTGTGCCATTGCACCTTAGTCTCAGCTATTATAGTTACTGTCATAGTACAAATTATCATTTTGCACTCTCCAGCTGCTCTCTTTGAAATGTAAAATTCCTATGTTTCTTCTGTAGATGGAGTTCTTCATGGTACCAGAATCTATAGAGTGGTGCTTAAGACTGGAGAAAGTCTACAGGAATTCTTACTCTAAAGATGTTGCTTAAAATCAAGGCATTCCTTTCCTACATGCTGAATAATTCCCATTCATAGTGGAGGGCAGGACTGCAGGATCAAATCCAGCTTGCAGGCTTGTCCTCTTTCTCCCTGAAATGCTTTATTACAGAACTCAATTAAGAGCAAATTTCCCCCTCAAACTCTGTCTTAGAAGGTCATGCCTGCCTTTATGATATATTGAATCTGCAGCTGCAGGATTTATTACAGCAGTATTTTAAAACACACGATGCTGCTGCAGCTCTAATTAGAAATGCCCAGAGCTGACTGTGCAGGCCAAGTGTTGTTTCCAAACTGCAGCATCCACATCAGGAGGCAAGTTTATACATGTTGGCAGGACAGAGACCTGTGGGAAAAACAGGAGTCTGCTGAGAAGTGCTGCTGTGCTGTGATTTCTTACTTCTTTAATTTGGATTAGCTCACTTTGAGCTAGATTCTTGCCTTGGTAGCATTACTGAGTTGCAGCAGTTTAGTGGTGAGGGAAGACCAGGGCTAAAACCTTCAGCTTTGTGTTATTGCAGTGTGATCAGTAGTGTCCTTTGCCACTGTGGCCAGGAAGAAGTAATTAAAATGGAAGGTGGACTGGTGCTGGATGTTTCTCACAGTAAGGCTCCCTTGCTTCCCTTGTGAGGAAATCTAGCAGGCAGACACAGGCAAAGAGTCAGGAGATGAATACACCACCAGAGTTCTGTTGTACACTACAAATTGCCCACTCTGGTGCCAGGCAGCCTGTGTTGATCACACCTAAGGAACTTCTCCTTTCCTTGAATGTGAAACGTGGCATCCCACTGCAGGAGGGCTCAGTATTGACACCGTTGTCCTGCAGGGATAATCAGGAATTTACCAAAGCAGAGCAGCAGATGCCTTGAGAGATGTGAGTGTGATTAACTCCATAAATACATATTATGAAATCAGGGGCAGTGTTCTAACTGTAATGAATTCCCCCTGAGGGAAAATATGCCTGAGTAAAGAAATCAGAAAGAACTTGATGCCAAATGCAGAATGGAAGGGAATTACTGTAAGGCTGGAGTCTACCCACATTTTTTTTTTCTCAGCAGTCTTTTCCTTTGAAGACTCAGATGAGGAGTTATTTCTCTTCATTTTATTATCCTCTAATCTTCAAAATCTGTATCACTTTCCTAAAACACACCAGCATGTATCACGTGCATCTATAGCATTCCCTGGGAGCCTTGTTACTGCTTTAAAGCCACTGCAGGTGAATTTGTTTATGAAAAGGCAAGCACCTACTTGAGACAGCATAAGTCAGTATTTGCTCCTGTGCTGAAAGTGGATTTCTGAGTGTTAGAATATGAAGATTTTTTTTTTCTTACAAAACTATGAGACAGAGAACCTTGGAAGTGAATTCAAGCAGTCTTGATAAAAACTGTTTATAATAAAGTCTCACTTGTTAGACGTGGAGGGCCTTTAACATCACGTCTGGGTTAGCTGGTGAGTTTACAAATTAGCCTTAAAGCTGCTGGTATTTCTAGGGTGTTCCGCCTTGTCTCAAGAAATCCTCGTGTAAGAGGCACTGAAAAAAACTTCCTGGACAGTCCCCTGTTGTCAGTGTGTCCTGGCAGAAGGTGATGAGTTATTCCTGCATCCCCAGGACCCTTGCTTGCAGGAGACATAGCACAGAGGAGCTCATGAATTGCCCCAGTGTTAGAGAAATCAGGTTAGAGGAGCACAAAGCTGTCTTAAAACTGCCTTGTGCCAGCAGTGGGTGGCCTCAGAGCCTGGCCTGACAGCACTTTATTCCAGGCATTATGTCCCAAGATCTCGTTCTGGCAAAGGGTGGAGTCAGCTGAAAAAACTTCCATTATTTCTATTCTGACCTCACGTTTCTTTAGTTTCTTTACTATTCCACAGTGAACTTCACTGGTAAATATCTTAGAGCAGGTTTGGTTGGTTTGTTTTTCTTTTTATTCTGTGTGCCTTTCAGAACAGAGAGAAGGACCAGAGCCCAGTAAAACCGAGCTTTAGAATTCCAGAGAAGAAGAAGAAGAGAAGGCTTGTCAGTGACAGTTTTCAGTGCAATGGGTAAAAAAAAAGCTGTAATTCCTTGGGGGCTGGCTTGGTTCTGCTAAGAGCAGAAAATTGGTGTAGGTGTCAGGGTCCTGACAGCAGGAGGCACTCTGCTGAAGTGGATTAAATATGTGGTTTGGAGTTTTTTGGGTAAGGAAGAGCTTGAACCTTGCATGTGAAACAAGGCATATAACTTTACTAGGCACAGTGAGCTTCAGAAGGCCTGTTGGAATGAAAACTTATTTCGTGTCCAGTCTTGATTTGACTGGGCTCAGCATGTGCTTAAGAGCTCTGCTGAGTCTAGGCTGAGAAATAACTTTCCATGTGGGAATGCTGCAGAAGGGATAATGATGACAATTAGCAAAGGCTTCGTTCAGCCTGCTGCCTTTGAGCCTCAGCTCCTCTTGCTTTGACATTAATAAGATGTTGAGATGTAGACTTTACTTGAAGTAGAGTTTTTCATCAGATTTATATAACTTAGGTTTTGTCCCTTTTTGCCTGTGTGTGTCTTTCTAGACCCAAATACTTCAGAGAAATAGTAATTTAAAAATCCTTTTCTAACTGACTCTGAATTTTCAGTCATGACTTTCATCAGATTTAAATGCTATTTGATTTGTAGATGTTGGCTGATACTTGGGCTGATTATTTTCACATACCAGTTTCTGGAAACTGCAATACTCCATTTCACAGACCAATACTGCCCCAGCATATGGAAAATGGCAAGTGATCCAGTTGCTTTGGGGCTCCCAAGTAGAGATGCATTAAGAAGACCTGGCTTTTCTGCATGTTTCCACCTCCTGAAATGTCTCTGCAGCTGTTAAATTGATAGAAACACAGATTCTCAGGTCGTTTGTACAGTTGGGAGTTTGTGACATAGCAGGATATCTCCAGAAGTCAAGCCTGATACATCTCTAGCTAACATCTCTAAGGTATCTGTGTCTTTTTTTCTTTTTTCTTCTTTTCCACTCAGAAGTTGCCTTAACACATCTCTGTCATACTCAAGCCAAATTAGGAGCAATTGTTTGTTCAAAGCTAAAATTCTGATCCTGCTGAGAGCAAAAAAAAAAGTTTGGTTGGTGGGAGTCAGGTATTTGGCTGGTTTCTTTCAATTGTTATCTGCAACATGCTTCTTATTTTGCTTTTTGAATATATCACTGAGCTTCCTCAGTAAGAGGTGGTGATTTATACAGCTGGAGCCTGAATGAACCTTTGAGCACCAGCTGTGGTTACTATTTCTTTCTATTCTTCTTCACTTCAGACACTAGTAGTCAATGTGGATCCACAGGGTGCTCACTCTTGTGGTGGTAATATAATTTAGTGGTTAGTGTGCAATCCTCTGTCTTCCACACACAGGATTGCTTTGTGATTGGCATTTTGTGTGGTAAAGAGAGGATGAATTGAAAACTTCATCCTGAAATATAAGTGCATACACAGCCTAGGTGGCTTTTCAACTCAGCCCAAAAAAAAACCAGAGTTTATTTCCTCTCTGGTAATTTTAGCAGATATTATTTAAAAAAACAATACTGTTTGTTTTAGACAGCTCTGAAACTCTTCCCTCATACACCCTAGGAAATGGATATAGATGGAGGCTTTATGATTTGTGCAGATGAATATTTCATTGCCAGGGTTCTAAGACTCTTCCAGAATGCTCTGGCCAGTACCAAAACTGCATTCCTCCACTAAAAATTCAGAGTAGCTTCACAGACTTAAAAGAAAAAAATTGCAGCTGCAGTTGGCCTGAGGGGTTTTCATTTCAAACTCCATGACTTTTCTTCAGATTTTTTTTTTTAGGCTGGGCATTTTAGAATTGTTAGGCTCACCCCACAGTGATCTTGGCCCTCTTGGGTCCCCTTGCAGTAACAGCTGTGTGAAGATGAATTCCATATTCTTGTCAGTACCTCATTTACTTTGTTGGCTAGTGCATTTAGAAAGCTGCTCTCAGTCTGACTGATTCAATTCCACAGGACATCTTGATTTTTTCCCAGTGCTGCTCTTATTACTTTTTTCCTGCATGTCAGGTGGTGTCTCAGCAAAGACAGTGACCCACATAATATAATTTTATTTTATACCCGCATAATAGCTATTTTTCTTCTGCCTTTTTCTAACCCCAATCACCCTTCAGTGTGAATACTGATTGCAAAGACTTTGTTTGGCTTGCTTGTAACCTCCCTATTTGATTGCTTCCTCTGCTTGGTCCATCAGAGACCTACTGTTTCTCTAGACATCACCCTCCTGATCTATTTCAGGCATTTTTTAAACATTTCTTCTGGCAATTTATTGTCCTGGAATTTTTTTTTCTTTATTATGTGTTTCTCATTTTTCAATGTCCAACTCCATTCCATTACTAAAGACAGAAGAACTGGATTTACAGTGCCTGAAATATTGCTTTGGCCCTAGGACTCACCCTCTGCCACAGCATTAGAAATTATGGCAACTTTTCTGTGTCTTCACTGTCAAGAACCCACTGAGCTCAGGCAGACGTGTGGCACTTTCCTGGCAGGAAAATATTTATTTAATCCCCGTGTAGAGTAGCAGAGAGCAAAATCCTAAATCCATTCAAATCAGTGGGGCTTTTCCTGAGCTCCAGCTGAGTCGTGGCTTAATGATCAGGTTTGTGGTCTGTAGTCAGCCTTGCAGCAAGAGGAGGCACAAAGCAGGATTTTCCCTCCCAAGAGGTGAGGGACTTGAAGGACCAAGTTTTCTTCTGGTAAAAGACTCTTTTAAAATTCATGTTCTCAGGTTTTGGCTGTAAAATAAGCAGGTTTCTCGGCAGCAGAGCGCAGTTTGAATGCAGTTTTGCTGGTGTGTTGCAGCTGTGTGTGAGATTCTGGAGATGAATTCCTGTCTGGGACTTGCTAAGCTGACAAAGAAACAGAAAAGCCTAAACTGAGGGGTTTTTCAGGTGTGCTGCCTGGAGGGGGCCCTAATTTATTCCCTGTGGATTGTGATGATGTGTGCCACTGAAAATGGTCTGGTTTGATGGCAAGCCTAGCTTATTCTCCCAGCAGAGAATAATTTTTTTGCTGAAGTAAGTTGGATTAAAGAGGCTTCCCCCTGTTGCTGTCCCTTGCTGAAGAGCAGCTTGAACAGTGAAAACTGTCGAGAGCGTTTATTCAAAGCAATGTTGGGAGCTGAAGATAAAAGAGCATTTATCTCCGTGTCAAAACTCCTCAGTGTCTTCACTGGACTCCCAACACACCAGGAACGAGGAGCTTGGGCTGGAAATGCTGGAATGCCAGGAGTCCGGGGGGGGGTGGTGTTTATCCCACTGGAACGTGGCACACATCAAATCGATGACACCGTGCCAGGAGTATTCCCCTCGTCACCAGCCAGTGCTGTGAGAAAATGTGTTCTCCTGGGCACTCCTCCCTTTGGATGCTGATTGAATTTGAAATGTATATTAGGGGGGAGAGAGAGAGAGAAAAAGAGGGAGAGGAGATGGAATCTGGTATGTTCTGCAGCGAATTGCCACATCGATCTTGTCACTTGGCAGGCACAGTTGGACCTGAGGCTGTGAGTCTCTGGGATGTGCTGTATTTCTGTCATGAATTGTCAGCCTCAGAGAGGCTCAGGAGAAAGAGAGACATGGTATCAGAGTAGAAAACCCTTAACAAAGGGACCAGCAAGCTGTTTAATGACAAATCAGAGCAGTGGCATTTTTGGATCGTGCTTGCCTTCAACAGCTGCAAATGTGCTTTGTCCTCATCTCCGCCCCCATGAAGTGGTGATGGAGAGGTGAGACCTTAGGAAAAGACTGGTGTTTCCATGGAGGCTGCTGTTCTTCATGGCTGATGGCACCTGCAGGTCCCAGAGGAGCCCTCAGCCTGCCCTGTGCCTGCCCTTGTCTCTGGGACAGCTCCTCCATGTGGGTTTTTCCTCTTGAGTTTGCACCCCGAAATGACAACCTCTGTCACACATCACTGATGGCCAGTTTGGGAGCTGGCAGAGTCTGCAGGGACCTAATTCTGCAGTCAGAAACTTCCCTGGAGTAGCTCTGTCCATCAAGAATGTGGCTTAAAATCCTGGTTTTGCTTAGGAGACTGCTCTGGAGGCACTGCAGGTGGGGGCCACAGGCAGGCAGCTGGAGCAGCATCCACAGAAGGTGCAGTCCAACCTGGACATTGGCAAACTCATCCCAATGAGCAGCAAGCCTTGGGCATCCCCTGTGCCTGGATGTTTGTACCACACTCTGTGGGATGAGGTCAGTGCCTTGGGATGCTCGAGTTTCTCCCGAGCAGAACCAAAACACTAGAGAGCGCCATGGATTTGCAGATTTTGGCTTGTGAAGTGCAGTCTGAGGCTGCCAGGGCTCCCCGAGGGGGAGGATGGAGAGGGAGTTGTGCTCGGATCCAGCCCGGACTCGCTGCTCAGGAAGAATTTGGGGATGGAGAGGTGGCTTCCCTTTGGGTATGGGAGCTGCAGGTGCAGACCAGGATGCAATGTCTCAGGAGGTGCCCATGAGGAGCTTCACAGGAGGATTGACTTTGTTTTTGAGCTCACACTTCCCAGCCCTCGTGAAGAAAACTTTTAATTTTCGAGTCCTTCGATACCTAAACAATGTTTAACATTTCAGTGTGTTTGAATGGCCGAGTCATTTCTTTAAAAACCAGGCTGGATCGGATTGTTTTGCTGTCTCTTGTTCCCACCCGTGCAGAAGTCCCAGACTCCACGTGGGCTCTGCCCTCTCCTTCCTTGTGGGAGGGTGAGAAGCTCCTGAGCTGTCACAGCCTGCTCTGTCCTGGATCTTCTCCCGTCAGCCGGGGCCACCCGAAGCTCCTTGGGGAAGCAGCCTGCATGGAATCAGGCTCCTCTTAATCACTGATCATGTGATGCTGATGACTAAACCTCCATCATAATGAGCTGTCCTTTTTTTAACTCCCCTGCGGAGAAAGGAGGCTTCCCTGAAACCTGACTTAGCTTTCAGAGGACGCCCATCTCCATGTGTTCAGAAGTACCTTTTCACAGAAAAATTTAGGAGTTTATTTAATGGGAAGTCATCTGTAGACATTTGGGATTTTAAATTCGCCGTTTTTCTCCCCCTTTTCGTGTGCTACTTAATCTGAAAGGCTAAATGAAGTCTTGCCATTATTTTTCCTCTCTTATTCCTTACTGCTTTGTGGCTGTTTAATTATCTTAACATTCCTGAAAACTTTTCCTGTTGCGAGAGCTCAGAAATAATCAAAGTGAAAGAAAATGGTGGGAAAGGAAAAAGGTGGTAGTGAAAAGACATTTAGGAGGAAATGTTTCTATTGAAGTTGCTAGCAAGAGGAAAAAGATGAGGGAATACATTTTTTCCCCCTTATCAAAATTCTTAATGATGTAGATGTTTAGAAGTTTAGAATTAGAAGTTTAATTGAGGAAAAAAATCAGATTTTGGTACATCTGAATGGACACAACTTGTCCTGTCCTGCTGTGACCTTGCTGGGTTCTCCCTGGTGTTACTGCTGGCCCTCTCTGCCCCTGTTAGAGCGTCAGCAGCAGCAGATAAGATAAGAAGGAGCCTTGGGGCAGAGCAGCTTGGGAGCAATGCTGGAGGGCAGGAAGCATCTGTGTGCTTGGGGGGAACCCCATGGATGTGAAGAGTTTCTGTCCAGGGAGGAAAACATCCAAGGGGGGAGCCTCTCCCCGTTGTGCTTTGAGAACTCTCCTGTCCATGGAAAGTGGGGAATCACCCATCCAGCACAGATCCAGGCTGCTATTTCCAAGCATGGTGGTGTGCCTGGCAGCACAGGAGGATTGCTGGCTGCAGAAAGAACTCCTCAGTAAGTCCCTTTTTGAGATTTTTGTCTCTTTTTTTCTTTCTTGTTGTTCAGAGAATGTTGGAGCTATGCAAATCCCTGAAGAGAGCAACCCTGGGCACGCAGCTCTTGAAATGAAGAAAAATGAGCGCTGAGTTAGAAAAATGGGGCAAAGCACCCAGAAATACATGAAAGTTCAGTGGAGCTGTAGGAAGTAGATAATAGGAAGGCTCTGGAAGTTTTTGTGATGGGAATATTGCCAAGCTGCAAAGATGCTATAAATGTCTCAGGGACTGAGGCACACAGGATATAAACCTTCTGAAAAAGAACAGATTTCATGGCTCTGCTATGACTCGGAGAACAATGTGTTTGCTGGGAATGTTGGATTAAAACTGAATTTCTCCATCAACAACTGTGTCACCAGCGTGTGCTGTGTTGTAAGTGGGCAGGGGACTTCTGCCTGCATTAAATGAAGGAGTGCAGAGTTAGGAATAGTTTCCTTGCTCAGGATGGCATGACTCCAAGCCTCAAGGTAATTTATATCTCAGGTAGGCACGCTGTAGTTTAACAAGGCTAATTATGGACAAATGGAAGCCTGATGTGGGAGCAGATGCACTGGAAACAACAGCAGAGTTTATGGAGAATAGTTGAATATCCTTCATATTGTAGGGACAAGCATAAGCAATTGGGGTTGCTTTTTTTTATTGGATTTTGGGACAAAGCACAGCTGCTACAAAGCTTTAGCATGAATGGAAATGCTGCTTCTTATTAATGCAGTAAGTGATTATTTACAAGCCCTAGTTTTTTTCTCTGCTGTTTAATACTCTGACAGCCACAGAGCTACGTAGCATGTTGCAAGCATCAGGTTTTTTAGGAAAAATCAGCTGCTTGTTCTTACAGTGTTTGGCAAGGCAAGGAGAACTTAGTCACAACTTGCTAGAGGTAATCTTGTATCTGGGGAAGAAAGAGGCAGAGAGGGTGTCAATATCCTTCTGGTCAGTGTAAAAATAGCAAGTTGGAAAAAAAAAAGTCACACAGATGATTTAACCATTTTTCATCTCTCTGCTTAGAGAAGCAGGGAAAAGTGTGTTTGACAAATGAGTTATCACATCAGCCCCTCAGCAAAAGAAAACCTTTCTGAGCAAGAGAAGAACTATCCTTTCCCAGTTACTTTGTAGTTCTTACTTATAGTCTGTTGGGAATAATGGTCCTTTGGGGACTTCTTTTAAAGTGTGGGTTTGGTTTTTTTTTCCCTTAAAAAGAGGAAAGAAGCCAGCATGTAAGAGACATTAATTGGTTGTGCCCTCCTTGCTCCAGGAGTGCTGGTGGAAAAAGAAACCCAGCGATCCTCCTTAGTGCACATGGGCTCTGTAACATTTGGCACGAGGCAAGCAGGCAAGATGAAAGCGTGTCTCTTGACAGCCAGCTTGGTACTGGCAGCCTTTACTCCAGGCAACAAATTAATCCACTCAACTGTGTTCTGCATAATTGTTGATACTGTCTTAATTGGTGCCATACGTTTCCCCGTGTCGACACGTCCATCACGTTCGTGTCTGGGGACTGCTGTTTCCTGCCAGCCCAGGAGCAGCACAGCCTGCTCTGTCCCAGCTGAGCTCCTACCTGAAATGCCTTTTGGAGAAATGGGATGTTATGGCAAAGGGAAAGTGAAAGGCCGTGTAGGGGCGTGACTCAAAATTCATGGGAAAAAGAAGTGGGACACTCCTGATTTCAGTGGTGTTTGGAGATGAGCCAGCTCTTCCAGGGCTCTCTAAAGGCAGCCCAGTTCAGCTGAAGTCAAGTCTGAGGGCAAAGGAGCTTATTCTCCTGCTCCCAGGAAATCTGTGGCAGGGGCAGGCGAATGTTTTCCAAGCTCTGGGGCATCCAGGTCAAAGCAGCTGCAGAGCTAATTGACCCCAGAGCAATGGCTTTGTGGATTGGGATTATCATTCCAAATTTCATCCATTAATAAACTGGCAGCTGAGGCAGAGCCTGGAGTGCAAGTGCAGCCCTGTGTCCCTCCTGCCTGTGCTGTGCTCACAGGGCTGGAAGCTGCTGGGGAGGCAGGGATGCAGCCCAGGCTGAGGTGACCCTGCAGGGACACGGATGGTCAGCTCCTTTGCCATCTCACCACCAAAGGCATTGCTGATCCCTCCCTCCCTGCCACGGCAGGGTACTGGCACTGGGTGTTGTTGCCTCTGGAGTGTCAGTCTCCAAAGATCCCAAGTCAGGCACTGAAATAAAAATTTTGCAAGCTGTGAAATCCCTCCTGTTTAGCAGCTTTCCCCTTAGCTGCTTATGAGCTTCTTTAGGGCAGTGTGTAAGGATGCCTCTTCTACTATAAAACAAAGGTTCTCTTCCTCTATCTCCAAAATCACCTTCATCTCAAGAAACAGAGGTCTCTTTTTCCCTGGGAGCAAAGGGCTTCAGATCACTTTGTTTCTATCATCCTGTGTTAAAAATTCTCCATCCAATCTCAGTTATATCAGTCTCCCCCTAAAAAGCATTCTGTATGTTACAGGGAAACTTTACCCCGTGGTTGCTTGCACACCTCCTAAATAAGAAGCAGCACCATTCCTTTGGCTCACTGAGGAGTTCATTGGAGTCATTGGAGTTTGGAAGCAGCCAGGATTTTTATGATGGGCACCTCACTGAGAGCTGCATGGGAGCTGGACACTTCTGTGTTCCAAGTGCTGGAACCATGAACAGGAGGTCAGGCACAAGGCAGCAAACACTGAGGAGGAGCAAATGTTGGAGAGAATGCTTCAGTCAGTGGGTGACATCCCTGCTAAGCACTGAATTAGCTGGTTTGGGGAAATGGCACACAGCTTGGGATGTGAAGCTCTGCTGGAAATGGGCAGGGAGGGCCAATAGTGTTTGCCCAGGTGACTCTGCCTTGGACACACCTCTGGGGTGGCACTTTACTTCTGCAATGAAGTTGTTCACTGTGACAAAAATGTGCACACACACTCTTTTTCTCTCTCTCTGCTCCTGAGGTTAATTGATATGGACTTCACATATTTTCATCATTTCTTGTTCAAGCTATTGTCTGGTTTAGGCCAAAAATGTGCATATAGACACGAGAGAAACTTTTTCCCTCTCCTTTTGTAAAGCCATCAGGGTGTATTTAGGCCAATGTGTGGTTGAAAAGCTCATTTAAGAGAGCAGCAAAACACTGGGAAACACTTGCTTTGCAAAGGGTGTAAATTATAACGTTGACATTTGGGTGTGGAGCAGAGAGAAGCAGGAGGAGAATAAAAGCCAAAATAAATGTGTTACCATGATTTTCAGGGGAATAAGGTTGCACGGGTCTTTTCAAGTGTGGCTAGAAAATATAAGTCTGCTGAACCATGGTGTTTTAGCTGAAAGCCTTCACATTCCCAGATACCTGTTTTTGCACAGGGAATGCAGTGGCAGTATTGGTAATCAAAATACCAAGAGAAATGTGGTGGGGTTTTTTTGTTTGGTTGGTTTTTGGTGGTGGTTTTTTTTTTTTTTTGGTGGTTTTTTTTTGTTTTGTTTTGGGTTTTTTTGGTTTTTTTTTTTTTTTTTTTTTTTTTTTTGTGTGTGTGTGTGTGTGTGGTTTTTTTAGGTTTTTTTTGTGGTGGTTTTTTTTGGTGGGTTTTTTTGTGTGTGTGTGTTTGTGTTTTGGTTTGTTTTTTGGGTTTTTTTGAAAGCTCTGGACTCCCTCACCTTTTGTGGTTCCCAGGAATCAGTACTGAGGAAAAAAAAAAAACCAAACCAAAACAAATTGCTTCAGAAGGTTCACGTGAGAGACAGATGCAATGGCTGTGCTAAAGAAAAAGCTAAGTGAGCCCTCTGAAGGGGAAAAAGCCTTATATATTACTTCAACCTGTTAAAAAAATCTACTCAGCTAGGCTTTCTGGAGAGCTCTGAAACATTTCCCTGTGCTTCCACTGTGGCAAGAAGTCCTTAAAGAATCCTGAAGTGTGTTTTGTCAGCACTTGAAGTTGAGATTACATCATCTTGTTACATCATCTTGTAATATATGTCTATAAAGTCAAGGCATAGCAGTTTGCCCTTTCAGAATGTCTGCTGCTGTGAAGGGGATTTGAACACTGCATCTGCTGGTCAGAGTACAGTACAGCCTCCTTCCCCTGCTGCTTTAATTAGCAGCCCTTTTCTAGCACAGGAAGTTTATATTATCTTTTCCAATTGAAACTTTATTAATGTTGAGTAAGGAGCTGGACTTTGGCTACTTTGTCTAATGTAGTTATTTGAGCACTTTGGAACTTAGGGACTTGAAATGATAACAAACTGGGGTGCCTACTGTTTCAAAATTACATGTTATTTTTCATGAGAATTGTATTTTAGGATATATTTGTATTATACAATCATCAGGTGCTGTTTTTCTATATGATTCAGTTTAATCAATATGCCACTGTTTACTCCTGCTGTGTTTCTAGTAGCATTTTTTGCCATTTTGGGGGGAAGAAGAGGTCACAAATAGATTTGGCTCAAATGCTGCACTGGCTTTAGGTTTCCTCTGCTTTTGCCCATTTCTAAACATTTCTTATCCTCAAAAAAAGATCACTTCTGAAAGTGGGGATGCTTTGCTGGGGCTAATGCCAGCTCATGCAGGAGTGGGGCTTTTATTATCACTTCTCAGAGTGTTTTTATTTATGTTTTGTTATCACTTCTCAGAGGCTGGAGCTGCCAGCGAGCCCCCTGTCAGCTCCCACCTTGCCCTCCATAAACACCTCCAGCCCCTTCACCCTTGCTCAGCTCCTCAGGGGAACCATTTCAGCCCGGAGCAGAACCCTTGTAAATCACCTATTAAAAACGTTTTACAAGCCTGTGCCCCGAGTGGGGAAGGTGCACACAGGGCACATTGTTCACATGGGGCTGTAACTGAAGCCAGAGAGGGCAAGAAAAGGGGAGTGAGGCCACAGCAAAATCCCAAAGGAGGAGCCCCCAGCTGGGCACCAACATGACCATGAGGCTGGCAGGTTGCTGGCTGATGGCATTCAGCTCCTGGAAGCCTTTCTTAATGCAGAGGCATGGGAGGATGCCCCAGGAGCACCCAGAAAACATTCAGATCCCAGGCTGCTGATGGAAGGGAAGGGGAAAGGATCAGCTCCCCTGGTGCCTTGAGGCAGGGCAGGGTGTGGGTGGAGGGCAGCAGGGCGCCTGGAGGGGTCAGAGGAGCTGTCTCCCAGCTTTGAAGGATGGGGCTCTTGGTCAGGGAGCAACAAATCACTGTGAGACCCAGAGTCAAAAGCAGAATGCCCTGAGGATCTGCTTGGACCCAAAGCCTAGGGCTGGCTGGAGGTGTTGAGAAAGCAGCTGGGCTGCTCTCACCCTGTGGCCAGAGATCCTGCACTCTGTAATTTAGATTATGCTCTCATGGACTTCAAGATTTTTGTGCTTTCATCCTGGCCCACCTAAATTCTGTCTCCTTAATTTTTTTTTTTCAAGGATGCAGGGAAGACCAAGGGAGAAATAGCCTTACATTTAACATAATTGTAGCATTTACATTTGAGGGAACAATTTGAAACAGTTTTAATGTTTAGCTGTCAAAATGGCTTTAATGTTTTAGATGGGCTTTAATCCATCCTCCTAAGTCCTTTCTTTTCTCCCCCCAGGTTAAACTTGAACTTTGTAAGCACTGATGGTATGAAAAGATATAATTAAATAAAAGTACCTAAAGAAATGGAGTGCATTAGGATTCTGCCAAGCTTTGTGCAGGGCTTACCTCTCATACCTCTTGTTCGGTGTTGCATCTGGGCTCCCTTCCAAAATTTTGCATGGCTTTCTCAGCCTCACTGAAGCTGCATCCCAGAGTACAGTGCCCCTGGAGGTATCCATGGGGGTTGGATGGGTGATTCCCCATGCCAGAGGCTGTGCTGGGAACAGCTGAAGAGACAAGGAGGTGTATTAGAAAGCACGCTGTTGGTGTCCGATGAGAGAGATGATCTGCAGAGCAGGATACTCTTTGGGACACGTGGTTTATTGGTCGTGGGAAGGCAGCCTGACTGGGGAAGAGTCCATCAGTCTAAGGGGACAGGGATCCAGCAGAGCAAGAGAGCGAGTTACCTGTTACATTCCATTTTAACCCTTTCTATCGTGAATATTCTAATGAGCATCAACCAATCACCTCAAGATACAAAACCTACAGAATCTACATACAGCCTATGGGAACTACAACATTACCATACTACTCTACAGACCAAAATCCTGAAAAACCACCTTATCCCTGATACCTGAGAAGGTCCAACCCTTTATTCATCCTTTTGTCTTGGCAGGGGTGTCACTGAATCACCCAGCCCAGTCTTTCAGCTAACCTAATCACCCTCTTCCTGCCCAGCATCTTACAGTTCAAATTTTGCTTTTAATTCCATCTCTTTTGTAGGTTTCATACTCCTAGAATCTCTCACTAATAAACTATCTCTGCAGGGTCTTCCTGCTTCTTCCTCTCCAACAGAGGTGCAGCATAAAGCTGTGATTAAGTTCCGACTTTTGGCGCTGATGCGAACATCACGTTTAAAACCAGAGCAGGGTGAGGCAGGTCTGGGCTGCCTTGGGTATTTTTATCAGCTGCTGGTGGTGCTGGCTGCCTGTGCTCTTGCTGTGTTGACAGCAAGCAGTGATTCTCCTTGGTAGCTCTCAGCTGGGGGCTGCACTTCCCACTGGGAAGGGTCTTTGTTAAGAGTTGTGCTGGGAGAGGTGTAACCTGCACTTCCTGGAAACTCTCCGTGGGCACAGCCTCTGCTCAGGGCTTTCATTGACTTTATTTAATGAAATGTGGTGGGTTTTTTTTTGGTTGTTAGTGCCCTTTGTCCTTCCCCTGCTCGCCTCCAAAGGAGCTCTGTCACCACCCAAACTCTGCAGCAGTGTGCAGAGAGAACTGGGCACTTGGCCTGTTTCTCAAGAGCAAGAGGAGATGAGTGAATAGCTCTGTGTTCTGTCCATGAGGAGAGTGAGGTCATGGTGATGGTGACAGCGCTTTGTGTTGGAGAGTTCATTATTAATTGTGTTATCTCAGCTTTCATGCTGTCTTTGTGAGGTACCACCCTTTAGCAATGCAAAGCACTCCATCTCTGGGCTGCAGAATACCTCTGGGTTCTGGCTTTCATTAAATTTGTTCTGCTGTGTGTGTGCACAGCATTCCTTTCCCCTTAAGAAAGGCTTTTAAGCAAGCCAGGCCATAAAAATATTTACATTTTTCTTTAGCATTTGGTCTGTACACAGTCAAACAAGCATGGCACTGACTAAGAAGTTGTGGGACTGGGATTCAGTGGGACTGTGGCATCCTAAGCTGCAACAGGCTGGCTTGCCTTGCTCCCACCCCTGCACTGAGGAGACAGTGTCACACAGAAATATCTCTGGGATCATCTAAACTCCTTTGCAGGTGCCAGAAAGAGGCAGACTAACTAGACAGAATTCCAAGCAGCAGATTGTTAACATTATTCTACTCCTAGGAAAAGCTCTTCTCTGTTTTAAAGAACGTTCTGGTGTTGTTCAAGATGTGTTTGATGCATTTAATAGGAAGGAGACTATAGTAGGTGCCCTCAGCACTGCTGAAGGCTTTTAGTCAGAGGTGTCTTCTCTCCTGAGTCAGTCAGATCCCTCACCTACTTCCCTGCACGCTGCTGACATCAGCTCTGGGCTTGATGCTGCAGGATCTGGGTTTGGGGGCTTATCTTGCAGAGCAAAGGTTTTGTTGCATGTTCCTTGTTCCCTGTTCTTTGTACTCCTGTTGTGGGGCAGCTGGGGAAAGAGAGATGGAGAGGGACAAGGGTGTGTGGAGGATAGGAGGGAATGGCTCTAGGAATGGCAGAGAGCAGGGTTAGGTCAGATGTTGGGGAGAAATTCCTTACTCAGAGGGTGCTGAGGCACTGGAACAGGTTGCCTGGAGAAGCTGTGGGTGCCCCATCCCTGGAACAGTTCAAGGCCAGATGGAATGGGGCTTCAGTGGGAGGTGTCCCTGCCCGTGGGAGGGGCTTGGAGCCAGGTGAGCTTTGAGGTCCCCTCCAACCCAAACCATTCCGTGGCTCTGTGATCCAAGTGA
Organism: Phylloscopus collybita; assembly: GCA_027886175.1. Taxonomy (NCBI): domain Eukaryota; kingdom Metazoa; phylum Chordata; class Aves; order Passeriformes; family Phylloscopidae; genus Phylloscopus; species Phylloscopus collybita. Next base: position 30,326,748 of record JAJNNQ010000013.1, on the reverse strand, counting down.
GCTCAGTGGGACCAACCAGGCTGGGATGAGGATAGAGGCCAGGACAGGTGCTCCAGCCCTCAGCACCGTGAGTTCTTGGTGATGCAGGGGTTTGCTGGAACTTCCTGGATCCAGGGGTCCCGGTTCCACCGAAATTCAGTGGGATTCTGACTCCAGGCAGTCTGTCACATGTCCCATGCTGTTACAAGTGAGCCTTAAGTAGCTACAGAGACTTTCCAGCATGCCTGCTCAGTGAAAGGCAGCAGCTTTGGCTTGTTTGGAAATCCCACTAAACATTTACTGCAGCCCTCCTTAGCCAAAGCCCTCATCCAGGCTTCCTTTCCTTTTGGCTGCACTGGAATAGCCCTGGAGATGGAGGGGACAGAAATGCAGGAATCAAACCCCTTGACTGTCCTGAAAGACATCTTTTCCAGATGTTAAGGAAGTTAGCTGTCTTCCTCTGTTATGAGAAAAAAAAACCTTGGACTGGATTTATATAAATGTATGTATTTTTATAGAAATCTATCTATTGTTGTGGCTAAGTGCAGTACACAGGACACTGTCTGATGTATCCCTTGAAAAGTGGAGAAACAGTTTCTGTAAGAGCCACAATGTATTTCCCTGTTGCACTGGGTGGATGTATGAATATGATTTTATGTATCCTTTCACACATAAATGTCTGCATAAATACAAAATATGGCTCTGTATCTATCACTCCGTGGCTCTCACCTGCCATTTCTCTATGGACTGTATGTATGATCTATCTATCTTAGTTTAACCCTAGATTCATCTTGGAGCTATCATAACAGAGTATTTGTGGTTTTTACAGAAATTCTTCTTTTTGGGTTGACACATGAATCAGTTTTGCAGGATGATGCTCTGAGGAGTGCATTGAGGAGCTGGGAGGTGGCAGGTGGCTAGGAGGGAGCTGAGCTGCTCTTGCATTCCCTGGAACATCCCCCTGAAGCTCACATTTATATTTATTATATAAATACTTCCTGCTGGTGGCATTATTGCAGGAAATACTAAATGGATCTGATGTTGAATACTTAGTGTCTTACCTTTCCTGATAACTCTATGTTAATGTAACATTAATTATTCCTGACTTACAATGCTGTTGAATGTTGATAGAGGCTGAATTGCTACTTGAAATGCTGATCCTGACAGTCTTGTGGCAGACACTAAAATGTACTTTCCCAGTCTTGGGGGGGGAAAAAAGGGGGAATACATTACCACTCTGATGATAGCACTTCAGAGGAAATATATTCCAGTCACATCTCGTGGAGCACTCACCTGAATCCCTCTTGCCTTCAGTAGCCAGTGCTGGTACACATGACATAAAAGGAATACACATTTTCCTTCTCTTTATTTAAACTTTTATAGCAAATTGCTGATGTGGGTTTAGTTCAGCGTGTGTGAACAGATCCCAGCAGGAAGGATTCAGTGTGGCCATGGAGCAGTGGGCATTTCCTTCACCTGGCAGCTGGCACATGGGAATGGAACTCGTGGAGCAAACAGAGACCAATTCCCACCAGCATCACCTTCCCTGCAATTCTCAAGCTGAGTTTTTTGCCTCCAAACTCTTGTCATTGCCCATTTCTGAGCCCCCACTGTTTATCTCTTGTGTAACACTGATGTTTTCATGGCATAAAGAACTATAGCAAAGCTGAGGACTGGGAAACCACAGGGATTAATTTCCATTGAGCCCATCAGCTGCATTCAGCTCTTGTCCTCCAAAATCCTTTCTTCCTCAATGCTACAGGAGGAAATAATGTCCATCCCACCCCAAAGCCCCCAGCTGGGTGGCAGGGGAAGGGAGAAATGCTTGTAAAGTAGGATTTTGAGGAACCTTCTTCTGCTGTCCTTCACAAGCAACCACTCGTGGCCCCTTCACTGTAGGAAAAAAAAATGTTCCATCTCTGAGGGCGTTTGAGGTTTCTGTTTGTTTGTTTGTTTATTTAAAAAGAAAGCATCTGGCATTTGTGTGCAAACATTAATGAGTCATTTAAAATAGACTCAGCATTGCACTTGTGTGGCTGGGATCTTCCAGCTAGAAGAGATGAGAGGAGAGGAAGCTGGCACACCCTGAAAAGACTGCTTTCCAAGGATGAGGAGGGGGACACAAATTTAATTTTTACCTCCCTCCTCTTCCCACCTCACCACCACTCCTGAGAGCCCTTCCAGCCTTCTCAAGCCTCTTGGTGAGCACTTTGAAAGCAGAGCTCAAATGAGTCTCTTTGAGGCTGCTGTGCCCTCTGTGGAGAGTCCAGCACTTGGCTGTGGGTCCCTCCAAGGAAAGGAGTTTATTTCTGGCACTGCACAGGGCCACAGATAGAGCTGCTGGTGGGGAGGGACAAGTGTGGGTTGGTCTGGCTCTTGTCCTTTCCACAGTGTCAGCTGGCACCACTTGAGTGCATTAAAATTCAGAATTATATGAGGAATGAGGCTCTGAGAAGACTCAGCCATGTTCTTGGATGTTCCTGAGCAGCACAGGAAGCCCTGGCTGGAGCAACATTTGATTCCAGCAATGTTCCAGCAGATGGGGATCCATTGCAATGCTGGGGCTGTAGGAACTGCTGGAGCTTCTTTACAGGAGGAAATTTCCCAGTATAAATAAAACATTTAAATCTCCAGCAGTGCAACAGTCAGAGGATTCCAGTTTTGGGAGCAAGCAACCTTCCTGTTGTAGCTTTATCTCTGGAAGGGGCTGTAAGCTAAATCTCCCAACAGGAAAAGGTACTTTTGTGTCAGGTTACACTTCCCCCATCTGTTCTGTCACTGGCAGCATGAGGATGCTGTGCTGGCTGTGCCAAGTATTTCCCTTCTGTGAAACCTACACACTCCAAGATTGTTAGAAAGAAACTACTGCATCACATACAAGTACTTGATTTTGTTTCCTGCTTGGTTGTCTGTTTCTGCTTCTCAGGCCTTTCCTATAGAGAGGAAAACAAGAACTGAAGCAGCTCCAGCACCTGGGATATGTTTGAGAATTGAGAATTGAACTTTGCTCCACAAGTTTCATTCCCATGTGCCAGCTGCCAGGTGAAGGAAATGCCCACTGCTCCACGGACACACTGAAAATTGAGAATTTGTGTGATCCAAACACCTGCTGGAACTCCCTCCATGCACGCAGAGAGGTGCTCTCTAGTGCTCCTCCCCTCTGTTGTAGTGTGAACTCATTCACCTTCCAAATTGCTTTTTGTACATGGCTTCTGAACCACACACAGAAACTCTCATGGAGGGGAAAGCAAACACTTCCTCAGGCAGTGCTCAGCAGTGAGGGGTGGTCAGCTGGACTTTCCTGGCTGCTGCTGCTGCAGAGAAGGCTCAGGACATGCAGGTACAACACCCCTGTTCATGGAAGTAGTTTGTATTTGAGGAAAAGCTATTGTTGAAAAAAAAAATATTTTAGATAGGTGTAGCTTAACTCCTTTTGCCTCTGGAACAGCTCAAACTGTACCAGCTCCAGAGGCTCTTTGTGCTGCACCAGCCTTCATAAACCCTTACAGCTTCCATGTGGAGATGAACCCTTGATGTCCCTCTGTCTCCTGGGGGTGTCACTTCCTGTGGACAGCTGGGCCCAGGCTCTTGGGATGTGAAAGGAGAATGTATTTGAGTCTGTCAGGCTCTTCTGAGGCAGTGATGCAGCTGGTTTGTCTGCTGAGGTGGAGCTTGGATGCCTCCCAGAGATTGCTCTGGTGTTTGGTCATCATCCCACAGGCTTTGCAAGGAAGGTCACTTAATTTTGAGCAGGATGCTTCATCCTCCTGAACGCTGCATGCTCTGGAGTGCTGTGGGGATGGAAGGTTAGAGGTGAACCACATGAAGGAGAGAGCAGGCACCTTTCATGGTGAAATGAATTGGGAACCAGGGTGCCCAAGCAGGGACAATGCTGCAGGGAAATATTTTGGTGACTCTCTCTTTTAATGCTGCTTGTGAGGCTGAAACAGGAGCCCAGCTTACACAAGAGAGAGCAGATATCCAGGGTGATGGATATCCAAATGTGAGTGGTGAGTGAAGGAGGGGAAGGAAAGGTAAAGTGGCTGCTGAAGGAATCACAAAACATCGACAGTGTCTGCAGAAGGGCTGAGCTTCTGTACCCAGGCTAGTGCAGTAATTAATCCTTTGTGGTCCTGACAGATGCCCGCAGAGAAGCAGAAACAAAAGATCGTGGTCTGACAGTGATTAATGCATCATTAGTTGTCAGATTAAGACTTTTGGAAGCGGGTAGATAAGCCCTAGGCCAGGTTGTTGATTGAGTTGGGGAAAACTGCAGAGGCTGGGCTTCAGCAGGTACTTACCACAGGCACTGGCTGTGCTTTGTCTGCAAAGCAAGCTGTTAACAGGACAGGAGGAGAAATCGGTGTGCAATTCATCAAAAAAAGCTCTGCCTCAAGCGTGGCTTATACTGAAAAAGTGGCAAAAAAAAAAAAACAAACAAACCAGAGCCGACCCCAGGCTGCGTTAGCCTGGCATCTTTGCAGGCTATGGAAGAGGCTGGGTGATGGCTGTAGTTAATTGCTGGCATCCCTGTGCAGGAGGGAAATGCAGCTCTTGCTCTCTCTGCTCACGGCTGGGGGAGGCTCAGGGGCTGTCGGGGAGCTCCCGGTGCCCCAGGGGATGGGCAGTGGGAGAGGCACAGGGATGTTCCCGGGGACAGCCCGGCCTCTCCTGCGTTGCCTGCGGGGACTGCAGTGCCAGCACTCACTGAGAGCTGGAGGGGAGATGTTGGGGTGGCAGCAGCTCTGAGCACACCTGGGGAGCGGATTCCCAGCCGTCCGGAGAGGCTGTGAGTCAAAGCAGGAGGCAGAGGGCAAGTTCAGGCACCTCCGGGGCTAGGCAGCAGCAGAGTTGGGAATAGGGAGCTCCCAGGTGGCAGTTTTCAGCCAGGGTGCCCAAATCCTGCCCCAATCTTTCTTGAGGTGCCTGTGGTGCTTGGCTGTGTTTTGTTGCAACAGCAGCAGCCTTTAATCTCCGCGGTTCGTGCTCTCCTGCTGTGAGTTGTGGTTGCTGCTGCTGGACCCCGTTTTGCAAAGAGTGCTGCTTGTCCCTGTGTGAGTGCTCCTGCAGACAATCACAATGCTTAACGTCCAGCATCACTCTGTGGCTCTGCCTAATCCTCACACCGGTCTCCAAGCTTCTTAACACCTAGATTTTTTGTCAGTTTTTGGAAGAGGGATTTGCTGAGGGGCACATCTCCACCAAGGGCTGGAGAAAGAGGATGGCTGTAAGCCCTGCTTAGCCTTGGTTAGTTTGGCATGAACAGGACGGGGGTTGAACACATCCCTTCACCTCGAGTGCCTGGCACTGCACAGGAGCAGCATTGAAGTGTTAATGATGATCATACGTTTGCCCATTTCCCTCGGGGTCTCTGAATGGAAGTGCTTTAATCCTTTCAGTTCTTCCTGGGAAAAGCTGTTGACACCTTGTGTCTGTCCCGTGGGGGTGGTGAGTGTCACGGCCTGATCCTGCTGTTCCCTGTGCATCAGGGGCTCTCTGTTCCAGCTCTCTTCCAGCCTCAGCTCCCAGTTTGGGTCTTAAAATGTTTTATTTTGTTTGCTGGATGTTTCCTCTTGTTTTCCCATTGTCATTCGCTGTGATGAGAACTGCCTCATTTCTTCTCCAGAGTAGCCCAAAGCAAAACAGCCTTCCCACATCCTCCCAGGGCTCATTGTCTCTAGGGGCACTCAAAACCTTCCAGAACTGAGCTCTCCCTTCCTTGAACATGTGGAGCCATATGCTTGGGCTGATGTAAACTGGTGTAGCTCCACTGATGTCGCTCCAGCTTACACAAGCCAAAAATACAGCTTTAAAGTAAGTGAATCACCCTGCTGGAATGTAGCTAGCTCCAAAGCATACCTGTCCCATGGCATTGCTGACAAGTGGAAGTTGCTTCTGCCCCTTTTTGACTGATAAGCCACCAACAAGCCACAAACCTGCCACGTGTGAGTCCCTTTGCCCTCTGTAAAATGTCACCAGTTTTGGAGAGGGGTAGAGATGGTCCCACTCTTTATACAGCTCCATAAATGAACTCACACATCCATCTTTTGTCTTGATATTTTTTTCTTTTTTTAAAAAAAATTTCTGATTTTTTTGGGGGGAAACCCAACTTGCTGGTGCCAAGAGGCTCCTCGCAGTTTAGGGGTAGGACTGCAAGATCACAGGCTCCAAACTCCACACCCAAAGGGATAAGGAGATGCAGTATGATGGAGGCAGGCACTGGGCTTTCCCTGGGGCTGCCCATGTGTGAAATCCCAGGATTTTTCCCAGGTAAAAAGCCTCAGCAGCTGTGCAGGCTGATGGAGCAGCAGCGAGCCCTGGCAGCCCCACAAAGCTGCCTCCTGGAAAGAGCTGCTGCCATGGGAAAGTGGAGTTCATTAACTCCAGATTTTTACAGTGAGGCTGGCATGCCAACAATAGGGTCTGAGCACAAAGGATCCCTTGCAGATATAAATCAGGGGAAGGCATCTCCAAAGGCTCCTGCCAGCCCCTGTGCCAAGTGCCAGCTGCTGAGTGGCACTGGGCCCACAGCTGAGTCACAGCTCGGGGGGCAGCGCTGGGCTCCTGGTTAGCACTGATGAGAATGTGCTGTGCTGACTGCAGGGCACAGGTGGCCCAAACACAGGCTTTGTCCCTCACTGGTGGACAAAGGGAGTTGGGAGGGGGCAGCTGGTCAGTCTAGGGGGAAAAGGAGGTGAGTTACAGCTCCTGTGGTGGCTCAGCTGAGGAGAGGCTTTAGGGAATAGTTGAAAGGTTTGCCCCTGCTGAAGGAAATAGGGCAATGGCTATCACTGCCCCAACTTCATAACCCTCCACCTGCTTGGAGGTGCTTAGAAATATCTTTATTATGTCATTTTGTCTGCAGGAACAGATGGAAAGGCTGGAGAGGTTATTTCCTACTGTGCTCCATACAGCTCCTCAGCTGGAAACAAGCATCCCTGGAGCTGAGCCAGTGCAGAGAACATGTGTGTGCACCCTTTGTGTGTGCTGGCACAGCATCAGCCTTCCTGAGGGAAGGATGGGAGCCTGAGCCTCCCCTCCTGTGCCTGCACTGCACTCACACTCACCCAGCTGGCTAGCAGCTTAAAGCCCTCCTAGCCCTGCTGGGAGAAAAGGAGCCTTCCCTTTGTTCAGCATCCTTAAGGAGGGTTTAGTAGAGGGCTGGGTACTCAGGAACAGCTGTCAGGATGGGGAGAACAGCAAACAACCCTCTTGTTGGGCTCCTCCTGTGCATTGTAATGTCTCTCACCCCTTGGCTCCCCCTCAAATGCTGGAGGAGTTCACTGACAAGTGAAAGGTTTCTAGTGGGGAAGTGAGTAATTGTTCCTTTTTTGTTGGGTTTGTTTGGGGTTTTTTGTTTGCTTGATTACAGGGGAAGTACCATATTTGGGGCCTGGTGCTAGGTCAGAATTGGAACTTTCAAGTGGAACTGGAACTTTAAACACAAAGCCCCAAAAGGTCCTGTAGGCTGGTCTCTCAGCCCTGAGCACTGAACAATTTTCTTGCTGCTGCTGAACACAGCAGGACACTGGGGAACGTGTTTTGCTGTTCAAATCTGTCCTGAACTTGCTACTTTTCATGTCCTTTTTAATAACTGATCACCTTGAACCTTCCCATTTTGCTTGGAGCATGAAGTTTTCATGGGGATGCTTCCCTGTTTGCACCCACCCTGCAGATCTTGATGTTAATCTTTGATTGGGGCCTTGTTGGTATTTCTGCAGAGTAAATAGAGTTATCAAATGTATCCAGAACTTAAAATTCAGGTGAGAGCAGCCTGTGTGGGTGCCGGGATGAGCAGAGACAGGCAGAATAAAGTTCAGTTATTTTTCTTTCCTTTTTGTGCCACAGGACAAACCTTCCCCAAAAAAACAGAGGCTTTGCCACATGTTTTCTCTAACCAGCCAAATAAAATATTGTGTTTGTTACCATTCAGGGTCAGGGAAAAATAACTCAGGCTCTGGGCTTAGCATTTTTTCTTCCTCACAGTGGCTTCTGCTGAATGATAATCTTTAAAACTATGCATGTGGGGGATCAGATCCTGGCCCCCATTGCATCTGCTCAAAAACTGCCCAGCAAGAACAAAGTGAGCTGAGTTGGTTGCCACAAGCACTGGAAACTTTTTCTGCACTGGAACAAGGGAAAAATCAAGCTGGGGTGGGCTGGAGTTATTCATAGAGCTGGCTGGGTTGAGTAACCCAGTAGTTTTCTTGAAAGGCTCTCAGTAGGTTGGTTTATACAGCTTCTGTGTTCACTGTTGAAAATTGATATTTTGTTTTAGCAATAATTCAGTCTTGGCTAGTTTACTTCTAAAAGAAGTCTGCATTGAGTTTATCCATAACCTCTGGAATTCCAATTTTGTCTGTTCTCCATGTTCTCACAACTTGACAGAGGCCTGAGCTTTCCTCAGAAGGATGGATCATGGAACAGAGAACAGGAGGAAATTTCAGTTTTCATTACAATGTAATATTGAAAAGCATCATTTTTGGGGAGGAGGGAGGATTTTGGTTTTGTTTTCCATTGAAACTTTTTCTTTGCTTGTGTTTTTCGGTTTTTAAGCCAGCAAGAGGATTTCAGAGGCTCCAGTTGTGTCCTTAGGAAGGATAATGCTGGGAACCCTATGGAATAGGATATGCAGCTGCACTGCATTTTCCCTGATCATTAGTCCCTCAATCTTTCCAAAGCCCTTCTCTTTCTACCCCACTGGGGCTGCCTTGTGTGCCAGGCAGCTGCAAAGCAGTGTGGGCACCAGGGATACCCACTGCTAGAGGAAAATCCCAGGGAAGGAGGGTGAAAGCACAGGCACTTTCTGGCTGCACCTTCAGTCAGGACTTTGCTGTTTTGCTGCTAGCAAGGGAAATGTAATTTTTTTTTAATTTATTCCCTCTTTTCTCCCAGGTTCCCACAAGGATGCATGCTGTTCCCCAGTGGTTCTAGGAATCCTGCTGTGCACCCCACCCAAAGCCCCACTGATGTGGGGGAGCCAGGGCTCCACCTCCTTTGCTCCTGAGCACCTTCTGCTGTTGGCTTTGCTTCTCTACCTGCTGTTTATAGTAAGCACTGGTCACAGATGTAAGCTCATTAATCACCCCAAGCCAAGCTTCCTTCAGTCCATTTATAGCTCTATTCCCTCTCTGTTCCTTTTCACAGCCCCCACTCTGGTCACTGCTGGGTTCTTGGAATGTGGGCTTTGCTTTGATTGAAGCTTGGAATGGATGAAGCACGAAAAGAGAGGATGATTTGGAAAGGCAGACTAACATCACAACCAAGTGTACATTAAATGTTAGACTGCTTGGCCTAAAGTGTATTGGCAGAAGACTGGCAGCAAAGCTATTGCATTAAGTGAAATGGAGACCATTTACCCTCAGAGGTTAGTAGGCACAGGACAGACAAACAGGAGCCCTGTCATCCTCTTGGGATTTCTTGTGTCCTGCCAGCAGCTGAGATTGCTTTACTGCCCTTAGCAGTGGTCAGTCCAGCTCTGACCTTGGCCACCAGCCTGGCTGGGAGTCCCAGGGGCAGCCCACAGGAGGGAGGGGAAGGGTCACAGAATGTAAAACTCTCTGCAGAGGTATTTGGGGGCCCAAACATGCAGAGAGGCACTTCTTGGCCTTTCACAAGTGTGGTGGATTGAGCACCTCTTCCCCCTCCTTCTCCACTGACCTTGGTGTCTGCAGAGCTGTTCCTCTCACTCCTCTCCTCTCTGGCTGCAGTTATGTCTGCCCAATCAGTATTTTTCTTTCTTTAGAAATGTTGTCACAGGGGCATTACTGTCATTCTTGATTGTCCCAGCTTTGGCCAGCAGCAGGTCTGGCCCTGTCAGACGTGGGGGAAGCTTCCAGCAGCTTCCTACAGAAACCATCCCTAGCAGCACCTCGCCATGCAAACCAAACACACCGAGTTCTCTGGGAGATTGGAGGGAGAGAGGAGCAAAATTCCCATTTCAGGGATTGAATCTGAAGAGCCTGACCCTGTCTTGGGTTGTGGAGTCTGGGGTGTGTATTCTATTTCATTTGTTAAAAGCAGTTGGGGAAATGTTTTTCTTTATCTCTTGTAACTCTGGGGTGAGGGGGGTGGATGCCTTCTGATAATGGGGCAGCTGTTCAAACCAGGTGGGGCAGTGTTTCTTATCTCTGTCACAGCTGGTCCCCCCTCCAGGGGGATATTCTCTGCTAATGGACCATTAACACCTCCCCAAACTCACACATCCACATTCCATCATCCCATTGTGAGATGCTCCACCCAGTGGGAAGAGCCAACCATTCCTACCTGGATAAAAACTGAGATACAGGAACACAGAAAGGATCCAGCTTCACCTGACTCCTGGAGGAAGACTGGACCCTTCTCACCATCACTGGACCCTTTTCTCTCAGGATCATCTCTACTCCAACAGAACCACCTCTGCCACTCCAGGAGGACTCACTTTTGGACTGCTTCCAACACCCTGACCAAGAGGGTGTCAGGTTCTAGCCCTGACTCTGTCAGGATTTTCCAAAATTGTTTGTTTGTTTGCTGGTTTGGTTCGGTGGTTTTGTTTTTCTACTACATTTGTATTGTTAATATTCCTAGTAAAGAACTGTTATTCCTATTCCCAAATCTTTGCCTGAAAGCCCCTTAATTGCAAAATTTGGAGGGGGTGAGGAGTTTACATTCCCCATTCCAAGGGAAACTCCAGCTTTCCCTGGCAGATACCTGTCTTTCCAAACCAAGACAGACCCACTTGGAGGCTTGGGAAACCTCATGGAGCACCTCTCTTCATGTCTGGGTTCCTAAACACCTTGGCAAATCTGCTTCAAAGTAGCTCTGAACTTCTGTAGGGCAGTTTCTGCCTGCCCAAGGCTGGAAATAATCTCAGCAGAGTCCTCCTGGCTGTGTGAGGGCACTGCAGATCCCAGGGCTGGCAAATGCCTCCTCCAGCAGCATGTTCCTGGCTGACACGGGTTTGCAATAGGTCTGGTCCTGGAAAACAATGTGTCAGCTGCCTGAGCTGGGCTGAATTCTTTAATGCTTTGTGTGACCCTAACGTGCTGCAGTATTGCTTTGGGCAGAGCTGTGCTGCCCCCAGGGCTGCAGTCCTGCTGGTTTGGAGCATGGGGCTGCCTTGCAGCACTGCTCAAAAGCTGCACAGACCTGCAAGTCCCTTGTGTTTATATAATGTTGTCAGTCTCTTTCTACATGTGAATTTTAAACATCTGTTATAAGGCAGTGCTGCTTTAGTGGTGAGCCAAGTTTTGCCTCTCAAACACATGTTCCCTAAAGCCTTCAGCTTTTATTTCCTTTGTTCTGATTTACTGCCCTTGCCTTACCACATGTGCAAAGCACAGTGCAGGAAAAACTACCCAACCCAACAAAGCAGTCCTCTCTTCCCAGCCCACATGCATCAGGATTAACACCCTGAATAATTTACATCAAGTGATTCAGCAGTCAACTAACTTATCTCTAATTTCTTACCTGCCTTCAAGTAAATATGCTGATGATAATGGGGGGATTATGGTAAACCCACAGAAAAAGCTGCTGTGGAGAACTGAAAAAAGGGGGTAGACACTAAATCTAGAAAATGGTAGTGAGATTAAAAAATAAAAACTGTTGACTGCCTTTTCTAAATAGACGTTTTGTGGATATGAATTTTTATATTCAACACCTAAAATGGTCTAAATTGACAAAAACTCTCTCCCACAAAATAAAGGCCACTTCTTGGTATCCCAGGGTAAGCATCAAGCACCCAAGGCATGCAATTGCTAGAAAAAAAAAAAAAAAAAAAAAAAAAGAGAGAGAGAACTGTGGGAAACTAAAGTAAAAAAAAAAAAAAGTGAAGCTTTTATTGGCTTTATGAGATAGAAAAGTTCCATTGAAGTTTTTGTTTGGGATGCTCTTGATGAGAAGCTCGTTGTCATATTCAGGCCTGTTAGCTGTATTAGTTAACAAAGGACAGCATTCAAAAGGCTGCTTGGAGGCATATTTGTCTTCTTTTTCTTTCTTCTTTTTTTCTTTTCAATTCTTTTTTTCTCCTCTCTGAATGGAAAGCAACTTTCCTAGCAGAATGTTCTACAGAATCTGCTTCCTCCAAACCAACATCTCCCTGCTGGATGGAGGCACATCTTGTCACAAGTGGTGCTGGTAGCAAAACCTCAGTGAAAGAACCTGCCTGCCTGGGGGCTGTTCACTCCTCTGAGAGGAGCTGCAGACACAATTTCACTTGGTTTCTTTGGAGAAAGAGCTGTACTCCACCCAAGTTCAATGAACTGAAGCTTTAGTTAAGCTAGACCTGAATTTGTGAGAATTTGGGCCAAAGAGGTGGGTCCTAGTGAAAACTAAGTCAGAGTTTGAGCCCCAACCAGCAAAGCTGGCTGATTTTGAGCACCCCTTGAGCATTCAGGGAGCCAGGTATGGTGAGGAGCCAGAAACTCAGTGGGTAAGTTTTATCTAAGTGCTGAAGTTGAGATGAAATCCTAATATGAAATGATCAGACTGCAGCTTTGATGGAACTCAGAGCACGAGTGTTGTAAAATAGGAATCAATGAACATCTTTAAACTCATAATGCAATGACTTTAGACTGCTTTCAGGTGCAGCTGAGCCAAGCTTAAAGGAGTGTCCTTGGTACCAAAGTCCAGTAAATCATTTGTATTCCTGTGTCTTGGGTGGTTCTTGGAAGCTTTCTGAATGTGCTCAAACTCTGCTTTGTTTAGGGGAAAAAAGGCAAACCACACTTGCCTGCTTGAAAGCTGTTTGTGAGAAGGTCTTTCTCAGAAAGACTTCAGAGCCTTGGGCCCTTTTTTGTTTTCTTAGAAAACAGGAAATGAATTTTAGTTCTGCAGTTGATTTCTTAAGTCACTTGCTTCCTACTATCACTTCTGAGTTCTGGAATGCTGCAGAAATTATCTGAGGGCATTTTCAACACTCCAAAATTAAAATCAAATTGCTTGAAATTGTGCCAGCATTTTAATGAAAATTATTTTCTTTAAACAAACACTTGAGGACTTTCAATATATATTTTTTTTAATCACAAGAGTATTCTTAACCTAAACACCTTTTCTTTCTGGTTTTTCAAGGACCCTGTCTGCAGTGCTGCAAGCAGCTGTGTCTCAGGATGCAATGCTGAAAGCCAGATGAGCCAGGAGCACCCATTTTCACACAGCACAAAGTCGTGAGTAGGTGTGACTGCAAACAGCACCTCTGCCTCTGTGCCCACAGCAATGTCTGGGCAGAGACACCAGCAGGGGCTTTTGCTGCATGGGGAAGGTCAGGCACAGACTGTGCAGCTCCCAGGTTGCCCTCAGGCCATCAGCTTTTTGTTAAAATGTTTTTTACAAGTGCTGCCACTGCTTTGCTGAGAAGGACACGTGTGAGCAAAAGTGAGCTTGCAGCACCATGGGATCCCAAGGCTCCCATGAGTTTCTCCAGTATATTTTCTGATATTCACTGGGAGATTAACCAAATTAGAGCAGGCTGTCTACAAGATAAATTCCCTAATAAAAAATTTGCAACATCCCCAGCTTTCCTGGCCTTTTTGTGCACCAATATGTAAACTCTTTAGAGAGCTGGTAGCAAGGATCTCCCCACATGTAACCATTAAAGTTACAACACTGTGACCTGGAACTGCTACAAACAAACAAAAAAAAAAGCTACATAAACCCCTTTCAGCCCTATGGACATGGCAGCCCTTCAGATCATGACCCCAGGACTTTCTTCTTTGGCACATATTGCCATACATTCTGAAGATAGATGCTGTTACCCTCAGCTTGCTTCTGCTCCTCTGGCTGGGGCTGGAACTGCAGAGATGTCAGTGCAGATGGGACCTGTCACAGGATTATGCTGGCCAGGAAAAGGATGTGAAGTGTGTCCAAGTAAGAAAAGTCTGGAAGGAGTTTGTGATGGTCTGTTATTTCACTGTTAGCCAGGAGATGTGAAACTTCCTTTTCCAGATGAGCACATTGCATGTTTTGCATAAGAGAGCAATTGCTTCTTGTAAGACTTAGCATTTCTGCTCATTTAGTGAGGTGTCTGTACAAATGGGCTGCATTTGTCATTGGAAAGACCCTCTTCAAGTTCCACAAGCATGTTTTGGACCTCTTGATAAAGCCAGTAGCATGCTGGACTTTCACAAGCAGAAAGACCTCCCAAAGTATGCAAGTTATCCCTGGCATGTTGTAGTCTCAACATGTCAAGGAAACATGGATTATTTTTACACAAACAGGCAAATCAAAATGGTTCCTTAGCAAGCTCCCATGAACATTCCTGGACCCTGAGAAGGAAAAGAATAAAGAAAAGTAAGAAAAAGAATTCTTCTGAATTAGGTTTCTTAGGTGGATCATGTGGTCACACATTCAGAAGTTCTTTTGCCCCAGTTTGGACCTGTGGTGAGTGGTGGAGGGAGTGAAGGATAAAACAGAAAGAACAAACAAGGGCCATGAATTAATCTGGATATTTTATACTTGAGTGGATATCTTTTTCCCATTCTGTGAATTTTTCTATGAATGTAGACCGTGATGAACTGCAAACACTTCTGGAAGTTCTTTTAATAGCTTTTGATTGAAAGGTGATGTGAAGGTGTCGAGAGGGAAAGGATCTCTGGAGCTGAGCTGGCCAGAGTGGAAAGAACACACCAACATCTTGCTGGAAACCACAAAGCAGCACAGCAGCAAAAACCCTGGAGTGTCCTCAGCTCCCCTGCCACTGCAGCACACAAATTCAGCCTTAGGTTTCACAAACACTGGAGGCTGTTTTGAAACTCCCTGTGGAGGATTACAAATGCTGAGTGCAGTTTGTAGGCAGAGGCAACGAGGTGTCCCAGCTCTGGCCTCAGCTTGGTGTTTTATGTCTGAGCTTGTGTTACCATGTGGGGTCTCTATGCATTAGATTGCTTCAGCCAAAACCCAGTTCTGACAGCCACCAAACAATCCTGTGATTTACCATAATCCTGTGAGTGTGCTAAAGCAATAAAAAGCACTGCCTGGCCTCAGCATTTTTTTCCATTTCAGTGTAAAGAACAACAGTTCTGCTCCCCAGTTCTTCCCACATAGCAAAGGGATTTTTAACAGAAAAGAGGTGTAAAGCACAAATAGTGACACTTAATGTGCATCCCAATCCATAGTTCCTTCTGTGGGTATCCTTCTGTGTTTACTGGTTCCATGCTCAAATTCAGGAGGAGTTTTTGCTGCTTGGGCTTGGTGCAGACTCAGCCAGCTGCCTTGTGAGCTTCATCTTGGCCCAACTGCTGTCATTAATGCCTACACAGATGGGTACCAATAACTGTCAATAATTATACCTTTACTCAGTTTCATTGCAATGCTTTATCCCAGGAAAAACAAAAATAGGGAACTTTTGTGCAGCCCAAACCTGCAGTAACTGGGTGCTGTTGGGTTGGCTGCTGTGCAGGGCTGGGAATTGGACTCAGTGATCCCTGTAGGTCTCTTCCAACTCAGCTCCTTCTGTGACCTCAGGGGTGGTGCTGCTGTGTGAGGTGCATGGCGTCTGCATGAAATCAAAGTTCACGCTGCCTTCTCTATTTTCCTTTTATTTTTCTAACCTTGCACCTAAAATTTGCCCTCTCTCCTCTGCCAGGCCTCAAGAAGAAGCTTTGAATGTGGTGACAGCACAACAGCAGAGAGAAAACAAGACATGTACCTCCAAGATGTAATAATACTTCTGTTATTTCCTATAGTTCATTTGAATCTCTGCTCCTGAGAGCTTGAGTTAAATCCTAAACTTTCCTTTTATTTTTAGGTAGAATATCCAGCAAGTTAAAAACCAGCATCAGAAGGAGGTCCTAAGATGGGGCTTGCTCCAGTTTTCCTGCTGAGCATGTGTTTAGGAATTGCTGCTAAAAAAAAAAAAGTCAGAGAGGATGGTAGTTGCTGTGCTGTCACATGGCCTGATAGAGCACAGAATCTGCTTAGCATTCTTGAAGGGAAATTATCCAGTGCTGCAACTCACAATTTATAATTGGTTGCGTATTAATAGCTAAAAAAGGCAATAAAATCCACTGTGTGTTTAAAAAAAATAGTAAGTAGGAGTATTACAAGCTGAGCAGTGAAAATCTGGAAGACTTCTTGGCTAGAGCAGGGCTGTGTGCAGCGTTGTTTCTCCTGTATTAATTACAGGCAATTTGAAATCGTCTCCTTTCCTTCAAGGAAGGATTTTGTTCAGCGTTTTTTTGTTAATTTTAATCTTGCTAACTCTCTTGGAGCCTCTCCCTTGTGTCATAACAGTGAGACATGCTGCCTCTTTTGTCCCTGCCCTTTGGGAAACACAGTTACTGCTGCTCCTTGCCTAACCCTGCTGTCGTGACTATCAGTACACCTCCCTTGAAAGGAAAAGAAACTAAAACTCAACAGCAGAATTGTTCTTTCCCCCCTCCCCCTGCAGAGTTCACTTTTGTTTGTGGTATTGAAGCTAGACTGTGAGAGTGCCTCATGAAAATCAGGGGTTTAAAATGTATGGTGCTGTATTAGAGTGGAAAGCTTGTTATTCAGCACACTAATTATTTCTGAGTCACTGTATTTATGAAATGTCGTGTAATAACTACTTCACCACCACGAAAAAGAAATAGTGCAGAAGCAGGCACTTTATGATTTTGACATTTCAGTGTATAAACATATTCCCGAGTCTCTCTGGGGGCTATTGGGAATCAGATAATGTTTTTATGGCTTCTAAAAAAAAATGACATTGAATTTCATAATCTGTAACACTCCATACATATCGTTGGTGTTGAGCATTTTATTGCAGCCTCTGTGGCTTTGTATTGCAAGTGTCAGCTGCAAAGAGAGAATGCACAAAGGTAGGGTTTTGTGGAACTGGGGTGGGGGGAACAAGAGGGTAAAGCCTTGCAGTGCACACCCCCAAGCCCTTGGACCAGCTGTAGTGGCAGATCCCAGACCATGCTGGGACACCAGAATTCCTCCTCAGCTGTTTTTCAGTTCAGGATGGATTATGGAGCCCTTGCTGAAGGAGGCTTCCTGCTCACACTTGTCACTAGAGGGTGAGTAAGTTTGGGGTTTTGTCAAGCCCTGTGTGAATGACTTGTTAACTCCAGAGTACCTGGGACACCTTGAGGGACACCCTGGGAGTGAGTACAGAGGGGAAGGAGGATGGGTTGCTGCCCCAAGTGGGCTTCTGAGTACTCCTGGATGGTTTCTGAGAACAGTGGGTGGGTGCTTACCAGAACATGCAACTTCAGAAAATGCTGTGCCTAAACCCAGGCCTTTTGTGCTCCTCTAGAAAGCTTGGTGTTACTGAAGTTGTGGGTCATTTACTGAATGCTGAGAGAAGTGTCTTTGGACATAGTTACCCAGCACCTTCTGGGAAAGGGGCAAGGGATGAGGAAGCAGTCACAGCTTCAAAAAAACTCCAGTTGTCACTGAAAGGGAAAGGGGCAAGGGATGAGGAAGCAGTCACAACTTCAGAAACAACTCCAGTTGTCACTGAAAGGGAAAGGGGCAAGGGATGAGGAAGCAGTCACAGCTTCAGAAAAACTCCAGTTGTCACTGAAAGGGAAAGGGGCAAGGGATGAGGAAGCAGTCACAGCTTCAGAAAAACTCCAGTTGTCACTGAAAGGGAAAGGGGCAAGGGATGAGGAAGCAGTCACAGCTTCAAAAAAACTCCAGTTGTCACTGAAAATGAGAGGAAGCCATTGCTGCTGCTGCTGGA
The DNA here is from genome assembly GCA_027886175.1 of Phylloscopus collybita. Taxonomy (NCBI): domain Eukaryota; kingdom Metazoa; phylum Chordata; class Aves; order Passeriformes; family Phylloscopidae; genus Phylloscopus; species Phylloscopus collybita. The sequence goes on along the minus strand of JAJNNQ010000013.1, from coordinate 30,309,125 downwards.
TGATGGGGTCAGTCCTCCCCTTTCTGACATAGTGCAGGACAGCAGCCTCTTGTCAGAGCTGCCAAACTGCTCCACAGGTACATGAGTACAGAACAGGGCCTGAAACTGTGGGGGATCTGCCTGGTCCTGCTTCCTCTGAATTTACTGCAGTTAGCAGGCTGAGGTGACACATCCTCTCCTGTTGGTATTAAAAATGACAAGGAATGTGGAGTGGGATCTAGCATACATTTTGCTGGAAGTGGTGAAATGATTTACCCTTTCTACATTAGGATAGACTAGTTATCCTGAGAACAATCAGCCCTCTGAGCTGGTAGACAGGGACAGGGAGCAGAAAAGACTCCCTGTGATCTAGGAGAAGGTAGGTAAGTGACCTGCTGTGCCACTCACATGCTCACAGGGCTATTGGGTGGGATGGGATTCAGCTGAAGGTTCTGAGGGAGCTGGTGGAAGGGCTCAGCAAGCCTCTCTCCATCATTCCCCATCAGTCCTGGCTGACCACAGAGGTCCCAGGTGACTGGAGGTTGCTCAGTGTGACACCCAAACACAGGAAGGGTTGGAAGGAGGAATCTGGGGAACTCCAAGCCTGTCAGCCTGGCCCGGGGAGGTCGTGGAGCAGATCTGGGCTCACACAGCACAGCCAGGGGATCAAGGAGAGCCAGGGTGGGTGTGGGAAAGGTAGGTCCTGCCTGACCAACCTGACCCTTTCATCACCAGGTGATAAATGCCTTGTTGAACACAGCAAGCAATGAGTGGATGTGGCACTCAGGGCTCTGGTCTGACTGACAAAGTGATGATTGATCAGAGGTTGAACTCCACAATCTTGGAGGTCTTTCCCAACCTCCATGATCCTACAAGTCTATGATGTTATGTTGTATTTCTTTTCTGGCTTTGCTAGAAATACAAGCAGTTATTAAGAATGCCTCAGACTATTATATCCAAGGATAAGTGTTTGAGGTACATGAGAGATGCTCAGGGAATTGGTAAGCCTTCAGCAGAAAAAAAAAAATGTCCTGAGATCAATTTCCTGATTCAGTAGAGAAGGCGTCATATCGTATAAAATGTAATGTGATTGTCCATGGCCCTAATAAAATCTTGACTTTTCCACCAAGCTTTCATCTATAAAAATCAAATTTATCTGGCATTCGTCTGCATTTTGAAAGGGATAGGGATTTTTTGAAACAGATATGATAGTAATCCTTTATAGTACGTTAATATAGGAGAACAATAATTTGTTGCCTTTTTTTTTTTTTTCCACACAGAAACAATCAGCTGGGAAATGTGCATAATAATTGTCTTTGTCCTTCATTGTCACAGGGCATTAGCTAATGAATTTAAGCTGTTCTTGGCTCTTGCTCCAATAAGAAAACCACATTAGAGATCTTGTAGCCTTGGTATTACATAAAACCTTTCAGTGGGTTTTATTTTAGTCTCACTGAGGTGATGCTGCCACGGGCTGAGGAATGCATCTCAATTTTGTGGTGAGCAGTGAGGTCAGCATGGACTGATGTAGTGGGTCAAGCAAGCTGAAGGGCATCTACAGTTACTGAAGCTGCCAGGGGCCAGACCCTCTTTGTTTGGTTCCTTATGCTTTAGCTTTTTCATGCCTGCTCTTGGTGACAGTTTTCTAGTTCATCTTTTAGGTGGGAAGGTTTGCTCAACTGATTCCAGCAGTATCAAGATTCTGCTAGGGAAAATAATTAGTTTGGGCAATGCCACTCCTGTTGGGAGGCACCATTTGCTGGAAATAAGTAGTTTGGGCAATGGGTCAGGACTGCCACTCCTGTTATTTGCTCCTTTACCTCTTTTCATCTCCAAAATCAGACTCTGGGCTTGCCGTGCCTGCAGCCCCACGTTTGGCTGTCCCATCTGCCTCCTTGGGCAAATGCCTGGGTAGATAGTGCAGGAGATGTTCTGAATGCTGTGCCCCCAAACCGTGGTGTAGAAGGAGCATTGCTGGTGGCAGAAGCAGTGGCTGGGAAGCTTTGGTGCTGTGAGGTGTACAGGGGGCAGGTGCCAGGCAGCAGCAATCACCCGTTCTCCTAAACCGGCAGCACTTACAGCCCTACTGACAGAGGTTGACTCACACCAGAAGTAAATTCAATATGCATGAAAGGACTCTTGTTCTTCCTCAGTGGAGAGCATAAAGACACACTGTCAGACAAATTAATCTCTCCCTGATAATTTTCTTTTCGACATCATTGAACTGACATTTCTCCTGGGCTTTGCCAGAATGTTTGATATATCTGTTGTTTCCCAAAACAGACAGATTCTGCTAGCTTGGCTGATCCAGGAATTTCTGCCGGGAAGGAAGATGCTGAGATGCCTCTACCAGCCTTGTGCTGTTGTTGTGCAGGTCCTCTGCTGAGCTCTGGGGCTCTGGTTAGGGATGAAAGGAAGGTGTCTTGGTGATTGATTAGGTTGCAGCCATTGAACTGTTCCCAGCACTTGACCTTGCCTGGGAGCACATTTGCTGGGGTTTTGGGATTCTACATTTTTTTTTTTTTTTTTACTGGAGAGAAACCATATGCACCTCCAGATCTTTAACTTCAATACTAGTGATTCAAGGTTGCCCCAGGCACAGGAGTGTCACCTATCAACACTTAGGAAGTCTCCCCAAATAGAGATTTCCCTTTTTTTTTTTTTTTCAATTGTCCCTCTACATGGCTGACAAAGCAGTCACTCCTAGGCATGTGTGAAGAGTCAGTAAGATTCCTAAAACTAGTCAGAATAAAAAAAAAAAATAATTTCCCATCTCAAGACTGTGGAGGAAAGACATCTACACTGACCAACCTCCTCCTTCAGCCTGGGACTCACTGAGGATTCTGCCATGGGGATACATGGTCCTTAAGGCTGCATATCCTCCATAGCTCTTGCAAAGGAATTTAACATAAATAATAGAAATAAAATTGTGAAGTGGGGAAACAGGAGGAGCCCAAACATGACCATGATCTGGCAAAATAAGTCCTACATCTCATTTGTCAGCTCTTTTCTTTTTGGAAGATAACTGTCCCCATGGTTTTTTGACAGTGTGACTTCAATATATACAGTCTAAAAAGTATAGAGGGAGATTAGTGATAACTCAGTTAAAAATAGCTTGCAACACCATTTAAATCCCTGTGGGTTAATCTGGGCAAAATGAAGAACAGTCTCTGAGTCTGGAATTACCTAACTTGGCTGTGACTATCTAGTTTAATTTCCAGATTAACTAGAGGTATTTGTCTGAACTGGGTGGCTGCCGAGGTATTAGAAGTAGGAGCAGGAAACTTTGCAGTCATTTTTTACAGCACAGTTAATTGCTTGTCCTCTCAAGGCTGAGTCTCTCTGCACCATTTCATGCCTACCCAACACCATTACTCCAAACTCTTGTCCAAACTTGAATGTCTTGCACACATGAGCAGGTCCTTGTGGTTCATTTCCATGGGCTGTGACTGTGATAATTGTACCTCTTCTCCAGGCTGAAGGCCACACCACTGTCTTGGTTTGGACACACAGGTATCCACCAGGGAAAGCTGGAGTTTCCCTCAGAATGGGGAATGTAGACCCCTCACGCCCTCCAAATTATCATTTTACAATTAAGGGCTTTCAGGCAAAGATTTGGGAATAGGATTAACAGATCTTTACTGGGAATATTAACAATACAAATGTAGTAGAAAAACAAAACCACCCAACCACACCAGCAAACAAACAACAATTTTGAAAAACCCTGACAGAGTCAGAGCTACAACCTGACACCCTGTTGGTCAGGGTGCTGGAAGCAGCCCCAAAGTGAGTCCTCCTGGAGTGGCAGAGGTGGTTCTGGTGGAGCAGAGATGATCCTGAGAGAAAGGGTCCAGTGATGGTGAGAAGGGTCCAGTCTTCCTCCAGGAATCAGGTGAAGCTGGATGCCTTCATGTTCCTGTGTCTCAGTTTTATCCAGGTAGGAATGGTTGGCTCCCCCCACTGGGTGGAGCATCTCACACTGGGATGATGGAATGTGGAATGTACTGCTTTGGGGAGGGTATAGTTTGGGGATGTGTTAGTTTGGGGAGGTGTTAATGGCCCATTAGCAGACAACTGTCCCCCTGGAGGGAGGACCTGTGGTGAAACAGATAAGAAACAAAGCCCTACAGTTGGCCCATTGACAAAAGGCACCTGCCCTCCTCCTCCCAGAGTAAGGAAGAACAGTGCTCTCAGGAGATGAAAATAGAATACACCTTTTTGTTTTCCATAACCCAGGACAACCACACATGCCTATTTCCACTCTGTGCTTTCAGGTGCTTTTCCTCAAGCACCAATGTCCCATTGTGTGATGTTTGGGATTCTGGCTGTACAAGCTGTTAGCTACAAATTTTCCCCCTCAGACTGGTAGGAGCACCTTTTTGTGTAACAGATTGTCTTATCACATCTGTGAGGTAATTGCTTCTCCACTGGCTTCCAAGAAAGCCTCAGATTTGATCTATGATGGCCTGTGCATTCCTAATGCCTGTACTCCAAGGAAATGTACCCCTGCTACTGATGCACTGTGGGGATGACTGATGGTGTAGATCTAAAGTTAACCAGGCATTCTCTTGAAAGGTGACATATATTTCATTTGGGCAAAGAGGAGTTTCCTGAATAATCTTTAGAGACAGCTGTGTTACATTTGATGATTTCTCTGGTAGTTACAGAAATGCAGATAAAAGACTTTAGGTTTATCCAGTTTATTATTCTGATTGCATGATCCAGTCACTGATTTTTGAATAAACAGGATCACAGTAAAAAAAAATGCTTCACGTCTTGACCTTCCCACCACTGAATCTGCAGTTTCCTGAGTGCCACCACGAAGCATCTACAGCAGGTTAATCAGAGGTTTGTCATAGCCAGGATCATGGAAAATGGGCATGGGAGCCAGGAAACAACTTGGCCTCTGAACTTGCTCCATCTCTTGTTTTCTCCCATAGAAAGAGCTCTTAGAAAGAGCTCCAGCTGCCTTCACCCTCCTGTCAGGGAGCTGTGGAGAGGGATAAGGTCCCTCCTGAACCTCCTTTGCTCCAGGCTGAGCCACCCCAGCTCCCTCAGCTGCTTCTCCTCAGAACCGTGCTCCAGACTCTTCCCCAGCTTCACTGCCCTTCTCCAGACACTCTCCAGCACCTCAATGTCTTTTTTTGTCCTGGGGGGGCTCAAACTGAATGCAGGACTCGAGGTGTGGCCTCACCACTGCCCAGTGATCACTGCCCTGGCCCTGCTGGCCACATTATGTGCTGTTTATTTGAAAAAGAGGGGGAGGAAAGCATTCTTTGCCTCATTAGTGCTGCAGGATGTTGTATACAAGCATAATTACACTCTGCAAAAAGGCCAGGGAGACCACACAGGAAGGGTATTGAAGAACTGGAAAGGGTACAGGAGACAAAAAATTGAAAGTTGCTATTTATGGACAAAATACAGGCTGCTTCTTTTGTTCTTTCGATCTTTTTTTGAGGATTGAGAAGCAAGAGCTACTAAAAGGTGGAAACAATTTAATGGGTATGAAAAGGTAATGACAAAACTCATTCAGACCATTGCAAGCTGACTGACAGGTGAGTTGATAATAAACTTGGGGAAAGCATCACTAATCCAGAGCAGGGAAATGCTTTTTGCAGCACGGGGTCTCCCCCATCAGCACCCCATCTTTGCTCTTGCCTCCACAGGCTGAATTGCCTTGTGACTTCTGCATTTCAGGAATGTGACTCCTGTCCTTGACCTCCTCTGCAGAGAAATACAACCTGCCCTTCACTGCTGAGTGGCTTGGGAAGAATGTCAGCCAGACAAGAGAGGGGACATAAAGGAAAGACAGGTGAGGATGTTTTTCATCTGCTCTTTTTCTGAGCCATCCTGCTTGGCTTTGCCTGCAAGGCTTTGGGCAGTGGGGTGAAGAGGAGCAGGCCAGGGAGGGTAGCAGGGTGGCATGAGAAAGCTGGTCACAGGAGAGCAAAGGGGCTGGGACAGGAGGCTGAGCTGGCATTTTGGGTTCCCCTCTGGCACAGCAGGGTCTCACCACACACAAGTGCAGGCTCCAGCCACAGCAAGGCAGTGGGAGAACAAACAATGCATGGGGGAGAGGTGCTGGTGAGCTACCCCAGCCCCTGGCTCTGCTTTGGGCTCTCCATGGGGGCAGGCTCTGGGTTAGGAGGTTTCAGAGGGTGGGTTCTGTACACAGCTCCACTGGGACCTGGGAATGCTGCACAGAGGTGAGCTGCTCCATAGGCAAGAGCCCAGCCTGGGCAAGAGCGATAACAAAACACAAGGCCAGCACAGTGCATCCTAAAATCTTCCTTTTGCCAGCAAGGCAAGAACACATGGTGGTGTTTCTGTGCCTTAAGCACAGCTGGGAGTGTTGCTGAAATGATTTGCTTTTGCTCCAGGCTGTGATAGGAGCTGGGCTGTTTGGTTCTGCAGTGTGGGAATTGCCTTTTCCCAGCTGCCAGTCTCAAAGTCAAGTTTCAGAGCACAAATAAAATGGGATATTGCACACACTCAACCCCTTTCAACTGTCACTGATATTTAGCAGAGGGAATATTCAAAACATTTTATTCCCTCCAATACAGAATGGCTGTTGGGTGCTACCAGACCATGTGAAATGACATCTGAGTGGAATTTTATCAAGAAACACATGAAGAAGGGAGGATTAAAAAATTCCTTTTTTTTTTTTTTCTATCTATACTATGATTTGTTATGTATATATGGATTTTTAAATTACTGTTGGGATGTGAAGAAACAAAGAAAAAGAGCAGATAATGTAATGTTACAGAATGAAATGTTCTGTATAGGGACATGTTGGGGAGCAGGGGGATGGTGCTTCACACATATCACTGGGGTCAGTGCAAATTCTCCACTACTTTCATTAACAAGGGATCAAAGTTTTGATGGGATCTAGAAATACAAGGAGGTTAAAACGTGGCAGGTGGAGGTAACCTCATGTACACAGACCTTTGCCTCAGAAAGCAGAATGTTCTAGCAAATCTGACATAATCCAATTCCTTGATTTCCTCAGTGACATTTCTGCAGGCTCATGTACAGAAGGACGGGGAAATGGAGATTTATGACAGCTATTCCTAGCAAAGGTCATGTTCTTGATTGGTGAACAACCTGTCCTTAGTCATGCTGATGACGAGGCGTTGAAGGATAAGGGAGAGGCTGGAGAGCTTTAAAGCTTGACAGGGAAAAACAGAAATAGAGCATAGATCATCTCTCTGCTTGGGCCAGGAAGCTTGGATTCTTCCACCCTCAGTCAAAGCTGGGGAGCAGGAGGGAAAAATCCAGAAAAAGAAATACACAGGGATTTCTGTGGAGATTGTGAGGGAGTCTGAGTGTTGAGATAGCAAGGGGAAAAGAGGAGCATGAGTTTCTGGATAGGAAGGGTGTCCTCAGTGAAACCAGCTGCTTATAAATACCAGGGGCAGGTTGCTCTGGGGCCTCCCTGGCCAGCCCCACCAGCTTCCCAGCTTGAGCAGCTCCCAGCATCCTGTCCCACACCACTCCCAGAACAACACAGATGAAACACAACCAACACAAATATACACAAGTACACTTCCTCAGCTGTCCTTCCATAGGCAAGGAAGGCAGCAGATGTGACGCTCATATGGTTTAAATAGATTGTGTCATAGACATTAAATAATAAAATGGTATCTATCTATCATCACATGACTTATTCTTCCTGCTTGCAGAAGAGATTTGACACTGTGGATAAAACAAAGCATCTTTTTTTTTTTTTTTGTGTAATTGGGACCCTTCTGGGAGTCACACCAGAGCTGTTCACTCAGCAATTGACCTTAAAAGAGAGCATTGGGTACCTTGGTGTAACCAGCTTTGTTTGTTTTGAAGCTCATAATACTGGATTAAGTAAAAATGTGACCATTTTCCCAAAGCTTGGCGCAGATCCTGAGCTGAGCTATGGTTTGAGCTGGGTCATTGTCACAAACCAGGCTTGTGGCCAGCAGGACCAGTAAAGAGATGTTTGCAATATGGAAATGAAGTCAACGTGGGAGTTCCTTGCTGGCCCATCTGAGTGCCCTGGCCCAAGGAGGAGCTTTGGGGTTTTCCATCCATGCCCTTGCTAATATCTTTTTGCCATTTATTGGTTCCTCTGGGCTGTGAGCTGCCAGCAGAAGTCACAAGAGCTTTTGAGTTGGTCTGGTGTGAGACTCAGTCCAGTAACCTGAGAATGCTGTGATGGCCTCCAGCTTCCAATCTGCAGCTGAAGATCTCGCCCTTCCTCCCACTGTAATTCCTCACACCCTTTGAAATCTCCTAAGGCTTTCCCCAAAATCACGAGAACTGAGGCTGGCTGCTCTTAAAAACTGTAAAACAGATAATCTATAGGATTATTGCCTGTGTTGTGTTTCTCCCCACAAAACTAAGGCAAAAGCAGCCTCACGCCGTGTACCTCCCAGGCCTGGTGTAACTTGAATCCAAAAGCTATGAAGGAAATGGAAAATGTTAATAAATAATGATGTTTGAAACACAAGTCACCGAACAAACCACCAGACCTTCTGTGTTTATTCCACTGGACAGAAAATGTCTCAGTTTGAGGAATGTAAGATCTTGGTCATAGGTATGTCTTAGGAATTAGCCTGGGTGCTGCAGGTTATTCAGGAGATAAATCAGAGAATCAGTTAATCAGATGAACTTTTGGTAATATACTCAGAATAAAGACAACTTTTGAAATCAAATCAGCACAGCTGATTACCAAGGATCTCCTCGGGGCCACTGGAATTTTAAATTGCCTTGCTTGATCCACTTCACAGCTGCCAGTTTTCCATCTGGTATTTTCCAAGTCAGAACCCAGCATTTGTGTGCTCCATACTGCATGTTCCCTGTCTGATGTGCTCTGGAAATCCTGGCCTCATTTCCCAAACCCTAAGCAGGTGATCTGCACTTAAAAAGCCCAGTGATGTCTCCCTCAAGTGAGTTGGAATTACTCTGTGTTCATACACCAGCTGCAAAACTGGGACAGATACGTTAAGACAAAGGTACAAAATCTTCAAATTTTAACTTCAAAAATATTCAGGGAAAAAAAAAAAGGATTTTCCAAGAAAATCTGTATGAGTAGTACAACAGTCTGCAACATTTCAGTGTAACACTATAAAAAAAGGAGAACCACTGCCTCTTCCAGGACAGCTCCAAGTGCACACCCTCTGGCAGCTGGGGCAAGGGCTGAAGATGCATTAGATGCAAAAGGCTGACCTTTTCAATAGCCCAAATATTCCAACCTCTCCAAAGTAACTTAGCTCAGCCTAGGCCTGTGGCCATCCACACAGTCATCCTTTCTCTCCTTTCACTCCAGCCACTGAATGCTGGCAGCCTCTGTGACATGCCAGCACAGCGAGAGGCAGCTCGAGGGAGAGCAGGAAAACACTGGGAACGAGGAGATTCCCAGAGTGGGGATCAGGCTTGGGCTCCGTTCGGTTTGTCAGGGGAGAGAACGCAGAGGAGGACTGCAAAGCCCCGAGGCTTCAATTTTACAGCTGCTCTCGGAGCCCCACTGCATTATCCTCATTTCCCTGTGCTTCCACTCGATAGCTGGCTTAGTTTCTGACTCGGCTGGCTGGTAGGTTTAGGATTAGCTCCCAGAGATCGGGCTATCCTGGCTCTGAAATTCACCTACAGCAACTGGTGCTTTGGGATCCCAAACTTAGGCACACCTGCACGGTGGCCAGAAGGTACGTGGGCAACAAGCAGCGGAGTAACCACTTGTTAATTAATGCCCAATTCATGCTGGAACCCAGCATTTGAGGGTTTGCATCTGGGTCCCGACACCTCCTTCACGGCACTGCAGTGCAGGAGAAGCCTTCAGCCGGCGTGGCTCCCTACGGGGAATTCCCAGCCGCATCCCTCAGGGATCGCCCCTCTGGCTCTCCCTTCTCCCCTGCAGGTACTTTAGCACAGCGCAGAACAGATCCAGCCCCCGCCGCCTGGCTGCCGTTCCCTCAGCACGCAGGTTAAATCGGCAAAAAAAAAAATTTAATTTCCATCCATTCCGCATCCGAGCTCCGGAGCCCCTCAGGGCCCGGGGCCTGTGCTGCAGGGCTTGGGTCAGGCCTTGCCGTTTGACCGACACCTCCTCAAGGCGGGCCCAGCGCGGGGACTGTCCCTCGCCGCGGTTCCTCCTCCCGGGAGGCATCTCTGGTTCCCTCCCGGCTCCCTCCGTCCCTGCCCCGGCCCTTCCCTTCCCTTCCCGCCGCTCCCCGGCCCCGGGGCGGCGGCGAGTCCCGGGGCGGCGGCGGGGCCACGCCCCTCCCCTGACAGCCCTCTCCTCGCGCCGCGCCCACCCCGCGGCCCTAGGAAGCGCCGCGGCCAATCGCCGGGCGTGCTCGCGCTGACAGACGGCCGCGCCGACCTATCGAGTAGCCCCTCCTCGGAAGAAGCCCCGCCTCCTCGGATTCTGTGACCAGTCAGAGCAGAGGGGGAGCTGGGGGCGGGAGATGAGGATCTGCGAACCCCTCTTCCCTCACCGCCTCCCCCCTCCGCTGCGCGAGATGATTGACAGGCGCATCATCCAATGAGCTGCGGAGGGCCCTCAACTGGGCCAATGGCGGGGCGGGGGCGGGGCCCCGGCGGGCGGCGGGGGCGGGGGAGCGGCGGGCCGGGGTGAGGCGCGGCGCAGCGCCGGCAGGAGGGCGATGGTGGCGGCGTGAGGCGCGCTGCGACCCGCGCTGTCTGCCCGGCCGGCGCGGAGAGCGGCGGGGTGAACGGTGCTCGCCATGAGGCTGCGGGAGGACGGGGACAGCCGCAGGGCGCTACCGGCGGCGGGGCTGCCGCAGTAATGGGCAGCGGCAGCGCTGACTCTCGCCTGCCGTGTGGTGCCAGCGCGCCCGCCCGGCGGGACCGCCCGCGAGGAGCCGGCGGCAGGTGAGTGCCGCACGGGGAGCCGCCCGTCCCCTCCCGCCGCTGCCCGAGCCGCCGCTCCCCTCCTTGCTCCCCGCCGGTGGCGTTTTAATTTTTAAACGGCTCCGGCTCCCGGCCAAGGGCGGGGGGCGCTGCCCCGGCGGGCTGGGCGCGGAGGTGACACGGGCTGCTGAGGCGGAGCGGAGCGCTCCTCGCCCCGGGGCTCTGTGGGGACCCCCCCTGCCTGGGGCCATTCCACTTCAGGGTAGCCTCCTCTCCAGCTTTGATGCCCTCCTACCCTGACTTCTCGCCAGCTGCTGCCGCTTGTGCTTCCCTCGATTCCTAATGAAGAGGCTTTTCCCCCCCCGCACCCAGCGCAGATGCTTTCCTTTCGAGGGGAGGAGACCCACCTGGGTTTCTCCGCTCCCTTTTCACCTCCCTGATGATCATTGCTCAGTGCACAGGATGGAGAGACATTTCCATTTCAATATGATGCAGCGAGGAAGATGGGGAATCCTGGGTAGCCAGGACTCGGGAAATGCCCCTTCCTCTCTCGTCCTCCTCCTCCTCACCCTGGCGCAGTCATTTGGGCAGCAACACTCCCTTTTCTGTCTCTTTTGGCCGATCCTTCTCTTTGGGCGCAGCAATGAGAGCGGGGAGGTGCGTTAGAGGAAACAACTGTTACACCTTTTGTCATCAAGACAAAGAACTTCATCTCCCCGTGTCCCTCCCTCTGGGTGCACATTGGCAGCACCTCAGCCACTTCGCATCGCTTTCCCGGAGATGCTTGGCAAGGATTCGGTGTGGCCCTTTTTTGTTGTTGTTGTTGTTGTTGCTGCTAATTACGATGCTGCCGATAATGGGATACGTCGATACGTTTCCGAACAGTCTCGTGGTTTGAATTCCTGAAATTGCTGCAGTGTTTTTTATTTATTTATTTATTTATTTATTTGGCTGGGGTTGGGGCGGGGGGGGGCTGTGTGGATGGCAGCGGGGAGGGGGTCTGTTCTTGGGGGGGTTTAATGGTAGTTGTGTGAAAGGTACCGAGATCACGTGCAATTGCAGCACTTAGCACGGAGTGCATTCACCAACGCTTTCTCTCCCCCGTCTTATTTGTCTCCCAGTCCTGCAGTCTTCCCTTCGTCCACTGTGTGAAGAATGACGATTCCATGAGAGAACTTCCTTGCCGTTACCGTTCTACTGCCTACTGCATGCTGCTCCTGGCCAGTGATGAGCCCTCCTGCTAGACTGGGATTTACCCTGAGGAGGGGAGAGGCAGAATATGACTCGTAGACATCCCGTCAAGTTCCTCACGCACTCTTTTTACCCTGTCTGTATATAAATCTGCTCGAATCAAGCACACACGCTCTCTGAAACCTACCTTGGCATTCACAGTAGGTGCTGCTGTGCAAGACCAGGACTGGTGTTGCTCACCATCATGGCTTCAGTTTGGAAAAGACTGCAGCGTGTTGGGAAACATGCGTCCAAGTTCCAGTTTGTGGCCTCTTACCAGGAGTTGATGGTTGAGTGCACCAAAAAATGGTAAGAAGCAGCTCATGTTGATGTTAAAAAAAAAAGAAAAAAAAGATGGAGTAAGTTGCTGGTGCTGAAATAGGAAGGATGTTGCTCACTGTGTGTTGTGTGGTAGGTGCATTGCTCTTGCATCCCCTCACCTTCTCTTGCCAGCCCATTGCAGAAGCAGCTGCATGAGCTGCTTGTCTTTCTCAGTGAGTTGCTGCGTGGTTACCTTGGACCTGCTGGATTTGTTCTGTCCTATTGATTTTCTAGGCTGGTATTGTTTTTACCTTGCAGAGGAGGGTACGTTTGTTAGCTCACATTTGTGGCTTGGTGTGGTTTTGGTTGTCGGTTTGGGGCTTTTTTTTGTGTGGTTTTTATTTATATATTTTTTTTTTAATATTTCCCGTGAGTTCTTTTCCAACTGCCAATTCAGCTTTGGTGATGCTGAGGGTTATCTACTGACACTTGTGGTGTTTGATGGAGGCACTGGAGATCAGTCCTGGATGTGGTGGTCATGGATCACATGGGTTGAATGCCCATTTTGGTTTTTGACTTCCTTACCTGAGGAGGTCATGTTTCTCCTTCTTCTTTTCCATTTCTCCTTTCCATCTTTTTAACAGGAAGCAGCAAGAGGCAGGTCCTTGGGAATTGCCTTAAGGTGTTTGTTTAGTCAGACAGGAATTTTGTGTGATGGTGGTCCAGTTGGATGGCTTTGGAGCTGACTAGACAGCAGTTAATGGTGTGGGTCTGGCACATCATCTCTCCTTAAGCAAAATAAGCTTAAATAAATCTGCTAGGCAAGACTAGAAGCACCTTTTAAACAGGCAGGGAAGATCTCCATTATATAAATACTTAACTGCTGTTTTATATGTTTGGAATATTGATATTACTGACATAATTCCTCACATTACTGTGAGCATGGAGTGTCAGGGGATGAAGAAAATACTTTCCAGACCTCGTGGACTGAGATGTTCAAATTGTCTTGTAATAAACTGCAGCCTCCTTTCTAATACTTGGCCTTTCTTCTTGTTGGCAAGTTTGGCACTTGCATTGGCTGAATTCACTGGTTATGAGTAATTGCCTCTACAAATTTCAGTTCTATCTCTTGGAGTAGGAAATGTCTTGTCAAATATGCTGGAAGGCTGCACACTGCTCTGTCTTAAAGGAGCACTGTCAGGTTAAACGTTTTGGATTTTTTTAGCAAGTTGTCTTCATGCCCAGAATGTTTAAGAAACAGAATTCTTCTGGAAGTTGAACTTGCTTTCACAGAGTGAAACCACAAATGGAAACATTGCAGAGGTTGAAAGAGGCTGTCCTGATTATCTCATGGGATCTGCTGTCCCAAAGAGGCCAAGGAGTTTTCCACAGTAAATTCAGTTGATCAGGTTTATTTCAGCAGTTGGGTTTATTACTTATTATGTTCTGTTTGCGTGAAGTAGGCTATTAGAGGTTTCATTTTCATTTTGATTCACTCATTGCTGAGAGTTTGCAGAATGCTTCAGCACTAAAGTATAAATCCTGCAGGGGAATGTTTGCATTGGAATTGCAGCTAACCTTTCCTTGGTTTAGGAAAATGTCATACACAAAAGTTCTCTTGTGAAGTATCTTATTATTTTAGAAAAACTGGCAGCTTATTGGTTAATCATAACTGAGAGTGCCCACCTAGCAGAATGTCTGTTTATGAAGTAGTGAGAGAGCCATTCAAAACCTCAGATACAAAACTAATTTTTTTGCAAAAAAGAAACCTTCATTTTACATTCTTGAGTTTAAGCACAGACAAGATCAGTGCTTGTGTTGGTTATTACAAAGGAACAGTATGGTGGTGAAATGTGGATGAATTCTAGGAAAAATCACAATAGGGAGAAACATAACTCACAAAGTCCTTTGACTGCAAGCTTTTTGATTCTGCTTCCTGTTATTTCGAGAACCTCAACAAAAATGTTCTTTGAGTGTGCAGCCTAAAATATTATATTGCTGTAAATCAAACTTCTTAAGTCAAACTTCTATAGAAACAAAGGGTTAAATATTTAGGTATTTTGAGAGCCTTCAACTAAGTGTTTCCTTAACTTTGGAGAAGATACAGTTCCTGTGCATGCCAACAGGATCACTGCTTCATCTGTTTCTAAGTCTTGCCTCTTGAGTTTGGCCCATGTGAGAACAAAACACAAGAAATGAGCTCCATATGCTGTTCCTGCTGAAAGCACTCAATATATATTAAGTGTCAGTGCTGTAGTCTGTAGTTTGTTTGATTGAAATCTAGTAAGCAGTAAGTTATTTTAATGTACTGGCATTTTAACAATGCAGTGTTTCTGGAGGAAAAGAATGCTCCATTCATATTTTAAAGTAAATGACAACACAGTCATAAACACACTGGAACTGAGAAGTGTCTGTGAGCGAGGATTGTGCATGAGCAAAACAGGCTGTGTGCCTCTTTGTGAACTGCTATCTTCTGTTAGCTTTGCATTGGTCTGACTCTCCAGAAAACAACTTGGGTGTTAGAATATTTTTTTGTACTGATTGTGGATGATTTGCAAGGTTGGGTGAATTGCTGGTTGGCTTTAATACTCCTTGTTTCCTCTGGACTTGTATTGATTGGAGTTTTTGTTTGTTGGTGTTGTTTTTTTATTAGTCTTTAAAATAGCTCCTGCTCTTTTTTTTCCCCCCTCACATTCTCCTGGCACTGTGAGAAGTTGCCACTGCTGTGGTACTGTCACTTCACTTTTTTAAAGGATTATCTCCAGGTACAGCAGCATTTGGCCAGATTGGTCTGAAACCTTCCCTTGCTTTTTCTCCTGAGTATAATTTCTGATTCTTGTCCCTACTAGTGGTTACAGCCAGCCACTCTCAAATGATTGCCTTTCACTGGTGGTGTGTTTGGGGGAGATAGGTCGTGATGGAGTGTCCAGTGTTGTCACTGTTCCTTCTTTTTCAGATAATTAACAGGACTGAGTCATTTCTGTGGCATTTTGGCAGCTCCCGCTGACCCAGACCTAATTATTGTGGCTGCTCAGTACCTTTGAAAAATTGAACAGTTGGTTTATTTAGAACCTTTCATTAAAAATAAATAAACAGATGTAGTCTTGGTCTTTAATATGGATTAGTGACTCCTGCTACTGCAAAAACATAGTACTTTGCATTAATCATGTAAGTAGTTGATTTTTTTGAAAGATGCTTGCTTGAAAATGCTGGAGTGTGTCATCCTCTATTTACCCTTGGGCTAAGCTGGGGCAGCTCAGGATTTTCCACACAGCCTCAGCAGTGACCTGCAGCCCTGGCCTGAAAGGACCACGTGTGATAGGAGGGAGTTAATTCAGTGCTCATCCTCAGTGCAGAGTCACTGAATAAAACCAGAAACCAGTCTCATTCATTTTGCTTAAGCTCCTACAGAAACAGCTGTACTTGCTGCTCTGTGCTCTCAGGGCAGGGGGTTTTGCTGTGTGGGGCAGGTGGGATGCTGTGACTCGGGCAGGGGACCCAGTCAATTTGCCTGAACGTTGGTGTCAGGCCCTGTTTGGGATGCCTTTGGGTTTACTGCCAGTGCCAGCTGCCAGTCTGAAGGAGCCCAGGTCTCCTGTTGATCCTGGTTCAGGCTGCCAGCCTGGAATGACTCTCCTGTGTGCCCTGGGGCTGCCCAGCTGCTGGAGGCCTCTGTTCAGGCAGCTGAGTCCAGGCTTGTCCGAGATCCAGGCTCAGCAGAGGGAGGGAACTTCTCCTTTGGACCAGAGATCAGTTGCAGTACTTGGACCTGAAGCTCTGATAGCAGTTTTATAGAGCTGCTGAAACATCTACTGCTGAGCACATGAGCTCTTTAGGGTGGCTGTTTGGTTTCCTTATTGTTGTGTGATATCTCACAAGTCAAGGACTCAAGAGAGGCTTCAAATGTAATATTGACTGGCTTCCACAGAGAATGGCTGAACTTAGAGAGCTGAGCTTGCCAAGTTCCTAACTTGTCATTGTTCATGGGATGCTCACCTGAACACAGGTGCTAACTGCTTACAAAGGCTGGAAAAGAGTAAACGTTTTATACAGGATTTGTGTTCAGGAGTTGCTCTAGAGAGAAAGAAATTTGTTATTTTTGTACAGTGTTTGTGATGTCTGTCATCTCTTACATGAACTGCTTTGCTTTTAAATCCTGCTTACAAATAGAGTGAGCCATGATGTTTAAAAGGGTTAAACTTTTCATATGTTCAGAAGCTTTAACTGAAGGCAGCTTCATATCCATGAGGCAAGTTGCCTATTTTTATATTGATTAGGTATGGTCTGAAGTAGGTTCTCTCCTTTCAGATACACATATTTCTCTTTAGGAAATTAAGCAAGGCTTAATTTTTTTTTTTTTTTTCCCAAAAGGCTTTAGCCATCTGTTTTCCTCTTCTATTGTAGTTTCATAACTGGATGCTGCAGGAATCTTAAGATTTGGCATGCATTGTGCATGGGAGAGAAATGAGCTTTCTGGGATTCCACGGTTGACACTGATCTGCTTTCCAGCAAACCCCTCAGTGCCCAAGGCCACCACAAGAGCTGGGCTTAACTGGCTGCTGTAGAATGCTGGTGTGCCTGCATGGTGTCAGCCTGTCACATTGCTCAATTAATTTTCTTTGCACGGTTGTTAGAGGGGATTTCAGGAGTACCTAAGTGCATATGGCCATAAAGGGTGATCATATTGAATCTCTTTTGAATTAGTTTTGCTGTGCACTGTGGTGTTGTGTCATGGGCTTGCTCTGCAGAGTTTTTGATCTGCAGATTGGGGTGTTGGTGGTATAGGTGTAGTGTAGCATGTATATAACTTGTGCAAGGAAAGCACCATGCAATTTCTGCTCTGTTTTATCTTCTGTTCTTCTCAAGGAAATTGTACTCTGTCCTTAGACTTTTTATTGGGTTCTGATTCCACACTAAATAAGCTCCATTTACAAATACACTTCAGCATTTTCTTTGCCATTCATTTCTGGTTTTGACTGAGGATTTTTTGAGGGCTTAAATAGTGTGTCAAACACACTCTTTCCAAATAATCACCACCAGCTGCCTTACAGCTGTCTTCCCCCTTTCTTTCTGCAGTCAATTAAAACACATTTACTGTCCACACACAAAAGCAATTCTCCTCTGTCGTTTTGCATCTCTCTTCTTTGTATCAAAAAGAAAATCCTTCATTGCAGAAGCCTAGATTTGCCTCTATGGACTCTGCCTGACTTCTGTCAGGAGGTTGTCTACCAATCCCTCATGCCAGCTGCTTTCCTTCCCTACCTTGCCAAGCTCCCTTCCTAAACCTTTTTACCCTCAGGTCTGTTCCATGGACTACAAGTTAGGGATTTCTTGTCAGAGTTGCTGGCTGCATATTGGCAGCAAAGAAATTTCAGGAGGAAAGGTACAGGTGTTTGTGAAGTCTTTCTTGCTGATGACTTCTTAGGTTGTCAGTGCTGCACATCTATACCCATGTTCTATTTGCAGCAATGTTTTAAGAGTGCTTGTGGCTCTGTGTCCAGTTCCTAAAAGAGTGCATTGATAGATGCAGGCACAAAGTTTAGTGTCTGTAGGGTGGAAAGATTTGGCATAAATGCTTGTTCTGCATTCTGTTTGTCTCTGAAAGACACATTTCTTTTCAGCTATTCCTTGTTTCCTGTCCTAGCAGTAACAAAAATAACTAGCAAAAGCAGAAAATGTTTGATTATACCCAGGTGCAGACAAATTTCATTTTAATGGTCAGTTAGAGTGGTGAAGCTGTCTCCTTGAATGAATAAAATACACTAACTTATGTTCTAACATAGCTTTGTTTTTTTGAGAGAGAAACTGTGTGTGTGCACAAATAAAACCTTGCTCTGTTCCTGCAGGCTCTGTGGTGCACACATGCTGTAAAAAGAACGTGTGCTGTTCATTTGAACCTTGTGGACTTGAACTGCAGTAAAAATTTAATTATTTTTTTTTAGGGTTAGATCCTTGTGAATATTCTTTTCAGCTCTTTGTGCTCTGAGGTGAAATAAAATGAAACATTATGACATTGTGTAGGCCTCGTCTGAGCTGAGTCTGCCATCTCTTAGACTGCTCAGGCTGTATAGTGCCAGTCTGTTGCTTCAATTAGTTTTTAATTGGTTGGAGAGAGCTGAAGTCCCTTTCACAGTGTAGTGTGAATAAGGAGAGGAGGAGGAGGAGGCTGGTAATGTTGACTAAATCTGAGGGAACTCTTCTTATAAAACAAACCCTTCAGCTACGGTAGTAAAAGCATTCTGCTTGGGTGGCTTTCTCAGAATATGGGGGTGGGTGGGTGTGTGTTTATTTACTTCTAAAAGCTCTCCCAGTTGACTCTGAGGATAGTGTGTGAAGTGTGTGTTTGTTCCCCTTGCCCCTCTCTCTCCTTTCACTCCTTGGGGCAGAAGCTGGCCCTGGCAGGCCTTTTGCCACCTTGTGGGACACTCCTTGAGCTACCCTCTGCACAAAGTCTGTCCTGTGTGTCCTGGAGCGGACTCTGAAACACAGGAACTGTGCAGATGAACTTTTGTTCCTTATTTTTAAGATATGCGCAGAGCGGTAGGGTAAATAAAGCTCTCCTTGTTTCCTTCCTCTTGTCTTTATTTGAGAAATGTCTTTCTGCAGTTTCTCTAAGTGCACCAGAGCCTCTCACTGGGAAGCTGTGTGCTTTGAGGTACAGGGTAGCTGTGGCTTTTGGCACCTGGAGAGGCACTGCAGGGATTTGGGAACTGTGGGTTAAGCACGAGCTAAAATTAGCAGAACCATAACTAACATTGCTGTTGTCTGGGACTCTGACTCATGAGGTTTTCTGGATTCAGGCGTGGAGCGGGATGTCACTGTCCCTAAGCAGCAGCCTTGTTCTGCCCTGAGGCAGAGGCAGGGTGACACCGGGCCTGCGAGGTGTGTTAGTATTAAGTGCCATCAACTTCAGCTCCCATTTGTGAGGTGAGCGTGAACTGCAGCAGCCCAGGAGAGCAGGCACACGTCCCTTATGCTGCCCTGATGCAATGGGGAGGAAAATCTGCCTCAGCGGTGAGATGAGCCACAGCTGCAGGCAAGAGCATCTTAGAGTGCTTCAGCTAAATCACCCAGATCCTGACTCAGTGCCCTGTGCTGTCACTGTAGGGCTTCAAAGTGCGCAAGCTTTCGAGATGAATCAGAAGTGCATGCCCTTCTGAACTACAGTTTCTGGCTGCCTGCAAACCTGTAAAGATGAGCAGTGCAGAAGTAATTCTCATTTGCCTGTTGAGGCTCTCTTTGTAGTGGAGAGTCATTATTGGGGGTTCTTTTTGTTTCTAATTTATTATTATTTAAGGAGACTTTCTTGAGGATTACTCCAAAGCTACAGCCAGGCTCTGCAGCTGTTTAGCTGTCTGCAGCTGCTGAGCTGCAGTTTCTGTGGCTCTGTGTATTTATTTTAGCACAAACTGGTTTGGGGTTTTATTTCATGTGCACGCTCCTGCAGTCGTTCTGTGGGCTTTGTTTTGGGTGAGCTCCTGTATCAGCTTAACAGCACACAAGCAGCTCTGACCTTTCATTTCTAACGGATCTGTTTTGAAAAAATCACTTCGGTGCTGACCAAACATCACAAGAGCAAAATAATTCTAGTTCCAGAAACAACTGAATTAGAGCAATCCAGGGTATTTTAAGACTCCTACCACATGAGTTTTGGTTCCTGTATCACTGCTGCTCATTTCCTCTGTGCCACCTCCACAAAGCACCTGTAATGAGCAGTCACCCTTCACGTTCAGTGGCTTCTTCTCTCACCCAAGAAGTGCTGTTTGGCTGCCTTGGTGCTGTAGGACGGGTCAGAGCTGGCTGGGGCTGCTGTGGTGGGAGCTGTGGGCTCTGATGGGTGTGCAGCCTTGCTGGGAGTGCATATTCATCTGCTCCTGTTGGGACAAGCCCCGTCACCTTTCGCCTGGGCCAGGCAGACAAAAGACATTCCCCAAGTCAGCTCTTCCATTAGGTGTGTTGCTGCCTGATGCCCTAGGATGATAGCTGGCCTGACATTTCTTTAGGGCTAAGACTGGTGCAGTGACACCTCTGTTTTTTACATCTGGTGTCATAAACTTAACTTTCCCCTCCCAGCTGTGCTTGGGAAGAGTATTTGCATAGCCAGTACTGTTAATACCAAAAGCTGTATTGAATGAAGTAACTGGAGAATCTGGATCACTGAATGCAGTTGGCAGCACACTGTACTCTGCCACTCAGCAAGTACTGTGAATTTCCTTGACTTTCAGTGTCTGCTCATTGAGTAAACTCTGAATCCCTTTGTTTATGTCAGTACACAGGAAGAGATTTAAAAGAACAAAAAAGAGCTGTCACAACTTATCTTTTCCAGCAGAGATCTGTAAATTTCCAAACCAACCTGTTGCTGATTTATCTTTGGTTTATTAGCAGAGGATTTAATCTTGACAGCACCTGGTTATACCTGACATGGTTACAGCTCTGGCCATGCTAACAGTTGGGCAGATCTATTTGGCTGTGTTTTCTGGCTATACCTGTCTTTCATCAGTTGTGTCTCTTGGAGAACTGATTTAGTGGTTTGTCGTTTCCTGTAGGTAACTTGAACAATAGTTGTATAAAGCTGTGAAAACTTTCAAGAGAGCAAGATTTTTAAGCTTCTTTTTCTCTTCAAGAGCAGATCTTAACTGGATAGAGTGCTTGGAGTAAGTGTCTCTTGAGTGAGTGAATTCCCCTTGCATTCCTTCATCTTTGACATGCAAGAAAATTTTAAGAATGAGAAAGGCCTGACCCATTTTTTACCACTTCCTCTCATACCACAAAAATTGAAAGAATTTATAACAGCATTACTTGGTTTTGAGGCATATTTAGGATGGCTTTTGTTTACTGTTAACACTTTTTGAAAGATACTTCTTAAAAATACAATGGTGTTTTCACACCCCTTTCTCCCCCCTCCTTTTTGGGATTTGTGCATGTGGAAAAGGGAATCATGGGCTGTAAGCTCTGCTTTTATTTTTTTGTTTGTTGGTTTTTTTTGTTTTTACTGCTAAGATGGTTTACTTTATTCCCTGTAGATGGCTACTCTGAGCTCCAGTGTCTACATATCTGTTCAAGATACTGGGACACACAGTTTTAAAGTAGTAAAGGAAATATTTCCTTTTCCATAGTTTCCCTTTTCCCCTATACTAAATGGGATTTGATTTTTTCAAAATTTTTAGCTGAAGGCTCACCAAGAGTAATCTGAACACCCTGAATTCTCGTAGCCACTGATGTAATCAAGGGATGTTTTACTGGAGGGTTGAGAGTGTGTGATCACCCATAGTGCTGGAATTATAAATGTGCACTGCTTGAGACATGGTGCTTGCTTTAGGCTGTGACTAAGACTGCCCTGTTGACTCGGTGGGGGGAAAAAAAGCAATTTTTCCTTCCTGCCCCCACACAACCTTCCCTCTTTTCTGGGAAGAAAAGCTGAAAACCTGCAGCTGCTGCCTCCAGAGAGCTGGGTGTGAGAGACTGTGGGGCTGTGGCAGCCCCCTGTGCCCCACTGCCCTGCCAGAGCCTGGACAGCTCCACACCAACACTGCTGCCACAGGGAGCCAGGACAGCCCTTTTCTCCAGGCATTCAGCACTGTTGTTGTGGTTGATGGGTCCATGCTGGCAGTGGTTACAAGTTTTCTGCTGTGTCGTTGGTTTCGAACCTTGGGCCTCTCCCTTATTTTTAGCTTTGCTTCATAGAGGGAAAGATTTTTTTTTTTTTGTGATGTTAAAACACGCCTGAGTTTTCTGTCTGGCCAGCAAATTCAGTGTTGCATGGGAAAGTTTCAGCAGGCAATTTCAGGGGTGGAAACCTCCAGTGATTATTTCCTTTGTGTGACAAAAGGGCCTCTGGACAGAGGAGGGGAGGCTTGGTCAGACCCCGTGGCTGCAGGTAAAAATCCAGAACCTTCACCTTTTATTAGACAGCGGAGAATCTGCAAGGGCAAAAGCTGCTGGCTGCCCAGCCTCTTTCCCTGTGCCTGGAACTAGGGTTTGTGTCAGTTTGTGCTTCCATGTGGCCATTTGTGCAGTGTATTTTTGGAGCAGGGAGCTGCTAGATACATTTCTGCGTTTTCTCTGCTCCCCATCTGTTCCTGGAGCCACCTCCTGCTCTAGCTGCCTCGGGAGAAGCTGTATTGCAAGGGAAAATGGCAGTAAAAGAGGCATTACCTGCATTTTCAGCGTGAGGGTTATCCAGGCTTGCTGCTGGGTGCTCATCCGAGCCATCAGCAGTCAGTTCACGTCGTGGTGGTGTGCACGGGCGGCGAGTGCCGCAGCCTTCCCCAAAATTGTCTCCTCGCACAACACCACTGTCCACACAGGCACACACAACGGGTAGAAGCTGGCAAATGGGAGGTGGGAAGGGTCTTCTCTGTGGGGTTCTGGTGGAGTTTGTTGGTGTCACACCAAAGGGGACCAGGGACATCAGAGCCAAGAGCAATGGAGTGCGACAGTCCAGGCTTCTTTTTCCTTGCCAGGATGGGGATTAATACACGGGAGCTGAAGTTGGTGTTGGGACTTGGACTCGTGAGCTGTGAGCTCTGACTAGCAAGTTGGAGAAATGAGGTAAAATGGAGCACCCCTCTATCTCTACCAGGTCTTTTCAAGGACAGTCTGTCCAATTATGAAATGCCACCTGAATTATTTTTATTTGAAACCCAATAACTAACCACTTGAAGTCTGCAATGCGGACTCCATCGACCAATTACAGAAAACCACCCAAACCCATCAAGAAGCAGGAAGAAGAAGGACTTGGACAATGCCCAAAATCCTCCATCTTGACTCAAATGTATTGCTATATACTAAAATTCCAAATTCAAGTTTTTCACCCTGTGAGATCACACAACATTATTCAAACTACACATCCACAACCCCAGTGCTATCACTCAATCTCTGGAGCCTGTTCCAAGGCCTCAAGTCAAAGGTGGTGCTTTCTTGAGGGTCAGCACCTTTTAGCACAGAAAACCTGAAATTTTCAGCCTCCAGAGTGCCAACAATGGAGGGTAGAGGTTTAAGTACAGGGGAGGTGGAGGCAGAGCATCAGATCCAATGGTCTGAGGGTACAGGGGTGGGTAAAGGGTAACACCCAATAAAGGATGCCAGAGTAGATAGGCTGGGATACAGAATCCAATGAGGACTGAAGGAAGGGAGAACATTCTGGGGAACATACATATATGGAAAACAGGGGCTGAAGCAGGGTGACATAAGCTTACATCAACTTAATGAACCAAGGGAGTAGCAGAACTTAACAGATATTGACGTATTGGTGCAAGGAGCCATTGGAGAGAAGCCTTTCTCACCATATAATCCTCTAGTGGCGAGTTCTCCTGGGGTGCCACAGCTCCAGTATTGCTGGTAGTGGCTAATGTTGTAGTGCAGTGGCAGGTGACAGTGCAGTCCCTTGTCTCCTTTCCTGTTGCTCTGCTGGAAAGAGGAGTATGGATATTTTTGCTCATAGATTCAGTCTTGTTGTCTGGCGTGGACCCTAATAATGCATTTACAGTACACAAAGACTGCTTCTTCCTGGGGAAAAAATGCTTACTTCAGTAAATAAATTTATTTCAGACCAACTTCTTAGGGAACTAGATCATGTGCTGTAGGGGGAAGAATAATACTACTGCTTTTAGCAACAGCTGTTAAAGGAGGATGCTTACTTGACTTGCAGTTCATGGTAAAGTCAATGAA
The DNA here is from genome assembly GCA_027886175.1 of Phylloscopus collybita. Taxonomy (NCBI): domain Eukaryota; kingdom Metazoa; phylum Chordata; class Aves; order Passeriformes; family Phylloscopidae; genus Phylloscopus; species Phylloscopus collybita. Next base: position 30,285,140 of record JAJNNQ010000013.1, on the reverse strand, counting down.
CTGTAATTCAAAAAAAAATCTCGAGCTATTCTTGACTGTAGGAAGAGTGCAATTTATCCTGATTTGTTTGTGTTCACCTCATTGTGAGAGTTGCCAGTACCTCTTATGGTTCACAACCCTGTTAAAGACCTAGAGAAGCAGAAACCTGCTGCCTTGTTAACCCCACAGAATGAGTGCTCTGCTCTCATCTTCCTCCTGTGCTGCACCATAGATGGGCTTAGAGAAGCCTTGGTAGGTCTTCTGTGGGGTTAGTTTCTCCTTTGCTGCCCTGGGAAGCCTTTTGAACTGGTCAGCCTTGCAGCTTTTCCATGGAATATTCACCTGTCTTGTTTCAGCATTGCTTAGGGATGGGCTGTGAGGTGATCAGAGCTGGTGGGGAAGCAGAGGGGGAGTGAGGAGCAGAACATGAGGCTTTTCTTCCTCTTTGAATGTCTTCTGGTCTGTGTGTACAGGCTAAACAAGGCAGATCCTGATGGGTTTGGAGATAACAAAAGCAGAGGCTTAAATATGAGCAGCCAGAGTGTGAAACAAAAATAATTATTTCAGAGAACAGCCACAGGGCCTTCTCGTGTTTCTGCCAACATCAGCTCTGATTGGCTTGGGTTTTATTGGTGGGATCTTAACTCTGATACTGAACATCCCTTCCAGCAAAGGAGTTAAGGTGGGGAGATGTTTCTGGTAACACGTGACAAAGAAGTGTCACCTGTGCATGGTAAGTACAAATATACAGTTCAAGATGCAGAGTGGATGTATAAAATAAATGTAAGTAGTAGAACCATCTCAAAGGGGTGGAAAGCCTAGATGCTGATGGTGAATAGCAAAAGGACAAAAGGCTATTGATATTAAGTAAGGGACAAATTTTGTCCACCCTTGGTTACTCTGGGAGACTTCCAGGTGTGCTGTGGTGCACATGGGCTGAGCAGGGCCAGAAATCTCACTCTCCTTACAACCTCAAGCCTTCTTGCTGGTAAATTAAGTAACTTCGACATAGTGAAGCTTTATATGTTACTGAAATACTCAAAATTGTAGCAGGCCCCCAGGCCTTTGTTCCTCCATTGAATACAATCCCCATAATCAGCTGTAATCAGATTTTTGTGTTTTATTCAGGCAAATGTTGGCTGACCCAGGCCATGGAAAATTCTTACGACCGAGTGTGCCCTCTTTAAAATGGGAACTCACTGTGTCACGTTGAGCTTTCAGACTTTGCTGAGCAAGCAGTGTGCACCTGTGTGTGCTTGGACCCTGTCTGCAGGCAGCAGCTCCACTGTTTTACTGTGCCTGAGCACATCATACAATGTCACACAGCACCTATGCTTCCCTTTGGCTTTGCCAAACAGATAGGAGTGCTTCACTTTCATAATTCATGGTAATCACGGTTCTTTCAGAAACTGTTTTAAAAAGGAGGTTCCATCTTCTCTTGGTGAATGCTAATTAGGATTTCTTTTTGAGTGAGTGTGATAGTAACAGTCATACAGTGAAGGAAGAAATTTAAATTTGAAGTGTTCTGGGAATTCTTTTCTGTGCTGAATGAAAACAGTTTGGTTTAAATATTTCTACCTTTAGGGCACAGGGAGAGAAAGTCTGGCTATTGATATGATATGAAAAATTTCTGAGTATTCTTTTTATAACGTTTTCTAAGACTTCCAGCTTTGCAAATAAAACTGCAATATGTGTCAAGCCTTCCCCCATGCAGTTTTACTCAGTTCAAATTGATGCCTCAATATCTTCAAGCTGGCACATTCTTTTATTGTCATCACATTGTATTTTCCTCACTGTGGCTGTGTAAGTAGTTTTCCATATTGGTGCCACGTTCCAGTTTCCAGGTGGCTGATGTGAAAAGGAGAGGAATAATGCAGCATACACAATGTACACGTGTGCTGTGGGAGTTTAATATTTTTTATCCTATTGCAAGTTCCCAGTCACAGCAGAGAAATTGGAAACAGTGTTCTCTGCCTCTCTTCAGATGTAGCCAGAAGCAGCAGAAGGATTTTTGAGAATACTGAAACAAGAACAACTTGCAAAGCTATACAGGCTTACAGTTACTAAAAGTAGTAGTAAAAGTTCTTCTTCTTCTTATGTAAATAGTTCTGTGTCAGTCAGTTCAGCACCTTCCTTTGTTCAGAGCAGACTTGATAAATTTTGTGCTTTTTTTTTTTTTTTTCTATTTAGGTATTTTTTACTTGGAGGGTGGAATAAAGTCTTTGCTTTTCCTTCTCCTGGAGTGTGGTCTAATGGTAGAAACCAAAGTCAGAAAATCCTGGTTCTGCACTAGGCTTCCTTTCAACTTCCCCTGTAACCGTGCAGAAAAAGGCATCTTTTCTGTCACTCCCTAATTTGTGTGCACAAATCATCTTTCACCAGTTTTTCTACATTTTACATCCACGGTTACTTACAAGCAGGATTTATATCTCCTGTTAAAGGCCAGATGGTAGCAGCTCTCTCTTCAGTGGTAATGGTGTAAAACTACAAAATGACACTTTGCTGTGTGGAAATAAAGTGCTAACGATTTCTCTGTGCAAAAAATCCTGCAGCCACGCAGCTCTGTTATAATCCAGCCTTACAAGGCTGCTGTGTGACAGAAAAATGATCCCTGTCTCCTGTCTCTGAAACTGAGGTACAGAGAAATTGTGCAGAAGGTGCAAGAAACACTCTCCGTACTGCTAGGAATTGTGTGAGTGCAGATTTATGAGGGCAAAGTGCTACGTAACTGAAGAAAAAACTGCAAGTTATGCTTTACAAACTTAAAAACGTGGCCCCTCTCTTTCTCTTTTTTTTCAGTATGAGTCATGTTAGTAATGAGCTTCCTTATAGGTGTGTTTGGTCAGAGTGGAAACTCCTGTAGATTGTAGTATTGAGGTGTTGAGCAGGAGCAGTGGAGCAGAGGATGTGAGAAAAATGGAACAGATAACTCTGGAGGGGAGGTGACCAGTGATCATTGATCTGCAGTTACTGCTTTTTGGAAGGTTTTTGTTGTGGGGAAGGTTTTTTGTTTGTTTTCTCTCTGCTTTTCAAATTACACATCCAAGGAGTGATGTGTAATTAAGAGTATTATACACACTGGAGTAGAATTGCTGATCTATTTTTTCCCCCCTCTCTACACTGCTGTAGAATTTATTCTGTAATTTATTTTCTGCTTGGCCTTTGCATTAGAGCTTTTTTATTCATATCACATCTGTAAAATTGGTCCCAAAATGTAGTGCTTGTGGGAAGAGAGAGTGTGAATATTGTGGGGGTGGGGGGAGAGAGACATTTTATTTCCTACCCTTAAAAAAATGCCAAGAAATCTACGCAGTGTGTTTGTTGCTATTACTTTACTTGTTTATTGCTCCAGCATATCTGTCCTGTGACTTATTGTAGGAAGAGATAGAGTAGCACATGAGCCATTTGAAATATTTATGAGGCTAAACAGCCAGAGTGGCTCTGAGTTTGGTCAGAGGCAGACTGTATTTTTGCCTCTTGACTCTCTCTCAAGAAGCAAACCCCCATTCAACCATTCAGCATCGCCAGTCTGGTTTGTGGCTGATTCCTGAAGGCCAGGGTTGTACAGAAATCAAATACTTCAAAGGCAGAAGAAAAACGTAGGTACTTGTTGGGTGTCTGGTGCTGTTAATAACATGGTGAAGCTGGCCTCGTGTCATCTTTATTTTCCTGATGTTTTTCTCTTCCACTGAACTCCTTTTTCTTTGCATTGTTGCATTGTTTCAGCCAAGTGAGGTGATGTTGCAAAAGCCAATGTCTGGCTCTGGTTTATACTTGGACCTCATTTTCTCCAAAACACTGATTTCCCTTGGCTTTCAAGTTCGAGGGTTTCAGTGGCCCAAAACAGCTTTGCCCTTGCATTGAAGTGAGTGAGTGAATTCACACCTCATTAGGTGCTGTGTTGCTTGTCAGGCTGCAGAACAGACAAACACAAACCCTGTCCATGTCAAAACTGACCAGGAGCTGAACAGCCAGAGCAAGGAGAAATAAACCTCCAGAGCAAGGAGAAATAAACCTCCAGAGCAAGGAGAAATAAACCTCCCGACCTTCCTGCACTGGAAGGGACTAAAGGCTTTGGCTGCCGGGTCTGCTGCCTGCCTTTGTCCGGGTTGGGTCCAGCTGAAGCTGCTATGCTGAGCACAGAAGTTTCACTTCCTCACACTTTGGAGCTTTGGGGAAGGAAAGTGGCTGAGAAGGTGTTGGTGCTGCACGGGGTAGTGAGTGAAGCAGCAAGAACTGTCCCAGTGCCCATCTGTCAAAGCTGGAGGGACAAGGTTGAGTGAACAGATCGAGCTGAGATGAATGTTCTGTGCAAGGTCTTGTCTGTGCTCAGAAAGTGGGAGAGTAAAGGAGGGCTGACTTAAAAAAGCATGAAGTGCATAAATAAAACCTTGCTGAATACACTCAATTGAAGAGATTTGCCCATCACTGTGGTAGCCTTGATTTTCCTGAGTTCTGCTCCGTGGGCCTGCCCTTTCTCTTCTTGGAAGCTCTTGTGATGCTGCAGTGGAGGTGAGCACACGTGTGTGCAGTGCTGGCCCTGCCAAGCCTGGCCTTCCATCTGAATGCCCCAGCAGAAAATATGTAAAAATTTTGCAGCCTTCAACTTTTGAGCCTTGTTTGTTTTAAAGATGAAAAGTGCATTTTGTGTAAAATGCGCTGAAATATGTGGAAAATCTTATTTTGCAGAATCCAAGGAGTTTGTGTGCCCACGCGTCTCTATTGTCCGTGTTGATGATTCTGCACATAGCTGGTTCCCACCCCCCCCAGTGCTCTGTGTGAACTCTGCACAGCTAAAATTGATTCTCATTCCCTTGATGGTTAGTTTGCAGAGTGGATTTTATTCATTTGGCTTCTTTGACCTTAACTAGACAAATGTATTAAAATTCCTGTTTGAAACAGAATAATTTACAGCAACTTATCATAATTTCATTTACTGTAATACCCTTCTAAAAGCTTGAAATTAAAATTTTTCCTCCTGTTTATCCTCGCTTAGTGCTAGATTCTGCAGCCCTTATTCTGGTAGGAGGTGTGTGCCTTTCACTGTAAGGACACTGTTCCTCACTTGGCACAACAAGGTGTTGCAGTAGGTTTGAGAGGCTTTGTCTTTTACTTTCCGTGGATGGCTCTCATCCCTTTGCCAGATTAAGAGTATATTTTCCTCCAGAAACCAGTCTAGCTTCCCTTTTTATTCACCTTTCTGCTTCCAAGGAGAACTGCTTTACACACCAGACACATTTGTATTTACAGATAAAAAGTTTTTGAATTAGAGTAAAATTGAAATCTAGGGTGAGACAAAATACTTAATCTTTTAAGCTGTGTGCTCCGTGGGATAGAGTGGCTCTGTCTGTTTATCCCTTTGCCTCATTTAATGGTACAAGACTGGAATCCAGCCTGAAAGACATCAAATCCACATAATGAAAAATCTGGCTGGCACCCAGGTGTCTTCTGTGGCTGAAGATGCTTTACAACTACCCCATGGCACAGCCCTTCAGCTGTGTAAAGAAGCCAGGGACTAAAACACAACCAGGCATTTCACAACAGCGTGGAAAAGGTACAGGTTCTGTCTGTCTGAAGCTGAGATAAAATACCAACCATGGCAGTACAGAAAAGAGAGAGAAGGCAACACAGAAAAAAGAGAGAAGGCAGCACAGTAACCAAGGTAGTTGCTGGCTTCTGTCTTAGTCTGCAGTTACGAATTTGACTTTGAAGGAGTTGATATTTGTGTCTGAGTGTCTTCATTGGGAATATAAGTAAGGACAGGATGGTATTAATTTTTAGCAGCTTAAACCTCAGCAATTCTGGGTGTATGAAGAACCTTGAGGAGTGTCCTGCTGGTGCTTTTTAGTAACCAGAGTGGGTACAGCCTGGTGTACTGAAAAAAAAAAAAAAGTGAAGGACCACTACTCAGTTCCTCCTGTAGGGATGCTGGCACACAGGGCAGCCAGGCTCTGGTGGTGGGAGTGCCTGACTTGAGTGGAAGCTGGTTGTTGTGGGGAGACAAAAAAGGAGATGCTGCTGAAGGCAGTCTTGCCCCTTAATATATTACAGCTGTGTTAATTATCCTAGAGTGGGAAAGTGTCCTCCAGTGGACAGGAGGTTGTGCAAAGGGACAGAAAGGGTCAGATGCCACATGTAGGACAGCCAGGGTGAGACAGCAGTGCCAGGGACAGGAAGGAGCGAGCCAGAACTGGAGAAGAAAGAGAGAAAGAGCCAGAGCTGTGTGGAGCTGCATATAGGTATGGGAAACTCTTGAATAACAAGGTGCTGCTGCTGCTTGGAATCCCCTGATGTTTTTCATGAAGCACCTCAAGTGCTGTGTCCATCTCGACTGCCACATGGCGACTACAACAAGTTGTAACAGAAAAACATTTTATAGGAAGATTATTTTTAAAAATACCGGTGGAAAAACCCGTCTGGCTGAAAGGTAGTGTTTGTTTGTGTGTTTTCAGCACCAGCGAGAATTCAGCTGTAATGGAGGTACTGTAGGTTTGCTTTTTTAACTGAAAACCATGCTTAAACAGTCAGGATAAATGTGCTGTGACTTTCCAGTTTAGCTGATCTTGAGTAGTTAAAATCCAGTTCAAATTGCTGCTAGGCATCTTAAAAGCAGCAGTTATTGGCAAATTCTGTCTAGGTTCTTAATTGTTGCTCTTCTTTGGATTTTGGAATAGCAGTTTAAGATCCAAAAAGCAGTTCAAGTCTCATCAATTGTATTTGCAAAGTGTGAAGTTTGTATTTCAAAAACTTTCCAGTTTTTAAAAGCTGTAAGTTTTTTGGGTTTTTTTCTTGGTTGGTTGGGTTTTTGTGGGTTTTTTTGGGTTGTTTTTTTTTTTTTTTTTTAAGTTTCAAAATAGAAATAGAAGTCTTTCAGTTAGGTTGTTTTTTGGGTTTTTTTTTTTCCATTTTTGTTTTCAAAATTTATTTCTTACCGTATCAAGCCCCTAATGTTAGCAGGAGCTTTTGCTTTGTCTGAAGTATCCATGAGTAAACACACTTTTTTTCTTAGCCAGTACTTGCTGCTGGATATAAGCCATGGGTGTTACTTTGAGGGCATTAATTTAAAAGGCTTGGTCAGTTTTAACTTCCTAAAAGTGATACAAATGTTTAGACTGTGGGTGTACAAAGAACTGTTGAGCTGTAAATGGAAGTAATCTGTGTTGTTTTTGAGATTGACTTCTGTAATCAGAAGTGGCAACTTTTGTTTCAGGAGGCAGCTTGGAAGCAGTGTAACAACTTAATTAAACAGATTGAGCTAGAAGAGGAAGAACCATTCTAATTTTGCAGGCTTTGGAACAGTTATTTAGATGCAAATACTGATTGAATAATTTCACTTCTTATGTCCATACCTCCATTTTAAAACAGCCTTTGAAAGGTCACCAGCGTGAAATGGGGCATCTCATGGGAAATGAGCATGGCAGTTTCCAGTTCCCCAGAAACCACATACAAAACTTATGTAAATCTAGTAATTTTTTCATTAACATGCAAAAAAATCATAGCTTTGATGTTGACAAGCATCTGCATATCTACTGCTGCTAAATTTGCCATGTTGGCTTCTTCTCAATTTTTACATTTTGACAGTCTCACTAAACTTGGAGAAGATGAGGTCACTTGAGGCTCTGGGGTTTTTTTTTTTTTTTTTGTTTTGCTTGGTATGTAAATGTGTGACACTGGTTGGGACCCAAGTTTCAGTGCAAGGTTCTTGTGTTTCTCTGTGGTGTTTTGAGGCTGTGGCCGCTTCAGAGATTTGCAGCAGCCAGTGCATTATTGTAGTTGGTAAAATGTCCTGGTTTTGTGCCCTTGGAGGGTGGCAGAAAGCTGTGCTGCTTCCAGCAGTACCCCAGCTGTTGAGGAAATCTTCCTCCCAGGAGCTGGGTGCTTTGCAGAAAGCAGGTGCTTCAGTCCTGCCAGAATCAGGGCAGAGAAAGCAGTTCAGGATCTCATCCTTCAGCACCTTCCTTCCCCAGAAGTGGGTTCATACTGCTTGATGCCATGTCTGTTGTGGCTAAAAGCACAATATTTGCAAAGTCTCATCTCCTGGGCAGGGACAGGGGAAAGGAGCTAGCACAGCATGCTGTGGTTTCACTAGGCTCTCTCCACCCCCCCTATATATTTTTTTTTCCTCCTTGTGATACTAATTTGCAAAAGGAGGCTGCTGACAGATGAGGGGAGCTTTAATTGGGGAGCTCACTCTGCATAAGCCAGGAGGAGTGCCTATGTCTCAAAATAAATATGGAATAATTTAGGGCTCAGTAGAGTGATCATCTGGAAGACTAAATATGAGTTTGTATCACACCAGGCCTTCCATGCTGCTCCTATGGCATGGACACAGCATACCAGGAATCTGCCCCTCAGTTTACTGAATGCTTGTGTTGGGCTGCAATCTTCTGTGGGGTTCTGTGTGCTCCAGAGTTTGTGCTGTCTTTATATCTTCAAGCATTTATTCAAGTTTTTCAACCTTACAAGTATCAGAGACAGACTGCTGTGTGTCTTAGCACTCCTTTGGTTTTTATGGGTATCAGCCTTTTTTTTTTTTTTTTCCCCTAGCTTGTATAACCATCTCAGTTCCATAATCTGGCACCTGAGATGGTGATAGGAATTTTGTCTTCCAGGCAAACTATGAGCTGGTACCATTCCACCTATGCTGCCCTCTCAGTAGCTTTTAGTATGTTCACAATTTCTGTGCATTTTCAAATGGCAGAAGTTGCTGTGTATAATCTAAAACATGCTCTTAAGTAATAAAAACAAACAAAACCCTGGTGCTGTTGGTTTGGGAGGGAGCTTTAAAAGAATCTTTGAAAGGAGGGGCCAGATTGTTCTGCTCCAGCTTTTGCAGAACTTCTTTGGGATGTGTCCATGGGGAGAGCAAGCAGAGGAGGAGGATGGAGGCATTAATGCACTGTAGCTTCTGGAACTTGCTTTGTCCAAATCCGAATGTGGACATTAGAATTTCTGTGGAGCAGGAGTATAAACCTTGGTTCATTTATCTGTGTGTAAATGTCAAACTTGCTCAGGCAGTTAGAACAGCAGAGATCATCCTTCTCTTTAATTGCTCATGGTAGGTTATGCAGAATTTCCTAAATATTTTAGACAAATTGGAGAAGGAAGTGTCTGTTGGGAATAGTTGATGTTCCTGGAACTGTGGTTTTGGTGCGAGGTACAATTTTCAGTTCTGCAGGAATGACAGAAAAATAATTTCTAATCTCTGGTTTTTGCAGACTGAAAATCAGTAAAGCCTTCTGTTTGAATCCTATTTGACCCAGAAATTATGCAAAAGGGAACAGGGTCCGATTAAAACTGCCAATGATGTGCCAAAAAGTCTCTTTTTTTTTTTTTTTTTTTTTTAGTACAAAAAGATGTCGTTTATGTGGGCAGTTTTGATGGTATGGAGCTATGTTCCAGGCAGCATTTTTCAGTCAGAGAGTTTCATTTTAGTTATTTTTTAATACTTTCTAACATGAGACTGCACCTAACAAGTGCTTCAAAATAAGAAATGATAACACTCAATTGGACATCATCAGTAATGTATGTACATTATTGTATAGAGGTTATTTTTGGTCTATAGGTACAGGTATGAGTAGGACCAAAATCAAAGGGAGAGTTGATGCTGCTCAGTGTCTCTCTTGAAATTTTCTGGATGCTGTATAGTCAGTGAGGACAGGGGGTGGAATTTGAATTCAAAATTCCTTGCTTAGTTTGCTAAAACTGTTCCTGGATTCTTATTATTGCTGAATTTTACTGTTTTATGGCACAGTGAACCCGCAGAGGGGCAGGTGAGTGCTGAGGGGCTGCATTTGGGTTCCAGAGCAGGGAGACAGTCAGGCACTTCACCTTCTCAGACCAGCTTTGAAATGCACTGCTATGCCTGAGGTGAAATAACGATTGTTTTTGTTGTTATTTTTTTTTTTTCCCCCCTGACTATTGTGTGTTTATTCACGTGGCAGCTGTCAGGCCCCGGCTCCGCAGGGAAGGGGATCAGCACAGCGAGTTCAGCGGGTTCACGGCAGGTCAGGCCCCAGCCCCACTGTGCAGGCAGGTTTGTGGAGTTCCTCCTCCTGCTCTGCTCACAGGAGCAACCTACCACCTTCAAACAGAAAGCTTTTTATTTGGTTTTTTTAAAAAAATTGGTTTTTAATTTTTTTTTAATTTTTAAAATTAAATATTAAAAATTAAAAATATAAAATTAAATATAGACTAAATATTCTGGCATATAAAAAAAAAAAAGCATAAGAAAGGAAAATCAGGCATCTGAAAAAGATCTGGCTGATGGCAGCTCCTTCCTGTGAACTTCCCACTGCAAAGCAACACTTTCCATTCAAGGTTTGTCTGAATGGCCCTGTCAGCCTGTGCTCCTCTTCCCTGCCACTCAGCCTAAAGGGAGAGCTGGCTGGGGAGGTTGGTATTACAAGCAAGCTTTCCTGAAGCAGATCCTGGTTTTTTTTTTTAGGCATTTAGGTTTGTTGTAGGGTGCTGAGTGGTGTTAGTGAGCCCTGGTGTTGGGGGGCTTTTTAGGGTACACGAGCATTGCTGGATAAGTGTCTGTGATTGTGCAAGAGCCCTTCTTGTGCAGTGCTCAGCCCCTCCTGGTGACAGTGGGGCTAAACTGGACCAGGCAAAGGAAACTTCCACAGGGAGAGCAGCTGGATGGGACCTAGAATTCAGGGGCTAGTCAAGGCATCTTTGTGTTACTGCCAAAAGGATGGGAAAGAACCCAATTTCTGAAGGCTGAGGTCAGTTTGCGTATTCTGCAATGTAAAATTCTGTTGCAAAAAGATTTCAGGCAAGACTGCTAGACAGTTCTGCAATTTTTCTTTTTGTATTTTTTTTGCTGCAAAAACTCTTTGAAAAATGAAGTAAAATCTGCCCTTGTTGCTTTTTTCTAAATAATAGATGAACTTGGGTTTTGTTTAATTCAGCTCGTCCTGCAACTTCGTTTGTGTTTGGTTTGAGGAAAATCAAGCATTCAGCAGTACATACTACACATTCCACTCTCAGCCTTGCAAATAGACGCTGTGCAGATTCAGTGGGTCTGACCTAAAATAGGTCAGAGTGTCTTTCTTGCTTTTTCCCTGTTTTGTATAAACCAAGCAAAGCCAGACTAGAGCTTCTTTTGAAAAGCAAAGCATAATCTTGAGGTGTAGGTCTTGTAGAGGCCAGTCTGTTTAGCAGCAGATGTGTTAAAAAATGGAAAATTCACAGGGGGAATTCTGGTCTTTTCAACGGGCTTGTGTCGTCTCGAAAAAATCTGTAGAGACCTCTGGTGGGAAGAAATGGAGGAGTTCTCTGTGTTAGGAAGTGAAGATGTAGAGGTGGATGGATCTCAGCTGTTAAATCCTCTTGCTTTCTCTGTTTTTAGTGATTTCTCTTTTGAAATTTCCCAGGCTTGCTAAAACTACTGAAGGGTTTTAATGATGGAAGAGCAAACTTTGCCTTATTTTTGGGGGCTTGATGCATAGTCCACAATAAGTTGTATTGGGAGGATGCTCTGACAGTCTGACATAACTCTGTGGGATGGCACAGGCTTTCCCCAGGAGTCTTTAACTTCCACCATGGAAATAAGGGTGAGGTGAGGAAGAAGACCCCAAACCCTTTCCTGAAGTGCACAACTTTCTCTTGTAATGTACACCTCATCTTATAATTATCCCAGAGGGGTTTTACCTGTGCTGTGTTTTATTCTCCTTCGTGTCTCTGGCTTTTGCAATCAGTGCTGTACCTGCACTCAGCAAGAGAGCTCGTTTGGCAAAGGCATCAATGCTTGACATCATTCCTACAGCGTCTGCTGAAAGCATTGGCAGGATTTGACTGCACTTCCTGCAGTTGTGGGCAGCTGTGAAATTTCATTGATTGTGGTGAGCAGGAAATGCTGAGAGGAAAAAAAAAAACCAAAAAAAACCTCAGCACAAGGCTTGTGAAAGGCCTTGGCCTGATGAGTTCCTTGGCTAATGGTGATACACAGCAATAGTGCAGGACCCAGTGCAGAAGACTGCACTGCAAAGAGTGCTTTTCAAAGTAATTAGCTGTAAAATGAGGCAAAGCAGTGCTCATCCCAGATTAATGGTGGTGTAGAACCAACCACATTTATTTTTAAGAGACCATTAGGGAGCCTTGCTGGCGTTTCAGCAGTTATGTAGAAAGCCGTGTGCTGGTGGGGCAGGAGGATTGCTCCCTAATGGAAATCCTGCTTGGCATGCTGGGATGCACAATGCAGAAGGGACAAAAGGTTATTAAAAAAAAAAAAAAATTCTAATCAGAAGTACTTTGACATTAGTCCTCAAGTAATTATTTTTATCCTTCAATAGGTGCATCTGCATGTTATTGTGCTAACACTGCTGTTTCTCTTATTAATTATACTCTTTTAAGCTTGCTTCACAAGAGTAATCTAGCAGCCTGTACTAATTAATGCAGTTCAAATCAAACATAGTAAAAATAAAACAGCTCAGCTGAACAAGAAAGAAAAGGAGAGGGGAAGGCAAAACCCAACACTTAGGCAGTTAGATGCCAAAACAAACATGCAGAGCTGTACAGTTTGGGGTACATACCAAAAAAGTGTCTTTTACATTTCAGGCATTTAATAATTATTGAGTGTTATGAAATGTGGTGGGACCTTGCTACTAAGAAATCCTGTTACCTGCTTTCCCACCCTTCACCAAAATCATAGGTCTTGCTGTTGGCTTCAGTGGTCTGAATGAAAGTTCAGTGTATTTGCAGTTCTTTCCAACAACAGATTCTAACCCCAAGTCTAATACAGCTTTTTGTCATTGAACAGTAAGTTCAGTAGAGAAATGTGTCTTGGGTAATGCTATCAGCTTCTGCTGAAAGGTTTACAAAACAGGAGTTCACAGGAGGCTGATACCTTTCATGTCCATCTTTTACAAGTGATGTTTGGAGAGTCCTGTAATCCAAATATTGTGCCAAACTTTTCCTAGAACGGTCAAAGCAACCCACAGAAGACCTTGAATCTTGTACAGCCTCCTTTCAATCAGTAACATTTGTAGTGTATGAAGTGCTGCTCAGATGGGTATTTTTTTTTCCAGTATGCAGAATGTTTTTATTACATTATTTAATAGTTGTGGATATGGCAAAGTTTGATTTTTTTTTTTTTTAATTGGTTGCTTCAGTGGGGAAATGGAAAGTGCTGGAATCGTGACTTCCATCTCATAGGAAAAGCAGGCTTGGTTTTGAATTATAAATGTTTTATAAATCTGTATTTTGGATCCCATTTTAATTGCTTAGTATGCAGGGCAGAGACGAATCTCTTTTTCTGAGCCACAGGCTTTGAAATCAATCTTCCCTGCTTCTTTGCTGAGTTTCACTTGTAAATAATAAAGTAAGTGTACTACTATGAATTGCCTTTCTTCAGGAATAGGTTTTTTTGTGAACCACACAATAATAAAGTAATACAAGAAAATAACCAAATACAGGTTTTTTGGTAAATTTTATAAAATATGATCTTTTGGATCCAAGTTGGATCCTTCAACCCCTGCCACTGCATCCATGCTCTTCCCAGTGGCAGTAGCTGATGTCCCAGTGCTGGTGGCTTCCTTTAGCTCCCCCTGCCAGGGAAATGCTGCTGCTTTGGCAATGCTGCCTTGGTGGGAAATGCACAGCACCCCCAAGGCAGTCGTGGCAGGTTCCAGTGCAGTGTTAAACACTCCTGCTAAAAGCTCAGTGGTGTTGAATTGATAGATTAATGCAATTATTTAGTGGGGAAATGTAGTGTCCAGCTAAAGCTCAGTTCTCTTCCCCTGCTCCAAATTTGTTGTCTTAAGGTTAGCAGTGTGCTATTCCTTGCTTTAGGCATACTGGTTTAGATGAATAAGTGGCTGACTGAAAGCTAGTGGGTTTAAAGAAATGAGAAATGTCATTGTGCAGCACAGGAAATTAATTTTTATTTTTTATTTTTTTTATCGCTGACCATTAACATTTGTTCAGCTTGCATCATTGTGGATTTTGTATTTGCAATGATATCCAAGTTCAATAGGTAAACTTATAAAGGATACTAAAACTGGTCTCCAGACTAATTCTTCCAAGGTGGTTTTATTTGCTTTGATTATTGACTAATGAGCAGCTGAGGTTTATGATGTTAAAGGAGGGGATAAGTCTGAAGTAGGAAATATTGCCTATTGCTTTCAATTAACAATGTACATTGTGTGATATCAGCCTTTTCCTAGCACTGAGATACCATTAATAACCTCGAATGTAAATTTGCTGATTAAAATATGAGCTGGGCTTTTTCTTCCAGAAGTATATTGGCATAAGGGAGCAATGAACAGGTTGTGGTAGGAAAGGTAGCTCTTGGTTTTGTTAGTCAAACAGTTCTATGAAGATACTTTGGAATTGTTGGATTTGTGACTTCCTTGAAGAAAATCCCTTAGAAGCAAAACTGCTGTGCTTTTTGTTAGGTTTCAGTGAAGCATGTGGTGTATACAGAGTGGGAACACTCATCCCATGGGATATTTTCTTCCCTTCTCATCCCATTCCATTTTGCTAACTTTTCTGTCTCTGTATTTTGATGATGACCTTCCTTGTTTGTTGGGTTTTTTTTGTTTTTTTTTTTCTTTTTTTTTGGTAAAGTACCTCTGGATGTGAGTTTCTCTCATACTTGAAGCTGAAGGAACAAATCGTGCTTGGTACTTAACAATATAAATATACTGGTGAGAGAAGTGAGGGGAACAAATGCTCCTCCTGCTCGTCCATCAGCATGGCTTGGTCCTCTCCTTCTGAATGAAAACTTGAATTGGCTTCTTCATGTTGGTGCATTTCTGTGTATTCCTGGCAGGGGGAGTTCTTCAGGACTGGGAAATGTTGCTGGCATAGGTTTGGATTGCTTTGCTTGGGGATTTGTTGTTTTTCCCTGGTGGCACAAATACATTTCCCATCAAAGTGAATGGGCTGGTGCTGGTGTAAGCCAAAGCTGAGAACCCACCACCAAGAGCCTTGAAGTGCAGCAGGATGACCTCACTGCCAAGCAAGATTTGGCAGAAGCTGCAAGCAGGGTCAGCCTACAATTTAAGAAACCTAAACAACACCACAGGAGTGAATTTACAATTTAAATTACAGCAGAGTATTTCACTTTCAATTAAAAAAAAAAAAAAAAAACAAAAAAAACCCAAAAACCACAAAAACACACACACAAAAAACCCCCCAAAAAACAAAAACAAAAACCCCCAAACAAACAACAACAAAAACAAACAAACAAACAAAAAACACAAAAAAACCCCAAAAAACAAAAAACAACTTGTGTCCTGATTTCCTTTGCAGGATCTGCCTTTAGCTCGGTCTTTTGGGAGAGCTTTAGTTCTGGTTGGGTTTAAATGTGAATTTTGGGTGAGGTGTTGTTTTTATTGTAATGTGCAGAAATGATCAACAGCTCAATGGGAAAGTATGTATGAAAGGAAATATGGCCAGCACTTCAGTGCTTAAAATGATTATTAAACCAGTTGGGGTTTCATTTGAAAAGTTAGTTATTAAGTCAATAGTCTTCCCTGTGATGAAATAGCAGTGGGAACCCTGCCTTTACTCAGAATATTTGTGAGGGAGATTCTGGGTGCATCTTTTAATCATGATTTGAATGTATTGTGTCTTGACTTTTTCTTAGTTACACCCATTTTTCCCCTCCATGATTTGTTTTGCTGTTGGCTTTAGAAATGCAAGGATTCTTACACTGGTGTCTCAAAAAATCTTGAGTAGCAATGTGTTTTTTTTTTTTTCCCAGGCAGAGCCGCATATGCAGGTTTAGTACTTTTAAGTGGAGATGTGAACTCCATTGAAAATCGTTTGTGGGGGTGGATTTGCAGCTGGGCTTGGTGTTGGAATTGAGGTCATCAGCCAGAAAACAAAGCTGGAATGGTGTCAGGAGTCTGCACAGGAGGGTTGTAGGGCTGGAAGTGGGACCAGAAGCTCATCGTGCCGTGGGAAGTGTGTCATGGGAGCAGGGTGGGAAGTCTGGAAGTTAAGTCAGTATCAAAAAATCACAGACACAACTGTAAAACCAATAAAGGAGATATAATGAGGGTAAACTATTAACCAATAAATAACTCTTAAGAAATGTAAAGAGAAAATAATTTGTACTGGAAGGGTCGTTTATTGAGGTTTCCATCTACATTCGTTGCAAATGCCAAATAAACAATTGCTTGGGAAACCACACTGATTTTTTCAGTGTGTTTCTCCTTTGGAGTGTGAGTTGAGGAAGTGCTGATTTACCTGTTGTTATCCAAGGAGATTTTGAGGAGTAATATAAGACTTGATTCTCCTGTTCTTTGAGTTATTCAAGTTATTAGAAAGATAATCCTTTGTGTAAGAAAAAAAGTGAAATTACCTGCTTTCTTTGCTACCTAGAAGTAACTTTTCAATATATCTGTGTAGAAATTCAAGCTAGAATTTGCATTAAAGTTTGTTTTGGGTACTGGAATGTTTCCAAGGTGTCTTCATAGAGGCTGGATCCTGTTCCCTGCCCCATGGAAGAGTTCCTGCTCATATGTGCTGCTGTCTCTGGGGAAATGTCCACAGGCAAGGAGAGCAGGAGGATAATGATGACATTACTGTGTGGACTGGAGGACAACCTTTCTCTATAAATACACATTATTTTTCCTGTTCAATGACTGATGCTGAGGGTGGTTTTTAGATGAGCTATTTTTAAGAGAGCATGTTATCCACAAAGGATGTCATTATGTGTTGTGAGAGTTTTAATACAAGCTGTTTTCATATTGATCTTGTTGTATATTAAGCTGTTTCTTCTTTGTCTTCAACAGGCAGCCAGATAAACTAGTGGTGGTTTGGACAAGAAGAAGCAGAAGAAAATCTTCTAAGGTTAGTTGATTCCTTAAGAAGTCCCAACTTGAGTGACAAACAGGGTCAGTGGTTTGAGGGACTGGGGTTTTTTTGAATGTGGGGAGGAGCCAAATAAGTAAATGAAAAGTATTTTAGTTGTTGACTTTTCTTTTTAACTCAGTTTATCCATAAAGTTCAGGATAAACTGCTTGGTGGTGTCACTGCTAATTTATGGGAACTCCTAACTCTGAGTTCAGCTTTGGTTGATTGTTTAGCAGAACTGTATCACTGTCAGTTCGAATCAGTTATTAATTGCTAAACCTAATTAGAAAGGAGAATTGGTTTCTTTACAACAAGTGTATTAAAAAATACTAATTAAAAAGAAGTAATAAAGAATCTGACATCCCTGCAACAGGCAGATAAAGCTTGAATAAGAGGCTATTTCACAACCTGAAATGCTAGAAATAAAAAAGAATAAAAGCAGGATCTTTCAGCCCAGCAGTGTATCTTTGAAGTGAATATTTGCATTTTACTTCTGCAAACCTGTGAATTTGTGTTTCACGACTAACAACTTGATAGCCTGAGGAATGGGAAGCTCTGAGTGAAGTCTCTCCAGTGTCTGGCCACTGATGAAGTTTGTCCCTCATGGATACAGGAGTGCATGTTGTTTTCCTCCCTTCCCAGGAGCATCTCCTCTTCTCCTCCTTAAGATGACTTGGTCTTACTTGTTCATTCCCTTTCCCCATGCTGCGACCTCTTAGCCTGGTTGGATTTATGGCAGATGATCTTGTCAGAGAGGAAATTTTGGAAGTTATAATAATTTTTTGACATTTCAGTTAAAACATAAGATGATCTAAGCTTCTTTTTCTTTTTTTTTTTGTGTGTGTATTTGTGTAACAAAAATGATGTTTTGAAGAACTCTGTAATAGTGGAGAGAGGGCATCTGTGATAGAGAAAATATCTTGAAATAATTATGTTGAAGAGCTTAAATATTTAGAGAACGTGATACACAATTTTCTGCCCTGCTCAGGGGAGATTTTGGGTTTATTTTGTACTGATTCTCCTCTTTTTCTGACCTGTTTTTCTGATTGCCATGCATATTTGTTGTATTTCGTCTTTTAACTTGAGGTATAAGCTATTCTAAGCTGTTTCAGATAAAGACTGGTTCCTGACTGCACAACTAAATGTTGTCCACCCCAAATTCAGCAGATGACAGCATCTCCCCGAGGCAACAGGATTTTCTGGCATTAGCTCAGCCTTTTGGGCTTGACATTTTTTTCCAGCTGGGCCATAAAATTCCGTGAGATGTCCTCACTTTTGGTCACCAGGCAGTAGAAGCAACTCTGGGATAAACCTGAGACTCAGAAAAGTTTTTGGCTGACTAAGGCATGTTTAGTAAGATCCCAGAAAGATACTTTGAAGGAGGCTGAGAGGCCCTGAAACCTGGGCAGAGCATAGAGTTGATTTTAAAGCTCAGGTACTTGATGTGACTTGAGCTGTTTGGGTCAAAAACTGTAGGTCAATAAATGTTCTTGATCTCTTAGTCATCCTGCCAGTAAAATACTTTATTCAACGTACTCGTTTCATCTAATTGCTTTATTGGAAGCAAGTCAAATGAATATTTCCTCTGCTTTTATTTTTGGTGGACACTGGGTTCAGCGAGTACAAAACATTAATAATTGTCCACGTGTTTCAGCTTCTCGAGAGGGAGGAAGGGAGGGATGAGGTTTTAGCTTACTGTAAAGATGTTGTGAAGACTTTTTTGGAGGTTATGTTTCCTGAGCTTTTCAGATCATTAGAGTTAATGAGGGATATCACCAGCAGATAGTTCACAAACTCACAAACATGGCCCTTTGGATGCTCTCCAGTAGCCCTGTGTCTCTTTTGTGCTGGGAAAGTATAAGAAATGTATTAAGGAAAAATGTCATGCAGCTGGAATATGGAGCCATGGATGTGCACTGGGATGCCTGCTCTAACTGTTAGAATTTTACAATTCCATTGAGCTGAAAGCTGAGTTCTTGATGGCCTTTGAAGCCCTTGTTTTTGTAGGTTTCCAGGATTTTGATATGCCTTCTACCCCACATACTCATTTTCCAAATAAACTACAGTGGTCCCTTTATTCAAAGAAATAATGAGAGGCATCATGTGCAGGAGTCTGAATATTTTTCTTCTTACTGTGGGAAACACAGAATAGGAGCTGTAGATATGTTTAATTACAGTTAAGTTTCAAAGTGTTGCAAATGAAAAGCAAATACTCATTTTGAAAGAGCATATAAATAGCAGTCTGATGGGTGGCTGGATACAAGACCATAAATACATCCAGCAGTTACTGACCTTAATGCAGATTTAAGTTACTTACAGTTCTATTTTGGGATCTGCTCTCCATGGGCAGTGTAATTTGAAATGTATTTCCCTGAGGTGTGTCAAGACAAGGTGGCTGCTTGTGGTTGGGCATCTCCATTGTGTGTGCCAGGAGTTTACAGAAAAAATGGTGATTTGCAGTTTTGCTGTGCTTGGCAGAATTACTGTGCAGTCCTGGAGCCATCATGAACTTTCAGCCTGAGGAGGGTGGGAGTTGCCTGTCTGCTGGTGCAAATGTTTGTTTGCAAAATCAGGTGCACTCTTCAGGCTTTGTTTAGGTGCTGTTCAGCATCTATGGTTTACAGGAGGTGCAGCTTGTAGCCATGGACTTGTTTAACTTTTCCTCAGTACCTTGGCACACTGGAAAGTTGTCTGCCCAGGTTTTCAGGCTTTTAGACCTGTTTTTTTTTTTTTTTTAATTGAGTGGTGGAAGGATGTCTTTGTTCTAGTGTAGAGCAAAGGAAAAAACTTATTGAAAATGTGTTTACCTTCATTTCACTGAAATGCTCGCAAATCTCCAGGCTTTGAACTGAGAAATTTCAGTTTGAAAATAGATGATGCCACGATGTCAAGGAGGTACTTTCTGCTATTCCTGTGAACATGCAGAGGCTTATGGTTGAATTCTACACCTCTGAAGAATCAAATTTGCACTTGCTTCTGAGAGCCTGACAGAATTATTCTTCAAAGGTTCTTTTTGTATCGAAGCTGAAAGAAGGTGCCTTGCCTGTGATTTCAGCACTTCCCTTGCAGGTTTATCAAAAACTGTTTAAGCACAAAGGAGAAGGGACAACGCTGAGAAGAGGGAAAGAACTTGAGCAGTGAGAAGTAAGAGCCAAGAGAGGCAAAGAGGCAGGGAGTAAAAGGAAATCTCTTGTACACAACAGCAGCCTGGCCAGCATTTTTCCAAGGTTCTGCCATCAATAAAGCAGCACGTGGGTCACCTGTTCTGCTGTTCTTACAAAGTGTTGCCTTTTCTGGCTGCTTGATTGCCCAGTGCCAGCCCTGCCTGTCCCTGCTGGGCTGGAGTTCCAAAGGCATCCTGTGACCCTGACATGCTGGTGGCTGTCTGGGACTGTGACAGTTCCATAATGCCACTCCTGAGCCTTCTCAGTTTTTTTCAGTGAAGTCACAAGATCTTGCTGTGTTTGCAATCCCTGATGGAAACTGGAGGTCATTAATCCTCTTCTTTCTTCTGGGACTCCCACGAAGTTGACTTGTGGTGACATTCTGAGGTGCAGTGATGGCTGTCCCAGAAATGGATGAGAAAAATCTGTGTTCAGGTTTTTTTTTGTTTGTCTGGGCTTTGATTTCTTCTTTGGTTGTTTTTAGTTTCTAATTAGAAACTTCATAGGTGACGTGAGAAACTGATTGGAGAGATGGGGAAGAGGCTGTTTATCTGAGCATCAGCTGCTGTGGGTGGTGAATAAGACAAGATATGGTGAAAGAAATAGCACAAATCATTTATTTAATCCATGATGTATTCATCACAGATGTCATGAATGTGTGTTTGTATGAAATCCAGCTTGAAGGGGTGGAGAACCTGTGGTGGAGATGAGTTTTTGCTCCTTCCCAAGCTCAGCAGCCTTTCTGTAGCTCGTTAGCAGTAACACACATGTCACAATGCACAGTGACAGTTGTAGCACGTGTGTGCCAATGAATTGAAGACATTCATGGGGAAGACCTGTGGGAATCCACTGGTTTCCTTGTCTGCTCTAAAGGGGCACTGACAGCAATGTCTTGATCAAAGGCTGCCTGGAGTTTCCAGGGCTTTGAACCTCCTGCTTTGGCACGTGCTGGGTTTTTTTGGACTGCATCCCAAGGCGTGAGTGTGACTGGAGCCTTGTTCTGGTGCCCAGCCTTTTTAACTGCTGGGCCAAGCACAGGGATTTCCAGATGACTGTGGGGGGGGGATGCAGGCTGTAGTCTGGAGTAAGGTCTTTAATTTGTCTCCCTTTGTGACTCTGAACTGTGGTACAGAAGTACAAGAAGAAGCCATTCACAAGCTGCTGGTTTCCTCTGGTGTGAGGGAATTGGCAGCTTTTCCCAGTCCATTCTTTTTCCAGTAGGTCCATTAACAGCCATGTACAGCTCTGGCTGTCTTGGGTGGTGAGTGACTTTGGTGGGATGCATCACATGGAGCAGATCCTTGGTGTTCTGATGTTGGAGGCACCAGATGAAGGATCTGGCTGCTTAATGCCAGCTCTTCCTCTTGAGGTGTTTGGTTTTTTTGGTGCTTTTTTTTTTTTTTTTTTTTTTTTTTTTTTTTTTTTTGTAATTTTCTTTTTTTTTGTTGTTGGTTTTGGTTTTGTTTTTCCTTTTCTAAGTCTTCTGCCTGGCTAACACTGAAGAAGAGGGATTATCCTTCCAGGCTGAGCTGCCCTAAGCACTACTGGAGCCAGTTGAGCTCCTGCTTGCTTCTTGTGCCCTGAGCAGCCTGTCACACCGACAAGGAGCAAGAACTGGCCTGATCACAGGCAGCTGGCAAAAATTTTATAAGGAAAAGAAAACAAATCAGCAGTTTGCTGGCTCACAGTAAAGCCACTCTTGTGGCTGCAGGTGAGAAATAATCGTTGGTCTGTTTCAGACGAGTTTTGCTTTTAAAACCCAATATTGACAGCTTGGCAATAAGAACAGTTTTTTTCTTCATAAATATAGACTGTTCCATAATTTGCAGCAGGCTCAAAATATTATGGTCAGCTCTAGTATTTTACAGAAAAGTAACATGAAATGATGCTGCACAGCAGGATGAGGCAAGGTGGTGGTGAAGAAAGCAGAAAAGAGATGAAGCATGTGAAAGGGTAGGTTCCTGGAATGATGTAGTACCAAATCTGTCATCCCAGTTCAAGCACAGCAGAGCAGCAGGGGATGTTCACCTCACAGGTGGTGGATTGCAAAGCTGGCAGCCTGGATTGGAGCTGTTGTTTGAAAGAGAAAAATGCATCTCAAAACTGGATAGCCTGAAGTGCCCATGCAAGTCTGTAGGTTCATCTCCACAGCCTTTGTCCAAGAGATTTCCTCCTCTCCCAGTCACCAGTTCTGTGCCAGAGCAATGCCCTAGGTTGGACAATGTCATTCACAGCCCTACTCTATAAATAAATTTATTTCAGCAGCCCCTCCTGGAGCTCCTGTTTCCAGATTTGAAAGAGCTTTCCTGCTACGTTGTAGTCTCTCATTTTCTACTGGCAGAAAGAAGGAAGAGTTGCCTTTTGCTTTGAAATGCAGCAGAGCACTTCTGCTTCTCTTTGCAGGCTCCCACCCCTCAGATCTGCAGACAAGTCAGGCAGGGGCAGGGCTGTGGGTGAGGCACCTGCTGCTGGGAATCACTTCTGCTTGGCTGCCCTTGCCTTGGCTTCCAAAGCAATGGGAGATGGCTGGTGAGGAGCAGGAGCAAACCAGGACAAAGGGCTTCTGAAGGCACAACCACCCGATGGAAAACGGGGTTAGAGGAGGGAAATGTACTGTGCAGGTACAGCACCTCTCCTTGGCTGAGCCCTGACAGCAAGTCCTTGTCACCTGCAGCAATGGCCTGATCCAGCTTTGAGTCAAGGCTTACAATTTGGGAGTTGAAAGGGGTTTTTTGATGTAACTTGGAGAAACTGCAGCGTAGAGGTGCCTGGCATGAGGAATGTTGCGTTAGAATAACACTCTGCATCTTAATATTAAATTACTGTCATTTGCTGGTCCTCTGTGCTTCTCCAGCTTCGCTTTCCCCTCTCCCTTCCTCCTTCCCACCAACCCAGACAGTCCTTTTGATGTTACCTTTTTCTGTCACGCTGTTGGTGTGTGATACAGTGTTTGTTTTTCAAAGCCAGGGGAGGACTTCCTAACATTTCGCGATCACAGAACAGCTTTGCTTTAAAAGCTCATTAGTTTAGAGCTTGTCTCCTGGTTGTAGCTTTCAGTGACAGAAAAACATAATATCCCTGTGTGTTTATTGTGCCTCGCTGACTTTCCTGGTGTGAGGAAATGCTGATAAAGGGCTTGAAGAGAAGTGTTGACTGCAGCAGCGAATGCTCGTTTTCTAGGTTGGCTTGTTTTTTGTTTTTTTTTTTAATAGATGGAACAAGTGATCCTCAACTGAGCAGGCTGGCGGTGCCTGGACCTTGGACAGCAAAAGTTTGACATAATTGTCACTTTTGTCAATTTGTCACTGTTGGCCAAACCCAGCAGGGCAGCACGGGAAACCCGGGCCGGACTCTGGAATGGAGTTGCCCGGTTGGAGGCAAAACCCGGACGCAATCATTATTATTATTTTGTGCAAACTGATGCCTGCAAAGAGGATAGAGCGTCCCCATGGAGGAGAATTTACTGATTTAACAAGGAGGACACAGCAGCTGAGCCTGTGCCTGGCTCTGGGTCGCTGCCTTGTGTCTGCTGAGGATCTCTGTGGGCAATGGATTCTGTGGGACAGAGACGCACAGGCTGTGGCTCCAGTGCCTGTGCCAGCAATGACATCTGCCGTGGTGGGCTTGGCTGCTCACAAAATACCTGTTTCTTGTAAAATACTTAAGTTTTGTTTGTGTTATTTGCTCAGTTATTTGGAAAATGCCTCCAGGCCCCCTTTTGGAATGATGAGATTAGACTGAAATTTGTGGAGTAAAACCTGTAGAAATCGGGTTCTTTCACGTTGCTCTTTTTTAAAAATTCCCTTTTTTTTTTTTTAAGATGCTCCAAGTTGCTACTCTGCAAGCACAAACCATAGACACTCACTGAAAAATCTGATGTAATCAGGCATCTTTGGCAGCTGCAGTTTCAAGCAAAGAGGGAAGAAAAAAAATTGTGATAAAACCAAAGGAGATCTGGCAACATTTGGCACTCCCTACTGTACACCGTGGCAGAGAGCTGCTGCCTCTGTAGGGATGGGACTGTTTCTCCAGCTTTGTCTTCCCCACTTTGGTACAGCAAAGTCATCCTTAAAGTTGCCCAGGTTACCTTAGGGTCCCTGAGAATCTGAGTCACGGGTTGTGCTAACCTTATTAAAGCAAAAATACTTTCAAATAGCCTGAATCTGAAGTTCTGAGTATTGGAAGGAGTATTAAATTGCAATGAGTGATGCTCTAGAATTAAAAAAACAAACAAACAAACAAAAACAAACAAAAAACACAAGGGAAAAAAACCCCCCAAAAAACCCAAAAAAAGCCCCCCAAAACCCAAACAAACAAGTTAATTGGCTTCAGGTAACAGTAAATAGGTTGTACAGTCTTTCCTGATAAAACTTCCACATGTTTCTAATGACACCCTGGCTCCACAGCTGTTACTTCTGCAGCAGCATCCTTCCCTCATTTGTCTCACAGCATCACAGAACAGATTAGGTTGAGCTTGGGAAAAGGCAGACTTATTCCAAACCAGAGCAGAAATGCTCACACCAGCCCAAACTGATGCTCCAAGGTAGGCAGGTTCTCAGTCTATTTAACTGTAGGGTTTTTGTTATCTTTTCTAGGTGTAAGTACCCCATCATATTCATTCTGAGAAACTTAAATGCTTTAGTAGCATTATAAATCCTTGTTTTCGCTTTTCTTTCCTCAAGTAAAACTTCTTGTTCCATTTATGTGTAAATGTGATTAGACCTGTTTTGTTACACACAAAATAAAGCTCAGCTTGCTACAGAACTTCTGACCTTACAGCCTTAATTTTTGCAAGGTGCTGAGTGTTGACTTGTGCCATGCAGTCAAAAAGCTGAGTTTAGGACCTTGTGAGGAGCAGCTTTAGTTGAGTGGAGAAGTCTGCTAGTGGTCTGAGCTTCCTTACTGTCATTCTTAATTGTGTCCTTTGAAGTGTTCACTAGAGTCATGGGTTTAAGAATGTGACCTGTTTGGAGTCAGTGATGTGTTACTTGTACCTGCATGCCCTGGGTCCTGTGGGAGTCAGGTCAGCTTTATAATTAATAAATAAATAAATAAAATATAATATAACTTCTATAATGTTATATTCTATATATGTAAGTTCTATATATAAAAAAAATTATATATATTCTATATATATAAAATCTACATATAAAAAAATTCTATATATATAAAGAATTTAAATTCTTTAAACAACTGGGTATTTTTCTTCCTTTAGGCACACAGCTGGCAGCCTGGGATCAAGAACCCATACCGTGGGGTGGTGGTGTGGCCTGTACCTGAAAATGTTGAAATTACTGTGACTCTCTTCAAGGTATGTTTTTTGTTTTTTTTTTTTTTTTAAGCATAATCTTTATTATTTCCTAAACAATACAAGAAAAAAAAAATTTGCCTGGAAATGTCAGATTATAGTCACAAGGTCTAATCTTGCTGCTTTCATGTCATTAACTGCACAACCTTCTGTCCTCAGTTCAAATCTGGGTGAGAGGGATGCTCTGTGCCCTGCCAGAGCTGCCTTGTGTGGTTTAATTAACACACTGAAATACCCATTGAGCTGATTATGGCACAGAGGCCAGCACATGTGTGACTGTGCACGTAGTACATGTGTGAGGACTTGGCAGGGGTTACAGCCTGGTAGGTTTTCTTTAAGTGCTGGAAGGCAGAAGTTGTCAGAACACAATCATTTCTAGACTTCCAAACTTCCTTGTTCAGGTTTCAGTGCACACTGTTGGCTGCTACAGGATCCAGTTCCTCACTTCCCATTATTTAGAATGATGCACAAACATCACAGCACTGATGTGATTGCAGCTGTAAGAGTAGATGGGGCAGTATTTGAGTAGTACAGAGAATGATAGGATTTTAATTTTTTTTATTTTTTGAACTGCATTTGTTCTGCTGAAAAGAAAAAGCTGATTTGGGTGAAGCAGGAGGAGGAAGTGATAATGATGCTAGAACTTATTTCCCAGATATCATTGGGCAAGGTCCTTTCTGCATAAAGATAAATAATGCAGCTTTGCATGTGTGACAGTGTAGGAGACTGAAGATTTCTGGGATTTTCATTCCTTAGTTCTTCCTCATTCTTTACTCTGGTGCCTTCATCTACATTCTGCTTGTTCTTACTTCGAAGTGCTCCCTTTGCAGCTTAGGGCAACAGTAACATACTTCTTTCTAATTAGTAATATTTGTATTTCTTTGTCTTGGGGATTTTTCTGAGCTTGGATGTGGCTTCTGACTAGTCTTAGAATGGGAATTTATTACTTGGTTCATTAAACCTAAAAAAAAAAAAAAAAAAAAAAAGTTGTCTTTTTTTTTTTCCTACCTTTTTTTTTTTTAATTCTTGCCTTTGGGATTACTAATGAACACAAGCTTCTCAGGTTGGCAGTGAGCATCAACTCTCATAAACTTGCCTCTTTTAGCAAACACATAGTCTTCAACTATGATTCAAAAGTTCATTACCAAAAAATGTTTGCTTCGAGGACCTCTGCTTGGACTAAGAAACTTGTCAGCATTATGTGGCAATGCTGCTTGTCTGTACAGTCTGAACGTGGTTGTGCAACACTGTAAATGTTGCTTGATATTTTCAACATTTAAAGTGATGCAGAAATGCACAGGAATCCTGATTGTGGTTATGATGGTATGTGAAAGATGAGAAATAAAGTTTCTTTTGGGTGCAGTTCTGTGGTACTCTGGCTCCTGAGTGGAGGTGTCTTCTGGCCTTCTCTTGCCCCATCCCATCTTTTTATTTACACTTGTACTGCTTCAGGGTTCTGTTATGTGGAACAGCACAGCAGCCTTGTTAGTTGTGTGACTGAGACTGAGGGTAGCACTGCCTAGTGAGGGATGGAAGGGCCTCTGGAGCCAGTGCCAGGTATTACAAAAGCTTAATTTCACCCAGTACTAATTCTGCAGGCAGATCTGTTCACTGGACTTCTTCCTCTCCCCAGAAATGAGCCTGCCTGTCACAGGAACTGGTCTGGGAGGAGAGGTAGGAGTGTGAATAACCCCAGCTGTCTGTAAATGGTACCCACTGGCCTCTGGGGGAATGAGCATTGGATTTATAATCAAAATACTAAGCACCATCACCCTGTCAGGCAGCTCTTACTGTAAAACCTGCTCTAATTGATCCTGCAGCTCTTCTACCAGCAGTGCCTGTAAGTGGCCCAAGGCTCTTTGTTCTCTGTCAGGGAATGCAGGGGTGGCCCAGAGCAGCTTGTTGAGCAAAGCTGTGTGATGGCCCAGGAGTGCTGAGCCTGTGTCAGACCAGCAAGCCTGCCTGAGTGAGCTGTGAGGGGCAGGGGATTGCAGGCAGAAGAACCTGCAGAAGAAGCAGAACCTGAACTGGTGCTGGCCCAGTTCAGGCTGTGCCCGGTCTCCTGATGGCTTTATTGGCTCTGTGATGCTTCAGCTGCAGCACAGGACCTGTCCCAGCACCCACAGAGCTGGCATTTCTGTAGCTGTGAGGTTCTGGGCAAAGGCAGTCAAAAAGAAGTGGCTGTTCCTCAAACACAGCTGCTGCATTGTCTGGGCAGCAGGGGAGCAGTGGGAAGGCAAGAATGTGATGGCACTTTCTGGGAGCTGACTTGGAAGTTGGGTGTTTATATTGTTCCTTCTCTAGAAGAAAGGGGACAAAAAGATTTATAACAGTAAAGCTCAGGAAAAAAAAGAGGCTGCTCATCTCGCAGTTGTGTAAAAATCCTTTGCTGAAGGTTTGGCACTTGGCAGTCGGTGCACTCAGCCTGGCCTTGTTGAACAAACAGGAGCTGCTCGCTTTCCCCACCACCTGAGAGGCTCAGGGAGCTGCTGCCTCCCCCTGTCCCCCCAGAGCTGGGAGCTGGCTGCTCCCACAGAGCAATCCTAGATAAGAGATGAGTGCAGTGGTGCTGCTGGGAATGGCAGGAGTGGGCTCCAGACAGACAGCTCAGTGTTGTGGGAAATGATTCACACACTCCTAAGTGGCTGTTGAAATGTGCTGCTGGTAGGATTAGGAGATAAGTCAAGGTTTCGAGTGCTGATGGGAATGTTAAGAGTCTCCTCTCCAGTGGACACTTGAGAGCTGGCTAAGCCAAGTGTCTGTGATCAGTCAACAGATGAGGTGTTCTGTATTATCTGCACAGCCCTGCTTTGGGTGTTACCTTGTTTATAACAACGTATTTATAATTCTTGCACAAGCAAAGGACTGAAGAGATTACAGCCTTCATTTAGAAGATTTTAATTTCTAGTAAATGTAAGCTTTTTTTTTGTTTGTTTGTGTCCATTAATTCCAGGCTGCTGGTAAAATTTCATCATGCCCTGGAGTTCATGTGGGGAAAAGCATCATATGGATATATTGATTC
The DNA here is from genome assembly GCA_027886175.1 of Phylloscopus collybita. Lineage (NCBI taxonomy): Eukaryota > Metazoa > Chordata > Aves > Passeriformes > Phylloscopidae > Phylloscopus > Phylloscopus collybita. Next base: position 30,256,855 of record JAJNNQ010000013.1, on the reverse strand, counting down.
AGCTTCCCTGGACTAGCTCTGGCTCCTGCCCATGCAGCCACTGAAGTGCTAATTACATAAAAAGTTCCATCTGTTCTGAAAGTTTTAACTTCTTCCTTTGCTGAGCTCCACACTGGTGTTTAGTTATGCCTTGGGTTTTTTTAACCAAGCTGAGGAGAAAGAAACAACGTGAAACAACAAGCCTATTGTGCATTTTAAATTCATAATTTGTAGTGCTTTCATGGAAAGAGTCACAAATGCCAGAAAAGCCAGAGCTGAATTCCCACTTTCTTTTTGTTACCGTAGTTGTGCTCCAGAAGTTTAATATTTTAGAGTCCCTGCATTAGCAAAGTTTAACCACCACATATGAAAATTTTTATGCTTTTCTGTGGGTTTATATACAAACATAGGTCTTTATCAGCTGAGAGGGATTTTAAACCAGAAATTTTCACTGCCAAGCAAGCCCAATGCTGTTAGTAAAGCTAAGTGAACATCAGTTGTACTATGAGGATTTAAATTGCAACATCATTGTTTTCTAGCTTAAAAGCAAAGTGACATCCTGAGCAAAAATGTTTGTAGTTCAGGAGTAAGCATGGACTTTGCTTCATTGGATTTCACAAAACACTTGTTTTGTCAGTAATGCACATGGTTTATCACACCAATGCACCCTTGCAACAGCAGGGACCGTTACCAACTCGTAATCCCAAGGTTTGAAAATGAAATTTTTAAAGGTGTAGCTTTCTAAGCACGCAAAAAATATTTATGAGTAAAATAAGAATGAAATAGATGATCAAGGCTCACTTGTGTAGTTGAAAGTATTCCTGTCCCACATATTATTCAGAAAAAAATCCCTGTCATTCTTCCTGAAAGCCCAAGTCAATCATGCTTTGATTTTATAGAATAATAACTGGCCATGCTGTAGCAGGAACACTGCACCAAAGCCAATGTGTTATTGCAGGGGAGAAAGAAAAAGAACCTAAATCTGCCCAAAACCTCTTCCTAAAGCCATTTCTCATAAGTAAAGACCAAGTTCAGGCCTAGAACACTTATTTCAGTTCAGGAAGGACCAGAGGCTTGACCAGATACTCTGAAGAATTCTCCATAGGAGCAAAAACCAGTTCAGTAGGCAAAGGTGTTGTGTGTCAGATATAAAAATCATAAGCTTGGGGAAGTAAACACATTTGCACAGCAAAAAATTAAATGGTTAAAAACTTAAAGGATTAGTGGGGGCCTAATTTTAAAAAAGATTAAAAAAAAAAAAAAAGGACATTTAGTGCTTGTTGCCTTTCTAGCCCAGAGGCTTTACAGGAGAGTGTGAGCTTGGTGTGGTGATGCACGGGGATGTTTCTCCAGGCTCCTCAGAGCTCCCTGCTTTCTGGCAGCTCCAATTAAAGCCAATCACAGCTGTATGTGATTCTCTAGACTAATCAGACCTCTGTAATCGGCGTTGAAAGCAGCGAGAATTGGGTCAAATTTGGAGCCTGGTGCAGTTTCAAGCAGGCCAAGTAGAAAAGCTGAGGCCAGATGCTGGAGTACCCAGAGCATCTGCTGCAGGTCACTGGTAAAGGGAGATCACACACCCTGGCAGCTTTTGATGTGATTCACTGTGACAGTCCTTAAGTAGTTATTCCCCAAGAAGAAAGACTGAAGATTAAGGCTGGTATGAAGTGATCTAATTGAAAGACAAGCTTCAAAAACCAGGAACGCTGAGGGAGGAGGCTTGGGGAAGGAAGGGAGGAAGGGACCAACAGTCTGAAGATCTTCCCTACCCACTCAGGCTGCTGCTGAGGAAATGCAGCAGTCCCCTGATATGTCCTTTGTTCCTATTATAAGAAATACAAGAATAAATCTGAATATAACCTGAATTATTGGAGGTTTACCTTTCTTCTGTTGTCTGAAACCACCTTGTACTCCACAGAAAGGATCTAGTCCAATGGGTTCATGATGGGCTGTTCAACAGAGAACAGAAAAATGTCCTTTACCCTTCCCAAGCCCAGAAGAGTTGAATTTTTGGGTAGCTGGCATGTGGATGGGCAGAATGGTGTGAAAGAAAGAAGCTAAGGAGTGGGATTGCAAAGAAAAGCTGATCTCCTCTCTCTTGCACAGTTCCCTACTGTTTGCTTCTTACCTGAGTGTTACTCTTGGCATACTAAGGTCATCCTATGAGACAAAAAAGAGAGGAAAAAAGGGTAGAGAAAAAGGGCTCTAAAACTTAGTTAAAGGTGCTGAAAGGGAACATCAAACTGAGACAGGAAAATAGGACTCATGTCTTGGTATTAAAAAATTTGACTTTTTTTTTTTTTTTTTTTTTTACATAGTAAAATGAGGAGGAGCCAACAAGCTGTTCAGTCCATTTGCCCTAATGCTTCCAGTTTTCAATTCATGGTGAAACCATAGTGGATGTTGGATAGAGTGTGGTTCTGCATCTGTGGCATACTGGTGAAGCAAATATGCATTATCAAAAAAAAAAAAATAAATCCCTTGCCAACTCCCCTCATGATACAGAGAGATGGGAGGCAGTTTGTTCCTTGATCTTTTTAGGTAATTTTCATGATCATTTGCTTTTAGGAAATGGCAATGAGGTCTGTTTATAACTCTTTAGATATTCCCAGCTTGCTGGTGAGGTGAGGTTTTGTGTGCCCTGTTACCAGAGTGTGCTTTCATCCAATGCTGGAGCATTCCAAAGGCTGCTATAACCATTATTCCTGGAGTTATTCTCCTTTGCAATAGCATTTTTTTTTCCTAAAGCACAGTCACCTGTATAGTCCTCAAATAACAGTTTGCTAGATACATCACATGAGTTTTATGTGAGGAATGAATGCAGAATATGGCTTAGCCAGTGAGGGAAGTATGGGGTGGTGTGGTTTTTTTTAACTGGTGTCCACGTGCTGGAAAAGTCTTGAATAAAATTTGAGCAGCTGAACCACGGTAAATCCCAGCTCTGTAGTGATGAAGAGCTTATTCAAACCCAAAATAAGAGGAAAGATTAGCCAGATTTATAGAAACATCACCTGTTATGGAGCCCACATGAGGAAATGTTACCCCAAATGTAACACATTGTTTGCAGTAGAAACTGTGTTATGACTGTAATCACACAAGAAGCTGTGTTATAACTATAATCATCCAAGTATCTGTTTACATGGCCACCCAGTAAAGCTGTAAGTTAATTAGAAATATGACTCTCTGTGCTGCTCCTTGGGCTTCTGATAAAAGCATTTTAGTGGAAGAGCAAAGCCACTTAATGTGTCTGTTGTGAGAAAAAGCTGAGGCTTCTGTATATAAAATTATTCAGGGTTTTCTCTTTCTGGAGACATTCTAAAACTAACCAGAAATGTGGCTTTAAAAAAAACCCCAAAAACTAAAGCTGTAAGTTAATTAGAAATATGACTCTCTGTGCTGCTCCTTGGGCTTCTGATAAAAGCATTTTAGTGGAAGAGCAAAGCCACTTAATGTGTCTGTTGTGAGAAAAAGCTGAGGCTTCTGTATATAAAATTATTCAGGGTTTTCTCTTTCTGGAGACATTCTAAAACTAACCAGAAACGTGGCTTTAAAAAAAAACCCCAAAACTGGATTTGCCTTGAAATCTGAAATATCCTATACATGTGCTGATATATGAACACTTTGCCTATTTCCTACTCTCTGAACATTTGATGGGGCTGTTCATTAGAGAAGTCGTTGAAGCTTTTAGGGGCTGTTTTGGGGCAATACACTGCATTTATCTTCCTGAAGTGTCCACAATTTGCTTTCAAGTGGGTGCTAAAACATTGAGCATGAAGGGATCTTTGCATTATGCAGTGTTATTATGGTCTGCCAGATGATCAGAAATACTCAGCGGAGCACCTGGTTCTGTAGCCCTCAGAGGTGTGGGTTTTATTGCCACTGACAAAGAGCTTGGTTTGACTTTATAGATTATTGCCTTGCAGAAGCAAAACAAGGAATGTTTTGTTTGCTGCATGGGATAAAAATATTGGGCCCCCCTGAGTTTGGAAGCAGTTTTAGGTCAGGCCTGCAAGCTTGTCCTAATAGCTTTTGGGGGAGTTAGGGGGGAAAAAAAAAAAATTGAGCAGGATGAAATATTTAAGAGTTGAGTCACTTCTTATGGAGTAGCTTATTAAAACATAAAGTGGTTAATGATCCCATTAAATCTCATTATGTCATTTCATGCTGTATCAAAGGAAGCAATTAAACAGAAAGGTAATTGCCCCAGGTTAACTCTTAAAAATTTTAAGTATTTAATAGCTGGATTACAGAAAGTTACAACTTTAGAATTTATACCGTATACACCAAACCCGCAGGTGTCGTGTACTTTATTTACATAATGCAGAATTCCACAAGCCTGATTAATGTGATGGAGATATAATTACATAATCTGATATTTACAAGACATTAATTGGAACAGGGAGATACCTCAGTATAATTTTGTGTGCATCTACTTGCCCTTCTATCCTTATGGTTACTGGTACAGCATGTTTTGACACTCACTTGCAGTATTTAAATTATCCTCTTTTTTTTTTTAAAAAAAAAAACCCTCTTAAAAGATTTATTCATATATAAAAATGAATCATAAGTTTTTAGCAACACCTTATATTCTTTCACTGGAAGTGTTTTCCAGGGGGGCTGCATGAGGAACACACTTGGCTGGGTTTTGGAGGAAGGATGTGCAGGAGGAGATGGCATAATATCCTCCTAGAAGTGTTACTGGAGTTCATCAAAGAGGAGGTTTATTTAAGAGCACACTTCCCAAGTTTTTTGTGTGCTGGAAAAATAAATTAAAAATTAAATAAAAAATTAAATAAAAAGTTAAATAAAAAATAAAAAATAAAAATTCTGGTTGCTGGTGCTTATATAAGCTTGTTACTCATGAAATATTTTGTGTATTCAAAGAGAACTAGTTAGTTAGAAAGTGGTACAGCACCTCTCCCCACTGCCTGACTTCAAAGCAAAACAAGGGTTAAAGCAAAGACTAAGATAAGATGAGTCAAGAAGATTAAATGTGAGGCTTGTAGCGTTCTGGGAAGAGAAGGAAGATGGTAGTAAGGGTTATGAGGTAGGGGCAAAATATCTTGATTAGATATTTTAATTTAGAGAGCAGGATGGAATTGCTGTGCTTGCTGTAGTGTCAGGACCAGCTGCCAAATAGCAGCAAGAGAACTGAGATGCTGAGGGGTCTCATACAGGATGTGGGGAAATGCTGATGGTATGGAAGTGACATTTACCTCCAAAAACACCTCCAGCACACAAACATCAGAGGCAGAGGAGTAATGGAGTGTTTTCCTGGAACTAGAAATAATAGGATAGAATTGAGGTTACAGCAAAAGCAGGTTTCATGTCAAAAGAAAGACTCAAGACACATTCTCTTAGGGTGAGAATCTGTTTTGCCAGAGGACTAGAAGTTTTGCTGCAGTTGTTCAGAACTTGGACTGGATGATTAATTATTAAAAAAAAAAAAAAAAGCATTTTGTTTAAACTAAGATTCTTGCTAGAGGCTTGAGAGGAATGACTTATTGTCTTCTCCACTGTTATTTTACTTTCAGACAACAACAATACCGACCACTCCAGCAGACTGAAAGCTCATTAGATTAAAAAAGCGCCAAGTAGATGAACTTCATTGTTATTTTTCTTCCTGTTAGTGCAAATGTTTTCTGATCCTCACATGTGATAGGATAGAAATGTTGTGAACTCGGGATAAGCATTTAAGAAAGCTGCAGTGGAAGGAGGTGCTGTGCTGAAGCTGGGACTTTGGATCTCTGCTTATAGGGCCTGAGGAGGTTGAAGTGTGCATCTTCTCACTCCAGGTGGAAGCAAGTGGCTCCCTCCACTGTTATCTGCAAGACTTGTGTTTATTTGGGAGAATTAAAGAGAGGTTTATCTTTTTTTTTTTATTTTTTTCCCCCACTGGATGAAAGGAAACAGAATTACAGGCCTTCATGAGCATGAACCTCATGTTTGTATCTGTAGGAGTCTCTGTTAAATCCTCACCAGCAGTTTTACCCCAACTTGTTCATCATTTAGTGGATGTCCCATAAAGCCTACATCCTAGCTAAAATATTTCCCTCTGGCATCTTCTGTGGGTAAAAATAATTTGGAGTGTATGAAAATCTTGGCTGTGTTGCAGTCCCTTGCATCCTGGATTATTTTTAGACTCTAATGCTCTGGTTTGTTTTTCTAGGATCCCCACGCTGAAGAGTTTGAAGACAAGGAATGGATGTTTGTCATAGAGAATGTAAGCTGGAATGGTGTTACTATATTTTATATGTGTAAGGCTTAGTAATTTAAAAAGATTAAAAGGTGTCCAGATGCTGAAAAAGTCTTGAAAAAAAAACTTGAGCAGCTGAACCACCATAAATCCTAGCTCTGTAGTAATGAAGGCTTATTAAAATACCTATTATGTTACAATTAAAATGCAGGAGAGGGGAGTGCTGTGCTACCCTGCTTAAATTCCTTCCCTGTAAGCATCAGCCTGCCTTGCATTAGTTTGCTGTGAGCAAATGGAGTGAACAAGTTAGAGCTGGGTTCATGACTCACTGTTTTTATGAGCTGTGACACATGAGTTGTGTCTGAGCAGGGCAGTGAACAAGGCAGAGCTGGCTTCTGCCCATCTCTATGTCCCAAATGAGCAGCACCCCCTCCTGGGGCTGGGGAGCCACTCTCCAGGGGAGAGCAGAGCTTCCCTGGGCAGGATGGAAAGGTGGGAGCAGCCGTGCAGTGAGGAAATGCTGCTCCCTGGCATCCATCCCTCTGCATGTCCTGTGCACCCAGTGAAAACCCAAAAGCTGCTGCTGTTGAGCCTCTGACTCCTCCAAGCCAGGAGCTCCCAGAATTTCACAGAGAGCTGAGTTCCTGAGGGCTGCACAAACAACAGGCACTGCTTGGCACTGCAGGCAGCAAGTGCTTCGTGAAGTGGCTTTTTTCCTTTTTCCTTCTCTCTGCTGGGCAGCAGCTTCCACCCTGGGGCTGCCTGGGCTGAAAAAAGGGGAGGCTGCTTCACCTGGGGTTTTCTTGGAAAAGAAGCTTTAAAGGGTTGTGTTTATTTCTCTATTTATTATCAAGGCAGTGTTCATTTCTCATTAATATAGTTTCATGATGGGCTGTTTCTCAGTAACGTGATTTAATTTTTCTGTTGTTTTTTCAACAAAGAAGAAATTGCTCTTCTACCAAGTAGTACCACGTAGCAGTGAAGTGTGGGAAATCAATGGATTTTGCATTATACCTTATTTTTTTTTTACCTAAAAAGGCTTCTTTTTCTTGTCAATATTGGAAAATGATTCGAATGTCTAAAGCTAAGGCTTATTCTTATCACCAGTAACTGAACGTTTAAAAGGGCTGAAAGCAAAGTGCTTTATTTATACTTTGGTTTTAAATGTCAGGTTTCTATTTTCACCTAGGACACTTGTTAACACAAAACACAGTTTAGTTGCTGTTTCCTGGAGCTGCCTTTTCTTTCTCACATAGTTTATTTTCATCGGGGAAGTCTCCATCCCCAATTGTCACCGTTCAAGTAGCTCTGGATAAAACAATGTCAGTGTTATTTCTCAGCCAGCCCCTCTGGGTGTAGCTGGATTTCCTGTGAGGTTGCAGACGATTTTTTTTTTTTCCCCCAGGGTTTTCTATGGGGCATGTAGACTGAGTTTGTGTCCTGCTTTCTTTTCATGTCTGTATTCCATGTGGAGGGGGCAGCAGCCCATCTGCTGCCTGCTGTTCTTGCTCTCTGCCTCACACCCTCACTGAGCTGGGCAGGGCAGTCTCCTGGTAGCTGGGCACTTCTTTACAACCTCAGTTGTGCTGTTAATTCATCTGACAAGAGCTGCCAGATAGTCACTGGTGGGTAGATGTTTATTCTTTGATTGGAGGATATAGAAATAGTATCCTCAGAATAAGAAATTCAATAGTTTTACCATCATAATTACTGAGGGCTAAAGACTATAAAACTGCCTGCTTTCAATCACCTCTTTCTCCTTATTTTTTTCTTTTTTTTTCTTTTTTTTCTTTTCTTTTTTTTTTTTTTTTTAATGCTGGAAGAGATGGAGAAACTCTTTTCCCAGGGTAACAGCTCCACTTAGTGGTGGATGGAAAACATGTTCACCGGTTCGAGCAAGGGACAAATGTCCCAATGGCTGGCTGGCATTCCAGGGCATGGAACCAGCTGCCTCTTAGAAACAAGGGAGGCAGGAGGTTGTTCTCCTCACTCCTTAAATTATAGGCACATACCCTCTTGGGGCCTGAAGTGTCATTTGTCACTTTACAACAATGTATCTGTCATTAACCTGACAAGACCAGGTCACCTTTGGGAAGCGCTGGGACATTCAGAGTCCTTTGGGACCTTTTCTGTTTTGTCCAGGGATGTTCTCTGCCCCGAGAAGCTGCAGGGCTTCCCTTCCTTTTTGGTCAGCAGCACTCAGAACATAAAATACAGAAGTCTGAAGAGCTTAGGGACGTGCTTTCATTGTGAAGCTATGTGAATTCTGCTAAAAATTTTGAGTTTGTTTCTTTTTTTAATTAGTATTAGAAGTCAGTCTCCAAAATAATTTTGTTATGCTTCAGTATCGCTGAGCAAAGACCAAGCAGAAGAGATACACAGCTGCAGTTGGATGCCTTGCAGGCAGATGCTGCTGTATTCCAAACAAGTTTATTCTGCACTTTCAGAGGGATTTTTAAGTAATGATGAGGTGATTTGTGCAAGAAAACCATGCTGTAAATGAAAAGGAAACAAGAAAGGAAACAAGATACTTGGTTTTTGTTTTTTTTTTTGTGGTTGTGTTCTTGTTTGGGGTATATGTACATTTGACTATTGTAGATTTTTTTTTTCTAGCTGTATTTTTATTGCCCTAGTCACTCTGTATTTGTATTCTAGTAGGTGAACTTTGTCATCTACTGTATGTATAATCCATAAATAGTTTGATTGTAGAGCAGTTTCTTACCATTTAAATCTTGGTATTCATTTTCCATCAGCCTTTTCTGTGTCTTTATCTCCTTCACAGCTGTCTTCTGTGCATATTTACTGATAACTTTCTTGTCTCTAATTTCATCTCTCTTTAAGCACATTCTGTGTAATTGATTATCTGCTTTTACTTCACGAGGCAGTTCTTGGAATTCTTGTGGTGTTTTTTTTATGTCCTAATAGGACATAACAATAACGTTTATTTAGGACATAAAATAACATTGGGATGTTCAGGTTGGCTGTTGCAAGTAGGAGAGCAAGAAATTCCTAACTAAGAATAAGCCTTGCCCATGTGCAGAGTGGTAAATAGGCTTTCAGAATCTTACAGGCTGATGTTCAGTGTGTTTTGCCTGTTCCATTTAAAGAACAAGGATGAGTTGCCTCCCATTTTTTAAGCCACTCACTTTAGTAAGTGACTTTTCTGTCTCACTGCTTCTGTGGGAAACTTGAATATGTCCTGTTTGCAGGGATAGGTGGGAAGAGAGGAGGTTTAAATTGGTCCAAAGATGTGGAAACTTTCACTGGCTCTGTGTACAAGAACTCTGTCTCAAATAAAGGTGTCTGAAGCAATGGAAAAATGTCATTTTGCTTCCTAGCATGGAAAAGTACATAAGAACATCCACTGAAAACAAAGCATGATGTTTACTTGTTGCTGGCAGTTTTGTAGACAGTTGCTTCCTACGTTCTTCATGAAACCCAGAGAGTCGTGGAATGTTTTCCCACTTGAAAATGCACACAGACTGTGAAAACAAACTTCCCAGCTTTTTGTCAAAAAATATTTTTGAGCCCGTGTTTGTGTCTCTAATAGCATGGTAATCTATTCCAAAGGTCATAGCAGGCTTCTCTGTCTTCCCACCTGTGTTTATGTTTCAGCACTGTCCGTAGGTCACTCCCAGGGCTCAGGGCTGTGGGGAGCAAGCCCTTTCCAGTAGGAAATTCCACTGACAGTAATTGCTGTTACTCCTGACACAAACTCTAGCCCTCCTTTTATGTGGCAGGCCTAATAAAACTTGGTCTTTGCTAATTCCAGACCTACTGATTTGGCAGGTGAATGGAGAAAAAAATACCCCACCTGTTGTTGAAGCTTTGCTCATAGATTCCTGTGAGCTGGAGGCAGCCTCACCTGTCCTGTACTGTTGCCTCAAGGCAGCATAATTCCACACAAACACTTGTCTAAATAGTTTTAAAAAATTTTTTAGGGTAGGCTCTCTGCAGCCTTGCCAGTCAGCCTCTTCCAATGCTCCCCTGTTTTTGTCGTGGGGAATCATTCTGGCCCAGATCTTCCTTGATAACACTTCAGGCTGCTCTTCGTTTTCTTAGGAGAACAGAGACTTCTCTCCCTGTGGCTGGAGGCTCCCTCCTCTGCTGGCCTCTGACTAATCGACCCCAATAAGGTGACAGTGTTTACACGTGGGAATTTCTCTTCCCCTGATTGCATTAACAGGTCATTAGCATTCTCTTTCCACTGATTATTTATGTGAGTGCTCAGTGTCCTGCTCTGCTGCTGCTGCTGCCCATGGCTTTTGGGAACTAGCTGTGCCCAGCTCTGCTTGCACTCTCACCTTGCCTGGGGAAGCATTCCAGGCAGAATTCCCAGGCTGTTCTTGTACTGAGATCTAGGAAACTCCACTGACTTCTGCATCTGTTCTGTCTAGAGAGTCTTTGAAAAACCTTTAATGCCTGTTTAGAAACTGTTTTTTTAGCGATGCCTTTTTGAATAGGCCCACTGAAACTTCTGGAATGAGAGAAAAAAAGGAGTCTAGAGTTGGCTGTTCATGCTGGCCTTCAGGGAAGAGGTACAAAGAGTAAGGAGCTTAAGCTGAAAAAATGAGATCTGACTTTTCCTTCTGTCTGTCGCTCTTGTGTAGCTTCAGGAACCCCAGCCTAGAAAGAGTTCTGAATCGGCCTCCCCTCAAATATCAGCAAAGCCTCAAAATGAAAGAAACACTAGAGAATGTTACAGAACAATTGACATCAGCCAGCATCATTTTCTTGGTACACACGTGTTCTTTTGTGGTTGTCATCCCTCAGTCCACCCTTCCCCCCTGTCGCCTCGGAAATTCTGGATTGTGCTTGCTTTATAGTGATTTCTCATTTTGAATGCCCTGGAGCATGTTTTATCACTCACACGTTTGGGGAGATTATTTCTCTCTCTTAACATGCCTGGCATGACCCTAGAAATAAAGGTGATAAGTAAGGTGAAAGTGATGGGGAAAAGAGGGCAGGTGGTGGGACATGGAAATGAATTTGTTTCTGGTTTTAAAGGAGACCAATTTTAAATGTGATACAGTAAAACGAGGTATTAGCAAAAAGTTAAGTTTTCATCAGATACAGCTCTGAATATGTTGTTTTTCAGCTGAAGCTTTTAGAGAAATAACTCATTTGAATAGGAACAGTAATTAGCCCAGAAGTGTGGTAAAAGCATACTTCTTTTCTGGGTGTGGAATATCTTTTACTCCAGCACTGCTGCAACACTTAACACTGCAAGGGCAAGTTTTGCCCCACACCTGAATAAAAGCCCAAGTCTGATCTTCCCACCTGTTTCTGGAAATAGCTGTTGGGAAGCAAATGCCAGCATTGCATAGGGAATGGAAATTCTGAGTCCTGCTGATGCCATTTGCTGCAAGAACCTGGGGAAAAGACTGACACAGGAGCAGGTTGAATACCTTCCTTGCTGATCAGATGCTATATCAGAATTTATTACAAAATCTTGGGTATCTCTTCTAGTGTGTCTTTGTAGCATGTGAGAGCTCAAGTTTAAATTGGCTATTTCCTTTATTTAAGAAACAGCAGTAAAAGCTTCTCTATCCATTAGTTTTGTATTTTTTGCTTGAAGTAATTTTTTACTCCAAATAATAATTGACCGAGTTAGCTTTTTTTCTGAATTAAATGTCTGCATTTAATATATTTAGAATAGCTCATAGTTCAGACATGCTTTCCTGGTCCTTTAATTCCCCTGTCATATTCTGCTGTGTGTGATTATGTGAACTGTGACTAGCTGCCTGTGTAAATTAGGCTGAATATTCTGGTTTAGATATAGCTAGGAATTAAATGCTGCTTTGTCAGCTGTCTCACTCTTGTTCTGCTTTAAATGTAATAGAGATTCAGAAAACCTGTTTTACTTTTAGTTTTTGCTTACATTAAACATTTAGCACTTTGTTCTAGTTGAGAAATCTCCGAGATTAGGCCTTTGGAGCAAAACTTGCAGAAATTGTTGTCTTGATTGGCTGCTCTGGCTGTAAAGGAACCAGGGTAGGAAATTTCCCTTGGAGTCCTGATGCTGTGCTTTTCCAGTAATACATTGTTGTTCCTTCTGTGCTCCATGATGGCCTTTCTGGGCAATTTTAACTAAAAGGGGAATGCAGTCAGGGACAGGGTCCTGACTTTGGAAAGGAGCAGGAGAGAGGCTGTGATGCCTTCAGTTTGAGCTGTCATGTTTTTCAGGTTCTGTGCTGCCCAGGGGTGCAGCTCTGAGCTCACATTCAGGGTCACTCAGCTCTTCACAGAGCAGGGACACAAAACAAATCCTGGTCCTGCTGCACACCAAGGACAACTTTCAGCCCAAAAGGCACAAACAAGGGTGGCTGGAGGGAGGAACAATTGGACAATTAAACCCCAAAATGCAAATGGACCAAAACTGATAAAAGTGTGAGACCTCGTGAGACCATTTGTCCATTTTGTGACCATTCTCAGTCCACCTTGGGTGAAGCCCTCATCAGGCTCTTGTCCTGCCCAAGGTGGATCCTGGAGGCCTTTCAATAAATCCCTACTTGATTCTCCAGCTCTGTCCAGTCTCTGTTCCAGCTCAGCCTTCCCAAGGCATCAGCTTCTGCACAGAGTGGGTCACTCTGGTTTGGGGTGTCTGAGAGTGGGTGTCTCCCCTGTGTGTCCACACTGACCCTACAGGAGTCCCTTAAACAATCCCCTTAGATTCAGCATCTTCTCTGAAAAGTCCAGAAGACAGTGGGGGTGGATTGCACATTTGAGTTCTGCTGGAGAAATTTTACACCAAATGCTGTAGGACAAGTAAACTACCACCTGTGTTTAGGGCAAGGGTTACACTGGGAAGGTGTGAAGGACTGGGGGGTTTTTCCCCTCTACATGGCCCAGCACAAAGGGGCTGGCAGGCATTGTGAGGGCAAGAAATCCCTAAACTTTTCACAACAGCACTGATAATTAATTGATACTTTGACCTGCAGCCACTCCTGTATCCCCAGGCAGAGCTTACTTAGGATATGTGTTCACTTAGGACACACAGCTTACTGTCTGCAGTGTCATTTTCCTTCTGACCAAAACAAGACTGTGCCCAGATCACCTGGAATTAGGGCCACTGTGAATCCTTCCTGTCATACTAACCCATTAAAGCAGAGCTGAGAGATGACAAAAATCTTATTAAAATAAGAATTTTGGAGAAATGGTTAAAATAACTCCTAATATCTAATGAAATTTTACACTTTTAATAGCTTTTTCTGCCCTTGAATGAGTGTGAAATGTGAGTCCATCGAACTCTTCTCTACTCTGTGTTTTCTCAAAACTAGTTATGAAAATTTTCTTTTGTTATTTGATCTCCATCTCCTAAATGAAATGCAGTGCCCCAACTGTCCTTTCAATAGTGTAGTTTCTGATGCTGTGTTAATAGCTGCACTAAGTGCATCTATGTCAGATATAATATGGCAGATGCTATGGCAATTTTGAAAACTATATTACAGCATTTTGGCTTAACGTTTTCTGCTGAAGGAGACATCTCATTTTCTGATATTTATGCTACAGCTACATGGGAGGGTCTTGCAAGTGGCAGCTGGCAAGAGGAGGCCCCTGGGCTGCAGGCAGAGCATCCTGGGTGTGAGGCTCTGGCTTTAAGTGCTGTACACCAACATCCACTAACATTTGATTTCTACAGTTATTATTGCTTCACAGCAGTAAAGTACAACTGCTTGCTAATTTGCTTAGGACCATTTTGTTTGGGTTTTTTGAGGGCAGGCTATTTCCTTGCTAGAAGGATGTGTCTCCTACAGCCCAGTTGCACAAGGCAGCCGATTGGAGTTGCTCTCAGTGCTATCCTTTGCCAGCTGGAGGGAGGGGGAAGCTGATAAACAAGGCAGACAGCTTTGGAAGCAAACCTCTAATGCTACATTAGGCACCTTTCAAACCAGCAGTGTGTTTCAGGCACTCTTAGCATATGTTTATTCATAGAAAAGCAGCAGTAAAATACACTGGCCAGCTTAGGCAAGAGCCGGAGCCTGCATGAGGTCGTTTCTCTTTCAGACATCAAATACACAAGAGTGTCTTGGTAATTGTTTTACAGTGGGGTTCTAATCATACTGCAGGCATAAGCTGAGCCAAGCAACTTGCCTTTTAATGGAAAAGTATTTTGCTTTTAAGCTTGTTCGGCTTGCCACATTTTTTTTTTTTTCCCCTGGTTTTATGTGTCTTGGGTGTGTTTTTACATCTCCATACAGTCACGGCTGTGTGTTTGCTCTTGATGGGGTTCAGAATATCATTATGTAAAATAACGCTGTCTGGGGCAGCATTATGATGGATAAATTTCATTTTTGACCTGGTAGCTGTACGGTGTTAAAACAGCAGCATGTGCTGCTGCCATGTAGTACAAAATATTCAGTGTGGAAAATGGAAAAAATGGCAGTGCATTTAATGAAATTTTTTTTTTTTTTCATAAACCACCTTCAAAGGCAAATAATCTGGGAGTCAAATTGAATATTTTGGTTGATTTGAGATAATACCTTGCAATTGCATGTGCTCAAGGTACGGAAATATGTGTCAAAAAATGAATTAAAATATCCATTATTGTGTAAAATGTAGCTCTGCATTAAGTAACTGGATAGGATTGTACTTTAACTGAGAGCATATTATTTAAAAATAGTGGCCAGCAGCAGAACTATAGCCAGCTGACAGGAAAATAAGAGCTCTGGCCTCCTGAAAACCCTCGTTATTAGGAAAACCATCTGGCAGTGTAATAGCTCTGAGTGTTATTTCTTTCAGCCTCTTATCTTTGGTTGTTAGCTGTCTTAATAGAGTTTAATATAATAGAAATTAATTGACCTCCATAACTTAATTGATGCCATTTCATTCATTTCCCTCCCAGCATATTCTTCATGCTGAATTGATGCTACACCACCATACTGTGGTTTTTGTATGAAGTTTCTCCTCTCTGGTTGTTCTGCATTATCAATATCTGAGCCACATGGCTTCTTGAATCTTGAGAGGCAATAGAAACAAACTTCTTCTGGTTTAGCTTAAGTATGGTGGCAACCTGAGTCTTGGCTGGAGAGATTGCCTGAATAAAATGGTATCGAATAAGGTGCTGTACAGGGCATTTTGTAACTTAGCAGTGTTTCCTCTGTTTCCACATACTAGCATAAATATGAGATTAAACTGAATTTTTGCCAAATGTATGACTCAGAGTTGCATCCCTGAACTCAAAGGTTGCTGTTCTGAACATGTCCTAGTTGTGGCCAGGACAAGGTTAATTTTTGTAGTCTGGGAGGGGAACAGAGGAGGATGATTTTCTCCAGCTTCTCACTCCTTTTTCCTCCTTCAGCCCTATTACAACAGCTTTTGAGAATTTTGAATTTCAGCTGGATGCTAAGGGAAGCATTTTCTTGTTGCTGTGTCTGCTATGACTTCTCAGTGCAGTCCACACCTGCTTAGAGTCAGGACAGAGATTTCTGGGCAGGTCATTCAAAGATCTGCCCCAAGGGTGGATAGTCATGAGTGCCATGGAACATGGGAGAAAATGGGCAAGTATTTGGGGAAATTCTCTGCTCTAATGGTTTGGAAATTCACTCCTGAACAACAACGGGACCCTGGTAAGGTGGCAGAATATTTGCAAGGAGAATGCTGGGGCAGCTCCAGAGAGGAGCAACTTACTGCAGCGTGCTGGGTGCTCTTCACTGGACACAGTTCAATACCAGACAGCACCCTCAGGGCAGGAGGAGGAAATCAGACCTACAGGCACCCTGGCCACTCCAGCTGAGCTGAACCAGAGGGACAGCCTGTAGCACCTGGTCCTGTACAGAAGGAGAAACCCAAGACCAAATCACTTTGCATAGTGAGGGATGAAAAGGAAGCACAACAGGAGGAAGAGGCAGGGCCAGAGATAATCACTGCTCCCTGTCCCAGACTGAGATGTGAGAAGATTTCAGCCTCCAGCCTGGGGAGCCCCTGGTGACCTGGGCTGCTCCAATGCTGGGATATCATGGCCCATGGTATGGAAACCAAGCCCCTGGGATGTGGGCATTGGGGATTGGGAAGAGGACAAAAACTCTGAGTCAGTCTCTGGAGGCCACTCCTGCCAAGTGTCAGGGAAAGGTCTCCCAGGGATGATCTAGTAGTGCACACAGAAGTGGAGTGCCACAGAAGGTACCTGGGGCAATCAGCTGTAGTCTATAAGGATTTAGATTACAAGAAGCCCCTGTAGATCCAGATGAGGTCCAGAAGACACAATCCACGTGTTGGAATTTTGTATGGAGCATGCCATTGTTGTGTGCCAACTCACTGGCATTGATGTCCATGAAAGGAGAACACACAGTGCTTCAGATGACTGCCTGACTCCAACAATATGGAAACCATCTCTTTGCCTCCCTAACAACTTGTGTCTCAGCTGTGGAGACAGTCCAAGACTCTGGACAGACTGGAAAGATTTGAATAGAGGGGAAACATCCCGTGTCCCACCAGTAGAGACCAGAGTTTCTGCTACTGGGAGCAAGCACCCCACTGCTCAAGAGAGGATTCACACCACGAGTGGTACCCTGGGGTTTTACCTGCCTGATCACAGAGAGAACAGGAGGGAGTGGGGTGGAAAACCCACCTCTGCCCTGGCACGGGTGTGAGAGTTGAGAGGAAGAATGACCACCACAGGAAACTATTCCAGGGTAAATGCTGCTCCAGTTTCCAGTGGGTGAATCCTCAGGCAGGGAGTGAGTGGAGCATGGTTTGGAGAGTCTCAGTGGGAACACTGAATGGGGAGAACCATTCCTTAACCACAGCACTGTATTTCACCAATGAGATTTAGATATATAGATATACAGATCTAGATATATAAGCATGATTCATTTAAAGCCTGAAGATGGTACAGTTGTGTGTTACATTGCACTGGTAAACAGCAGCTTTTCTTCTTCTGGAGGGTTTTTTGTGGATTAGAACTGAGAACAAAGCAACCTGCCCTTCCTGGCAGAGTGGCAGAGGGAGCAGGATGGAGGGCAGGTTTTCCAGGTTTGTTTGAATACCACGTGCAGCATAGCCTGAGATGGGAAGCAGTTGTGTCTGACTCTGAGGACTTCACCTGCTGAAAATAAACACACTTCCTAGTTTTCAGAGATTTTCTTTAAAGAGACTCAGCTTTTATAATGTAGTTCTAATGATGTATACTGTAAGAGTATTCTGCTCAGCAAGGGATAAGATTAAAGAAACTCTTAAAGCTTTCCTTCCCTAAAGGAAAACAACTCCATGAAACAGTCTTCAGTCACAGGAAGGCACAGCACAAAATTCAAAGAACACATACAATATTTACCAAACCAGAAGTGATCTTGAAAATCATGTGAAGAATTGTGTCTCCTATTTTTATCTGCAAAGCAGATCCCTGAAATGAAAATTAGTTATATTTGCCTTTTTTTTTTTTTTCCCTATTGAAGAATGAGAAGTTATTTGAAATGTGAGATTCGGTAGTGCTTTCCACTTTTGAGTGCTAAATAAATTCTGAAAAGAATACAAAAAGAAGATAGAAATCAACTACCATCAAAATCTGTCTGACAAAACCCTATACTTTTTCATCCCTCTTCCCCACTCCTAGGTTGTTTGGTTTGTTTTTGGTTTTTTTTTCCCCAATGCTACTATTCCAGTGCTTGCTTTCCTTTTTTATATCATTCCAAGGGAGCCAAACCCTTTCTGAAATGAAGAGAATTGTGTCTGTCTTCATCGATTACATTCAAATCATATTTTCTTGGTATTTTCATTGCAACTGCAAGATAGAAGGTGTTATTTTAAGTGACAGCTGAATTGCTGGAAGTCATTGCTGTGGATGGCCATGATCTGGGAAGACACATCTGGGTAATCTTTAGTCTCATCAACTACCATGCAAAACCTTTCTGTGTCCCATGGCATGTGCAAAGTTTTTTTCCTATAGAATCAAAATTGCCACAGTTTTTAGAAAGACACCAGCCTTTTTTTTTGGGGAAAAAGAAAATCTGTCTTGGCGCACTGGAAAGCGAGAAGAAGGAAGTCGAGGGGAGTAATTCTGCCCCTCTTCTCAGTCCTGGAGAGGCCTCATCTGGAGTCCTGTGTCCACTTCTGGGCCCCTCTGTGTAAGAGAGTCCTGGAGTGAATCCACAGGAGGGCTGTGGAGATGTTTGGGCACTGGAGCACCTCAGTTACCAGGCAGGCTGAGGGAGCTGGGGCTGTTGTGGCTGAAGAAGGCTGTGAGGGGTTCTTCTATGTATCAGTATTCGAAGGACGGTTCCAAGAGGATGGAGCCAGGCTCCTCTTGGTGCTGTCAAGCAATAGATGAGAGGCAACAAGCAGAAACTGGAACAAAGGAGGCCCTGCCTGAACATGAGGTGGAAAAACTTTACTGTGATGGTGACTAAGTGCTAGAAAGGTTGCCCAGAGAGGTGGTGGAGTCTCCCTCACTGGAGATGGACATCCATCTGGACAACGTCCTAAATACCATGCTCTAAGGGAACCCTGCTTCAACAATGAGGTTGGATTAGATGAGCCCAGCTATGGTCCTTCCCCACCTTGCCAAACCATTTGATTTGGTGAATCTGTGATTCTTGGAAAGTGTGTTTTACTTTGGTTGTGGTTGGTTGCTTTTTTACCTGTCAGGCAAAGATGAGTTGGAGTAACAGGCTGTGGTTTGGAGCTGCTGGTATGTGACAATGCAGTATCTGTATGGAAAGGCCAGTTGTGTGGGTGGGCTGGAATGTTTGTGCTGAGGAATGATCTGTCAGGGCACGGTGGCTTCAAATCACTGAGTAATGCACACATAGTCTTCAAGTTCAGTATGAGTAAAGTAGCAATCTTTAGTGCAGTTTGATTTGATGGTTGATGCCTTAAGTTTGAGCTTTCATGTTTTCCAGGTTCTGTGCTGCCCAGGGGTGCAGCTCTGAGCTCACAGTCAGGGTCACTCAGCTCTGCACAGAGCAGGGACACCAAACAAATCCTGGTCCTGCTGCACACCAAGGACAACTTTCAGCCCAAAAGCACAACCAAGGGTGGCTGGAGGGAGGAACAAGAAGGATGGGACCTGACAGCCTGAAGCTGGAATTGGACAATTAAACCCCAATATGGACCAAAACTTATAAAAGTGTGAGACCTCGTGACCGGTTGGGCATTTTGTGACCATTCTCAGTCCACCTTGGGTGCAGCCCTGGTCAGGCCCTGTCCTGCCCAAGGTGGATCCTGGAGGCCTTTCAATCAATCCCCACTTGATTCTCCAGCTCTGTCCAGTCTCTGTTCCAGCTCAGCCTTCCCAAGGCATCATGGTGGCACAAGAAACTCTGTTTCTTCTCCCCATCTTGTGTGAGACACCCACTCTGTGACACCCTTCTTGTCCCACTGCTAGCTGAGAAGCTGTTGACTGGTTATTAAGGCTGGCCTACACTGATGCACAATGATGGCACAGATTGTGAAGCCTGCTGAGAAGCAGGAACATCTTCTGCGTGGTGGTGGCAGCTCTTAGGCTGGACCTCCGAATTTGAAAGGAAGGAGATGAAATGGTGTGGGACCACCATCTCTTAGCCTCTGGATTTCCCCCCAAAGCTTCAAATCAGGGCAGAGTTTAATCCATCCTGGGACAGTGTGTCCTGGTGAAAGCCCCCTGCAGAACACAAAACTTTGCATAGTGCTGGCAGTGTGCTACAACCACTTGATGGCAGCCTTTGATTTGGTACATGCCTCATTAGCCGGAGCGCGGTGCAGTGGGGCTGTAGTATTTGTAATGGAATAACACGTAAGGACTAAAGACTGCAAGGTATCTGGTTAATGTAGAGATGAAATGAATGAAAACAGCAAGGCTAAGCTTTCCTGACCCTTCATGAGAGAATAGATGAAAAAAGGAAGAATGAGGTATTGTGCCGAAGGGAGATGATGAAATTCAAGATCCACACACATAATCTCTGGCTCAGCCTCTGAAATGTTAATCCCTGGCTAGAATTATTTGAGCTGTAGATTGCAATTTATCATCAAAATGGCACTGTGTCAAACAATACTTCTTGTATGTGTGATGTTTAGAACTATCCAATTTTAATATAAAATGGTTCACAGAGCACTGTCTAACATTTAAGTAGCAACTCGTTAAGCTCAGGATATTTTTGCTTATTTCTGCAGACTTGTGGTAATCATGTAGCTTTCTATTCCATAGATCACTCTTCAGGTCTTGTAGCCACAGAGTACATTTGAGGGAATGACCTGTTTTGATCAGAGCAGTGACAGGTGATGGGACTCCTTGATATTAATTCTAACACAAAGTGGCCAGGATGATTTTTTTTTTTTTGAGGTGCACAGTTAATTTTTACAGTGAAGAAATCCCCCCCAAATTTGTTGATGGCTTAGAAATCCCCAAGATTTAAGAACGTTTTGCTGAGTTGTGCGAACAATTATTTTGAGGTTACAAAAATATTTTCTCGTTATGTTTTACAAGCTACAATGCCCTTCAGTTTTAGTTTTGTTTTTATTTTTTTTTTTTTTTACTTGCTTTTAAAGTGTGCCAGTAGAGGGAGTAGAAAAATTACCATCCAGCAAGGATAAAATATTCAGCACTAAAATTCAGCCCTTTCTCCTTTAGAAATCTTAGTTTTCACACTGTAGTGTGTTACTGAAAATAAAAGAAGATAAGCACAGTTCAGATAGTTTCTGAAACATAAGGCCGTGTGCAAGACTGTAATTATTAGACAAGGATGTTTCAATCCAAATATACATTTAGAACTATTAATTGCAATAGCAATTTTTTCTCCCTAAAACTTACTGTTCGTTGGAAAAATCGCAAAGTGATTTTATTATTGTTCCGCCAGACCCCAATTAGTGCACGCTAATTAATTCACTTATTTTGAAAAGCGGCCTCTATATAAACGTGCAACTAAATCGTGTAAGGCTTCTGCAAGCAGCTTAAAACCAAGGGGGGGGAGTTGTTCCACGGGTTTTGGTTTTTTTTGCTTGGAAAAGGTGAGAGACTGAATGAGGAGCAGAGAGGAAATAATCTGTGATTCCTCTGTGGAAGTTAATTCGGAAAATGCTGAGATTAGAAGCGGAAACTCTTCGGGATCTTTGCGTGTTTGAAAAAAGTCCGTCCCTCCGTGGCAGTCATTAAAATCTCCTGGAAGGACATGCCAGGATCAACAAGAGCTTTCCCCAAGCCTTTGGGGGTGGGGGGGAGTGTGTTTGGTTAGCAGGTATCTGCCCGGCCTGACTGAGCACTTGGGATGCTTTGTGAACTGAACTATGAAGGAGACATTTGTCTTGGAGTGGGACCTTTTTGTGTTAATCCTTCCAACCTTTAGAGCCGAGCGTTTCGGGATGGGATTTAGTCAGCCAATAACTGGTGTCGTGCACTTGTGATCCCTCTCCATCAGAAATGTGGGGAATAAGTGTTCTTAGATAAGAATTTATTATTATTATTATTATTATTATTATTATCAGAAATGGGCGACTGTGTGGGGAATAAGTATTCTTAGATAAGAATTCATTATTATTATTATTATTATTATTATTATTATTATTATTATTATTATTTTTCCGGCGCTGTGGCCGTTTTTCCTCAGAGGGTGGTGCTTTAGTAGCACATGTTCTTTCTAGACTGGGGTTTATAAATGGGTGCTCAGGAGATGAACATCATTCCATTGGCTGTGGCTGTTTATTTTGTTTGTGCATGCAGTTGTTTTCTGTACATCCAAGATAAAACATGTTATCAGAGCATTTCTGAGCACAGATAGTCATGTCTTAAAATTACACGTACCAGTGAAGCTCCACTGCTGTCTGCACAGCCTAGGCAGAGGGTATATAAACACACTCACTGGTTTTGCTGCTGTAGAAAAGGTATTTTTCTCCTCTGGCTGCCTTTTGCATGTCTCTGTGGTGTGAGTTGCTACATGAGATTGCTGGTTTTGGTTTTTGCTGCTGCATCAGCCTCGGTATTTCAGCTGTTGGGGCTTGCACTCTGCCTTGCTGAGGTTGTGTGAGTTCTCTGAGTTACAAGGAGAACAGTCATGCTCTCAGAAATGGGCACGGGGACAGCATTGCAGAAAGGCAGCATCTATTTTTATGAGATGGTTGAAGTTTTTTGGCAACTTCAAGCCAGTCATCCCTTAGTTGAGTCTTTGCACCTGGGTTTCTTTGGGTTAAGAATGTGTTCAGAACTTGACAACTTGACTAGAATCAAGGAAGCTGTGCTTCATTCTTTCACGTGGCTGTGAAAGATAAGAGTTGTGTTTGATAAATGGGGAGTTCAGATTTGGTTTAGTAGTGGCCTTTATAGCAGGTATTCTGACCCCTACATTACCTATGAATTTGAGGATCAGATTGGATTCATTTAGTAACACTGAGCTAGTTAAATTTTTAAACTTCCATTACACTCGAGATGCCCGATTAAAATTCTTGTGTCCCGTTTTGCAGCATGGTGCTAATTAAATATAAAATCTGTCTTTAAACCAGAAATTGTACAGAAGCAAGTCACAACAAATCTTGATAGTGTTTTGTGTTCTGGCTGGAAATGGTATGAAGAGCAGCTTTTAGATTTTTCCGGGATGTCTACATGGATTTCGCTGTCAGGGCTTAAAAATTATTTTTTTCTAAGTAAAGTCGCTGAGCATAAAAGGAAAAAAAGAATTTTTTAACTTCTTGTCTCCAAATTTTTTCCAAATAATTCTTCTGTATTTTAGATCTTCAGATGCCATGAAAGAAAATAAATCCACATTTATGTACAGTGCCTGTGGATTTTTTTTTTTTTTACTGAAACAAAGCTAATGGCTGTCAAAATAACTTCTTTCTGAGCTTACTGTGATGTCTGGCTTCTGTATTTCTTTATAAGGAGTGTACTAAAAATAAATAGTGCTAATCATTCTCTGTTACGATTTTAACTCCCAAGTTTATCTTTCAAGGAACCCCAGATTTAGGTGCCTGAGTAAATTTTGAGCAGATAGCATCGAGCCCAGCTTTTTTTTGCTGTACACGTTGTGAGCTCCTGCATTCCTGAGCTAATTGGATGTAAAGTGTCACGTAGAATTGTAGTATCTGTTGGTGAGCCTGGGCAGACAATAATAATTACTAGGTTGAAGCTTGTTTTCTGTTGAAGCCCAACAGTATACCCTAGTTTTTGTTTAGGATAGCTCTGGTTTAATGCTAGTTTACAACTGTTACTCACTGGGGCATTATCATTTCAGATCTGCGCATCTACTTTTTAAGGTACGCCAATTGCCGTAATTAATTAAAGTGCTGCAGATGCTGCTGGTTAAGCCAATTTAAGGAACAGAGCGTGAATTTCCAGTTATGTGAGCTAGATAATGATAATGCCTTAACGTGGCAGTCGCTGCTGTGAGCCAATTACTGCTCAGATAGCTGGAGCAGGGCTGTGGTTCACTCCCTGCCTCCGTCCATTCCGAGCAGACACGTCTCCTTTTTTTTTTTTTTTTATGCCTCTTGCTGCTGAGTAATCTCAGTTTTCCTCCCTTGGTTTGTGGGGTGGTCCGACTGACAAGCTTTTACTCTTAATAAGCTTAGAGGTAATCATCCCAGTCCTGTAGGTCACATGGACAAATATGCCTTTTAGTTTCATTTTTTTTTTTTTTTCCCTGCTCTGGTTTTGCCAAAATATCAGGCTCCTTGTAATGTCATACGAGTGCTGTTGCTGACTACCTGGGACTGAAGCACTACTTTCTGATAACTGATTAATAAGTGTCATAAGTGCTTCTGTGTAACAATGATTATGAGATTAGATCTGCTTATGTTTGTGGGGATTTTTAGTTTTTTGGTTGTTTGTTTGGTTTTTTTTAATTTGCTTTTATTGTGGAATAATTTAAACTATGGATGGATCAAACGTTAAGTTAATTAGCACTGAGATTTTTTTTCAAATCCGTAAGTTATGTTAACTTCGCTGCCAAGAGGTGGAGAAGAAAATACTTTCATTCAAGATCTTCTGTTTTTTATTAATTTCTTCTTGTATTTGTTTTAGATAGCAACATGATCTATCAATAAACAAGCCATCAGGAACATCTTTGCTTTTTGTACACACGTGAACTTATTTCTGGGGGAGCTTTAGAATTGCTGTCTGTGCTTGTGCCTGTAGCACTCCAGGAATGTTCATGGGGTAGCTAGAATGTGGGAAATACCACCCTTTTAAAAGAATGGGTAAAAACTGATTATTCCAAACTGAGATTTACTTTGTAGCACTTCTTCTTCTGAGTTATGAATTGTGCAAGTCTAATAATAATAATCATAATAAATTCAGATAGTTTCAAAAAGTGGGAAGTGGTGTGACATACCTGCTGTTTGACTGGCCAGTGCCCAACTTAAAATATCAGACCTAGCCTGGGGAGAGCCTGTGCCATGAAACATTTCTTTATTTTCCAGAACAGGTACATTTGAGCAGGGCTGCTGATGTGCCAATGCCCTCAGGAGTGGCAGCCCCTCAGCACCACGCAGGGGCTGAACCTGAAGGAAATGAGTGCAGCTGAGTTCATATGCAAAGTGGGGAGAGAGTGGAATTTTCCCAGAATCAAAGCAGAAAGAACAGGTTTTCATCCTGGATCTGTAAAAGTAAAGCCTTCAAGGTCTGGGAGGCCTCAGGGAGCCTGGGGTAGATGGGCCCTGGAGAGAAACAGGGGAACATTGTTTTGTAGTGGGTGAAGCTTGGGCCCAGACAGAGAAGGAGGAGGAAATTGGCTGCAAAGGAGAGTCCATAATTTCTGTGAGGGAGTGGAAGAGAACAGAGTGCACTACTTAGATGTCTCTGGCCTCATTCCAGAGAATGGAAATAAAGACAAGAAAGTGCATGTGAGCATTTATTGCTTTGTCCTTTTGTGTGTTCTTATGTGACCTGAAGCAAAGGGAAAAAAAAAAATGGTTTTGGAGCTCCTTAAAGAAAAAAAATAAATGTTTGTCTCAGTTCAACCATCCTCTGTCTGCAAGGACAGAGAGCCGAGTTCACACAGGCTGGAAGAGGAAGAGTAGATTTCCACACAATACTGCATAAAAATGCAACTGCATGTGATGGCTGAACCATTCCCAGTATGCTGCTGTCAGAACAAATGGTTTCTTGCTCCCTTCTCCCTGCTCCCCATTTGTGTACAGCAGTCCCTCCGTGTGTCTGTGCTGGTGCTCACCTGGCCTTTGGAGAGCTCAGTCAGACCCAGCTGAGACACTGTGGGGTTTTTTTTTTTTCTGGCTGAGTTTTCTGCTGGTTTAGTGAAAGAAGAGCCAGTGAAGAGCCATGGCTGGTGCAAGGCAGGAGCCTGTGGCTGGAGAAGTGGCCTTGGCTTTTGGTTTGGAGACAGGCTCTGTCTGATGGCTGCAGGTTGCTCCCTTGTGCCTCTGCTCTGGATGAGGGCTGTGAGGAGGGGTGGGTGTTCCTGGGACCCCTCATGCTTCTCATGCCCTGCAGGAGCTCCCACCCTGTGCTGCTGCAGGGTGGCTGCTCCACGTGGGCCTGGCTGCCTTGGTGGCCCTTTCTGCACTGCCTGCACCCTTTAGTGCTGGAGGGACCTTCCCCCTGATGGGTTTTTGGGCTCTTCAGATAGCTGCCAGCTAGCAGGCATCTCCCTTGATGGGGAGCAGAGAGACCTTGTGCTCAGAGACCATGCTGGAACCTGCTTTGGTCAAATTTCCATCTCTCCTCTCCTGCTGTCCTCTCATCCAGCCCTGTGGTATTTCAGGGGCACCTCCAGATGAGACATAGATTTTAAAGAATATAGGATTTTAAAGAAATTAAGGTTTTAGTTAGAAATAAGCCTTATAGTTGTCGAAGTTAATTAAGAGCTTTGTAGTTAGCTAAGGAAGACTGGGCTTGAGTGAACTTTTTCCAAATAACTGATGGCTTTATGTCAACTTTATGTTTGCTTAGCTGTGCTTGCAACAAGAAATAGGGAACCTGATAAATAGGTTTAGGGACACAGGACAATTACAGAGACTCCCCAATCCTGAAACTCATTGAAAGTCACTGTACCTAAGGAAATGGGAGTCCTACCAACACCCATTTGTCACCATTTGCATTGGAAAGGTAGAAAGTTCAGGGCCATGAAGAGTCATTTTACTTCCTCATTTTAAACCCACTCCTCTTGAATGAGACCACCGACCCATTTCAAAGGACAAACTACGCATGCTTAATTGTTTTTTTGCCAATTACCATACAAAGCAGGGAATGGGATGTACCAAAGTTATGAATATGCATTTGTATTTTGGATATTCAGCAGTTTTGTAAATAAAATGACTCTGTGATTTTCTGTAAGGCACGGTATGTTTTTGGGGAGCTATCCCACACGCTGCCCAGTGCTGCAATAAACACAAACAACTTTCTAACTTCAAACTGTTAGAGAGTTTTTGTCCGTCTCAGTTGGACCATTGGTATTAGATCGATATTCATATTTTTAATAAATCACAGAAATCACCTTCTTCCATGTGGAGCATTAACTGTCCTTTCTAAGCCCAACTTGCATCAAGATTCCCCTGCTTTGGCTGTTTGTAGCCTCATGCTGTGGTAGGACTTCTCTCTCCTTGGCAGTGAAATTGCAGACTCTGAGTTGATGCTTTTCATTTTGGTGATGTGCGAGAAAGACACTGAGCAGACTTATTTTGGCGGCATAGGAACATTAACGAAGGTTTTGTAAGACCCATCAATTGTTGCTGAAAGTTTAGAAGAGAATGAATGTGTGGCCAGACCTCCTCCCAACCTGAGCAAGAGCTGCCCTTATTCTGCATGGTTATACTAAAAATAAATCCCCTCTTGCAAAAGGATCATAATTCTCTGCCTGCATTTGTGTTTCTGTGGGCTCCTGGTTGTTCTCATGTGCTGCAAACCCCGAGATAGAATCTCCTGCTTTATAAGGGCTAATAATTTGTTCCCAGGTTTAACAAGGTGCTTAATCACACGGCTTTCTTGATTTAATTACGAGTAGATCGTGTACTTAAAGTTAGGCCTGCACTTAAATGCCTTGCTGAACTGAGGTGCATGCTTTTTTGGTGTTCCTCTGTCACCGTGTTTAATGGATGTGGAGGATTTATGGGCCTTACTGAGGAGCATTTATGCACATGTTATCCTGTGATGGCTGGAGTCAGTGACAGCAGATCAGGGCTAAGTTCTCAGTTATGACTGGCTGTAGGTTTCCATAAGACTTCTCCAATATCTCTTTATTTTTGTTGAATTTCTGACGTAATAAAAGACAAATTCTATAATTGTGATTTGTTGTCTGTCCTGCTTAGTTCTGCAGTCTTTTTTTTCTCTTTTTTTTTTAAGCTTTATAATGCAAGTTATGTTTAAAGAAATCGAATTGTGAAGCAGAACTTGAAAATTCCTTTTTATTATATTCAGTTTGAAGTAACTATTGTTTTTTTGTAGAGACTGCACCAGATTGCTTTGGGACACAAAGCTCTCACTGCCCAGTACTTGCTGAGAAGGAAAAAAAAAAAAAAAAAAAAAAAAAAAAAAAAAAAAAAAGCTGTATCAAGTTTTTTGCAATTAAAAATCTGGAAAAACTTGTTTAAGAGACTATTAGCCCAAGAACATGCATCTTTTGTCAGTATAATGTGCAGCTCTGAATACAACTCTTTTTATCAAGAGTGCAGTGTTTCATATTTAATCAACGTAAAATTGAGTGCTTCCCTCACATGAATGTAACACAGATCAAGTCTCAGCCAAAGCAAATAAAAGAATGAATGCTTTGTTAATCATCCATAACTAATTTGTGCATACACAGAAAAAATGAAATCTGTTTTTGACAAGACCTTTTTCATAGGAACAGCAAGGGAGAATTGAACATGTAATGTGCATTAGTGATAGAGAATAGCAATGGGAAGATCTGAGGTGTTTGCCTCAGACGACTTCTATTTCTTGATAGTAACAGTATTCAACAGAAACCCAAGATAAGAGGAGGGTGGGTTTTTAAGCTGTTTGCCAAAATGTAGTAAGACAAACCTGTGCTGAAGCAGACCTAGATGGATTCTTGTATGCCTTGCCATATATTCATAAGTATTGCAGGGAGCTGCCACATATCTCTGTGACAAACTCAGCTAATAGATAATACAGGGTGAAGAAAATGTTGAATGCATTGCTTCTTTGCACAGGCAATATGATTGTGTTGCTCTGCTGACAGTGTGGTTATGGTTGATGGGGCAGCTTCATTACAAGCCCCTGTTTTCAGGCTATTGCAGCTTTAACAACAACAAAAAAATAAATTCTCCCATTCGACTGAAATTTTCTATGCTTGTCAGCCTTGAGGTGAATTTTACTTTAAGTACAAAGTTAGAAGAAATCCATTTAGCTATTTGCCTGATTGCAACAAATTCGGAGGGAGGGGAGGGAGGGAGGGAGGGAGGGAGGGAGGGAGGGATGGGCTTTCAAAACCTTGAGGTTTATGTTTATTGCAAAGATGCTTTTTTGGAAGGCTTTATGTTTACCCTGCCTGTTTCAAATGTGTACTCTGTTGTTTATAAACAGAGATGTAAATAAATCCCTGCACCTGCACCACACGCCATTCCCACTGCTGTGTGTGCACAGGGTGTGACAGCCGAGGTGTCTGACATGTGGGAGCACGTCCCCATTCCAGCCTCACACAGATGTGAATTTCCAGCTGCCTCCCTTTTGCCCTGCTTGTATTGCCACCTTTTGCCTCCTGCTTCTTCCTGCCAACATCAGGCTCAGCCCACCTAGATAGGAGGACACTGATGAGATCTGCAGGCCCTGGATTTTTATTTTTTTTATTTTTTTTTTTCTCCTTCCTGAGCTCTGCAGGGCAGCGTGCTGTGCACAGGAACCAGCCCCTGCCAGCTGACAGAACAGCTGGGAGGAGACCTGCATTTTAAAGCTGCATCAGCGAGGTTTTGCCCCTGATTGTGAGCTGCAGGGTTTGGGTAAGAGAAATAGCAATGAAGTGGCATGGACAAGTCTGCTGGGATGGAGGCATTTCCTTGAAAAGCCAACTCTTCCAGAGTTGTTGTGATGTTCCAGATGATGATGATGATGATGATGATCCAGATGTTGTGATGAGGATCACAGGCGTGGAGCTGAGGGCAGTGCTGGCCTTGCAGTGTCCCCTTGGTGGCAGTGGGAGATACAGGGAGAGGGAAGAGCAACAGCAGGGCCAGCAATTTCTCTGTGTTTTGAGAAATTTTTCCAACTTTTCCAACTGTGCTGTGTCCTGTTGTTGTTCTGTGATTCTGGTGATTTTGGCACATGCTGTGAAGCTGTGAGCAAGATGCAAGAGAATAAAAAAAAGCCCGGTCATGAATTTAATAATGGAGATACATTCATGCTGCAGTAATACTGCTGACATGTTCACTTTGAAGAACATTGTGCTGTCTTTTGTGAAGTGGCGTTTCAGCCTGAGAAACTCTGAGAAATTCCCAGAGTGATCAGCAATTTTTGACCTGGAGTCTCTGGTTCTGCCCAGAGGAATGTTCATGGGGTGAGCAGCACTGCTCAGCACGCAGCCATCAGGCCTTGCAGACCATTCAGCCATTTGCTCTGGGCTTTTGCAGTTAAGATTCAACTTTCAGTACAGAGAAAATATAAAATAGGAGTCAATAATATCTTCCATTGACACTCTTGCAGGCTTTCCTCTGTCTTAAGCCTTGCAAACTTTGTCATTGTGCCTTCACTCTGTGGAAGTTATCCTCAGATGGTAACAACTGGTTGATGACACACTGGTGTTTTGCAAATGCCATTTTAACAGGTTATATCTGTGCTAAATAATCAAGCCTTTCTCTGGAAAGATGAATGAAAGTGTGTAAGGTTGTTGGAGCAGTTAATCTTTTCACCTAGTTTCTTCTTCGAGGAGTTTTACCTCAAACTTGCTTCCTTGTTGGAGATTACAAAGAGGCTGAATAATGTGCTTGCATTTGCCAGTTTGTTTAAATAATCAAGAATTAATTCTGGGGGCTGTATCACATATGCCCTCCTGCATGGCATTTGTTTCCTTAGGACAAGGTTTGCAGGTAGGCACGGCCTGAGGTGCAGAAACTGTTCTTAATATCATACTGAATTCACATTAAATATTCACTCCTGAGCCTGAAGTATTATTTCAAGCCCACCTTTTTAACATCAGGGATTCTGGGTATTTGTCTTGAAATGACACTGAGACAGAGTAAGGAAAAAACTGACTTCTGACTAGCTGGGCATCTCTCTTGTGTAGCCATTTGAAGGTGCAGTAGCACATTCATGGGAGACCTCAGCACACAGCAGAGGAGTGGATCATGGTGATGGAGGCTTCCTGTCAGGCACAGCAGAGCTGAAGTGCCAGGCATTGGTAGATGAGCTTAAATGTAAATTTTATAACAGGTATTACCTATTATTTTCAAACAAAATCCAGAGAACAGAACCATGTGAGTCCCTTTAGTTGATACATGAAAAAATGTGGAGTTATGAGCTGCTAAGCAGTAAATAAAGTCATGCTTATAAAGTCAGCTGCCCTGTCCTCTCCCTGGAAGGAGGAGGTCACACAAAATAAGTGTTTCTTACTCCAGTTTCTGCTAAAAGTTTAGGAGCTAAAACTTCATCATCTGCTGTTTCTCCTTCTCTAACATTAGATGAATGATCTGTATTTCTACTTTGTGTTGAAGCTAACTCTACAGAGACACTGTACAGTTACACAGCAAACGCTTCCAAAGCAGGGAGGAAGATGAACCCAGCCTAGGGAAATGCTGTCTGGGGGTGCCTGAGCTGACACTGGGATTAGGGAGACTTTTTCCTTCCCTTTCCCCTTTCCCCCTTTCCCCTGAGCTGAGGCAGAGCATGGGAGCTGCTCCTGGGAGGCAGGGGCACAGTGTGAGGGATGCAGCAGCACACAGCTCCCAGGAAATTTGGGGCTGTTGTGTTTTGCTGAACTGCCAGCCCTGCCTGCAGTGCTTTCCCCAAGAGCCTCACCTGCCACGTGGCAGCAGCAGCAGCAGCTCAAGCCTGGAGTTCCTTAAATCTGCTGCTTTAAGGAGAGGGGAGCTTTGAGGATTTCAACAGCCAGTTGGTGATAGTGAGTTTCTCTGCCAGCTTCAGCTGAACCTCCACAAGGTTGTGGCCCACATCACAGGAGTTTACAGTGGGAGTTGCTCTTACAGCTTTTGTTTTATAAAAATGATTTGATCTTGATGGCTTTTTCTTGCTAATGGTTGCTGTGTAGTAGTTCACACAGGCTTGCACAGAGCTGTACCTTGTACCTTAGCAGACCTGGGGGAGATGGTCACAGCCCTGGCTGCTGTAGCATTTGGGGAAAGGAAAGGAAAAAGGGAAGGAGAAAGGAGAAAGGAGAAAGGAGAAAGGGGAAAGGGGAAAGGGGAAAGGGGAAAGGGGAAAGGGGAAAGGGAAGGGGAAAGGGAAGGGGAAAGGGAAGGGGAAAGGGAAGGGGAAAGGGAAGGGGAAAGGGAAGGGGAAAGGGAAGGGGAAAGGAAAGGGGAAAGGAAAGGGGAAAGGAAAGGGGAAAGGAAAGGGGAAAGGAAAGGGGAAAGGAAAGGGGAAAGGAAAGGGGAAAGGAAAGGGGAAAGGAAAGGGGAAAGGAAAGGGGAAAGGAAAGGGGAAAGGAAAGGGGAAAGGAAAGGGGAAAGGAAAGGAAAGGAAAGGAAAGGAAAGGAAAGGAAAGGAAAGGAAAGGAAAGGAAAGGAAAGGAAAGGAAAGGAAAGGAAAGGAAAGGAGAAAGGAAAGGAAAGGAGAAAGGAAAGGGGAAAGGAAAGGAAAGGGGAAAGGAAAAGGAAAAGGAAAAGGACTCCCTAATGGGGAGTGATCCCAGCAGCAGAGAGTGAATGGCTGTGAAAGGGAAGCAGAACTATTGGGGCATTAGTGAGCTCAGCATGTTGGGTTCTAGACTTTGCAGGAAAGGGTGTCCTTTTGTTGCTGCAAGGGAGACAGGATAGTCATGTATTCCAGGGCTCTTGAGTGGTACAGCAGAAGCTGTAGCTCTGTAAACACAGGCAAAAATTCATGTACTTTGCAAAGATACAGTAATGTTTGCATTGAGTGCCAGGACATTCCGAGTTTAGCTGATCAAAGGGATCTAAGAGTAAATTTAAACCTGTCAGTATAGAAGAAGAGAGACTTGCACAATAGCTCTAGAGGAAGTGATCTGAAAGAGCAAAAAAAGCTATAAATACTAAAGTGAGTGTTTCTCAAATCAGTTCTCAATCTCCTGTATACTTCTGTGGGAGTGTTCAGGAATTGTTCCTGCAACACTAAAGAGTCCAAGGGAGAGAGCAATTGAAGGTGTTATAAATGGATACATAAAGCAGTTATCCACATCCTGTGCAAGCTTCAGTATTTCAGGGCTCAACAGTTATCTGCTACTTATTAAAATTACCCAGCTCACCTGTCATTTTTTATCTGTTGCCCTTTGTAAAGCAGCAAGCCCACTTTAGGAGGGGATACCTGTCTCATACACGTGGTCTATTAATAAATTGCTCACTAAGATGTTAATCATGCAGATATTTTGCCATCTGTCCAGTAGTTGTCTAAGAACCTCAATTGTACTTTTTGCTAGAAAAACAGGACCTCTGAAGTTTCTCAGTGTTATTCTGCATAGTGTAGATGAATTACCTCAATTTATCAGGTATCGTTGCTTTTTCTAAACTTCCTGTCTGATGCTAATCATTGGAGATTTCCAGAGCCTGACAAATAGTTTGGTACAAGGGCTTTGGTTCTGACAAGGACAAAGGTCACTTTGTGAGGATAACAAATATATATTTATGTCATTAAGGGTAGCTGTTTCAATGTTTAAAAACGTTTTGTTTCATTCCAAGCCCTCATGTCTGGGGCTCCAACATTTCTGGGATGTGCAGAGTTTTTTAAACATTAAATTCACCATTCAAATGCGTAATAATTCTTAATAACGTTCTGTATATACCTTGAACCATTATTTGCTTTTAAACAAGTTTTCAGCCGAGATCCTGTTGCCTTCCTTCGGTCCTCCAAATCTCCCATCCTCCTGTCTAAATTATTTTAACTGACATAGTTTCTAATTTACTCTCTCCAGTTGAGAGAGCTCCCTGTAGCTTGTCTATTTTAGCATTTAATTGCTGTATACTCTCCCAAATTAAATTCTGTAGCGATCCATTTTGCTCTGCTGGTGAAGCAGTGATCTTTTCATCTGAGCAAGGTGGCGCGTGCAGGGCTGGCATCCCAGGGATGAGGGAGAAGCTTCCAGCTCCTCTCTGCTGCTGCAGGGACAGGGGGCTTTGTGTCAGGGGACAGCTTTCCTCCAAAACAGCCTCCATTTCATTCTGAAGCCAAAGGAGAGGGGAAACCCATTGTTCCTCAGTGAGTTTTTGGTGCTGGACAAATTGCTTTGTCAATGATTTTCTGCCAAAGTTTGCTCCTCTTTAAAATCCGCACATCTGTGTGGGCTTTTTAGCGTTTGCTTTTGTAAAAGATGAAAAGGCAGCCCTTAAAATTATTGTGTTGTACGTTTTCCTTGTTGGTGAGAAAGACAGTAAAAATTATTCTTCCCTTTGACAAAATAATATCCAGTAAGGAAACTTGTTGTCTTCCCTAGTTAGGTCTTTTTTTTGGATAATGTTTGTCCAGTGATTACTAATTACTTCATCTGTTTCTATTAAAGAAAGACCATTTGCTACCCTAAACAGTCTTAATTTATGAAGAACTTTGGTGGTTTTTGATCTGGTTTCTGCTGAATGAGGTTGTTTCTCTGTGTGTGTGTGTGGAAAGGAGGGCACTGGAGCCTTGGGGGTCTGTGTGGGCAAGCTGAGTTCAGGTGTGCAGAGGTAAAACACATCCTGCTGATTTCTCTGGGGGAAGCCCAAATAACCCAGAGGAATACACCCCATGAGCAAAAAAGCCAGCCAGTATTTTGATTCTGTGTAACTCTAGAAGCTTGGAGGCAGTTTAACAGAAAACACAAAGATGTTTCTTACTTATTTGCACCTCATATATTAACCGTGAAGGAGACTTGCCAGTCAGTTGGTAAGTACAGGATGCAAGGTCATTAAAAATACAGTTTTAAGGAAAGAAGACTGCATGAAATTCACATTACAGCATTACTTGTCTCTCAAATAAATTGAGAATGAATTAAGAATCTGAGGTCAGACCTTCAGGGTGAAGGTGTTAATCTTTTGGCTTGATTTCTGATGGCACCACTGAATTGCACTTCTGTTGGTGTCTGAGGTGACAATGTTTTTAAAGCCTGTGCAAACACAAACAGCATGCTTAGAAGTTGGGAACTGCCTGAGCTCATTATTACTAATATTCTTCTGTACAAAAAAGGGATGTAACTTTTATTGATTTACTCAGTAATGCTTGTATTTCTTTGTCTGAATTCAGAAATCAGAGTACTCCAGGATATTGGGAAATCTTTCTGTTTCCTGTATTAATTTTCATTTTGCTAGCTTTGAGTTCATCTTATTCCAGATTCTTAATAATTTGCTGGATTTTTTCCTAAAGTACCAGGATGCACAGGTATCAACCACCCAGTGGGCATAGTGCAGAGCCAGCCAGGTGCTTCATCCTGCTGCTTTGCCAGCTTGATGGGCTGCCCAGATGGGGTTATTCCTCCCAAAATACGGTGTATGTGGCATTTTGGAGACTCTGGAGAGTAGGAGAAAGAGGAGACTATGAAGGGAAATGAAGCTGCTTGTGAGAAGAAAGTGTAGAATACAAAAGCAGAAATTCCCCAACATAGGAGAGCAAGATGGGGAAGTGTATTTATGTGCAGGTTTTACTCTTCTTAGGTGAATCACAATGATCACTTTTGCAAACAACGTAATTTTAAAAGAATATACAGGCTTTTCAGAGCCTTTAGTTGACCCAAACCAGCCATTATTCTGTTATGCAGGAAGATGGGCCTGCTGTAGTTTCTGCTAATACACCAAGTGATTATATTTTTAATAGTTTATTAATGATTTCTAGGAGAGCAGTGCTTTTTTTTTTTTTCCCCACTGTGCTGTTTCACTTGCTAGAGCTATACAGTAACAAACATGAAACAAGAAAAAAAGGTTATTAAGCAATCCTCCATGTATTCTCTTCTGAGTTCAGCAGTGCCCATTCTCAGTAGGATGTTTGAGCTGGAAGATAACATAGAAATATTTGCATTTTGCTGGCCTTGTGTGTTATCTTGTCTTTCTGTGACATTCAGATATCATAGCTGATGTTATTTGCATAATGCATTGCCTTTCTTAAAAGTAAAGCGTTTCCAAATTGCTGTTTTCTTACAGAATGCACTCCATCTTCACTGTTGTGTGTTGTGTTTTGTCACCTGTCTTTATTATTGCATTGGATTGTTTCTCTCCTGTGACTTCAAAATTGACATTTCATGCCACCCTTTCACAAAACAGGATGTGGCAACCCTGGCAGTCACATGAATGCAAAATACCTGGAGGCATAACAGAGCCTTACACAGTTTAAACTTTGGTTGTATAGGCAAAAGCAGGAAAGTTGAGCAATTAAAACATTTGCACTGGGATTCCTGCTTGACTTTCCACCCTCTCATATGAGACACAAGCAAACAATAAATCAGACTTTTACCATTAAATGGAATTATTTATTCAGTATCCTACCAAAATGGACTTCTCTTTGGAATAACTCCTTCCAGCCTGCTGCTCAGCTCTTTCTGTCTACTCTGCTTGTAGGTTTGCTGTCTTCTCCCTTCTTGGATTATTTTATCCCTGCTAATTTAAGAATTATTTATTCTTCTGCAACAAAATGTCTCTGTTTTTCTGGGGTAGCTCAGATTCTACTATAGGAAGTAGGTGGGTTTTTTGGAAGAAAATGCTACAATCTTTGTAAGAAGTGGTTGTAAGCCTGCTCTGACATTTAAAGACAATTTTTTAGAAGTTGGTTGTGTGTCAGGGTAGAAAACATAATCCATTGTGAAATCAGTCATGGACCAAGCAGCTTGAGAATATTCTCCCAAGCTGCAAAAAGTTTTTCCCCATCTGCTTTTGTAGCTAAAACTGTTTAAGGCCAAACCTGTAAAACTTAAAAGGAGAAAACATTGTAAATCTTCTAACAGACTTCACGTTCTGGAAGTGTATAAATACTTAAACTTGCATGTGAAGCAAAATAAGACTTGAAAGATTAGGCACTGTCCATTTTTTGTTTGGGGCTTCTGGTTGGGGGTTTTGGTGGTGGGGTTTTTTTGGTGGGGTTTTTTTTTTTTGGTGGTTTTTTGGTGGTTTTTTTTGGTGGTTTTTTTTTTGGTTTGGTTTGGTTTGGTTGATTTTTTCTTTGGTTTTTTTTTGGCTTTTTTTTTTTTTTTTGTTGTTGGTTTGGTTTTTTTGGGGTGGTTTTTTTTTTTTTTGTATGATAAACTTAGGAATTTTGGGTTTTGTAGGCAATTGGAACTTGAAAAGCCAACTTCTGTCCTTGGCCCACAAAAATGTTACGAAATTAATTCATTTCTTCGGAAGGCTGTACTCGATTGCCAAGCGTATCCTGTTCTTCACAGCACATCAGGATATGTAGTGACAGGAAAAGCTTTTTGCTTGTGGGGCTGCCTTCTTCCCTTTGTCCTGGCACACTGCTGCCTGCATTCTCCTCTCCCTTTCCCCCTACCTCAGCTAACAGCAGAAGATTCCATTAGGAATTGCTGGTGATCTTCTTCACTGGGTGAACTTTGCCTCCTCCTTATTCGTGTCTCTTATTCACTCTCTGATCCCGATAATCTGGAGGTGAAAATGACAAGGCCATCATTTGTACAAGAAGTAGATACTAAGTGAAAATGTAATTTCACATCATTTCAAAATTCTCCTGCCTTGCTGTCTGTGTCTAGCTTTTGCATGCTTGAAACTTTAATGTTGTGTTCACATTCTCTTCACTTCAGAACCACCACTGAATTGGAGATTGGGTTGGTTTATCCTGTTTGCTTTCACTTTTTTAGTAAAATCACTTTGCTAAAGACAGCATGCACCTGATTTACCAGAGAAGATGGTGCATTTGTAACAAGAGAAGGTAGCTCTGCCCCCAGGTACCCCTGGGTTTGGAGTCACTGGAGCATGTTGGTGTTCCCTATGATGCTCTCCCAAGGGACCTCGTGGGAGGTCTGTGTGTTGCTCTCATGGCACTGGGTGCATGTAGCAGGTGAGCCAGCACTGAGAAGGGATTTGTAACCACACAAGGAAATAAATCCAGATCTGGGTTGAGCATGGGTTGGACTTGATGATCTTGAAGGTCTCTTCCAACCTAAAATTCTGTGATTCTGTGAGTTGGGGATATTCACAGCTGCTGAGAAGTGAGTTTGAGAGGAGCACATCAGAACACAGGCATGGTGTGGCTGATCAGTGATTTACCTGGAAGGCTGCAAGCAAGGACCCACATTTGTGATCTGTTCTAAGATCTGTTGCTCTTGCTAAGATCAACATCTTCCTGCCAACATCAGCTATTCAGAATCTTCCAGGATGAGTTGTCCCAGATCCCGTTGGGTGCGGATGCCTGAGCGGGCGCTGCAGCAAACCTTGCATTCGGCGTGAGGAGTTGGTTATTCTGATATAAGAACAGATCCTTGTTGCTCATACCTGGGTAATAATGACAACTCCCTGATTGTACTTCCCATTTTTGCACGTTGTCAGAACCTTGGACCTTAATCTTGCTCCTTGACTGACAACTGCAGCCAGGGAAGGAGCACTGCTATTGTTTGTGAGAGTCGCATCTGTTCAACTTGGTTCAGCGGAGAGTATTTGCATATTCTTAAGTATTTCTTCTGAGAGGGCCTAAATCCTTCTCAAGTGTCTGATGCATTTTTGAAATTCATTCATAAGGTATCTACATGCACTAATAGTTCTGTATAATATTGCTGTGCATAATCTGTCAGATAAGGCTAGTTTTTTAAACAAGGTATTCTTTGGGGATGACATATTACATTCTGACTTATTCTACTGGGCAGAAATGTCAAGTACTTTGAAAAAGGATGCTTGAATGTTTTGATTGAATTAGTATTCCTTATTCAACACAAATTGTCAACTGCAGTAAAATGTAGTCTTATTGTGAGAACATTTTTCAAAAGAATTAATAGCAGGGGTTTTTTTAGTTTTATTTTTTGTTACTGGAGCTTTTTTACGTGTGATCATTCCTTTCCTGCAGATGCTGATATTAGATAGAACAAGAGAGGACAATTCTTAGACGAAGTTTAGATTAATTAGTCTGGATTGTTAAACCGTGAGCAACACTTTTATATTGAAATACAACTCAGGCTTTTCAAATAAAATTTTGTCTTTTATCTTTATCTATTTCACTCTCTTATTTTTTCCTTGCAAAAATTTATCAGCATTTTCGGAAGTGTTGTCAACTTTAGTTTCAGAAACCTTTCACTCTTGGTAATGCATATACAACACCCATGAGGAGAACCACTGCTCTGAAAAATATTCAGGTATTATATTTGAGCATGGAACACAGGCTAGATGACCTCAAGCCATTATGCAAAGAAATACAAGCATGGTCAAAGCCTGTGTCTTCCATAGGCTGCAAGTTCCAGAACTATCCAAGTTTGGACACAGCAAACGAGTCCAATTTGCTGTGAAAAGAAATGGAAATACATTCCCAGCAGCTGAACTGGGTGTGTGCTGTGGATCTGCTTCGAGCTCAAGCCATCAAAGACATCCTAGATCTCATAATGGAACACCACCAAGCACAATGGACAACCTTGTTTTTCTTTTTCATTTTCACTAAGAAGGTGTTCAAAGCTCCACCACGAGTAGTGACTGACGTAGTTTAAGGAATGATTTACAGGACCATTGTGATTTTTTGGGGAAAAAATAATTAAAAAAAAAACCAAAAACCCTACAGATTTAATAAGTGCATTTTTTTTGTTTTGTGCACCTGCAGGTTTTGGTGTAACAGCACCTTTTACATCAGCTTTGTTTTCCTTTTGCTTTCAGGAATCTCCTTCTGGCCGTAGGAAAGCGCTTGCTACCAGCAGCATCAACATGAAGCAATATGCCAGCCCCATGCCTACACAGACAGATGTCAGGTTAAAATTCAAGCCTTTGTCTAAGAAAGTGGTGTCTGCCACGCTGCAGTTCTCCTTGTCTTGTATTTTCCTGAGGGAAGGAAAAGCCACGTAAGTTGTTGTTTGTTGGGGTTTTGTTTTTATTTAAACCAGGTAGCCTGCTTTGTGTTGCTTTTCAAAGAATCCTTTGGATAAAGAGCTCTTGATGGTGGAATTTGAGAGCATCCTTCAGCATGCCTATCATTCCTGCCATATTTGGTTTCTTAACTGAGTAAAAGTTGTTTCTCGCTCTCATTTCAGCCTTGTGTTCTTCAGAGACAAATGGCTCGTGCTCTGCTCTTACAGGCATTTTAAATAACAGCAGCTTTAAAGTGTCTATCAGGTCTGAAATGAGTGGAAGTGGGTGTTGATGTGCATGTGTGTGTTCATCCAACAATTACCCTTGGCAGATTTCAAGGGAGCCCACTGATACTTCACAAAGAATGCAATAAAGCCAAAGCCAGTTGGAAGGTGAGGGAGGGTGGAGTCAGAGTCAAGATTTTGGGTTGAGCACGAGAACATCCTGTGGGAAAAGTTCTCTAGGACACAGATTGCCACTCCCTTGACTCACTCACTTGGTTCTGTCCCTTATTTCAGTGGCCTTTGGAGGGCAGAGGATACAGATTTTTTTTTTTGTTTTTGCAGATGCTGTAATCTCTGCTGCAATTTCTGTCAGGTTCTGGGTGCTGGATATTCACGTGGCTGGAGAATGGATTGTTGGTCACAGTCCTGGTTTCAGCTAGGGTAGTTTTGTTTTGCCTTTCTGCCTCTAGAATATGGCAGTGTGAGAATGGCAGAACAAAAAGAGATAGATGGGGAAGCTACTGCTCTAATGGTTCTTTGTGCCTCTTCCTAAATTTTTCTTTCCAAAAGACTGACAGTTAATTTCTAGCTTTCAGTATATTCTAAATGCATTTGTAGACATTGCCCACTGCAATACAAGTGCCCAAAAAATGTTGCATGAACAACTTTCCAGGCTGCCATGTTAAAACATTTTGACACAATTTTTTTTTTTTTAATCTGCATGCTTTGAAAAGCCACAGATGCATTCCTTACTGTTAATTACTATTACTGTTTCCCCTCTCTGATTAACCTGTTGTGAACCACATCTTAGCATACCATGTAAGAATGACATTTTGAAGTTTTTAGCTGTGATTTCACATGGTTAAAATGCAGCTGAAAAGGAGAATGGGAAAAGTCAGCAGCTGATCTGCTCTTAAGATTTTATTGGAACAACCAACAGCCATGAACTATGCAGTAAATAGCAAAATTTTGATGGTGCTGGGTTTTGAGGCCATAATTTGTAAAAACTGATCTGTTTAGGTTTGCATGTGCTTTCTTCCCATTGAAATGGTTTCAGACTGAAGACTGCAAGTCAGGTAGATTTTAAATTATTGGCAGGGCTTTCATAGTACCCTGAACAAGGCATCTGAAAAAATGTGAAATGCTCTTTGTGAAAGCATTGGTTTCCAGTGTGTGTAAATAGACACTGCCTTTTTTTATTTTTTTTTTAAATCTTGTTAATGATTTCAGATGTTCAGAAAAGGGATTTTAATTCCTGTAGCAGCATCAGGAGTTATGTATGAATGTAGGTTTTGCATGCAGCATGTGAGCAGTAGGTCTGGCCAAGCATTTTTCACTTGAACCAAAGCAGACCAGGCAAGCATTTACCAGCCTTTCTGGGCTGGTTTAAAATTTTAGGCAGCAGTTGTTCAGGTAACTCTTGATGCAAAGCAGTATTTTTTTTTTTTGCCTTTTACAATTTTGTTAATTGAAAACTTTCCCTTCAGTAATTGATATATATTTATGAGTGTATTAATTTTGTCTTTTAACTATATTCAAGATTAGATCTGATATCGTGGACCTCCCTGAAGAAAACATCAAGATAGTTAAAGAATTTTTAAGGGTGCAGTAATATCAAAAGTGGTATTATCAAGCTGCATTTCAATGCCTGGTGTGATGTTTTTTATTTAGGGATGAAGACATGCAAAGCCTGGCTAGTTTGATGAGTATGAAACAAGCTGATATTGGTAACCTAGATGATTTTGAGGAGGACAACGAAGAAGATGAAGAAAACAGAGTGAATCAAGAGGAGAAGGCTGCAAAAATTACAGGTTGGTTTGGCCACAGGCATTGTAAAATATAGCTTCTTTTGCTAATTGTCCCACGTTTTTTATCCTTATGCTGTATTTTTATCTCACTTGAAAAAATTCCTAACAACCAAAACAGTATCTAGGATAGCTTGATTGAAGAGGAGCCCATCCATAACTCAACCAAGTTTAATAGTTGTGAATCCAAGAGCGTTGATTTGTGTCTGTGTGTCCTGTGTTTGGGAGAGAAGGCACTAAGCAGGTAGCATTTTAGGGAAGCAAAGAACCAGTGTGAACAGAGGAGCAGAAAAAGTGGAGGAAAAGGGTCAGTGAGAAGACAGGAGGAGAGGCTCCAGTGAAAGAATGAAGGCAGCTTGTGAGAATAACTGCGAAATGAGCTGTGCCATGGATGGCTGCTGAGGTTCTGCTCAATAACGTGGCAATTCCAGGCTGCATATTCTGCTCTTTGGGTGGGGGTGTCTCATGGAAAAAAAAAAACAACAAAAAAACCCAGGAGGCTGTTAAAGGACTTTTAATGAATTTGATAGTGAAGTTGTTTGAAGTGAGATAGTGTAACCACATTTGAATTGCTGATGAAAAGGCTTCGTGTGTCCAGGACAGCTGAACTAATCGAGGCAAGTCAGATCAGGATGAGATGATGTTCAGTTGTTGGTAGAGATCAGTGTGTAGTGCTGCTCCAGATGGGTTCTGCAGGAACTCTTTGTGTAAAGAAGCAGGAAAAGGAAATTAACTTCTGGTGCCAGACTTTGTATACTCTTCCAATGCTCTTTTAAAAAGGTCTGAAATAAAGGGATCCTTCTCCAAAGTGTGGGGGAAGAGCATCCCAAGCGGAGAAGTGAATTGTCAAATCTGTTCTTGAAAATTCAGAGCAACATTGGTTCAGTGTTATGAAACATTACTTTCATCACTTCTTTTGGAGCTTTCGTTGCAATCAAAAGGTTCAGCCTGAAGCAGTTATTACTTAGTTTACATTTAGTGTTGTGAAAGGATGCA
Source organism: Phylloscopus collybita (assembly GCA_027886175.1). Lineage (NCBI taxonomy): Eukaryota > Metazoa > Chordata > Aves > Passeriformes > Phylloscopidae > Phylloscopus > Phylloscopus collybita. The sequence goes on along the minus strand of JAJNNQ010000013.1, from coordinate 30,214,706 downwards.
AATATGTTTTCTGTATACTTTACATATTCAATTAAACATTTTTTACCCTGGCCAAATCTCTGGTTATGCTGCATGTGTCTGGCACGGAGCATATTGGAAAGTCTGGAGTGAAATAGCTGAGAAACCAAGATAATGTATTCTTGGTCAGGGAGCAGAGATATACCAGCCTGGTCACACTGAAATCGTTCTGCAAGGTCGACTTCTTTCCCAGTGTAACCAGAATAAATCAGATCACAACATCAAACAAAACCTGACATGTTCACCAGGCCATTGGATAATGACAGGGAAGGCCAAATTAAGGAGGGCTGATGTACAGTCTGTAGAAACCCCTGTGCACAAGGGTTTTTTAGGATCTGCCTGGGTGCTGTGCTGAGGACAGAAATCCCGTGTGCAGAAGGGCAGCAGGTGAAAAGCATCAGATCATGCTTCTCAACACTTGATTTTGCAGCGTTCAACAAGGCTACAAATGATTCTTAAACAAGCAAAAATCTGATCTGGGTTAGACCAGGCTGTCTGCTGTCCTTTGGGTAAGGAGTGAACATCCCTGGAGATAGATGGGAAGGGTGAGCTGGCTGACGTGCAGCACCAGCTATTCTAGAGTCATTTCAGCTTTTCCAACCCCTCTTGCAAAGGGCCAAAATGATCTGTTCCAAATAACAGAAAGGCAGAAATACACCATTTCTGTGCCTTGCTGGGCCTGCTCTGCTTCTGTTTTCTACCCATAGCAGATGGGAGTGTTGGGTTGGTGTTTCTGTAAGTGAATCACGACGTGAGGAAGGTCAGCCTTGGACTTTTTCTTCTGATGTTGAGTTGCTTTATGAGCCTGGCCAGCTTTTCCCACCTTTGAGAAGGGGAGGGATGTTGAAGGGGAATGAGTGCATGCAATTTCCCAAGCAAATGGGACAACATAAAACACAGGGCAATAAGTAAACATAAATAAATAAGATGTAAAGTATCTATTTCAACATGTGTTGGAGACTGATTTCATTGGCAGTTGCAGTGACTCCTGTAATAAATACAATGAATGGGGAAAGCTGGAAAAGCTGAGGAAGCAAGGGAGAAAGAGGCAGGAGTCACTGGAGAAAAGCAGGAGAAAATTTGGAAAGAAGGAAATGTAACAAAACCGATGCAGCCAAGAACTCTTTCAAAAAACAATGCTCACAGAATACCATAAAGTTAATTGAGGAAGTTACATAACCCTTTTGAAAGCTTGCTGCTACCAAGATTTTGCTCCTCTTGTGCCGTGCTGGGTGTTGGCAGCTGAGGAGCTGGAATGCTTCACTGACTCAGAATCAGCCCCAGGCAAATCCCTCACCTCGGTGTGCCTGTTTTCCCAACTGTAAAAAACGGGGATACTGCCTGGAACACCTCAGGGGAGCCCATGGGAGCAGTGCACAGTTAATGTTTGTCATTGGCCTTGGAAAAAAAAATGTGAGGGGAGGGATTGTTCTCCTGCCTTTGGCTCCAGGTTTTCTCACAGAATCAAGGGATGGCTTGATGGCTGAGCAGTTTTCATTCCCAAGGTGCTGCCAGTCTTTGCTCAGACACTTTTCCTTTTTTGCAGCGTGCAACAGGTTTTTTTGTTGGTTTTGTTTGTGGGGTTTTATTTTTTCGTCGTGCCAGAGTTGCAGTTTCGTAGATGAACGTGGACATCCACTGCTGGGAGAGCAAGGGAGGTCTGCTCTGTGGGGCTCTAGATGGTGCAGGTGAGTTAGGAAATGCTGCTTCTCATCCCTGGTGGATTGCCTAACTTGGAGTAGGGACCTGTGCCTCTGTTTCTTCAGCTCTGAAGTAGATGGTGCAATACTGACTGACCTCAAAAGCACTGTGGAATTTGGGGTGGTCAGCATGGAACTGGTGCCATACAGCTGACCAGACTGAAAGATGTTTTCCATTCCAAGCACTACTTTCACTTGGAGAAATCTCCCTCCGCCTCAGGCTTTCCCCCCCTCTTCCTTCCCAGTATTTCTTGTTGAAGTTTTTCATGTATATATAAAAGCTGTATCTCCCCCAGCTGTGTGAAGTTGAAAATTGCTTGTTGCCATGAATTAAGTTTCAAATATTTCGTTTTTACACTGCCAATATACATGGATTCAAACCTCCCAGAATTATCCTGCCCTTAGTCTTCAGTGGAACACAAGCCATCTCATACTTGAAGCAAATGTGTCTCATAACTGACAAACAGGGCAGTAATAAATGTGTTGCTTCTCTTAATGTTTTAATTCCTGCTTAGAGCCTCATGCTGGGGTTAATAGCTGCCTCCTGCTCCATCTGCCCAGGAGCACAGTGGCTGTCCTGGGGCACCACATGGAATCAGCACTGTGCCCATGTGCTGCCTGTTGCAGGAGCCTGAATCCCAGAGTGTTTCAAAAGCAAGGAGAACTATGTGTGTAACCCTTTTTTTTGCAATTTGCAAAACCCTACCTCTCCTGACAACTCCATGTACATTTACTCTTTGTCAGGATCACCAAGCTGCTTGGAAAAAAAATAGAAGGAGAGAAGAATGAAAAAAAAAAAAAAACCAACCCCAAAACCAAACCAGTGATTTATGTGACATACTTGTAGAACAAGCTAATGTGTGTTTGTAGATAATGAGATTTATAAAAGATAATATAGGATATAAATCTCCAACCTACCATTTCCATACTCCAAAATATGACATAAACCATTTAATATTGTAATGAGAAACATTGTAGTGCATATGGGTGTTTAGGTTGGCAGATAAGACCAGGTGATTCAGACCACATCAAAGAACTCCCTCTTTTTAAAGCTCTGAACTTAATTTGTTATTTTCTGACAATAAAAACTGACTTGTAATTGTTTGGGGGATTTTTTTTTTCACATGCTGACATAATAAATTGTAAATCATGTCAGCATCTGAGCCTGTTTTTAATTACTAATTCGTTAGTACTGCTGTTTTATGAGATCGGCTCTGTTTAATTTGAGTACAGAAAGGTATGTTCTGGTGTCTCTCTTGAGTCTTAAAAATTCCCAGAAGATACTACTGTATTATATTATGCAGATTTCTTGGGTGTGTGTATGGTTTTATATTGAGAAAGCTAAGTGTTGGGGCAGTTTTGGTGTTATTTTTTTAGGATAATAGTCTTGTCTGTTGGAGCTAAAAGTAAGGAAGTGAGGATGATGAAGTTAACTCTGGGTAGACAAATATAAATGTAATCCCATGTAAGCAGATCTATGCTTTAAGGTTGGGAGGTGCATTACAGAGGAATTCTGCTTGGGGTTTGTCACTGTCAACATTTGGGATGTCCAGTAGGTATTGGCAGAGTAGGTAATTTGCAGATTGGCATGTCTTTGCAAAGCAGTTTAAATTTACCAAAGAAGTTTTTTATCCGTGTGACAGAAATATTATCAGGTGCTGGTCTGCTTTGGGCTTCAGGTTCTTTGTGCTATCTGTGAAGGCATGAGACCAGGAGCGGTGTCAGTGTGTCAGCTGTGAAAAACCATGAAAAAAAACCCCCTGACTAAGAAGTTCTGGGTGGCCATGAACACCAACATGAGTTGGAACAGTCAGGATATTACTCAATTATTACCTCAGTTAGATATCTTGCTCCCTAAAAGTAGTTCATGGAATAAAGACCAATTTTGCTTTCTCAAACAAAAGCCTGACAAGAAGTCAAGTTCAAAACAGCAGTCAGCTGAAAGTGTCACTGAGAGGTAACTTCTTGTGTACACAAGAAATTAAACTTTAAAGGAAATACAACAATGACTGGCACGAAGCTCTCTGGCTTTGCTGCTGACACCAGAAGGCATCATCCATTCATTTCACTGGGAGAAGACAGGAGATGAAAAAGACTGTCAGAGTTGGGGCAGTGATATTCAACAAGCAGGATCATCTCTCCTGCACAGGTTTCTCTTGCCTGTTTGTCATCTGTCCCCTCTCCACAGAAACTCCTGCTCAGGTCTCTCAGAGATGCCCCAGGCTCCATCCCCATTATTGCAGAAGCTCCATTTGTCAGATGCTGGGGATGGGACTTCGTTAGGGGGGAGCAGAGAGGAATTTTCCCCCTTGGGCCAAAAGCCACTCAGACCTAGTTGTTTTTTGTTTCTTTCCTTCCAGAATTATGGAGTCATCCCCATCTTGGCTAGAATTAAACAGCACATTTTAAAAAGCACTAGGTCATGGCAATTCAGAGCCCTCCACTGTGGACAGAAGGTGAAACAGGATTTTAACCAGCAGCAAGGGGTTACTTATGTAGTATGACAGTGAAAATTCAACCATATATACATTCAGTTTGCATTCTCCTGGCACAGTACTGAGCATGTATTTTAGAGCTGTTTAGGTAAATTCAGCTTGTCATAGATCAGAATGTAATGGTGTCTCGTTGTAAATGTTAAATAATCAGGGGGTGTATATAAATAAAAAAAACCCATTACAATGCATGTTGTATCGGTTAGTTTTCTGTCACCTTTAGGGTTTGAGAGGGAGATAAATTGTTCTGGGGCTGGTTTGTGTTGATTTACAATGTTTTCATATTCAGGTTTTCTTCATAAGCAGGAAAGTTTTAAAATTATATCTAGTACATCTACCTAAATTTTCAACTGGCGTGCATAATAGTCATCCTCCAAAAACTAACTATTGTTGCTGACACCCATAACCTGGCTAGGTTTTGTTTATGTCTTGTTAACTGGGTTTCATGTTAAATTAACCCTGAAGCACCCACACAGGGACTTCACTGTAGTTATATAATTGTAAGGACTGGTTCTAAATCTATTCTTTTGCCTCTCTCCCTCGCTCTCTCTCTCTCTCTCTCTCTCTCTCTCTCTCTCTCTGGTAACAGTGTTCGTTCCACTTCTGTTTCATTAAATGCCCTTGCCTTACGTTTGTCTTGACTGGCTTCTATTTACAGAAATTGTAAACCAGTTGAATGCTCTGAGCAGCTTAGATGAAGATCAAGATGACTGCATAAAGCGAGCAAATATGCCTTCAGCTAAATCAGCCAGTTCCTCTGAAGGTCTATGAGCTTTCATCCTTTCTTTCTGTTTCTGATTGTATTTACTGTGACCCATTACCTTTTGACTCCTGCCTGTATTCAGCTGTCAGTTTTATCTCTGTGCTTCCACCCAGCATGACTCTCAGTAATTTGTAGTGCATCCAACAGGTAACAACATGATAGAGAAAGAGCCTGTCTCCGCTACAGCTCCGTTGTCATCTGATAATGAACAAGAAAGGGAAAAAAAAAATTACCAAAAAAAAAAAAATTACAAAAAAAAAAAAGAAAGAGAAACCACCAGACCCTAAGCTTAAAACAGTAGTTGTGTAGTCAGTAATACTTGACCTTTCTAAAGTGACAGAATGTCCTCTCTCTGCTTTTATGTCACGTCCAAAAATTAAAATTTCCTGCCGATAGTTAAGCATGTACGTGAACCATCAGAATCACCGTATTATAGCTCGTTAGGTGTTCCACAACGTTTATTTAATGAAGAAAAGAGAAGGCTTTTTTAGGAGTCATTCCTGTTACATAATGTTCTGATCAGCAAATAGAAGTTTTCCATTCATTTCACTTTTTTTTTCCCCCCCCCTTTGTTGATGTACTGACTGGACTGTGTTAACTTAGTCGTGCAGTTCGTGCCATACGAGGGACTGTTGACACGGGGCTTGTTTGAGCTCCAGATGTGTTGGATGAACAGTTTTTGTGTCTATTTTAAAACAATATTCCAATTTGTTTGTAGAGCTTATCAATAAGCTTAATTTTCTGGATGAAGGGGAGCAAGACCTGGCCAACTCCAGCACGAACCCTTTTGGTGATCCTGACACAGCAGAGTTAAATCCATTTGGAGACCCTGATGTAGAAGGTAATGAATTTATTTTATATAATTCATTGCTGCTTGCAAATGCTTTGTGAAACTTTCTTTTTGTTTCTGTAGGGATGCAAATGAAAAAAATTTGATTGATTAAATACAGTTATTTCAGGTAGCAATAGCAATGATGCAGTTGCCACTGGAAAATTGATTTATCCTTTGAGTCACATCCTTTGTATTGGGGCACATTCTGTGTATTTGCCACTGGGGGCTACCAGCTGAAGCAGAGACTTCCAGACCCATCAGGTGTGTTACTAATACTCACCTTATGTGGTATGAATGAGCAACAGATTCTGTCAGACAACCCTGCTCCACGTGGGAGATGGTTTATATCATCACTTCCCTCACTGCAATCTTCACTGCATCACAGCTATTCTTGGTTAGCATTAATCTTCGTTATTACAATTTAATTTTCTCTCCTTTATTCTTCCTTCTTTTTTTTGCTTTTATAGCTTCCTCAGTTAAGCCTTCTGGCACTGTGCCTTGCACCACATGCTAGGTGTTAATCCACTTTCCAGACTGACATGCCCATTCTTGTTCCATTTGGGTGAGATGTACAACCCCTGTAAAGTTTTAATCTGATAAGATTTCAGCCATCAGGCCAGAAGGGAGCACCAGGACAGCAAACATCTCTGCTGTCCTCAACTCCATGCTCAGATATGCAGGCTCCTTTCTGCTGCCTTGTTTCACTTTTGCAGCTGCTCAAAAGGCCAATTCCTGGTTAATTCCCAAGTTTGAAGCTCCAAGACTTTCCTTCCTCCAGAAAATACCAAAATGCCATCACTCTGTAATGGCACTGGAGAAGAACCACACCTCCTGAGCTCCTGCTCAGGAGCAGCCCAGGGTGCTGCCAGGGCATTTCTAGGGTCAGGTCAAAGAGAATGAATTTCCAAGCTGCAGTTTCCACCTGTGGTCACTCACTTTTCTTTGGACAAGCTGAATGTTTCCTCACAACACAGTTTTTTCTGCCTTCAGAGCCCACAGAGAATGATGTGGGTGGGGATCAAGTCCTGTCATACTTTGGCTGTGGTGTGACTCACAGCTTGTATTTCTGAAACAGGGACATTGCATATCTTCTGTATTTGGCAACTGAAGCCATAAAGCCACTATCCTGGGCACCTTCTCCCTCCTATAGAGTTGTCAGGTTTTTCTACAGCTGCAGAAGTGAGTTGTTTCAGCTTTGTAGGTACCAGTGTGTATGGATTGGGTTCTGGTGTCCTAATCTTTGGCTTTGTTTCCTCTCTGCTCCTTGACAGTGAATTCCCTCAGGATCATGGAAGGAATCAGAATAAGTAGGAATGTAAATCTCTCTGGCAGTCCATATATAACTTGCTCTAAGAGACTCAGCCTATATTCCTTCCCTCCTTCTCTGCCTTAGAAAGAGGAGCTCCCTTCTCCATGGAAAAAGCTATACAAGTCCCATCCTACCTAAACTCCTTTTTCCAAACCCAGCTTTTCTTTCCTTTCCAGAGAAAGCCCATTCTGGAAGAAAGCAGTAGGTGTTCTGGCTACAAAATACATCTTGGGGACAAGGAGAAACAGCTGGTGTTGTTTCTTAGTACTGGAGTAGCTTGATAACTCATGGCAAACTCACTGTGAGCAGCCTGCATCCAAGACATCAGCCTGCTTATGTCCCTGAAACACTCGAGTGTAGTCACTGCTTGTCATGTTTGGGTTTTGCTCAAGCTCTTTCCCAGGGACCTAAACTGCTAAACAAGGTCACACTTTGTAAACTCTCTTGTTTTTCACATTTCTCTCCTAAGGAGGGACTTTGCTTGTTGACCCTTGGTGTGACCAATGGTTCAAAGGATCCCACCTCTTAGGTGGGCACATTGTAAAAAGGTATAAAAATAGCTTTTGAGAAGAAACCAGCCCTTTTCAGAGCATCAGCCTTCTGAAATCACAAGTCCACGTCTCATTCATTGTGTCCCACAGCACAGACACTCCCAGCATATCAGGGGCATGGGGTTTTTTTTCAGTTGATGGTGGTGGTTTTGGTGACATCTGCCTTTACAGTCATCTTCAGTCAGAGGTGTGGACACTTCTCCATTTCTCTGGGTCTGTTCTGTGTGCTTGGGGCACTCTCTGTGATCAGACTCTTGGGTCCCATCTGCAGCTGTGGGCAGCAGTGCTGAGGTGTTGGGTGTGTGAATACCAGGTATCACTCCCACACAACACTCAGCATACCATAACAGGACAGCGAGTGGGATAAACAGGGTGTCACTAGATTCTTCCTACTGTGTCATAAAGTGGTTTGGATTTGGGAGGAGTGGACCTTCATGTGACAGTGTCTTCCTGGAGCACCAAACCAGGCTGAAAGATCTGAAAGAGGGATCCCAGGCTATCAGACAGAGTTGGACATCTGGTGTGGCATTTTTAAAGCTTTTATGTTTTGATGAGTGGCTCCTGAGGGATTCTTCTTTTTGCCTCAGACACCTCTGGTTCTTCCACTCCAGACCTGTCTTGTCCCTGTAATGGGAACTGGTTGTTGTTCCCATTACCTTGCTTGACCTTCTTGACATGTGCCTTTCCTCCAGTCCTCTTCCTCCACAGAAAGTTGAGGGGAAGAAAAAAATGGTGCTGAGACAAATTAGAGAAAATTATTTTGGTCTTCAGCAACAGCAGGGATCTGCTGTGTTTTTGTGGCTAGTTGGATCAGTGTCTCTACATGGGGAGCACTGGACATTACCATTTTGGGGAGATTTCCCTTTGCTTTGAAATGCATTTTGAGGCTGTGCAATATCGTAGCTGTTCTCACCCTGGTGCCCAGCTGCTGAAGGCTGCCCTGTTTCTGTCCCATTATTCACTCATGATTCTTTTATTCTGAGACCTCAGTGGAACTGTTTTTTTAGAACTGCCATCTCTTTCTAGGAAGCTTCTTTGAGGCTGTGCCTGCTTGTTTGCTTTTGCATCCTGAAGTGAATGTAACCTTTTTGGTGGCCACCCCAGAAGCTCAAGAGCATTGACAGAGGTTCAGGAATTTAAGGCAGGCTTTCTCCTACAGGCTTAAAGAGTCACATTACCTGTTTCACTTGTCTTGTGATCTTCTTAAATCAAGAGATTAACTTTTTATGTGTGCAGGGATGAAGCATTTTTCTGTTCACTTACATGTTAGCTCTCTTTATCTCTTTATCTGGACAAGGCATAATCTGGAACTCAGACTTTGCGGAAGTTCAGAGCCTTCTGCAGAATTTGTTACTTCATTTCCCCAAGCCATGCAGAGCAGCCAGCTGGAGCCTCCTTTCCTGAGCACTTTGCCATCAGATGTGAGGAGGCACCATGTGCTATTTGGCAGAGGGATTCCAAGGATATTCCTATCAAGCCTGTAACTTGTGTGTGTGTGTGTGTGTGTGTGTGCTCAGAGTCACCCAGGGTATGAATATGTATGTATTGACAGTCACTCAGAGACAAAGGAGGATTACTTGCCAGTAGATACTTGTTTCCTAGACAGATATTTCTCGTGCCTGTTCACAAACCAGCTGCTTTCCCTCTATCTTCCTAATCCCGTAATCACTTAACCCTGGGAATGTGGGGTGGAGAGAAACTAAAGGCAGGAGTGCTTCCAGCACCCGTGTGCACACTGTAGGTGTGGTGCATGGCAGAGGGTCAGCAGCAAGCTGGCTCTGGATGCTGCTGGGATTTAAAAAGTCCTCAGTGTCAGTGATTTTACACACGCAGCAGAGTGAATGTGCATGTGGACTGCTCACCTCAAAAAATCCTTTCAGATGTGTTTCTTGGTTGACATGTCAAATTGAGGCTTGTTCCCCCTTGTGTCTACTAGGTCAGCTAGGCATTAGAAATCTGGGAAAATCAAAAATAATCTCTTTGAAAAGTACATCTCAACAGCTTTATACTAGACAACCTTTACATGATCATATGAGGACTGCCTTTTGGATTTTTGGCCACAGTGCAACAGAATTATAATTCAGTTAATTTTTTATATTATAATCAGTGAATTTTCTGTGCAAAGTATTTACCTGGGCAAGACAACATGTACAACAAATGAAAGCAGAAAACCACAACACACTTTCATCACTCCAGATATTTATTTTTTTTTTAAATTTGGTGGGGAATACAAATTTTTAAGTTGTATACAACACACACGAGACCTGAGGGTAACTCTTTGCTGGCACCCCCTGTCATTTAGGGCCACCGTTTACTTCAGCAGTGTATTCCATCACCTTGTGTGTGGACTTCTGAGCCCCCTGCAGCATATTTTACCCTGAAAATGAGAACAGGGTTAGCAAGCAGCAGCAAACCCCAAATGCTTCTGGGGTTGTCCCACAAGCAGAGCAGCCCAGAGAGGAAAACGGCGACTCCGTCCCTTCTATTTCTGCTGAACAAAAGGAGCAGAAAGTCACCAGTGGTGCGTGGGGATGTCAGTCATTACTCTTTCTAGAAGCACTGGGCAGTTCCACCTTCCCTTTGTGCTGTTTGTTGGGTGCTCACATGCCCTGGGTTCCCTGCCTGCCAGGCAGCAGCCGGTGGCGTAACCGAGCGCCTTTCACATGTGGCTGCTGCTTTCATCCCCTGCCAAGGGGAAAGTGGTGCGTGCCGTGTTTTGGTGGAGGTTTTGTTTGGTTTTAAGGGCTGTGTCACAATGTGTTTGTGTTACAAAAGGCAAGTGGGTTGAAGGGCAGGGTGATTTCTGGAGATGCTCTGGCTGATTGTGCAGATAGCTAGTGCCAGGATGATTATTATCACAGGCTTTCTCAGTGGAGTTAGGGCAAGTAATGTTTCCAGAATCTGGCACAAGAGCAGCTGGTGTTTCTGCTGTAGTAATACTTCTGCCTCTCTTGTTGTCACTCCTACCCCTGTGGCTTTATTACTTAACCATGCAAAATTATTTTGTGTTTGACCCTTGACGTGCCAAACTGCAAGCATCTTTTTCTTTTCTTTTTTTTTTTTTTTTAAGCTTATATCAGTGTAGAGACTGGAGTCCTGTGTGGAGCTCTGATGAATGGTGTGGGGAAAACAGGGGAATCTGAATGTAAAAGGAGCTTCAGGTGGGAAAGGGACCTCTTCTAAGCTGTTGTATGTTTAACCTGCCAAAGTGCACTTCTCAGCATCATTAGCTCTTTGAGAGAATGAGTCTGTTACAGCAAAGTGACAGGTGACAGTGGGTGTGGCTTTAAGAGCAGCGCTGTTGAGTCTCATCCTAACACCTTAATTTGTTCTAGAGAGGCTTGTGATGACCAACATTTGACACAAAGCTAGTTCTGAGGAGTTTCAGAGACCCCACGGGAGAGAAGCTGTTTGGGTTCAGGTGGGGACCCTTGTGGGAACCCTCCCTCCCTGTTGGGGACATTGAAGGAAGCAGAAAGGGGAGGAAAATAATATCCTGGATGGCAAGAGTAGAGAGGATGAGTAGCCAAGTCAAGTGGCTTCTAGCTGAGCCTCTGCAAAATTCTGCCTATAAAAGTGTCTTGAGAATTATGTTTTTGGAAACTGCTTTTAATTTCAGCCTGCGTGTAGGATTTTGTGAAATATTTTAGTTCATGACAAGCCAGAGGTGTCTGAGCACTTACACGGAACACTGTGTGTGTAAGGCCAAACATGTAGCTCCTGTTGAGCCAATGAAAAAGAAAAATCATTTTGTCATAGTTAGGGTTACAGCACTTGATCCAATGTCGAAATAGAAAGAATTGCAAAAAGCATTTGCATTGCCCCTTAAAATTTATCAGATTTAAACAAGCATTTAACTCGTTGTTTCCAGGAGACACTTCAAAGCAAATTAAAAATAAAAGCTTACACCATGGTTTTAAGAGGTTGTTTCTCTGAATGTTTTTAACTTCAGGATATATTACTGACTTTCCTTTTTGTGGGTTATCAGAAGGTTTCCCTCAGATATGATAATGTGTATTTATCAACAGATTCACGTGCAGGTGCAATGATCCATCATACAGAGGTGCAGCAGCAGCTATTTGTACTTGTCCACTCTCTTGATAAAATATTCTAATATCTGAGCAAAGTTTTAAGCAGTAAAAAGTTTGGTTAAAGCTTTGTCAATAAACTACACTATTTGAGCAAGGTATCAGTCCCTTTTTTCTGCATTTCATTTGTTATTTTTGCTTTTTGTATGGAACTGTCTTCTGAGGACACATTTCCAGAGCACTTCTGCTTGCTCTAGTTCATCAAGTCACTAAGTGTGTGGGGAATATTTGAGTAATATTCTGACTACCATGAGCTTCAAGGCATGGTATGTACAATATATACTGAATAGACAGTATACAGTAAGGGTGGGATTTGATTCCCCTGACTATAAAAACAGGTTGGACATATGCCTGTAAGCCTTGAGTGTCAAGGAGTTGGCTCAGCTGCAAATACCCACACCAAGGACATCTCAGGGCAAGCAGAGTGAAGCTTTTGCTTGCCTTGACCACCTGCACTGGACACTAGAATAACCTAAGTCTTCATAGAACCACTTCTCCAGTTTAGCTTAAAATAAATGAACAAATACATTTTAGATATTGGGCTCTGCTCTGATACATTTAATCCATAGTACTCTGAAGGACCCCTGCTTGATTTGATCCTGTTTGTGTTTTTAAGAATTTCTGCCTTAAATGCTTTCTTTTCCCCTGTCAGTTAAGCTATAGACCTTCAATATTATTTCACTGTGGCTTTCTCTGAAACAGCTTAAAAGGATGTGGGCTTATGATCACATCACCACCCAAATTAGCCTTAATAGACATCACCTGCTGTGCAGTAATTACACTTTCTCCCAGGATAAGTTCCCAGTAGGTTATTCCCTTCTCTTAAGGGATAAGCATTTACTCTGAGGTTGGAGTGAGCACATGCATCCTGCAGACACACATCCTGCCTTTCCCCTGCAGTTGTTTGTCTGTCTGTTCTGCCCTGATCCAGTGGCTGGTGCAGTGCATAGAGAGGTGTAGTCACCACCTGCAGCTGGGGATCCTACTCCTGTCCAGCTGGGAATGGCTCTGCTTCCCACTCTAAGCTAGAGCTGGTCACACTGCATGGGGTAGGGCTTTCCATCTCCTTGGGCTGTGCTGGTGGCTGGCTTCAGGGTGAAGCTGGATCTTTGCTGGCAGGGTAGAGGACACTGACATTTTCTAGCAGTTCAGCAGGATTAGCAGCTTTGGTGCATCATCCATCCAAACTCACGTGAGCACAGTGCTTCCCTGTGTTCACTGTGTGGCTAGAGATTTTGTCCTCCCAAATATTTCTTCAGTCCACCTTTTTATTTTTTTAGACTCTTGTTGCAGTTAACTTTTATTAGAGTTGCTCTGTTAAACCTTAGAAGTGTGTTTAGTCCAGTTTAGTAACCACACCTCTGAAAAACACACACACACTTTTCCTTAAGAGTAATGTGGAGATGGTTATTGAGAGTTAGGTTTTAATGACACTGCATTGAACTTCCTACTTGTGTAGATTTTGAAAGTGCATCACATCCAGTATTGAACAGAGCTGCTGATTATTTGATGCTGCAAGAAGAGTAAAATTAACATCACTAAGTGTCTTTGTAACAAATGTTGTATTGCTGTGTGGGGATCTGCAGCATTCAGTATCCAGAAGCCATTCACTGCAGAAAGGACTTTACACAGAGAGCAGCAGGCAGCTCCAGCTTTGCCAATAAGTTTTTGTTGTACAGCCCAAATAGAAGATGAGTGATTGGATTATCTGCCTCTTTAGGGTTAATTTAAATTCATTTTTACAGTGGGATTATGTATTGTTACCAGGGGCACACGTGTGTTTTGAAATGTAATTACTGGTCATTACTTAATAGCTGATTTTTAGTTCAGTAATTTTAAGAAATTACAAGGTCACCTACTTACTATCACCATTTTTAAATCCAGTAATATTATAAAATACTTTTTTCTTTATGTAAAGCTCAAATAAATAATTAGGAACATTTTGTTGGGACACAAATTGGCAAATAGTATGCGAAAATGTTTTAGTATCTGTTGTGATGCCATTTACATGACAAATAAGAGCTAATAAGTGACGTTGAAAGAGCTGTAGTAAGTGAGAAAATGAAGCTTATTCATTGTAGTCTAAATTAAAAGAGCTTTTGAAGGACCTATTTTTGAATGCACAAGCATGAAAACTCACCTAAGGCTATAACTTTATGTCTTGAGAGTGAAGAAGCAGACCTTTTCATATGCCTTTAAAGTAAAAAAAAATCTGATAAAAACGGCTTCAGATTTTAAATTCGTTAAATCTGTTTAATGCTTTATTTTGGTAGAGCTTCACCCTGAAAGAGCTTCCTCCTCAAAGGCAGAAGACAGTTTCTATGTTGACAATTACAATCCCTTCAAGGATGAGGATGCCCCAGAGTACTTAAACCCATTTGATGAGCCAGATCACCCTCCTGAGGCACATCCTGGCAGCGTCAGAGACTCTCCTCCACAACCTGCAAAAAGGAAGAACGTCAGGCCAGTGGACATGAGCAAATACCTCTATGCAGATACCTCCAAAGCTGAGGAGGAGGAGCTGGATGAGTAAGTATGATTCTCCATCTCTCAGCAGCTTTGCAGGCATTAGCAGTGGGATCCCTGGTGTCACCTTGGGGTGGATTGGGTTGAACCCTGGTGTGATCCATAATCACCTCCTGAGGACAGACTCCTCCTTGGGCAGCTCAGCAGCAGGAAATGCCATACCCCCAGGTCATGTTGTTCAGCTGAACATGAGCAGTGAGGAAACTTTCCTTTGCCTTATTGATAGCAAACAACTTGATAGGGAACAGGTCTGTGGACCTTCCTGTGACACTTCGTGCTCTGACAATTGCAAATGAGCCAGAAATTAAAGGAGTAACAGAAATTAAAGAGCTTGGGCCTTCCTCTCCTTTTTGCCATTCTTTTTACTACACGAAATAATATGTTTTTCCAATGATAACGGGGAGTTTGTTTTATCTTGATGCAATATGTAAAAAGGAAGAGCGTTTTGCAATCTGCATAGCACATTTTTGAGAATCTGATAGACTGAATATACCTGGGAAAGGTAACTTCCTTAGGTTGCTTCTTTCAGCATGACCACACACAAAACTTCTATAAACTCACACTGCCTTGTATTATAGAATAGGAACTATCAGGAAGAGAGAGCTTTTTGCAATTCCTGCACAGCCTGGGAGGTTGGAAGGTGTATCCTTTTAATCCTTGTTTGTGGTCATTAGTCACCAACCACACCACTCATGAGACAATTTATGGTGATTACATCTGAGCAATTCTACAGACAACAATTCCAATTAACATTTCATTTTACATTATTTAATGAGATTTATCATGGCATGGCACTTGCATTACTTCAATATTAACAGAGGTATGGTATCATCATCTTTCTGCTTCTCTGTTGATAGCTGTGGTCTAGGAAATGGAAGGATTCCCAAAGAATTTCTCTAATAGAAACATATGAAGGACTCTGCAGAGATTTTTCCTTTGAAAGCTCTGTAGCTGTGGATTTAATGCTGATGTTTGGTCTGTGAAAAAATACAAGCAAAAATAAATAAAGGGCGTTGGGAATGATGGCTCTGCCAGCTCCATTTGTCAGGACAGTGCCTGAACAAACAGCACTGGCTGCTGTGTCTTCAGAGCACAGTGTGATCACACTGCCAGCCACACCAGGCATTCCTGATCATTCTCTGGTCACCAGAATCTGCAGGGAATAAAAATATGTGTATTTTACACCCACCAAGATACAGGTATAGGGGACAGAAAAGATTGAGAGGAGCAGAAAGAGAAAAAAGCCATGTGGGATAAGCAAGAGAAGAATTTTCTGTTTATACTTCCATTTCCTAAGCACATCTGTGCCAAAGGGGCTTGTGGCAGGGTTGGAACCCTTCCTTTTGCTGTGTACTGGACTTTAACCCTTGGTTAACAACAGCCACCTTCTTGTTTTAATGACTCCATTTGCTTCATTGGTTTTTTTCCCCCCAAAGATAAAAATAAATTCCCCATAGGTGGATTCTACTTGAACATAAAGCTGGTCTGTATTTTCCTGATAAAGCAGTGTCCCATGGGAAGGTGGAAGGATAAAGAGTCAGTAAACACTGTCAAATCAATTTTTTTTACAACTTTTAACATCAGTTTTTTATATCCTGACCCCCAAAGTAACCCTCCTCTCCACATTTTCCTCTGAAGTTAGAGGAGCAATATCTCATACAAAAAGACCTGGAGACCATTTGTTGGGTGCATTGGGTAGAAGTGTGGCAAGGAGAAGCCTTGAATCCTTATACTGAAACACTCTGGAGGAATGAGTGTAATGATGAAAGTCCAGTCTAGAAACACAGGACATGAAATATTAGATCACATCTGCAAACACTATTTTGCCTCATGTCCTTAATTTTCATATTTTTAAGTAGAAAGCTTCTGCTAAGGCATGGTCTGGTGAGCACCAAAGGCAAAAGTTTCACAGGCAGTGGTAGTTGGTGGTTTTTGGGTGCCCTAATCATGAGGGTTTATGTCCAGACATGTTCTGTTTTTACCTATTGTGAATATTGGTGCTTTTATTACCTACATAAGTGGGTAATCTTCTTCCAAGCCTGTTGAGGTCTAGGTTTCCGTGTCAATCTGTGGCAGAGAGTTCCTCAGGAAAACAAGCTCTCTAATGAAATGTGCTTCTTTTGATTTTGGTTGTAAATAAATCCCTTTTGCAATCCCATGCCGTCTCTTCTGCTGGCTTTTCGAAACAACAATGAGTAGTACTGGATTTACCTGCCACAAACATTTGTTGTCTTGCCTGTCTCTAGCATGTTCACCTCTCCTTGTCCCTTGTCTGAGTGCTAACTTTCTCCATCTCTCTTCATACAGAAGTCTCTTCATCTCTCTAATCATTCCCACCGCCCGTCTCTGGAGCCTGTTCTTTCTCCTGCTATGTCTCTATTTTAAGATGTGTTGACTTGGCCTGAGCAGTGTATTCAAGACAAAGCTGAACAACTGAGTCATATCTCAGAACAATAGAGAACTGTGCATGTTAGTTCCAACCTCTCTCATCACATCTTGTCTTTTGATATCTGATAAATTCTGTTCTGGTTTGTTTTTTTGTTTTTTTTTTTTTTTTTTTTTGACTACCACTGGTCAAGGGCTGTCTCCAGGTGTCCTTTTGAACCTAGAGGTGGAAGGCATGAAATGGAAGAAATGGAAGGCTCCTGATTTATTGATTAGCTAGGAAATACGATGTATTTTGAACCCCCACGTCTTAAACATTTAATTGGAGTTCACTTAATGTACTGCCTGGCATTTTCCTCTTAACATTTTGTGTGAGATACAGTGTTGTGTCCTGAGGACGTGGACACACCAGTTAGCATCAGGCCCCTTGTCCCACTCTGCTCTGGCAGAGTTCTCCTCCTGGGCTCAGAGCTTACACCAAGTGCCCCAAGAGCTGAACTCTGGCTCCAGTTTGGTAACAGATTCTCCCTGTAACCCTGTAAAAGGTACTTGGCCCCAGTGCACCTCTGGGAAGATTCTACCTTGAGTAATTTGCTTTGTTGAAATGTATTTGACTGATGTTGGTGAAGAGAAGTGACACCTCATAACACACACAAAGCACAGTCACCAGCATCACGGGGCATTGATGGCTCAGAGGGACTCAGGTGAGCCAGAACATTTATCTGCTGCAAAACTGTGCTCCCAAAACATACCTCCTCTGGCTAAATTCTCATATCTAGCTAAAGATAAGGAACACATTTTCCTTCCGTTAGTTTGGACATTTCACTGTTAGTGGAAAATCCTGCTTTTTGCCTTTTTTGAGTTTTATACAATAAAGTCCATCTGTGAGTGGAGGATGGCACACCTTGTGAAGTTATAATTATTTGAAAACAGCTCACAGCTGCTTAATGGATAATGCTTTCAACCTTAGTACTTCTGATTGGCAATATTGCCTGACCTTTTAGCCCTGCCAAGCTCACAGCTTTGGGTTTCCTCCTCAGCAAAATGTTTATTTTCCAAGTTTTTTTTTTTTTTTTTCAGCTAACTGGTATGACTGATCAAAATAACTTTTCAATTGGTCAGAATAAAACTTGCTTTCCAATATCATTTGGCTCTGTGGCTTCTTATCTCGTTAATCATGGTGTGGCTTAGAATTCTGCTGGGTCATTGGCCAGGCTATCGAGTTGCCATCTGCTGAGGTTGCCCATTGTACAAGAAGCCACAAGCCACCACGTTGTCTGTGACACTTTAATGCCAGCTATCTTGTCAGGTGTGAAATTTTTTAATTTTTTTTGAAGGACAGTCCAGTGTCTCTTACTTGAATCCATTAAATAACTTCACAGAAGCAGTAAATATGGCGCTGACCTCAGAGAAAAGTGCTTTAATATTAAAATTGCTCTTTTCAACCAGAATTTTCAGATGCTTGATTTCTTGTAGAGCCCTGTGGAAGCTGTTGGACCAAACTCTGCTGTGTATCTCAGATCCTCATGGCTTCAAACTTTATAGTTTGCTCAGGAAAGGGCCATTTTGGCTGTTTTTTTTTTTTTTTTTCTGTATTAACATTATTTTTCAAATATCTTGCTCAATATGTGTTAAGATCAATGAAGGGTAGTGCAGAGAGGAAGGTGGAAGGTAACACATGTGCATGTGTGTTCTGTGACCAGAATGTCAGGATTTAGCCTGGCTTTGAAGCAGGTTCTTCTCTAGAGAAAAAGGCTTCTCTCCTTTTAGTACTTCCTTCTGGTGGGTACAGAGGGTGCAATTTTTCAGCATGACACCTGCAGTGTAGGCAGCTCTGGAGCTTAAAAGTTCAAAAAGATGGCCCTCCCAAACCTGTTCCCTCTCATTGATAAGGTGTTGGGTTTTTTCCTCACACCAAAATGATTCTGACACCTTACAAATCCACCTTCCTAATTCCGAGGTAAATTCCTGCTGTGCCGAAGGCTGGCTCGCTGAAACTAAATAAAACCTTGTGCTGCCCCACAGAATGCATTGTTCTTCAGCCTTTATCTCTTTTATCTCCATTTTCACCTCCCTTTGAACCCTCTGCTGTCTGCAGGCAGCTGAGCTGGGCTGTCAGCTAAATTAGAGCCACTGACAGCTGGGTGCATTCTCCACTCCAGCCTGAATCCCTCCTTTGCCTCCCATGGCAAACCCCCTTCTGTTCCCATTTCACTCCTTCCTTTGGTTGCACTGGTGGCTTTGCACCTGATGGGCAGCAAAGTGGGAACACCTGAAAGTTGCCTTCAGCCAACACATGAGTTGTTTTTAGTGTTGGCTCTGTCCTTTTGCATCAGGAGTTGGATGTCTTTCTCTGTTAGGAGGAGAAGCAGCAGATTCTTAGAAAGGTCTGGAGATTTTATGCCTGATTTTCACTTATTTGCTTTGGTAGACTTTTGCCTTTCCAAAGTAGATTTCTGTGGTGGTGTGGGTTTATTAATTGCTTGCTTTTTCTCTGTGAAAACAGGATGGCTGTACATTGCATTAAAATAAACTCTAAAGTTTGTCTGTGAAGCTGAAAGACATTTTCCTAGTCCAGGTACAAGGAAAGGAGAGAAATTTGGTGTTGTGTGGAGGGCAACTGGATGAATACTTGGTTTTTACTGCTGTTGTAGCTCTTAAAAATAGTGCATAATGAGAGGGAATTTGTAAATGCATCTGGCTAGGTAGATTCTTACTTAATGCATTGGTGTTTCCATCCAGAGTAGAATCCTAAGGGACTTGAAGGGACTGAGGTTGTTTGTTGTGGTTGGTTACACTGGGTAGAATAACTGGATGCAGCTGGATTGTTGGGAGTCACAGGCTGAGATCTGTGATAAATGCATCTTGCAGGGGAAGGAGGGTCTAGAAGAGAATAAATTAATGTATTCATTTCTTAGCTGGCTGTCCAGTTTTGGCTTGCAAAATACGGCAAGCAAGTAGTATTAATAATGAAATAATTCAGTGGAAAAAAGTATTCCCATAAGCATCCTTAGCAGGATCCAAAGCTGCTGGCTCTACTAAGTGTGTAGAAGCCATTATTTGATGTATTATTGATATTTAATGTATCAAGCTGACATAAAATTAGGCAAAATTTGGCTGTGGAGGTATTTACTTAGTGTGGTACAAATGCAGAGTTGGAACATGGGCACCCGAGTTAAGGATAATTCTTTGGACTGCATCTGCTTGGTGGAAGATGTTTACTCTGTAACATTCTCAAATGATTTGAAAATATAAAATTTAATATAAAATTTAATTATAACAAGCACTTTCAAAATAGACAGGTGATGCCTGCTGGTGTCTGCAGAGAGATATTAAAGTGTTCTAATCAAGCTGTCCTTCTTCTGTTCATTAGAGTGTTAAACACCCAGCAGCTTCACTCACATTTTTTGGTATTGATCTTGTCATAAAATCAGATCACTCTTTGAAAGATAGCAAAGTATAATTGAGGAGTTAGCTTTATGCAGTTGATAAAACTTCAGCAATTTACAGGACTTTATAAAAATTATGCTAATTGTGACAGAATAACACAGTTTTAGCTGTTGTAACTCACTTTTCAATTGTATGAAAATGTAATATTTAAAAGTGTATAAAGGTAAAACATTCTTAAGTGGGATAATAAAAGCATTATAGCCATTGGCTTTCCTAAGCAGGTCTTATTTTTGCTTTTATTTCCAAGGAGATAGCAAAGAAATGTGTTTCCCTTCTTTTGATTAGATCAAATCCATTTTATGAACCAAAATCAAGCCCTGCTTTAATTAAAGTTGCTCTGCAAGAACCGGAAAAGAAGATGAAAAGAAAAGCTCCTGAGCCCCCAAACCTCTTGCCAAAGACAGAGATGGGCGTGGGTGAGAACGTGTCAGCAATTCCTGCGTCCAGGGAGCTTTCCTCCTCTCCCAAGGTAAGCTTTTCACACCAAAATTTTCTCTCTGTTCATGACAGCACCTTTGGTGTGTGTTGTAAGCATCCTGTTTATTTATTTCTGCAGCTTCAAAGCTTTGCCAGCACTGCTGGCTTGTCTCTTGTTCACTTGGTTCGTAGGAAAGGGTGCAACTGTAGGAGCTTGTGTGTGGGTTTTTTTTTTCTTTAAGGATTTAATGACAACAGGAACAGCCACTGCAGTTTCAAAGGAAAGAGCCTTCTGGTAAGCAATGTTACAGCTGGATATGCCATGGAGGAGGAGGAGGAAAATCATGTTGAGCAGTGCTTTGTCCTGATCTGTTTTCATGCCCCTGTTGAAGGGTTTGTCTCCACGTTTCTGTCATAAATCTGGGTTTTAAAAGCTTAATACTGGTTGCTGTTTATTTGTGTTGGGATTTACAGATGTCCAATTCCAAAGCTATGTTGAAGTAGTTAAAAAAAAAAAAAAAAAAAAAAAAAAAAAAGTCTACTTTAAATCAGGTTAACTGTTTACTAGGAATGTCCAGACTAAGGATACTTGCATCTGCACATCCATTTATGTTTTTCACAGGGAAATCAGAGTTAATTTCGGTGGAAGAGGTAATGTGAAGCATGGGTGTTTTATTACTACAACAGGCAACTTCTGTCAGTGTGGATTTCAGCTCCAGTGTCTCAGCAGTTAGCACCACTTGTGCTTTTTCTTTAAACAAAATAAGCATTTAATAGCATAAGTTAATGGACCTTTCTTAGAAATGAATGTCATACATTGTTTTTAAGGTAGGAAGGTGAGGACAGAGTGCCTCTCTCCCAGTGTGTCTTGCCTGATGTGTGCACATTATCATCTGGTTTGCCTTGGATCAGAGCTGCTGAACTTCAGTTTCAGAGTTGAGGGAAGCTACTTGTCATACTCATCATTTCCTTGCCTAATTACTCAGCCAGGTTGCTCACATGTCCTTATCCACTCAGGCTCTGATCTTGTTGTCATTTTACCACTCACTCAGGTAAAGAGTATGAGACCAGAAATCTCATTTCTGTCTGCTCACTGCAAAACAAAACAGTGGAGTAAGAGCACAAGTACACTTCACAAGTTATTCTTCATATGCCAAACCACGACCAGGGATATGTGAAATCAAAGCACAGCAGTTTTATGATGCTCTGAAATGGGATTCAGCCCTGCTAGCTGGAGTTTCTGTATAAGTTTCTGCATGAAAAGTGACATGTTATTTGGTTTCTGGTGGGTCAAAGCAGAATGGGCAAAGCAAAGCTTTCTGGTACTGCCAAGGCTGTGAAGAGACATCTCTGGAGATTTGTATCTGATTGCTTGGTGGAAGTTGTGTCCCCCTTGCTCATTGTTTGAGAGGTGTTTTTTTACAGCTGTGCATCCAAGGAAATGTGCCTCTCTGCTTCATACATGTCTTTGCTGTGCTGAAAGAACACAGCACAGGGTTTGGTTGTTGTAGTTTTTGTCTGCCCTAGATGAAGCTTTAGAGTGTCTGAAGGGTGGAATTGAGTAAGAAAAGACTCAGGATTGAACTGGCTGAGAGGACTGTGCTGTTCTGGACAGTCAGGCAGTTCCTGCTTTTCTGTGTGGTGTTACAAGGTGAATATTTTGGTGCCTGCCTGCTTGCAGCCCACCTTTCTGCCCCTGAGGCACAGCTGAGATCAGCAGAGGTCCACGTCCTGGAACACTGGTTTTCATTAGGGCTGGGGGGAAAGGTGGAGCTCTGTGCTCACATGCTCTTTTATAGGAAAGCTTTCATTCATTTTTTTTAACAGGATTTTGGAGGATAGGAGACATTAGGGAAGGCTCCAAAGCAGATGCAGTGTCCTGGTTCATTATATTACAGTGGAAAGTTTTGCTGGGTGGGTGTGTTAAAATACTGTACGGTCACTTGCAATGCAGAAAGCTTTCTGTGAGCACACAGTCTTTTTTTTTCTGTGCTTGAATTGTTTTGCACTCAGATCAAAAGCACTTTACTTGGAATGCTTTTTGAAATTTGGAAAAGTACTGGCATTTAAAAGAAAAGAAGCCCTTTTCTCACAGAACAGTACAAAATCCTGCCCAGGTGGGACTTGGGAGTGTTGGCACAGCTTACTTGTTTATTGCTCAATAATAGAGACAATGTTTGGCAACTCTGGGAAAACTTCCATCCAAAGGTATAGGCACTATACAAACATGAACTTAGTGCATGCCCTTGTGTAGGGGAATAGTCCTATAGGGGAAAGCTTAGGTAAAGGGAGGTTAAATCACATGTCTTAGTGTTTTGTCCAAGTTTGCTGTGCACAGAAAGTTTTGGGAGTTACACCAGAGGCTAAATGGTTTCAGCAAGTTCAGTTCCCTGCCTTGGTTGTTGTCATAGGAAATGCCTGTGGAGCAGAAATGCTAATCTTTAAACTACACAAACACGGCATTGATATTTAGAACTTCAGAGTTGAAGGAAAAAAATATTCCAAAAGCTCCTCTGCAAATCTTTGGCACGGTGTTTGGTGCTCATTTTTCCTTCACATGCTAGCAGCATTCATCACGTTGGCTGAATCCAAAAAACACAAATGCTGTCGTTGCCATCTACACACCAGCAAGTTTATGAAGTGATGAGCAGTCAGTTTTTACCTGTAGCAGCAAATCCTTTCCAAGCCTCCTCAATGTCTTCCCCTTGAGCAGGCCCTTTTGATCACTTGGAGATCCCCTGTCAGCTATACTGGTGAGGAAGGGTCAGTTATCTATCTTAGATAAGGCTGGGTTTAACACTCCCTAAAGGTCCAGCTCTTCAGCCCACAGAATTTGCCATATCTGAGTTTGGAGGAAGTTTTGGTTTCAATTTTTTTTTTTCTTTATCTATTCACACTTCCTAAAGGAATATCTTAATTCTCTCCTGTCTTGTGTCTCCACACTAATCTGAGTCATCAGAGAGAGCTGAAAATGCAGAGTCTGAGATCTGGAGTTACCCCACAGTTAATCATCTCAAATGACTTGAAAACTGTGGTATGCTGACTCTATTTAGGTGAGTCTGACAAAGTGCAAAGCTGTAATTAAGCTCTTCAGTCATCAAACTGCTACAGTGCTGTCAAGCCCAACAGTGCTGAAACCTCGTTGGGCTTGTTGCTGTCATACATCTGTTACTGGGTTGGATAAATGGCTTCTGCCTTTCACAGAAGTCACAGAGACTTGAAATTCCCCCCACTTTTTGACTTTGGGGGGGGAAAAAAAAGTGATCTCAGGCTCAAAATGTGGTATCAGACCAGTACATGGCATTCATATCAATGCTCATCATTGCTTCAGCTGATTACAAAATATACACGTGAACTTGAAGGGGGAAGTCTCAGCCACTTTCAGATCTCTTCTCTGCATTATGTTGAATTTATTTGAAAGGAGATCAGTCCCAGAGCTGGCAGCTATGTCCTGTGGTAGAGAAGCTAAAGCAATCTGTCTCTGCACAATCAAGAGTTTTATTGTCTTTGTGAGGATGAGGGGACAGGAATGCTACTGAATTTATGTAGGAGGTAAAGAATTATTTACCTGGGAACAGGAGGAAACAGTTAAGCTTCCTCAACCGTAGAGTTATTTTTAAATGTTAGAGGAAAATACTTCCTGCACTGGACTGATATTTACTCCTTGACTCCATTGAAGGATAGCATGTACCCTTCACTTCCAGGAAACAATTCTGAGAGAGGCTTTTCTTGGGATTTGGTGCATTCAGTTTATCTTTAAATGTATTCACTTTCTCTTTTATGACTTTAGCCGAAGCTCATGTTGATGCCTCATGAATCCATCAGGTTTCTGCCATTAACCTGCTGCAAGTAAGCAGGTATGTTATATTTGGTGAATCCAGCTTGGTCTCACATCCTTCCTCCCATCTTCATGGTCTGGAAGCCTGTGCTGGTTAAACACAAGCCTTACAGAGTAACTGCTGCCAGCCTGGGATTTGGGAGCACTCAGAGCTCCATCTCACAGCTGCCTGCCCAGAATCTCTCAGTAAATGAGATTCCTGCACTCCATCCTGGGGACAGATGTTTCTCTGGCAATCTGATTATATGAACAGACGTAAAATTGATATCAGGCCCACAAGATGCTTTTTCAGCTTTACCTTAAATGGATTTCTAGTTATGCCTTGCAACTGATGCAAGTGTGTGGCACCAGGGCAGGATGATAAATCAGCTCAAGCATTGTTGCATACACCATTCTTGCCTTTATGAAGGTAGTAGTGGGGATGCAGGGAACAGGTCTCCAGAGCTGTCCTGGAAAAATATTTTTCATTGCCAGTTAATATACATAAAACTGCTGGTAGTCATGAAAACACAGGAGTTGGTTTTGGTGCTTTTAGACAAGAACTTGTGTTGGTCTTGGGAGTCAGTGGAAGAGGAGAATACACATCCTCATAGCAGTCCAAAGCCAATAGGAACATCTCTGTTTGTCACCATCATTGTTAAAGCTCTCTCTGTCTCTCAGTTTAAAACTGAAATTAATTGTTTTGCGTACCAAGTAATAATCTGCTCTCTCATGCCAGACAAGCTAGCTGATTTAAGCTCTGATGAAACGTTTACAGGAAATACAGAATCATTTTCTGCATGACATGTAATAATCCATCTCCATCCATAGCCTTGGTAATTTGCTGTGTGTCTGCAGTGTTTCAGGATGTTCAGGCTGTCCAGAAAGATTTCTGCCTGACAGGCAGTTTGTCTTTCAAGCAGCAAAGGAGGTACAAACTACTTCCTTATGAAAGGAGAGAAATTCTCAGATGCTTCTCTAGGGAGCAAGAAGGAAGCTGTAATTTTTTTTTTCTCCTTCTCATTCATTCTAAGCCAGAATGAATGCTTAGAGCACGAAACAAGCAGGTTTAGTGGAAGGGGGAGAAGTGACAGCTTCCCCCACAGCTCCTAAGATATCAGAGAGCCTAAAGTCTCCAGTTGCTTGTTTTCTCCACTTTTATTTACCTCAAGATTATCAACCTTATGTCACCAAACAGTAGGAGGACTTCATCCTAAAGCACAGGTGCAGTCATGGAAGTGGGTGGAGGAATGACAGTAAATTCCACATGGGAGGTGAGGATCCCTCACTGTCTCTTGGTATCAGAAGTTATCTCCAGTTGGCCATTCACAAAAGGACTTCCCAGCTCTCTGGAACATCTTCTTCAATGAATTTGCTCCTTTGCAGCTTCACATTTGCTGCAAAGGAGTTGTACAGCTTCTTTTTATGAGATCTTTGTCACTCCCTGTGTAGACAGATGGTTCAAGTCCAAGGAAGATGTGGGAGATGCTGGATAGAACTGGAAGGTGTCTCCTGTTAGGAGCTTGAGTGAAAAAAAAGGCACTCTAAGAAAAGCTGCCTTTGCATGCAGCCCAAAGACATTCTTTGTTTTAATAGGAGGAAAGACAAGCTGCACACATAATGTGAACAGAGAGAGACAGTGAGATAATCACATGGAAGCACAGACAAGTCATTCATCTTGCTGCTTTTCAAGTGTTAAAGAATAAAAGAGGCTCCGTTTTTTAATCCAGTACTTAAGCAATTGCTTGTTACTGTTTTTCTAAGTTTTAAATGGTGTTTGTGAACTTGACTGTGTTGGCCTCCTTCCCATGATTGGTGCCAACAGGAGCCCACTGTTGGCTATGGAGACTCTAGAGGAAACCAGGCCATTCCATGTTCTTTGTGTGGCTTTCTGCCCTTCTGACTGAAGTATCTTGTGCCCATGCTGTCAGAAGGATTTAGGTGCTGCTCTGCAGTCACATTATCTCTAAGAGACATGCTTCCTTCAGAATTTGAGGGTTAAAACCCTCAACAATTTGCCTAAATGTTCCTGGAGCAGGAGTTCTGCTCAGGACTGGAGGCAGAGTTGAGCTGCTTCCATCTTCAGCTTCTTACTTCTCTCCTTGTCCCAGAGGTGTTACCTAGGTGGAAACACATCCTGAGTGTTTGTCCTGCTGTGCGGGGTGTGCTGAGCCAAGGGCCAGCAGAAGGCACAGCTTTCTGTGGCAATTGAGGGCTGTCCAGGAGCACTGAATGGGATCCTTCCCTCTCTCATGAGTTCCTTACCTGTGGTGCTAAGCTGACCTCTTGAACCAGATCTTGGGCTGTGGTGGTTGGTTGGTTGGCTTTGATTTTCTTCAAGTTCACAGCTGCATCCAACCCAGATAAAAATTAGCAGAGCTGGTGGCTTGACTGTAGTGCCATGCAGCTGAGAGAATGCTCTTTTGTGCCACCTGAACCATCCTAAAGCAAACAGTTCTCTGTAAGGTCAGGTCTTAGGTGACTCACACTGAGGACTCAAAAGCATTAGCTTCCACTAATCTGGAGGTAAATTTTTGTGGACCTCAGTTTTTATTCTGAAAAATATATATGCTGTTACACAAAGAGTATTAATAAAAATGTTGTTTGTAACCATAATCTTTGAACACTTGATTTGGCAACTTTAAGTGCTGCTACTTGAAGTGTTTGTTTTTTCTTGAGGTCCTTATTAGTAGTGGGGATGCAGATAACAGACCTCCAGAGCTGTCCTGGAAAAAATATTTTTCATTGCAAATTAATATCCATAATGTTCAGGCTGATAAATGCTCGACTGCTTCTGTAATTTTCATAATTGCTCTTTAAGGTATTTGTGCATTATTGGTGCAATGTAGCTCCTAGTGAAATGGATGGAAATTTTGTCAGTGCCTGCAGCAGTTCTGGGTTGCAGCAGTTGCCACTTCTGCAAAATGTCTGTGCAAGTAAGGTTTGGTAGCTTCACCAGCATTGTGACATTCCAGGCTTCACTTTTCACATTTTAAATGTAACTTACATTTACAAATTATAGATCTTGGATTCCTTGTCAGAAAATACCCCTTCAGTAGTTGTGGAGAAGGTGCACTGAGGTTTCTGGAGTGCTGCAGTTCCTAAATATCAGATAGCTGGATGTCTTGGGTTATGGTTCAAAAGCAAGACACTGGAGCAGTCCTGGCCTGCCCAAACATGTGAGTGACAGCTGCATTGGGCCAGCTCTAGGGAGATCTAGGCCAGCTTCTGGGGGATGTCATCTGAAAATCCTTCTCCCCAGTGAGGGCCTTTTATTTTATTCTATTTCCTGTAATAATTCTGTTTCTATTTGCCTGCATGTCTCCAGTGGGAGGCAGGCAGATGGCACGAGGCCATGGGGTCCTGGTGTAGGTGCTGGAGGGCCACCTTCCTCTGCCTTGTCACCTGCAGGGCTTTGATTCTCCTGCTGGGCTTCACAGGCTCATGTTTAGTTCAAGCTTTGCTCCTGAAAAGGCAGAAGAAAGAAGGTACACTTCTCCTCTCCTAAGACCTTTTTAAACCATCATCAAAACAAAAAATCCTCAAAATCTTTGCAACAAAAACCTGAAAAAAACCTCTCCTATTTCCTCTACAGTTTTGATACCTTATTATCAAGTTCCTTAACCAGAGCCCCACAAGGACTGTATAGGACAGCTTTTAAAATGAAAACTTGATTCTTTCCAGCGTTCCCTTGCACCTAACAAGGACCTCAGCACAAGTTGTAGGAGTTGATATTGTAGCATTTAATTTTTAGCTGTTACCTGGAGCTGGTTTGGATGAAGTCCTGGGTGCCCTCTGCACCATCCCTGGCCCCTGCTGCAGCACCCAGTGAAAGCAGCACATTGAACAATGTGCCTGGCTCTCTGCTTGCCTCAGGGATGGGTTTGGTTCATGGGGGTTGGCAAGCACCTCAAATTGGAAATAAGTGTGCATGAATAACTATCCCTTTGCTTCTGTCATGATGAGTTATGGACATATTACAAAAAATAATTATTATCTTCCCTTCATAAATCAGTCTGAGAGTTAGCTTTGGTTTGCTTACTAATTCACTGTTCCTGCTAAATGTTCTTTGATTTGGGTCAGATGCTTAAGCATAGGAATAAATCACAGGTCTAAGCCAGGATGCTTTTTGTTGCTGGGAAAGAAAAAGAAGTCTAAAAAAACCAAAATAGATGGCAATTGCAAGCAAATCTACATGGCCCTAAGATGAGGTACTTGTATTGGCTTTGTAGAAGGATTTTTAGCTAGAACTTGGCCGAAATCATTTAAAATGGTGATTAGCTAAATTAGTTTTAGGTGGGCAGGTTAGTGAAATGGGTTTGTGAGGCTAGATACACCCAGAGGTTTTAAACTCCAGGGAATAAATCACAGGTCTAAGCCAGGGTGCTTTTTGTTGCTGGGAAAGAAAAAGAAGTCTAAAAAACCAAAACAGATGGCATGGCCCTAAGATGAGGTATTTGTATTGGCTTTGTAGAAGGGTTTTTAGCTAGAACTTGGCCAAAGTCATTTAAAATGGTGATCACCATTAGTTTTAGGGGTGGGCAGGTTAGTGAAATAGGTTTGTGAGGCTAGATACACCCAGAGGTTTTAAACTCCAGGAGCAAAGGGGAATCCATGGGTGCCAGAGGCCAGGCCTCAGGGCGTGCAAAGCCCTCAGGTGCCTGCTGCAGCAAACTGCGACTTGAGCACGAACAAAAAAAAAATATTAAAAAAAAACCACCCAAGCTAGTTAGAAGGAAAACGTCTTCCTGAGTTGCAAAGGGAAATATGTTGCCAATTCCTACCGTGGTGACAAGAGAGGCTGCCTAATAAAGCGAGGCCTTGTGCGATAGTGCCGGCACAGGAGCCGTGTTCAACAGTGGGCCCGCTATCGCCCCTCCATTTGTTGAATTCAGGATGACCTTTGCATGAATAAAGTCAAATAGGATTAAGGCAGGAATTTGCAACAATGGGGAAAGAGCAACAGATGTAGCCGGCTTTGAACGTGGGAGGATTGTTGATGCACGGGGGTTTGCCTGAAGGGAGTGTCTGTGGTGACAAAAAATAAAAAAAAAAGGAGTGAGTTGGGGGGGGGGGGAAAACCCCCCCGACGATTTCCTAAAATATTGACCGCATAAAAGAAAAGAAAATAAATAAGAGGACAATCCAAAGGAACTGAGTGATTCTGGTTTTTATTGACATCGAGCTGAAGGCAGGGTTTGGTTTTTTTTTGATTCGCTGCTTCCCTTTAAATCTGTTTCTCTCTATTCTTCCAGCAGAACTCTGTTTCTCTGCCACTGTCACTGTATGAGCTGTCTGAGGGATTTGTGGCATGCACCGTGTTTTTAGGTTCACAGTTTTTTTTTCTGAGTTGTTTTAAGGGGAACAGAAATGCAGCCTGCAGGAAAAAAAAGAGATGTTGTTTGCTGGAGAATCCAAAATATTTTGTTTGAATACAAAATCCAGATCCTGCTAATATTTTATGGTTTGTCCTGTGCAGAAGCATGGAGATGGATCTCAAGTGAATGCAGTGCAGGCACTCTGTACAGGCTGTTAATAAAGGGGAAAAAAAGGTTAAAAAATATATTTAAAGCAAGAACTCTTTCTGATCCAACTTAAGTAGTTTTTATGTGTCATTAGATACGCTAAATTTGTTTTTATCTCAATCAAAAGAGGACATGCAAATGTATTTTACTTTAGTTTCATTATTGACAAGAGCTGTTTTGCAGTTTAGCAGGTAACTGTGTTAACCCCTGAATGATACTTCATAGTTTGTAGCAATGAGCAATGCACAGAATTTAGATCTCCTTCGTTTGTCTAATTCAGACAAACCAGCTCTGAAAGGCATGCATAGGAAAAGCTTTTAAAGCGTGAATCAAATCCTGTGCTCAATGAAAGGGCTTTAAAGGAGCTAGCTAGAAACGAAAGCCATTAAGGAAATCACCTTGTAAATGTTACGAAAAATATTGGTGAGCTTAATCTATTAGCTCAACCTTAAGATTTAAAAGCTTGATTAAACACTCGCTGATTAAATGCTTACACCACTTTAAAGGGAGCTGTGGTGTTGAGAGGGCAGTCTCTCACTGGGGAGAAGTCATTTGGATTCCGAGGATGTAGCATGGTGAAACATCTTCTAATACATCTCATCCTTATTCCTTTAGAGCAGAGCTTGCTGGGGTGTGCTGTGGGTCCCCACTCACAGATGCAGGAGACCCAGGAGCTGTAACGTGACTACCATTGCCAAAATCATGAGTGTTTCAGCAGACACAAACAAACAAACAAACACTCCAATCACAAATAAAACCAAAATAAAAAATTACCCCCCCAAACCCCCTGTTGTTACCCGGGATGGAATATCTTGGAGAACACAGCTCTCTAGGTACTGGAGGCTTCACTACTAAATTTTTTTTTTTACCTTGGTAAAGGTCCTGTGGTGTTTAATTTTGAGACTAGGAGCGACTTCTGATGCACGCCTGGCATCTTTAGCACCAAGAGCCCATCGCTGCTGCTTGCATGGTGTGGATCAGTGCCCACTGTGCCTGTGGAAATCGCTTTTATTTCCCTGTGGGGACCAACATGAAGCTCACAGATGTGTACACAACTGCTCAAACTCTGCCTGCACAACTAGGGGGAGAGGCTGGCACAGGCACACAGCAGAACCAGGGACAGAAAGAAATGTGTTTCCTTCAAAATACAGTTGCAGAGAACATTCTGGATGCTGACTGTGACACGCCTGGGTTTTTGTAAGCGTCCTTGAGAGTTTAATGCAGAGTCCACAGAAGGCAAGGAGAAGTTGAGGTCCTTTAGTTGCCCCTCAGTTGTGTCCCAGAGCAGTGAAATTTCTGCACCCCTGGTTCCACAAGTGTGAACTGGGGCAGGTTAGAGTGGTTTCCAACCCCTGAGTTGTCTTTTGTATGTTGGGAGGATGAGCCAGGAGGAAGAGCAGAGTCTCTTTTCCTTTGGTTGCTAAAATCTTCATTCTCACTTCATCAAGACCTTTGAGGCAAGGAACTGTCATGTTAAAGCCCTGCAAGGGTCATGTTTCTTGGTTTTGCTTCCATACAAGTACCTCCTTAGAATCCAACTGAGCCAAACAACCTTTAAAATACCCTAAAATGTTATACCACTGTAAATAATTGTAAATAAAAAGAGTGTTCCATTTTTGGTTTTTTTTTTTTTTTTCCAATTAGCTGCCTTGCATTTTATGCTTCTGGAGCACAGTGAAAGTAATTTTTACTTAAAAAAACATGTAGTCAAAAATGTGTTTCTGTTGCTTCAAGGAAGCTTGGGGTGTTTTTTACATACTGAGAGAATGTTTATTTTCTTTCTCTGTGTGGATATAGACACGTACAAAGGTATATATGTTATATGTATGCCTTTACAGCAATATATAAATATTGTATATATATATGGCTTTGTATATATATATATAGAAAATATATATAGCTTTATATATAACAAATAATTATTTATTATCTACATTCAAGCTTTCTAGAAAGTGAATTCAGACACCAATTCAACACAGATGGGGTAACAGGTCATAATTCAAGTGATTTGTTCCAGAATCTGCTTCACAACTCAACCATATTCCGTAACACTGTGAGCATTTCTCTTAACATTGCCCAAGTGCTCTTAGGAACTCTGAGAAAAGCTTTGTTTTTATCACTGTAAAAGCAGTTTACAATGATAAAAGCAGTGCTGCAGAATTGATGCCTTTCTGAAGTGCTCTCCTGGCCCTCTGTGCTGTTGGTAAGTCATTTGTCATGGTTGGCATTGACAGCAGTGACTCAGTAACATGACAAGATTCAATCTTTTAGTGAGTCTTTCATTCAGTCTTTTATTTTATTCAATCTGTCATTTGGTCTTTTTATTGGCTGTGCAGATCAGGACCCAATCATTGGGCTCAGGTATAAAAAAACCACGGCAAACCAAATATTGTTGCAATGCTCAGTGTGGTTGTAACTGTAACCACAACTTTTCCACTCTGCCTCAAATGCTAATGGAATATCCCCACTAGGATTTAAAAAAGGGAAAAAACAAAGTAAGAAGAAAAATTGCTTTTGAGAGGTTTTCAGGGAAGGAGTTTTCTCTGCAAATGCATTTAACCATTTTTACATTTCTTTATAGCAACACGATTAGGCTTCTATAAAAAAGATGTTTGGGGTTTTGCCTGCTAGAATTATGTTTTCTTTTAGGACAGCATTTTTTTTTTTTGTGTTTACATACTTAACCATTGTTTTCAAATGTAGGAGCAGAATGTGGCAAAGGTGTGAGTAATAGGGAGTAATAGAAGATAATTCAATGAGAACTTCCACATTTTTGAAATGTTTTTCCATTTCTGGTCTCCTTGGATATACAAGTGGTTGATTTAAAATCACAACCTGTCTTTTTTTGCAAGCATTTAAAGAGTCACAGAACCCACACAACACATGGGGCATTATGGGGTTTGCTTCAGAGCACTTTCACCTCTTTTGGAAAAGTGTTTCCTTCCTTTTTTGGAGGACTGGTCCCCAGACAAATGAAATGTATTGCTCTGGATTTTATGTCTTGTGTGGGTTTCTGTGTTTTGGGGCTTTTTTTGAGCACAGATGAAGGTCATTCATCACCTAAGTCTCACTTTCTCTGACAGTTGCTCTGCCAGCATTTCATGCCCAATAGAGAAGAAAAAGAATAAAGAAAGCAAGATCAGGCAGTGGACCTATTTTGTGACCAGATTTTAGCAATTTCACATCCTTAAACTCCTTAACATTGTCCTTGTTGCTATCCCTGCATGACTAATGGGCTCTGTATGGATCCTCAGACAGGTGATCCAAATGACACTGGAAAATGCATATCTGCTTGGAACTATTTGAGAAATAGATTCACATTTTAAAAAATATGTTTTAAATGGGTTATTTTCATATTTATTGAGCAAAAAGAGAGTAAGAGAGGTCAAATCCTACTATAGTCTTGTTTTATCCTTCTCAGCTTAGAGGATTCTTTTAAAAACTGGTGATGATTTTGGCAGTGAGTTGTAGGTTTGGATTCCATAAGAATTGGGCTGTTTTTGTAATGAAGTTAGTTACAAATACGTTGCTTCTGTCTGATTTAGGACATAAAATGCCTCTGTAGTGTTCCATAACTTAGGGACAGAGATAGCATTCCTTAGTCTGCTTGGAGCATCTTGGTTAGACTTCTGCTCTGAAGAGTCTTCTAAGTAGCCAGGCTGCAAAAGAGGTTTTGGGAGGCCAGTGAGAGACCAGTCTTGCCTACCTAAACTCCTCTTTTGAGAGTCCAGTGCCCTTCCCCTTCCTGCTGCCTCCCACCCACTCCCAAACCTGCAGAAGGCATTGTTAAGTACCAGCATCTAACACTGCCGAGGTGTTATGAACAGCAGAAAATAAAAATCCTTGCTAAATGACTTTAAAGTGTTTACACGTGGTAAAGAAAAAGACTGATGTGACTGTAACTCATTGAGAACCTAAACTCTGACTAAAGCAGCATGAACACTATATATTTATCAACTTGTCCTTCTCCCAGTGGAGCCTCAGCACTTCTGTTTGGGTACTCTGTAAACAGTTTTATTGTAACTGTAGGAAAACCTGCTCTTTGAACTCACCTCCTTTAAAGGTAAGATGTTAAGCAAATGATGTTGCTGTGCTTGTTTCCCAGTCCTGTCTTGGCTGATGCTTCTGTTGCTGAGTGTTGCCTGGAAGTGTGAAAAGCTTCTGCTTTTAAGATGATGGGTCCTACACCTTGAAATCATTTTTAGAAGCTCGTGTAACTTGGAACTAACACTCAGTATTAGAACAAATACTCTGTAGAGTACCTACTCTGAACAAATACTCTGTAGAACACCTACTCTGTAGGTGCCACTGGAAGCTTATCTGGAGCAGTTGGCTTTTATAGATTGACCAAAGTTCCAAAATTGCAGCCAGTTTGCTGTGTTACCACAGCTCTCCCTTTACAGTCACTTTCTCTTCCCTTTATTCTCCCCGTTTCAAAGGCTGTCATAATCATTTAATCTCTCCTTATGCAATTAGATATGTTGCTACACATTTATTAGCAAACTTACTGTCAGACTAGTAGTAATGCTCTAATTTACAC
The DNA here is from genome assembly GCA_027886175.1 of Phylloscopus collybita. NCBI lineage: Eukaryota > Metazoa > Chordata > Aves > Passeriformes > Phylloscopidae > Phylloscopus > Phylloscopus collybita. The sequence goes on along the minus strand of JAJNNQ010000013.1, from coordinate 30,180,293 downwards.
TTCCCAAAGCATGGAAATTCCTGTGTAGGAATGAAGGCTCCCTTCTTTTCCCTCCTCCACCTATCCCGAGGTGCTTAGGCAGTGAAAAGTATTGCAGGAGGCTGAGATGTGTGAGTGATAAGTGCTCTGCATGTTGTAACAGCTGGACATGGTCAGACATGTTAAAGATGATGTATGAGTGTGAGTTTTCTGCATTTGTGCTGGCTGAAGGTTTACCCTGTGTACCTGCTTTGGGCTTCTCTGGTAAATCTCATCTCATCACCCCATGCAAGGAAGAGCAGCTGATACTTTCCCCTGATGCTCCTTCTAATAACTGACTGAAAGGCTGAGGTCCTTCTGTCCAGGGGTTTCCTAGTTCTGCCTGCAGATGAGTGGTTGGAATCACAAGCAGCTCACACCCAACACATTAATTAATCATCACATCATTTGGGGGACCAATAGAGAAGCTGGCAGGAATCCTTAATTTTATTGAACACAGCATAGTGAACTAAGTAAACACACTTAGTAAACTAAGTCCAAAAGGCACTTGAGATGTAGCACTTCCTTCCATTTGTGGAAGCTGAAAGGCATTAACTCCTCTTGAGGATTTTGATCCAATGGATATTAATGTAGTGGGGATGCAGTGATGTCATCCTCCTGTCACTGGGAGTTAGTGACACCTAATGCATGGATTAATGATTGGAACAGTGTTGAAAGACCAGGGAGTCATCAATCTTTATCTCTGGTGCTGCCTTAGAAATACAGACTCCAGTCAGAAATAATTACGGAGTTGTCTGTTCAGGAAAACCCATCAGGCCATTACCTGGATCCTATGCTCAGAGTACTGTGCACACTACAGGTGTAATAGTGCATGTTAAAAAACCCTGTCTGGCTCTTCACATCACCTATTGTAGCAGTCCCCTTCTTTTCTCTCTCAGCTTGGAATATTCTGTTTGTATTTGTTTGTTCCTCCAAGTCAAAATCAGCATTTTTGCCTCAAATCTTTTCGTATCGCGATATTTGCCGTGCAATGTTTTGCTCAAAGTGTTTATTTTTTTATTTATCTCAGGTAAAAAAAAATCTTTAGGGAATTTAAACCAAGGCAAAAGAAAAAGCTGGTGAACGAATTCTGTAGTTCCAAATGTCAGGCTAGTTTTTAAAGTGTTAACATAAATGCTTTGTCGAATTAATGAAAAAAGCTATCTCTGTGCACAGTGTACTAACACTTAATTCAAAATCCATGGAGTAGATCCCAGGGATCCTGTAGGAGTCTGACATGTGTTTAAAAAACTGAACCCCAGAAGATCTGACTGCTGTGCCTTGCTGTAACAGCCCTGGAACGTGGCTAACGCCCAATTACTGCATGCTTAGACTTGGATGGGAATTACAATTGAGCTGTAAAATATTTTGACAGTTTCCAACTGTTGTGTGGTTATTAGCCAGGCATCATAAGAGAATGAAATGCAGTGATTTGATTAGGTTTGCATCACAATCTGCTCAAACAAGGACTTTCAGCATAAACACGCGGTGTAAAGCGTTAATCAGAGGCAGTATTTAATTATTAGCAGCTTTCCTTGAGTTCTGCAGGAGAGAATTCCTCTCTCCCGAAGATTTTGATTTCTTAAATGAGACTTGCCATACCTTTATGCTTCAGCTTTTCATTTACAAGCTTTTACTTGTTGAGTGCTAAAAGCATAACCACACCAAATTTAATTTGTCGCCTGAAAATTATGTGTGTACTTTTCAAGAGGGTAGATTTGACAGTGTTGAAGCTAGAAAAGCTTGTGTTAATTACATATTATAAAACAAAAAGGATATTTTCATTTAACGTGCATTTCTCCTTTTAGCTGAGCGAGTCCTAGCAATTAGCAAATTTGAATAATGTTAAGAATTCCTGGAAAAATATATGTTAAGCCAAGTGGCACTTGAATTGCTGTTACTTTTACTTTTTATTTTGAAATTAAACTAATAAAGCAAAAAATATTCAAACTGCATGCAAATGAAGCTCCAGATTGTGCCAGTCTTGTTAAATTCATTAAGCCATTGAATCCTTGAGTAGTGGCTGTTATTCCGTGGGGACTATTCACAGAATAAGGTACTATTCAGAGAGGTAAAGATAACAATCTGCCTTCACACTGCTTAAATAATGCTCATTCTGTTGGGCAACTAAAGCAAGAATATTCCAGCCTGTCATTCCTTAATTTTTCACTTGCTTTATTTAGCAATGCTTTTTTTTTTGTTTTCTGTGCTGTTTATGAATGGTGCTTGAGAGTGAAGCATTCTGTTTCTGGTAGGGAAGGCTTTTTCAAGTGTTGGCATCCTGTTTTTTTTCCTTTAAAAACCCCTCTTAGGTAATCTTTGTCCCTCAGTTCAGTCTGTGACATCTCTGCTGTGGCTGAGATTGGCTTACCAGAGTTGCTGTTTGCCTCGATATCCCCAGCTGTAATTGGTGGGGTTTCCCTGACTGTTGTCCTGGGTTTGACCTGAACTCTCACCTGGCAGATGACAAAACCTTTCCAATGTATCCTGGATTTTAAAGTGGCTTTGTGACTCTTTGGGAATGTGCTGGCTGAGAGCCTTTCTCTCTGGCAGTCCTCACAAGGAGTGATGGGTTTATAGTCAATAACCAACCTCCTAAACAACTGAGACCTGTAAACTGTACAGTTTTTCATTTGGGGAGTTGTTAGTGGTTATTGAACTTCCTGTGTGTTCAGATAGCTGTGTGCCAGGAAAAAAAAAAAGGCAAAATATGCTGTGCTTTGCAAGGAGATCTGATTAACGTAGGGGAACTGGTGCATGAGTTACTTATGGAACTCATATAATAATATCAGGACCTCCGTGCTGGGATTAATTTTTAAAAGGGGGGATTTAAAATTAATTTTTAAAATGGGATTTGTTTGTTTTTTGTTTTTTTTTTGGTGGGTGATTGAACCAAGAGGCCAGTGGGAAGTGTTGCTTGGTGGGCATTGGGGGTTTTCCAGCTTGCTCCCCGTGCTGCTCCTGCTCCCTGATGCCAGCTGTGGGCTCTGCAAGTAAGAGACACAGAAAATGTAGGTCTGAAGCACATCTAGAAGATCACTTTGTTTTTCTACTTGCACAAAGCCTAAGTTCTCCTTTATAAAATGAAAGATTTCTGCAGCTGTTGTTAAAGAGTAATGAAACATCCATGGACTTCCCCAGCAGTCTTGAGTGCTTCATCAAACTGCATTATTGATTGCTCCTCCTGATGTCTGACCTCTAGCAGCTAAAGTTGTAACTGTTTTGGTAAATACTGGTGTGGGGGGGTCAAAGAGTTTGCTTTCTTTGGGATTTTACATGCTCCATGACTTACTGTGTTACTTTCCTCTATCATTTGTTGGTACCATAAATGACCTAAATGTGCTTCAGCTTTCTTCACGCTTCTTTCCTTTTCCCCCTGATCTTTCTTTGGGCTCACTTTCCTTTCACTCTGCATCCGGGAAAGCTGAACATGAAATTTTTGTTGTGGTTTTCTTGATGCTGAGTGGTGTGAGAGAGGCAGTCTGTGTCTTGCAGGCTTTATTCCTGTCTGTACATCTCAGTACGATGTTTGTCTTTTTCACAACAACCTGATGTTGTTGACTTTATGTTCAGCTTGAATAGACTGTTTCCCCCATATCCTTTTGTGAGGAGCTGTTACCTAACCTGTTTTTCCTCATCCTGCATTTATGTAAATGATCACTCCTTCCTATGTTTCACTTGTGCATATTGAATTTCCATACTGCCTTTCTCAGAACTTTACTCCTTTTTCTGTGATTGGAGTTCTTCTAGTGCATTCAATGTCCCTCTCAGCCTCTTGTCCAGTGCATCATTCACCTTCCTAATTCAGACTTTCACTGAACCTAAGAAATGCTCTTGCAGAACCCCTTTTTAATGCATAATTCCAAGAATCACTCAACAATGGCCTTTTTGGATATAGTTTTCCAGCCTGTTTTGCACCTATATGAGTCTCATGAAGGCTCTGGTTTCCATGCTTCCTTGGGAGAGCATCTTCAAAGACAATTAAAAGAGCTCAGCTACATCTGTAATCTGTTACTTGAGGCTTCTCTACTCCCTGCTTCCCTCTTGTAGAGGGAACTTGGGTTACTACTCATGATTTGTTGATGACTAATGTTTGTTGCTCATTTTCTTTGAACTTTCATATGCTAAGAAGGACCTCAATTGTTTGTTCCACCTCTTTTCCATTTGCTTGTCTGCGCTCTTGCTATTTGTCCTTTTTCTTATGCATTTAAAGACTGGAAGGAAACATAGTCTTTTCCTACTCTTCTAATACTCTCCCCTGTGTTCAAGTTCCCAAACTGACCATTTTTTTTCAGATGTTGTTTCATATTGGTTCTTCCAGTACCTTAGGATTACATTAAATGTGTTCAGCTGATCTGAAAGCTTCTGGCTTATCTAAGCTGTTTCCACATGGGGCTGAAACCTGACCTTTCTGTGTCTGAGTAATGCAAGTCTCCAACTTCCATCTGATTTGTGGAATAAAGACAGATGCAGAAAAAAGTACTGAGCATTTCAGATGTCTCCCCATCATCTGTGAGCAGCTTCTCCTTACCACTGAGGAGGGCAGCAGTACTTGCTGAATCTCCATCTTGTGATTGTTTACATAGAGTCAGCAGTTTATCAAGGCAAAAGCTTGTTTCTATGAAATTCTCATTTATCTCTTGCTGTCCTCAGGAGCTTTAAGAATATCCATCTTTATGCCTGGTGCCAGCTCGTGGCTACCAGCAGCTCATGGCTACCAGCACCTCATGCAAGATTGTAAAATATACTGTATTTTATTTCCCCTCTCAGCCAAGAGGTGTACTGTGGCCTTCAGAGGTACTGTGACATCAGTACCAGGCTTAAAAATACTGAGTGCTCTAAGCACACCCAAACAGAGATTGTTTTCCTTTGTTACTGCAATACCTGCACCAATCTGGCATCTGCGGTGTGTTCTCAAGTATTTAAAACAAAGATTTCTCACAGGTAAAGGCTGATGCTTCCATAAATCTGCCTACGGTTGGGCAGTAACATAAATGATGCAGTAGGTTTACAAAATAGGTAACTATAAAGTTCTGAGCAGTGTCACCTTTAATGAGGCAACATCAGAAGGTTGCCTGAAAAAACCATGCCTGTTGAAACGTTCAGAGGAGTGGGATAATGACTGGTGTTTATTTAATGGCTCTGTCAGAAGAAATTCCTGCAAAAGCAACAAGAGTTCACTGTTTTTAGGAAGAATTGGCAGTGACTCTCATTTTTTTAGTTTGCCTTGTGCTTTCTTTTAGAAGAGCTTCTTGTGACCTTTTCTGACAAGCTCTAACACTTCCATTGTTTGCTGCAGGCCTTTGAAATGTGGCAGAGATAGCCTTGGGCCCAGGGAGGTGCGTTTTGCTAGTTCGGTTCACATTTTAACAAAGTTAAAAGCTTTGAAAATTGCTATTCCTCATCTGTGGTTGAAGTTGCTTAATTCTGGCAAGCTGCCCAAAACCCTGAACTGTTTTCCCATCGTGGCAGAGAGCCAGGGATTGTGAACCAGCAGCATCCTGGTAGCTCATCTGGGCTTCCAGCACAGATGACATGAGAGCGGGAGCGTTCAGGCCCACACGCCACCGGGACGACTGGAGGAAGGAAAGTGGGCACAAGGAAAACTGCCTGTCTTCTGAGAGCAGAGAAATGAGGCCCCATCCCTGCATGTCATCTCTTCATACTGTTCCATTAAAAAAAATACGTGGAAATCATCAGAGGGCCAGCTCCGTGCTCGCCTCGGCCTAATGGCGCGAGTTACGTCCCCGTTCTGGAGGTTTTTAATTGAAAACACGGCGCTCAAGACAAAGATTATGCAACCTCAGGGAAGAGAAGCTAGGTGAGCCCCGGGCCAATCCCTTTTTAATAGTTCAGTCTGAGGAGGAGATCACTGGAACTTCTTTCCTGGCTGGACTTGACCATCGGGTGAAATTGCTTCCGCATAAGTAGGCCGATCCATTAACGTCGCCTCAGATTTGTTTCTCTCTTTTACCGGTTCATTAACATAATCTTCTCCTCGCAATTAGCTAATAAATTTCGGGCTGCTCAGCCCCGTGAGGTAGCTGCCCACACTCCTGTTCTTCTCTGCTAAGAACATCCACGGGGGAGGTTGTCATCTGGAAATAAAATCGTCTGTCTTGCTCTTAATTGATGGCCACGAGCAGTGCGCCTTGTGCCCCCGTTGCGCAAGCGAGGCAATTGTCCAGCAGCTGATGGGTTGTGAATTCCTGGTTCTGAAGGTTTAGAGTTTAGCTCTGAGTTCTTGGGTTCTTTTCATCCTTTTTAATCCCTGACGATGAAAACCAAACCGAGACCCTAAAAGACTGGGCTAAGAAAATGGTACTTCGTTACTGGACGAAAGTAAAAGGCGAAAAGGAGGCTACCAGATAATTACAAAAGTTACAAAATGAAGTACTTAGCAGAAGCCTTTGTTGCTGCAGTCTCTCCCAGCTTTGTGCCCTGTAGGTTACGTGCATGTGCACGTTTCACTTGTGTGATCACATAATGCCATTTTCTACCAGACCCCTTCCTCGGCGCTCAGAGTAAAAGTAACCAGAGGCAGCCATCTGCAGGCTTGCTTCCCTTTCTTTGCCCAGGCATGGTTTGGAAAAGCTCTTTCCAAGACTCCTGGCCACCAAAATATATATACCAGGCAACTGAAAAAAACCCTTTTGCGCGAAATAATCAGACCTACTTGACCAACTGCTAGCTTGAGGTGTGTCTCAAGGATTGCACCTTCCCCTTCACCTTGCCACGTTCAAACATGAGAGCGTCGTGTCAGCTCAGGCAGATGTCTGAATGCTGGGTTGTGATTGAACATGGCCTGGTTTGGTTGTGCCAAAATTAAACCTGTAAAATGATAAGCAATTAAAAGCTTATGCCTAAGGCTTTTGAGATAAAAGTTTATATTTTATTGCGTATCCACGTTAGCTGTAGGGACGATCAGAAGAGTGAGGAAGGCGAAGTTTTAAGGTGTCTGCTGCTGATGGAACCTGGAGGTTGCCTAAATGCTTGTTATTAATCATATATAGGAAATAAATTCAGTGAATCTGAACCTTGTGTCCAGCAGCTTTTCATAGCTCCTTCATTTTTAGGGAAGAGAGACATTTTGCACCATAGAAATAGAGAGCACAAAGTTAAAGAATGTACTCCTGAATTGATAAATTTGTTTATCAGAGTGACAGAATAGCAGAGCTTACATTCCTTTCTAGGAAATGTGTATTTTCTAATATGTGCATGCTCTTCCCTTACTAGAAGCAAAGAGCAATGCCACTTGTATTTTGATGTATTACTAAATTGTAATCTTATTATGGTGACCTGCTATGTAAAAAAAACCTAACTGCCCTAAGTAAAGAACAGCTCTGCACAGCAAGGGTCATGAGGATGTTTTCTCCATAGGTGGAATAAAACAGAAAGCTGTTCTAGTCTATCTTTGCAGGCACTTTCCATATTGTATTTTATCTTCCTGATACTAGTAAAAAACACTTTTTGACTTAGGCCCAGGCTGTTCCACAGCTCAGAATAAACAAAACTGAATGCATGTTGGACACATACAGACCTTACCAAAGCCATAAATTCTATTAAATGAGCCATATTCAATTTCTGATACTCCCAGGCTAATGGGAGTATCAGAAATTCCTACTTCATTCATTCCTACAGATGAAGTCCTGTGTTGTTTAAAAAATAAAATATAGAATATAATTTTGAGAGTATAAAATTATCTATTTGATTGAAATGTATTTGATGTCTTGTTTCTATTGCACCCTTATACAGCTTTTCAGACTGTTCAGTTCAGCTGAGTTTCCTGAGCCACTTCTCCATCCAGCCACATGCTGCACATTTTCACTCACCTACCTGTGCCTTACTTTCATTTACCTTATCTTGCATTTTAGTGGTTGCACAATTTCCAGTGAGCCCAGACAGCGTGGTGGTTTTGATAGGGGTATGGGAAAATCCCTTTTCTTTTGCTCAGTCAAATAAGTTAGAGGCCAGTGTCTGTACTTGCCTCTTGAGGGAAAAAAAAAACTTGCTTGTTCATTGTTTGTGGGTCTTCCCTGTTCTGACTTTCAGCCCTATCTCAATCTTAGCTTCCTCTCCTATAGTTAATTACCAATCCTGGGTTGTTGTCTCAGCTCCTTTCCTCTTCTAGGAGTTGTGTTCTTTAATATAAAGCTCAAACCACATAAGTCTTCCACCTAGATTACAAATCTTTTTTTCCCCTTACTCCTCTCAGCATCTTTCTCATCTGGGCTTCAACACTTTTGCTTTCTTGGTGTCTTGTTTCTGTTGCATCTTTTTACAGCTTTTCAGACTGTTGACTTCAGCTGCCTTTCCTGAGCTACTTCTCCATCCAGCCACATGCTGCACATTTTCACTCACCCACTTGTGCCTTAATTTCATTGGCACAAGTGAACACTTTTGCTTTCTTTAAACACCTCTACCCCCATGCAACTTGTCTACAAGCTCTTGAGGTGCTCAGACTGAGCCCCTGTAGTTTTCATCCTGGCTGTGTCACAGTGCCATAGCCCCATGTTCTCACCACACTTCCAGTCTTGGTTTTCTTCTCCTGAACGTTGGGCTGCGTGTCAGAGATGCAGCTCAGTGAACCATCACTGTGCTTGCTGCTGGGTTCCTCAGAGCAGCAAAACCAACTATTTTGGATATTTTTAGGTATGGGGATGCAGCCTGATGCTTGAAGCTATTGTCCTCTTTTAGCATAGAGTAATGATCTGATGGGATAATCTCCCAAGGGACAAAAATGCACACACCATAAAAACACATTAACTGAGCTTCCAGAACCTGTGTAAAAAGAAGAATAGAGACTTCAGTGCTTTTGTTGAATGCAAAACGAAGATATCCTGAGGCCAGCGCTGACTCCAGCTGATAAATCCATCCTCATGATGCTGCATTTAGATCTGAGCTGCCCTGTGAGGGACGGGCTCTGGAACCTCTGCACACCTGGACAGAAGCCAGGTGTGTTGGATTCCATCACCTGTTGAGCAGTGAGCAGCTCTGGCAAGCTGCTGTGGCTCTCTCAGGCTTTTTAGTGGCATTTCCAGCAGAGTTTGCAGGCACTTGGGCTTCTGAGCTCAAAGAGGCAAGTCATGACTGCTGTGTTGTTTAGAAGAGTTGTGAAGTCAGTGCTGAAAAGAATGGCGTAAGGAGAAGGTTATTAAATTTTCATTTCATCTGATTAGTTCCTACCAATCATGTAGAGCAATGCTAGATGTTTCTAGCATTTAATACATGCTAGAAACAGGCACCTGGTTGCAATTGTGTTTGCACCAAGCCAGTGATTAGTATGTCCAACATACAAAGATGGAAAGAAAATGTTTTGCATAATCATTTTTCATACACACACGAAAGAGAAACAAAAATTAACGTTTGTTAACTCCTCTGAAGGTTTGTCAGGTGCTCACACACAGTTCTGCCTTCACTTCTGTATTTCCATTGTGCCTGGAGTTGAGTGCTTTTATCACAGATTAAATAACGAAGGCTTGGACTCAGGTGGTGATTAGGAGTGTAACATTGCCATAGTGCTAACTTCACCTTTAGCAAAAAAAAAAAAAAAAACATGGACTAATTAGTGTGGAAAGAAAACCTTATGCCATTTCTGCTTTATCAGGTAAGGGAAGAGAAAATTGTGCGTGTTATGCACGTTCTGTGCATCCTAAATCTCCTGTATTCTGGATAAAGTGCTTTTGGAAAATCTAGAAAGACAAACACAGAAGAAAAGCTCCAGCCTAAATATAGATTTTCAAGGGGTTGCAGTCCATCTTTTTAAACCTTGATGATTTTTAAGTGAATTTTTCAATGAGGTGTGAAATTCTGCGAAATTCATTGTTTTAATACCTTTGTATTTCCTTCTGTAAAACCTGGTTTTAAATTCAGTTACATCTTCAGTTCGTTAGATGAGTAATTAAAGCATTTAAATGGCAATATTGCCTAAGGCAATTTCAGAGTTAACCAGAAAGCATTTCGGTGGTGACTGGAAAATTTACCATTTTTGTTGGGAGTTTCATCAACAAGTATTAAGCCTTTATAATTAACATTTAATATATCTGGTAAGTAGTGCTCTGTGATTTTAAGAAGTAGTATTTTGCATTAATAATTTGTTAAAAATCACCCATCCACAATTTGATAATGCTATTTTAGTTATTTTCTCTTAGCAGTGCTATTTCCATATATATATAATTTATAACAGCAAATATATTTGAAATAATGCAGCACCTTAAATGTGAGGTCAGTGATTACTTCCTGGGTTTTTCCTTCAAGTTGTGAAGAAAACAAGAGAAAAAACCATCTTAATTACTTCCCTGCATCTGGAGTAACAGCTCTGGCAGATATACTTGTTTCTCTGATTAAAATCTTGTGCGTGGTAAAGTTTGTAATTTATTGCTGCTTTTCCCTTCCCCATTTTGTACATCCCTGTTCAAGCTGTTAATTCAGTGTATTTTGGAGGTGTTTGTCTCATCGTTAATGGATCTGTTCATGCCGATTTGAGTCGTTGACAGGATTACAAAACGTAAGCGCTTCCTAACAAGTTATTTTGTGCGTTTGGTGTGGTGTTAAAAAAAAAAAAAAAAATCATAAATCTCAGCAAGGTGTACCTTTTGCACTTTGTAAAGGAGCTAGCAGTGCTTCTGCCTGGCGAGGAGTTGGTGTGTTTATACAACAACTTTTAGGGCTGATTGTGACAGTAAATGAAAAATGACTTCCTGGGCTCTGTGTGCTGGGTTGTTTTTTGTTGGGTTTTTTTTTTTTTTTTTTTTTTTTTTTCACCAGAAGCAGTGAAAACAAATGAGTTGATAGCAGCTAATTGCTGAGCACTGACAGGCTTCAGTCAAGGGGGGGCATCGTTGGTCTTTCACAAATAGACAATAACAAGTAAATCCGTTTGACCATCAACTTCAGCGTCTGTGATACAGTAAATTACTTGCTCTTAATTTGCCTTAATTTGGCAACTCAAGCTCTAAAGTGCATCAAGAGCTTGTTTGTTGTGTATATGTGCTTTTTTAATTGTGTTACGTGGGAAGAGTAGGGGATCTCAGTTCTTTCACTGTAACTCAGATGTGGGGTTTGCATCAGTCACATTCTGCCTGGTTGAGTAGATCTAAGAAGTTTTTGAAGTGTTTTTCAGGGAAGGCAGTATTTTCCAGGGAGGTAAGTGTGTATGTCTTGAAAACCTCTGCCTCAATCAGCATAGTGAATTTGAGGAGCAGCAGACAGTCTGACAAATGCCAAAAGTGTTCTATTTTATTTCTCGGTTTCTGCCCACGAAAATGTTACTGAAAGGGTCAAAATAACTTTTTTTGGAAGTGCTTGTTTTTAGCTAATGATGATCGAATGGTTGTTAGCTAATGACACTTGTTAGAAGCCACCCTCTGATAGCAGTTCCCATCTTCCAAAATTCCTTTTCCATGCAGAAAAGCCGAAGCCTGGAAGGGGCGGCTCTTTGGGTACGGTTAATTATGGCTGTTCATTGCCATAATTAACTTTCTGCAGCCACTCACTGCCACAGAAAGAGCACCAAAAAACTCTCCTCTGGAGCCTGTCCCAGAGGAATCCATCCATCCTGGGTCGTGACTTTTAATGGTGAAAGGGGTTTTTGGGGATGCTTTCCCGTGGCTGCGTTTTGGGAATTGTTTTCAAGGCTGCCTGTCGCGGGCTGTGCTGTGCTTCAGCACGGGTCTTTCCAATTCTTGGCCTCTTCCCCCCGTGTAGGTCTGGAATCCTGAATATCTGCATCCTTGGGAGACAAGTGCCTCGGGCAACAACTGGAGATAATAACTTGCGATTTGTGTCTTTTGCGAGTTACAGTCATTGTGAACTGACAGCTGTGAAGGACCTAAACTCACATCAAAGGATACAGATCATCTAGTTAGGTCAATTAATGTTAATTCTCATCTTCCATTAAATTCTTTTATCTTCTCTCTTTTTCTTTTTTTTTTCTTTTTTTTTTCCCCCCAGCCAAGCCCAATCCCGAGTCCTGTTTTGGGGAGGAAGCCAAACGCCAGTCAGTCGTTGCTCGTGTGGTGCAAAGAAGTTACAAAAAACTATAGGGGAGTGAAAATCACCAATTTCACCACGTCGTGGAGAAACGGTTTATCCTTTTGTGCAATATTACATCACTTTAGACCAGACCTAATGTAAGTTCGTGTGCTCTTTGCCTGATTAAGCTAACTCTGGTAGAAATATTTTTTTAAGTTAAAAATCAAATTACCAGCGCCTTTCAGGTGCCGAGCTGCTCTCACCCTTCGCTTTCAGGCAGGGACCCGTCCTTTCTAAGAAACCAGGTTTCTGAATGCTCAAACTTTGTGACCTCTTCACTCTCCCTTGTTGCATAAACAATTATTTCTCCCCTCTCCGTGATTTGTTTCTTCTTCTTAATCTTATACAAAGAACTGACTTCAAGATGATTATGAGAAATTGCGCCAGCGTTGAAATGAGATGAGAGGAATAAGCTCTTTGTATGCTGACAAGGACGGATTACCTCCTGGTAAATTTGGTTGTCAAGGCTGGCCTCTAGTCTCCCTGCCTTAACTTCTTTTTTAGATGGAGAGCTTCAGGCAATGAAACATGGAATCGGTGTTTGGTTGTTTAGTTATTTATTTATCCCTTTAATTTTCCACGCTATTAGTTTTGTTGATTGAATTGCGGTGGAAATTGCTCGTTTGCCGTACGATAGCGTCGGGCGTTCGAAATTTTTTTTTTTTAGATTTAGTTTGTTTTAAAACTGCTTGCTTTTTATCAAATGCTGTATGTACCCACTGTGCCATTTTCCCCCTCAGTGACTACAAGTCCCTGAATCCTCAAGATATTAAAGAGAACAACAAAAAGGTAAGAACCGCCAGGCAAGAAATAATAATAAAAAAAAAAAACAACAAAACAAAAAACAAAACAAAAAAACCCCACAAACACCAAAAAAACCATAGCCTTAATTTTGACCTCTCTGCAGGTTTTTATTAATTTTGGGGAAGTGTGGTTGTTCTGGAAGGTGATAACAGCAGCTCACAGAAGGCACTCGGCCTCCCGCGGCACAGAGCGGATGCGTTATTGACGGGAGTTGGTTACTTTAACATTCACAACAAGTCAGAGTTTAATATTATTTGTATTTGTATGGCCCACCTGAGAGCAGAGTAAAAGGCCTGGCCAGCCTTCTGTGAGCACTGCTAGGATCTTTCCAATCACATAATTAAAAAAAAAAAAAAAAAAAAAAAAATGAAAGATGTGACTGCTCTCGGGCTGTGGCACGCAAGGCTTCTCTTGCTGTTGCTTTAACAAGGCTCTGGGAACCTGGGCATGGTTGATGTTGCTTTGATGGTGATTGTTGCACTTTTAAAGGTGAAATTTTACACCTCCTCTTGCACTGCATCAGCTGAATGAAGTGGTGTGCACAACATGGGAGGTTTAGGATGAAAGGTGTTGAGGTTTTATTTTATAAATAAACTAAATGCTAGCAAAGCAGTGAACAGCCTTGTGCTGTGCAACTGTTTTCAACCACTCTGCGTAGGTGCAGGATGTAAAAAGTTTTTTCTAGAAGAAGCAGGAATTCAGTTTGGGAATCACCAGAAGACTCTTTATTTCTGCTCCCTCTTTTAGACATGTTACAAGCTTCAGTTGGGCCCTAGGGACATGTTTAGAAATTACAATTTTCATGTGAGTCACTGATAATAAAATTGTTCCTGAAGATCATTTGAAAATTGTTTTAAGTATCTGCCTTCTTAATGCTGTGATTTTGTTTTTTATACTGCTTTAAAAGGCACTAAATTTAACTGGGACGAAGGTATAAAAATATACTTTGAATGAATTAACCAAGTTCAATATTATATGGCAAGCATATCTACAATCTAGTATTATTTACTTATGTGGAATTTCTGGAAGTGCTTTATTGAAATTCATTTTGTTTATATTTTAATGTGCCTGCACACTTATGTGTTAGGCAGGGAGTTGCTTGTCTTTAATTTAGTACTTAAGTCTTATAAATAATGAAATATCTCTGAGCTGCTCCTATCTAATGAGTATTTGGCTGATGATACTTTTTTTTTTTTTTTTTTTTTTTTCATAATAATAGGAGGGCTTATAGTGACCTAAGTGGATTATCTGTGACATCACAGTATTTTCTGTGACCATATGTTTTTCTACTTCAAGTTTTGTCGAGCTTCTGGCCTAATTAAGCCGGATTATGAAAAAAAAAAATAAAAATGAAAGGCTAGATTATTAATTAAAAACACTAGCAGTATGATCAGTCATCTTCTCTTTGTGAAAACGGTGATGGCAAGCAGGGAACTTTTTTTAGCCTGCCTTTCTGACCAGGATATAGTTCCCAGAATTGAAGAAATAGCGATTGTTGTTATTGTGCAGTTTTTTTTGGTTTTTTTTTTCCTTCCTTTCATCACTTTGCTGGCCTTTCCCTGACAGCTCCACTGAGTATCTCAGTTGCTTCCTGCAGATTTATTTCCTGGTCTCACACAGTTCTGCCAGATAACCCCGTGTGCCCTTGGTTGGAGTGAATGCAGCCCTGCCAACAATGGCTGCCTAGAAATTCCATGCAGATATGTAACACATTTGACAATGATTCCTCCTAACCAATTAAAATAACATCTTTGGATGAATAGGATGATTTTTCTTTGTTTGAAGCAGCTCTTTTTTTTTTTTTCTTTTTTTTTTTCCTCTCCCCAAAAGGAAAATGGACATAATAAATTAAAGGTTAACCAATAAGAGTATATCTCCTAAAACTGCATGACCCTGTTTATATTTTAATAATAATTAAAAACAAAATAACAAATCTTAAAGAGACAACTGTTTCAGTGCAAATACTGAGTATAATTACAGAGGTTCTTTATAACACACACCAACCACTTGCCAGTTGGGTGCTGCCCCTGATGCTGAATAAAAAAGGGTATTTACCTGTGACATCTGATCTTGGCCAATATGTCAGTGTGTTACAGGGTTGGGAAATGATTGGAATAATGCCTGTGGTGCTTGTGCTGATGGATCCCAATTGATGTCTGTCAATCAGCTTGTCAGTAAATTAAAAAAAAAAAAAAAAGAAAAAGAAAAAACTTTGTTGGGAAATAGGTAAATAGGCTTAGTGTCCTGCATATACATACATTAAAAAAATCCCAAACAGCTACTGTATTGGCAGCAGTCTGAATTGGAAGGTATTTTTGGTGCACGTTGCAAATTCAAATTTCTATCAGGAACAAAAGAGGAACCAGGATTACCTTTGAGAAAATTAGAAACATTGCAGGGATACTCTCCCAGCTGGTCCAAAGAGTTGTGCTTCTACTTCAATTTCAGCTATAGCTAACTATCCATATTGCCTTCCTGGTAGAGTTAAGCAGCTAATTTGATTTAATATGTCCATTTGATTATTATGAAATAATAATTAAATCGAAATTAATGAAAAATGTATTAAAATTACAGCGTACTGGCACTATGGTTTCTTATCAACAACAGAAATATTTTGTGTTGCCAATAACGTGTCCTGCACTTTAAAAATACGAGCTACTCAACAAGACTTGGGCTGGATCTTTGACAAGATGAAGGAATGAGAAGTAGAAGGGCGCAACAGTGTGTTCCAATAATGAATTTCTGGTTGTAATTATTGTTTAGAGAAGCCTGTTTCAATTATCATGTGGGTATCTCTTTTGGATGTTCAATTGGTACTTTCAATTTTTATGATGCTCCCCAGTTCTTGGTCATTTCTAACAAATTCCTCAATACATTTGAACTTGAGTGATCATCTTAATAAAATATTCTATTTTTTTAAAAGGAATCCTTTTAAATTATACATTTAAATAGAAGAATTCAGACTTACAGGGGTAGTGTTGAGTGAAAATGGAATATATTCCCTACCTTGAAGCTGGAGTTATGTTTTTATAATGGGTGTTCATGCTCACCTCTACAATTTGATTCCACAAAGTCATAAGAACATATCTAATTGCACGAGTAGGAGATGCTTGTTGGCATCAGTGGGATCATGTAGGAGCAGAGTTAAACATGCAGAGAAAATAAACATTTGCAAAAATCGAGGCTGAGTTGTGCCTCTGTTTAACAAAAATACTTTGACTTGAAAAATTTACTCCCATGTTACTAACTAGTTAGAAATACAATGCATTTATAAAGATGCTGGAATATAAGGAAGCTCCCAGCTTTTCTAGTAGTGAAGGGAAACCCATCACATACTGCTGATCATACATCCAGAACACACAATTGCTGTGCCTGTAGAATATTGCCATGTCAATCTACATATCTAGTGCACTCTGAAAGGAGAGAAGCAAACACGTGGGTGAGAATGAGAGGGGATGGGAAAGAGGTGTCAGGCATCAGTGGGAAATAACTGTGTTTAATCCCAGGCATCACCAGAAGAGCTGAGCAGCCAACAAACAGTGATTGCAGCTGTATTGAGAATATCCATCATTCCAAATGCAA
Organism: Phylloscopus collybita; assembly: GCA_027886175.1. Classification (NCBI taxonomy): domain Eukaryota; kingdom Metazoa; phylum Chordata; class Aves; order Passeriformes; family Phylloscopidae; genus Phylloscopus; species Phylloscopus collybita. The sequence goes on along the minus strand of JAJNNQ010000013.1, from coordinate 30,163,856 downwards.
TCCTGCTGCAGTGTTGCTTCTAAGCAAGTACCTTTCCTGGCAACCCTGCAACGCCGTCCTCACCTTCATTTTACAGACCCTGGGAGATACTCGTAGGATTTCGTTTTATTAGCATATAAATAAGAAATTGAGAGTATAAAGGGAGTTTAGATCAAGTCATGTCTGTGGGCTTTGGCTGCTCTAGACTGCTGTGCCTGTCCTTAAGTCCTGTCATTCTTCAGATGGTAACTCCCACTACCTGCAGCCTGGGGTAACAGGTTACTTGTGCCACTGAATCAGCACTGACCCACTTAGCACCCAACACATCCTGGTGTTACCTTTAGTCCACAGACAACACTTGCTACGTGTCCATGCCCAGCCTGGTTTCTGCTGTCATAAGAGCATTCATCATTGCTGGTATCTGCCATGCCTTAGGCTGCCCATCCAAATCTCTGCACTGCTCTCCCTTAGCTCGCTGTGCTCCTCGTGTCTGTGCAGTTCCACCCATCTTGTCTCCCTCTCCTCCACAGCCAGGCTGGTCCTGCTCCTCCCAAGTGTTTCCCAAGACTCTGTAAATGACAGCTGTCCCTCTTCTGCCATCCCAGTTGCTGCCATTCCCTCCTGATGATCTTGAGTTTCAGCTGTCATGTTTTCCAGGTTCTGTGCTGCCCAGGGGTGCAGCTCTGAGCTCACACTCAGTGCTGGTCAGCTCTGCACAGAGCAGGGACACAAAACAAATCCTCTTCCTGCTGCAGACCAAGGACAACTTTCAGCCCAAAAGCACAAACAAGGGTGGACTGTTTTCTAGCTCTGTCCAGTCTCTGCTTCAGGTCAGCCTTCCCAAGGCATCAGTTTTCTTGGTGAGCCAGGTAGGAGAGAGTAAAGCAGGGATTTATTGAAAGGCCTCCAGGATCCACCTTGGGCAGGACAGGGCATGACCAGGGCTAAACCCAAGGTGGACTAAGTATGGTCACAAAATGGACAAACAGTCACAAGGTCTCACACTTTGATAAGGTTTGGTCCATTTGCATTTTGGGGTTTAATTGTCCAATTCCAGCTTCAGGCTGTCAGGTCCCATCCTTCTTGTTCCTCCCTCCAGCCACCCTTGGTTGTGCTTTTTGGGCTGAAAGTTGTCCTTGGTGTGCAACAGGACCAGGATTTGTTTTGTGTCCCTGCTCTGTGCAGAGCTGAGTGACCCTGACTGTGAGCTCAGAGCTGCACCCCTGGGCAGCACAGAACCTGAGAAACATGACAGCTGAAACTTAGGGCATCACTCTCACCTATCATTTTGCTGCTGTTCTGCTCCATCTGGAGTTTTGTATCAGCAAATATATCAGTCATGTTTGCTGCTGTTGCTCCTTTATCTAAGCACAGCTCTGTATCTATAAATGGCATAATAATAAACCTTCCCCAGAAATACCACACCAAACACCAGCAATGATTTTAAGCCAAAACATTTTGCATGGGGAGAGCCAGAAGAGCTTCAAAATAAATTATTCAGGCCATTTCTATGTCTAGATAAACTGTGAATCATTTGTTATAATGATATAAGAATTACTTCACCTGAAGTGCTTTGGAAAGTTATACCTGAGCATGAGGGGAGGCATGCAGAATTTCAGGAAGAAAAATTCCAGCATTTGGAAGCAGAGTTTGAAGGGCAGCTGAAACAAAAACTATTTGACCATTGAGTAGAGAATGACATTGCAAGGAGGAGGAGAGAGCCTCCTTTTCTCAGAGCAAACAAAATATCCAGGTCTGCCAGGAGCAGGCCAGCCCAGCTCCACATTCTGTCTCACTTTTGAATACTTAGTAATGTAAAAACCAAGAAGATTAAAAAAACCCCAACCCGTAATTTTTTTTCTCTATTCTTTTAAAATTAAGAAATTAAGGAAAAAATGTAAAGTTGAAGCATTGAAGCCAGTGATGTGTGTTACAGTTTTCCCATCCATGTCTTAAATTTAGCATCTGCTTTTTTTCAAAATGGTGTAGGATCAACTGTGAACATTTGTAAGCTCCTTCAGGAGATGGTGAAAAGGAGCTGCAGGATTCCTGGGGGAGGAGAAGCCCACATGCTTTAACTGAGTGCATCTATGCTAACAGGAGGCCTTTTAAAGGCTTCCTTGAAACACAATATTGTCTTCCAAGGTTAATCCAGGATAGTAATAATTAATTGTAAATTGAGAAACGGCTTTAATTCTTCAAAACTAGAAAAACCTGATGCACCAAGCCCACTCACTTAAAGGGCCAGCAGTAAAAGAAGACAATGTGGCCTCACAAAGCGGGAGGCTTGCAACTGTTTAGCTTTTAGAAAGTAAAGTGAAATGGCAATGATTTTCACTCTCTCTTTCTTGCAAATTTAGCATCAACAAATGTTTTTAAAATGCATCTGCTTGATGGATTGATGTGATTAATGTCTAGTGTCAAGTAATCTGTGGTGGTGTTCTTTTTTGACTATCTGGACATAGTTTTTCATCAGCAGGAATCACTGCAATTACATGACCAATAGAAGGTTGATCATCAGTGATAAAGCTCAAGATGGATTAGTGTCGTGTTTCTTATATCTTTGTTCCTTATCTTAAAAAGCCATCCTGAGTTCTTTTTTTTTTTTTTTTCTGGTCCAACTCTTAGACTTTTTTTTTTTTTTTTTTTTGTTTGCTTGTTTCCTGCTACTTGAGTGAGGACCACTTAAGATGTTGGTAGGCTTTCCTAGTGCAAAAAGAAGGGCTTTCCAGCTGCAGTTTCATGAAGAGCTGTTTACTCGTAGAAGCGTCATAATTTTGAGTAACAGAAGATTTTAGTATAGCATGGCATTGAGGTACATTAAAAAGATTTAAAACAAATGCCATTTCAGTGAGTTTTGCTGGTTACATTCTCTCAATTTGCTTTGCTGTGAGGATATGTAGAAACCATGAGGAAAAATCCGTGAGCTGGGTGTTGGATGGTGCACCACAAAGTAGCCATGACTCTAATGAAGGCAAAAGAATAATAAGTAATAGAGTCAGAACCACATTCTTCTTGTAGTATTGGATGTGTTTTAGGCTTATTTTGGCTTATTTAGGCTTATTTAGGCTTATTTTGACTGAAACTTCCACTTGCATATTTTGACTGAAACTTCCACTTGCATTCTTGAGATGTTACGATGGGTAAGAAACCACCCCACTATGATCTTTCTTTTGTCTGTCCTTAAAGGCCTACGATGGGTTTGCCAGCTTGGGAATATCGCGCTTGCTGGAGCCTTCGGACATGGTTTTGTTGGCCATCCCCGACAAGCTGACCGTCATGACCTATCTCTACCAGATCAGGGCACACTTCTGCGGCCAGGAGCTGAACGTGGTGCAGATCGAGGAGAACAGCAGCAAGAGCACCTACAAAGTGGGCAACTACGAGACGGACACCAACAGCTCGGTGGACCAGGAGAAGTTCTACGCTGAGCTGAACGAGCTGAAGCGGGAACCCGAGCTGCAACCCCCGGACGGCGGCTTGGCCGACTTCGCCTCCTCGCAGGACGACTCCGTCTTCGTCACCGACAGTGGCGTCGGCGAGTCCGAGAGCGAGCACCAGACTCCCGACGACCACCTGAGCCCCAGCACGGCTTCCCCTTCTTCCCGCAGGACTCGCAGCGACACAGACCCGCAGAAATCCCAGCAGAGCTCGGGGAGGACTTCGGCCTCCGAGGAGATGGGGAAGTGCGGCGGTACGGACGCGGCGCAAGGGCAGCCCGCCTCGGGGAGGAAGAAATTGCTGATAGCTGACGCTTTGGACTTCAGTGACTTAGCACACGTCAGCGATCAAAAGGAGGATGTGTCTCCCACGGTTGCTTGTGAAGATAACAACAAGAAGAGACACCAGAGCTTAGACAGTACCCCTGGTTCCTCAGAGCAAGAAAAGCTGGGATGTGTAGGATCCACGGAGAGCACAAGAGCAGATCCCAGCTCACCTGTCACAAAACCGAGTTTATCTCCCACTTCTAAGCCTGGATACTCCTATAACGCGGATACGGATCTTGCAAAGAAGCCACATGCTTCTCCGAGGCAAACAGAGTCTGATTCTGACAGTGATGCCAGAACAGCTTTAAATCATGCAGATCAAACTGCAAAAACAGCCCAGGTAAGAGTTTGTGTCTGTGAATTAGGATAGAGGTGCTGTTCCAGTTCTTCCTCTGTGTTTGTAGTTTACGCCAAATCTTCGGCATAAATGGTGAGGTGAGGTGAGCGGTGTATTTTTATTTTTGGAAAAATAAATACTTGGTCTGAGGAGTAGGTGGTGCTGAAAAGCAATCATTACATGAAAAGCTAATTTATAGAAATTGTCTCACAGTCGATCTTTCCAATCTCTGTCCAATTAAAGAAATTTGTGTTCTCAGCTGTCTCAAAGATGGCTCCAAAGCTTTGGCCACTGTCTGGTGCAACTCATTTCCTCTGAGCGTTGCATACTGAAGCAAAAACTGAAGAAAGATATCAATTCATTAGGAAGTGTAGAGCTTTGAATGCCTTAAATTTTACTAAAGATATTTCAAAATCTTGTCTGGGAAACCACAGAGTCTCATGAGCATAGCCAGGATGGTGAGGTAGAGACTCCAGACTGTTAAATTATGCTGCTTTCCATTGAGTGGCCTAAGGCATGTTACTTCACCACAATGTCATTTTCCTTTCCCTAAAGATAACAGTGTATGCCCACCTACCTTGCAGATTTATTGTGAGAATGGAAGCTGAATATTATATATGTGTGCTGAGTATTATCAATAAATCATATCATCATAAAAATATGTAAAACATGTTATCACCTCCACTTACAAAAATGCCAAAGCAGGTATTTTTGTAATTTTACCCCTGTGAAGAGGTTTGGGCTTTGTGCCATTAGCTCTGGTAAGAAAAGAATATATCCAGTCTTTTGGTAGTGTGAATTGCTTCAAATATTTTTATGGGGTTTTTTTTCTGAGTCAGCACCATAAAGATAATTTCATTGCAAGAGTAGCAGTCTGTAGATGAGTGATAATGGCCAAATATTGGTTCCAGAGCCAGCTAATTTCTTTCCTTTAATCAGTGAAGTCTTATGAGGTTTCTTTTCATCATCATCACCATCATCATCATCATCTTTGCGTACTGGATGAGAAAGGAACAGCTTGGCCCATACAGAACAAAAGAGCAGGAGGAGACAGACTTCGTTCCCTATGAAGATTTTCATGGGCAGGGGTGTTAGAGGCAGTTCTTTGTTGTTAATTATTGGTGCATTTGCACAAGGCAATAAAATCTCAGCTCTGAGGCTCCCTCTGAACCCACACTCAGTTGCTGGTTAGAGTCAACCGCCTCCATCTCCACGTGCTTGCTGCAGGAGCACAGCAGGCAACACCTGGCCCAGCCCTGGCCCCTGTCAAGGCCTAGAGATGCATTTTCCCACTCTTCATAGCTGACCTTGACTAAGAAACCAGCCCTTGGGAGTGTGTCTGCCTGGGAGCTGCTCATCTCCTCGTGCTGCCTGTGCAGAACCCCCTTTTGCTATTCCTGCTCTGCAAATGTGCTCAGCCCTTTGGATGAGGAAGGGACTTGCTTGTGCATATTCATAAATTCAGCAGGAGCAGATATTTTTGCAGGCTTTTTTTTTTGCCTCGTGCCCAGCCTCTTTGTGTTCAATTTAAGTTGTAAGTGAGTGGTACCCATATAAGTAGCCAACAAAGCTTTTTTTGTTGTAGCCATATTTGCATACATATTAAAGTAAAAAAAGTAAACACACAGCACGTTTGACATGGCTTCTGTGAAGCCAATTGAGTTTTTTTTCCACAGTGGCAGTTTAAAGGCATTAAACGTTGATAGAAATTAAGTTTTAAGGGGGAAGGAAGAGAACTATTTACATTATAAAGGCCCATGACTTCATTTTTTTTTACATTTTGATCATCTTTTCATTTCTGTAGAATGCTCTGTCACCTCATGAAGACATCATTCATGTGGCTCCTGACCTTCATTGTATAGGAAGGCCTCTGGCTATTAACTACTGTCTGAACCTTCAGTACCCTGAGGCTGCCTTGCTGTTAATTGTATTTCTTTATTTTTAAGCAACGTATGTTGTCAAGACAGGAAGAACTTAAAGAACGAGCGAGAGTTCTGCTTGAGCAAGCAAGAAGAGATGCAGCATTAAAGGCAGGGAGTAAACAACTAAGCAGTTCCCTCATCCCAGCCCGCACTAAGCAGCTGAACGATGTAAGAAAACCTTGGCCAGTTGTGCAGTTTGGCAGAGTGAAAATGCATTTTGTTGTGTGTGTGTGTGTGCTGTCGTGGAAGGGGGGGGCATGTCCTTGCAGAACGTTTCTTCTCCACCTTTGATGTCTGGTCTTCCATTGGAAGCTGTTTCTCCTGGTGCTTGTGGCAAATAGGTGCCTTCCCCACTTCCCTGGGAGGGGAAGATCACCTTCTGTGACTGGCACTGCAGTTTCTGGTGGGATGAAACTCAAACGTTTCTTGTTATAACGATGGTGGAGTAATTTGAAGCCATTTCTGATTGCTTCTCTTTCAGTTGATGTAAATCATTTCCTTGAGCCTCTGATGTGAGCTCCTTGTTACTTGAGAAGTGTTGTTGCAGTGAATGGAGCTGCTTGTGTCAGTCTTGTAAAAAGAGTTGATGAAACGATTCCTTTTTTGTCACCCAAGTTGATTATGCTGGTGAGGGGGGGAAAGTGGAGCTGGGGAATGAGCTCCAGCGTTGAAGCAGCTGTGGTTGCATCTCCAGTGGCTTCCATGGTGACCTGGAAGGATCCCTGCTCTCTGGAGATGAAAGCTAATTAATTTTGATGCAAACCTTGGCGATGCAGGTTTTGTGATTCGAACCGTTGCACGTTAGAGACTGTACTGGCAATTGAGAATGGAAATGTAACTGAAAAATAATGGTACAGAGAGAGGCTGGAATCTTTACAGATTCCCACCTTTCAGAGCCCAGGAGTCCTGAGGGGGCAGATTCTGCTCTTGACAGGATCATGCAATCAAAAAACAAAGGCAGTGATTTACACGTTTCATTTTATTTTCTTAACTCTCTTGGATCTGTGCTGGTTTTTCTTTTTTTTGTAGAAATTCCTCTCTGTAGGCTGACACTTTGTTTTATTTTGAAATATACTGATATACACAGACAAGTCTTATTTATATACTTACTTGTATATTGATATATAAACTGAGTTTTCCCTAGAAATCTGTGTTTTAGTATAAATTTCACTTTGGATTTTTTTTTTTTTTTTTAGTTATCTTTTCATAAAGAAAGCGGCATTAGAGGAGAGTTACTGTAGGCAACTACTCAGGCAGAAACAACTGTAATTAAAGTTGCCTAACATTTTTTATTACAAGCTCCTATTTTCAAAGGTTTTACAACTTTGCTAGTATTTCATTGTTTGAGCTGAAATCTTTCCTGTCAGCTCTTCTGCCTCAGGGTAAAATTTTTAATTTTTTTTTTTTTTTTTAACATCAAAAAAAACCCCAAAAACCTGTTCATCTCTTTCTTTGTTTTAGGTTGGACAAACCATTGTTTTACTCATATTAAGAATAGATAAAATTTGGAAAGATGTATAGATTCCCTTGAAAAATCTTGATTCCCTTGAAAAATCTTCTTGAAACAGTCAAAGTTGTGTTAATACCACAACTTTGTTCAGACAGCCTTGAAGATCAGAAAGATTCCTAAGTGTCAGTAATAATCATCTGCATGGACACTGCCCAGCAAGAGCATCTTTTACACATTGCTCTCCTCAGGATGGAAGCCCTTTCTGATGCAGGGCATAGTATTGGGATGCAAAACTTTCTCTTTTAGACTCAAACTCCTGCTGATGAAATCCAAGCAGGGGTAAAAGGAGCTGCCCCAGTGGCAGAGTAGAGGTGCCCTGTGTAGGTGGCAAGGTGAAGTTAGACAATCATGAGATTGGTGTCCTCATGAAAAAACCAGCTGAAGGGTAGGAGATGGTGAAGGGTTTTTCAGGGTGAGGGTAGTTCAGACAGCCAGATTACCCATGGGACTTCATTTCATTTGTTACAGAAGCTGAACAATTTATTAGAAGCCTGCAGGAAAGGGAAGGGCAGTCTTGAAGGGCAGCTTGGGCAGAGCCACAGTTTCTTGGTGCCTCCATCAGAAGCTCAAGGAGACCTGTCCTGGAGCAACTGGTCCTGGCCCATGTGAAACCTGGGTGCTCTCAGCAAGCTGTAGTGGGCACCCTTGGCTTGAGTTACTGTCACATAAGGATGACAGAAGCTCCTCAGCTCTGAAGTGGGCTGTGGAGATGTGATTTGGAGACTCTTAATAATAATATACATATAATACAAAGCTGTGTGTAACATGTGTGTGTGTGTGTTATATACACATCCCCACATATGTGCATATTCTGAAAGAGGATGCATGTGTGCAATGTAAGATAAAACACACTGATTCCTGTTTTCCTTGGTCTTAGTAGAGATGAGGCATTTCTATTTGATGCAGTTCTGCCAGTTTTCTGCAGGTCATTGTTCAGTTGATTGTTAGCATATAGCACAGACTTATTTCTATTCATGGTTTTTTTTTTTTTGGCCATTAAGGTTAATAATAAGAACTTTGACTCAAAGCAGTGTTGTATGTGTCAGTGTGCAGTAATGTGTAGTGGTGTGTTATCCAAATGAGAGTTGTGATAATGAGAATCAGCATTTAGCAGTGGAAATTGGACGAGGCTCATTTTCAGGGTGGATTGAGATTCAAAAGAAAATGGTTTGAAACAGGAAGATCTAATTTTAAATAAGAAAACTTTGAAGAGATAGTTCAGGGGCAATACTTTTGAAAGTAACTCTTGAAGTTTGCAATTCTACCTTTTCTGATACCTTCTCAGAAAAGAGCTTTCAGCATCCCAGTCTTTCAGACTGCTCTGTCAGTCACCCCAGCTAAGCAAAGCCTGTGGAGTCATGAGTGACTGCAGAAAACTCTCATCTCCTAGGCCTTGCTGTTTCCACTTTCCATGTGTCATGTGAGAAGCAGGAGTTTCTGCTTTCCCAGTGAGAGCATGGGGTTGGACAATGTGCAGGATGAGGATGGATTGTGGCGCTGCTCTGGGTCAGCACCAGGCAGGAGATGTTCAAATCTGTACCACAGCCATAAATACAGATTTATTTGGTGTGTGCCCACCCTACAGTGTTCCTCCTTCTCCTCTAAGCACAGAGCACAGCCTCATTTCCCCCATTTCTTCCCTCCTTGCAGCATGGTAGAAGCTTTTTCAGCGTTATCTCTGCTTCCTTGGTGCTTCTCAGAAGCCTCCAATCTCCAGCTGTATGCATGCCAGGCAGCATGTGGATGGAGCTGTGTGTGTGTACAGGTATTTGAAGTCTAAGAGGAGACTGCATTGATCAGAACCTCCTTGAAATCACACTCCTGGTTTGGGAGGATCACAGCAGTGTCATTAAAATTGATGCAGCCCTTTGGAGGCCGGAAGAATTAGCTTCAGAGCTCTGGGAACAGTTTACTGATCCCCTCGTGGATCCCTTTCTCTATGGTAGATTTATAAACAACTCAGCCTTTCTGCTTGCTTGCTTGATTCGTGTGTGCACGTGGTGACTCTTTGACAAGATGCTTCTGTCATTTGCAATCTGATACAGCAGCTGTAATCACTTAGCTTTTTAACCAGGAGAGCCTTTTTTTTTATTAGCTTACTCGTTTTTATTTCACTTGCCTTTTCTCATGGTGGATATCACAGGGCTAGAAGGGACATATCTGCTCCCACCAGATGCTGTAAAATATCAACCTGCAGTGATGCTTGTTAGCAGCAGCAGCTTGCCTGGAAAGGGGATGTTGGAAAGGTGAGGAAGGGCTGGAGCTGGGCTATGTGACCTCTCCAGCAAAGTGACAGGCTAGAGGGGACCACGGTGAGTGGGGAAGGCTCAGAAGTCACAGGCCTAAAAGGCCTTCCCAGGAGGGGAATCCTCACCTGCAGAACATGGGCTGGAATCTCTTAATTCCTGAATCTCAGCAGAACTCCGTTGTCAGCAAATATCTGAAGGCCGTTGGCAAAATCTTCTCATTTTCTTTTAGTGACTGGGCCACTTAAAAGATGGAAATTTCCTGCAGCTGCCATTTACTCTCCAAACTCAAATGGCCATGGTTATGGAGTCAGCATGATTAGAGAGAATGGAATTAAGAGTTAAGAAATGCAACAGGCAACTTTAATTAACCTCCTTTGTGTACATGCATTATGATGTAGTCTTTAATTATGTGATCACATACTATTTTCCCCAAAGCAATTGTGCCTCATTTTCCTCAGAGGATAGAGGTGATGTGGAAGGCTGTTTGTCCAGAGGACCTCTGTGCTTTTGATGGCAGAAATTGGAAGGTGGTACGACAAACGGAGCGGGGACTGGGAGGGGTGGAAAGATGAGGTTGTGGTTTAGGGGCTTGAAAGAATTCAATGTACTCCTGCCTTCACCTGAGCTCCTGATCAGTGCCACCAAGTCTTTTGAGCCAAATGTCCTCCAGGTGGTCACTGTTGGTGTGTCCTTCCTTTCCGGATCGCTTTGAGGCAAAAGTTTGATTTGCAGATATATCGAGCATCCAGGTCTGTCAGGGAAATCAATTGGAGCTGTGCTTGAGACATATAAAGGGCTGTATAAAGCTTAGGATACTGAAAAAAAAAAAAATAAAAAAATCCAAGTAATAGGCTTCCCAGAGCAAGCACCCAGCAATAGATCCTTTTAGCTGGATCTCTCCGTTTCAATTCTCATCAGAAGAGCAGGGTAATAACTCCTCCACGGCTTGTTGTGAGAAGGGAATGTGATTAATGCTCTTGAGGCTCTTAAATACCATCTAGAGTGGGCACTGTAGAAAGAAATCAAGAAATTAACAATGCTATCTTCAGAGCAAGATTTGAATGTTGTGGTGTAAAGAATAATAATAAAGAATACCGATGGGCCCTGCAGTGAAAATAAACTGAACACCGCTGGGTAGAGCTCAGGTGTGGGCTGAGGAACAGGAGATAATGAAAGTAAAAGGTGGTGCCACAATAAGACTCTCTTTTAGAGGCTAGAGCAGGATGGAAATAAAAGATTTTGCCCACCAGCTTTATTTCTGGCATCTCCTAAATCCCGTGTCAAATTCTTTTAACTTGTTTTTGTAAGGTAGACAGCTTTAGCGGGGAACGCCGTGTCTGATGGAATTCGTGAAAAATAGTGCTCATCTGGCAAGGGATGTGTTTTTCTCCCGACCAGGAAAAAACTACAGCTGGTTTCTGAAGTTATTTGGGTTTTGCATCAGCTAAGGATTCCTCCTTATTGAATTTAGGTGCAGGACTGGGCCACCCATGCATGGATTTGGCCAAAATTTTTTATATTTATGATCCGACATAGAGTCTGGGACGCAGGAGTTCGATAATGTGACACCCGGAGGGAATCTGGCTTCTGCCTTTGGTGAAACAGAAAAATATTAATTCTCTCTTCAGAGCAGCATTTGAGTATAACTACCCTAAAAACTGTGAGGGACTCGGTTTGAACAATAAGAATTTAAAACCAGAATAATACAAACTGACGTTGGAGAGTAATCCTGAGGCTGCTGCTGTGCTGAAGTGCAACTGTTGCTACCCTGCTTGCTGTACAGAGAAAGATTTGGCTTTAATTATCTCTGGCACCATTATTTGATATTTATTCAAGCTGAATGGCAGCAGTAGCCACCTCAATGTGTATATATTGAAAAAAAAAAAAAGATTTGAAGAGCAGGGACAATTCTGTTCAGCTCTTTGGGTAGATTTTGCAGATACAAAGTGCTTCACCAAGAAGCTGTCTCCTCCAAACACACCAGCACTGTGTGCAGAGGAACGGGCTGGGCCATGAGATTGTTTCTCCTTGCTCAGGATACTGCTTTTTATTTTATTTATTTATTTTTATTTATTTATTTTATTTATTTATTTTTATTACTCCCTTGCTCAAAGGACTTGTTGCAGCTGTATCTAATTCATTTTTAATAAGCTCTTTCTACTTCAGGTGTCAATCTGTTGTGCCCATTACTTTTCGTGTTTTCAGAAATATTTGAGTGCAAAATGATAATTTTTTTTTTTTTTTTTTTTTTTTTTTTTTTGCATGCACTGGTCTAGTGGAAATGGAAGTTCTTTTTAGAAAGGGACAGAATCTGAAAGGAGATGAGCCTTCATGATCTTTAATTTTGGTTGGATACATTTGCACAGATACTGGATATGCTGACTGCAATAAAACAAAAACGAAGCATTATTTTAAATGCTCAGAAAAAACCTCTCTAATAAATAATCCCAATTATTGACCAGCAATAATCTGCTGCCCCTCTGAACTAATAAGCCCCAAACTGTCCAAACTTATCTCCAATAAGTAAACTTACTGTAAATAAGTAAATAATAAGTAAACTTATAAGTAAAAAATAAGTAGCCAACATAGAACAGAAGTAGTACTGAAACCAAATTCAGAGTAGACAGCAAAAATAGAATATTTTAATTTGTTTGAAAGATGCCTTATACTCAAGGTAGCAATGCAAGTGTTCTTTCCTCCAATTATATTTTCAGGTTCTTGAAAATGAGTACAAAATATCTTCATTTAGTATTTTTTTTCTGTGTCAAACCAGAATCCCCACTTCTGTGGCATTAGGAAAGGTATGCAGTTCACTGCTGGGTTTTTTTTGTAGTCTCCTCAATTGGAAAATAAATGTCTGTGATTGAGGTGGTAATGTTAATTCATTTAAGGAAGCACTCCCAAGTTACTCCTATCTCGTTTTTCTTTTTAAAAAAATAGATTTAAAACCTGATCTTTATTAATTAAACATCTAGCATGAATTTATTGAGGTGTAGGACTTTGCAGGTGGCAACCTTGGTCTTTTAATATTAATTGGAAAATATTGATTGAAAAAAGACTAGTCTGTCATGCTGATAATTGCAACCAGATTTAGATATGATCACTAGATCTTCCCAAGATTACATAGAAGGAGTTACCATTTAATTGGTAAAAAGATTGAACATTATTTTGGTAATCCCTGAGCTTTGGTAACTTATTCCCTGTTGTTCATTTATATGTCTTGTCTGTATGCCACTGTAAAGTGGTTAAATATGGTGTAAGCTGATAAGACTATGCTGCAGAGTATTTACATTTCACGAGCATTCCAAGTTTTATAGTTGTTTTAACAATATACTTTTCTTTAACTGGATGTTAAACCTGCTGACTGAACGCTTCAAACCCACAACTGCCCTGATATTTTCTTCTTTATAGTGACACTCTAAGGTTGAGACAGTCTGATCTCAATGCCTTGATGGCAGGAACAAGCAACTTGTTTTATTTAATGTTCCTCAGCACGTGAAAAACCAAAAATAATCTCTAACTTTCCAAAAGGGTTCTACATCTTTTGACTTAGTATTTGGTCTGTTTAAGCACTTCCTGACTGTGAAGTCGTGATATTTCACTGTACAAAAAAATTGCTGTGGACGAGTCCCTGCTGTAGCTGGGAAAATAAATCAATTAGCGCAAGTAAACTAATTTTTAAGAAGAATTACTACACACTGTCAGTTTTATAGCAGGAAAGGATTTCCTGAATAAAGCATAACCTTCGATAGGGCACGACAAATGTTCGCAGTTTCAGTTTTGGTTACAAACGCTTGAGTTTCTCAGCTGGTTTTTATTGCTGTTAATTTCTGTAAGACGTCTCTGTTTACACCCATGAAGGATCTGGCCTAAACGTATAAATTTATTTATTGCGTGGCTGTTAATTCAAGCAGAGTCTGAACAGAAAAATCACACACTGACAGAAAATAGGCTGGGATCGTGTGCACAGAACTAGTTCCAAAATTTTAGCGTCTCCTATCCATTTATAAATATTAGCAAAAAAAAAAAAAAAAAAACACACAAAAAAAACCCCCAAAAAACCAAAACCCCAGAACCTCTGTATTTCAGGGCTATCCCTTTGTGTGCAGAGCGAGACCTGGGTTTCTCAGCCCCTGGGATGCTCTTTTTCTCCCGCCGCTAACAGCTGCGGACGTTTTTTTTTCCCGTGCGGATGTTCAGCGCGCGCCGTCGTGAATCCCAGGATGACAGCGCCATCACTTAGAGCCGTATTTTTTGCATTGCCTATTCTGTGGTTGCTCAGCATGCACCAAGGGTAGAGTTAAAATCTTTATTCATTTCATTTAAAAATGTTTCTTTTGTTCTCCTTATCGTGTTCTGGCTTTCCCAAGGATATATGCCTTGAACGAAAAGTCACATGTGCATTACTAATTGTGTGCCATTGTATTTACAGTTCCTAGTGGTGGCACTGTGAAGCTACTAATTCTTTTGCTTCACTTGATGTAAAATAATCTGAGTGTCTTTGATAGCAGTGAAACAGTATTAATTGTTTTGTACATTTCTTGGTCACTCTTCTTAGGTGGTCTTCATAATCTATTAGAACTTTCAGCCAGATTTTTGTAATGTCATGCCTCCAGCAGTGATTAAATTGGTAATTAATGAACAGTCCTTGGCAACATAAACCACATCCCGTTAATTTTCCCTTTTGAGTTTTTTTTCGAAGTTGTCGTCTCTGTCAGAAAGCATTGCGCCACCTTGCTACGGCCCCTTGGCATGGAACCACGGCGACGGGATTTTTTTTTTTTGCAGCCATTAGTAGATCAGAGCAGTAATTTCACAGTATTTTGGTCAGGGTAATTATAGTACCAAGTACCGAGTAGAGTTGGGAATTCACACAAGAAGTCCAGAAATACCAGGTGAGCCTTCCTTGTGTTCACTGGGACGTTATGATTAGTTTAATTGGGCTTTGTTTGATTTCAGCCGCGGAGACTCTTTGTGCCACGGCACTGCAGCCACTTTCCACTTTAGTGTTTCTGACCTGCATTGACAGGAGCTGGTGCAAAAATGAACTCTTTGAAGTGGGACTCTTTGGAGAGAGGGCAACTAAAAAAAAAAAGGGGAAGAGCGGTGTGGAAGTGGTGTACTGTAGCAAAGCACGACGCCAGGCCAAAGCGCCCTGCCTTCTGCAGGGGTGATGGGATTCCAATTCTTTCATATTTTCAACCGGAACAGAGAATATTTCTGCCACGTTTGTGCAAATCTCGACTAAACGGCTGCATTTGAAAGCACAATCTGCTTTTAATCGCTGGCTTTTACATAGCACCTGCTGTTCCACCTTCCTTTGAAGATACAGTTGTTTTCTCTCACCAGAAATTCCGTGAATCCGTCTATTTAGCCCTGCAAACAAATCTGGGCGAAGGCATTAATGAGACTGCAGCTGCACTTAGCAGTTCACATGTCACAAAATAGTAGGTAAAGGCATTCATACTTGAGTGACTGACTATAGGTGTAGCGGCCTTCAGCAGTACATTGTGCACATTAAACTTTAAATAGTCACTTGCCTGTTGGCTTCTGAATGAAAGGACTGTCACTGGTCACTTCTCCTAAAGCCTTAATGAAACCAAATAGTTTGCTACGAGTTTGGGCCTAACCATTGGGGTGTTTCATGCAGTCTTGTCAGTTGATGTTCATGAATTGACTTGAACGAAGATCAAAGTGTTTCTCAAAATGGAGAAGCGGGGAGAGAGACAGCTCCTTCAATTGCACCACAAGAGCTAATCAAGCCATCAGTTCTTTATGCACTCTGCGTGCCTTTAGAATTTAATACCCAATGGTTTGTCAGGACAAATTGAAATTCGGGGGGTTGGCGAGGAGCTGGGGGGGTGGGGGCGGGTGGGGGGAGGTGGAGAGTTTCCCTCCTCAGCCTGCTGAAAATAAAATAAAATCAGCGCTTCACTCTTCTGGAGGATCGTTCTGATAAATTTTATCGACGTTGATTAAACGTTCGGCGTTGAAAAAAAAAAAGGAGTTAACGGTGGAGGATTCAATGGGCATCCCGCACCTTAGTGCTGAGTACAGATTCAGGTTCAAAGTGAAAGAGAAACTAAACTCGGGGTGATTTGTTTTGTTTTGTTTTGTTTCTTTGATTGCTAATGAACTTCTCTTTTTTTTTTTTTTTTTTTTTTTGGCCGAGACATTTTAAATTGGATTCAGAAGATAGATTTTTGAGTGTCAGCTAAAACAAAGTCATGTGAAAATGCCTCTCTCTCTCTCTCTCTCTCCCTCCCTCCCCTTCTCCCTTTTTAATTGATATGATTTAGGCAGAGGAAAATGGTAAGGGGGATTTTTCTATTGCAGAAGCAATTTTTAAGGGATTTAGTCTTATTTAGCCTGAAGGTCTTCACACTAATGAGAGCACTTAAGTTACGTCCAGGCGTTGATTAGACAGCTCATCTATCAACTGGAGCATGAG
Source organism: Phylloscopus collybita (assembly GCA_027886175.1). Lineage (NCBI taxonomy): Eukaryota > Metazoa > Chordata > Aves > Passeriformes > Phylloscopidae > Phylloscopus > Phylloscopus collybita. The sequence continues at coordinate 30,147,641 of JAJNNQ010000013.1, read as the reverse complement.
AATTTGTATTTTAGGTACCTTTTAGACATTATAATTTATTTTTTTTTTTATTATTACTTTAGACTTTATTTTTCCACAAATCTTTAATTGCCTTCTTTCACACCCAAGGTGTCTGCAACTCAGCTGACAGAGTAGAAATGAGAAGGAAGGGGGAAATACTCGGGGTTTGAGGCTGAGAACATTTCGATACGTTTCGATAATACCGAAATTTCGACAACATCGAAACTGCGTCGCTAGAAATTGCAAATTGCTACCAAGATTCATTCCTTAAACAGCCACAAGCTCCCCTCAAGGTCTAAATGCATTTATTCAGGAAACACAGAACGGTGTGTGTGTTTTTAAAATGCCCAGCTGCTCCCCCCCACCCCCAAATTGTGAATGCTCTCTCTACCTGTAGGTTGGTTTTTTTTTTTTTGCCACGTTTAAAACACAATAGCATCTTAATTATTTTCTGAACCGTTCTGAAAAGTACAGCTTTTGTAACTTTTTGACATTTCAGGTTTTAAAAAAAAAAAAAAAAAATTAAAACGTTGCCACCAGCTTGCACTATGAGCAGCCTGTAATAACAGTTAAAAAAGCTTTCTGAACTATTTGACAAGATTTCTTAGTGCCGAGGCCATATGCTGTAGCCTTTAAGCTATTTCTTCCTATCAGTTTCATTATCACCTGCCTCTGAGTCTCCAATATCATCAGTAAGCACATGCAGAATCATAATTATGCCATGTACAAGTTCTTTGATAACATGTACAGTTTTCTTCTTAATTCTTTATCAAATGCATTGATCGTGGCATGTGTGCATTGATCCAGGTCCACCATCTGGCTGTGTGTGATAAGCACAGTGGCATCTTTGCATTTCCACTGTCATTCATTGCGCTACAATTTGGCTGCAGGGGAGTAGTGGCTGGGATTAGCCCTGTTCTGCTACTTACTTGCATTTTAAGTTGACACCTCTACAGCGGCTCAGACCACATTACAAACTGAAACACATACGCACGACTTAGTGATGTGACACTCCTCAATAAGCTTACTCCACTAGCTACTCAACAATCTGTAATTGGATTTGTAGGAATAACAGCAAAAGATTTCCTAAGAATTGCTGGGGACAGAAGGTGAAGTTTTCTCATTATTGGCGAAAGGCTAGGTATAGATCTTAGGCGATTGGTATTTTCCATTAAAAAAACCTGCCAGCAGTTTGCAGGACTTTTTAGAAGAAAAAAAAAAAAAAAAAGGAAAAAAAAAAAAAGAACAACCAGCAAAATAGGGTCCAGGGAGATTGTAGGGTTTGCACATGTTCTTTTCATTCTCATCACATAGAAGCAGACAGGGATCTCGTTACCCTCCCCCAAAAATTGAGAGGGAGGGAGGGGGGGGGGGAGAGGAAAACCAACTTTGGGAGGCCCCCTGCAGCCCGCTGGCTTTGTTGGGCTGGGAGTGACCCGGGAGCATTCCTCAGGAGGGCACGTCCCCTCCCTTGGCCCGAGGAGGAAGCTTCCCAGGATGGCAGCCTGAGAGATGCTGCTCTCCAGCTTATGTATCCCATCCACTTGCCAAAAAGCCTTTGTTTCATAACAACGCTTTTTTTTTTTTTTCTCCCTCCTTTTTTTTTTCTTTTTCTTTTTTTTTTTTTTTTTTTTTTTAATTATAAAGTCAAGTTTACACAAGAGAAAATCCCTTAAGTGGAGCTCGACGAATGTTGACTCCTACAATGAGTAAGCAGCTTTCTTAACTTCTGTCTGTAACTCAGCTGTGGAAAGGCACGAGAAAACAACCATCTTTGTTCAGCCTGTTCATCTCGAGTGGGCTGCTGTGCCCTGTCTGGAGGATGGCACTATTTTAGGATATTTCTGAGCCTGCATGCTCGAGCCCCCTGTTTGTGGGTCATGCTAACAGGCACTGTCACGATGACAGGCAGAACAAGCTCATGGATCCCAGCACCTTAGGTGATTGTTGACCTTAATTACACTTCCTGGATGGGGGAGAGCACAAACTTGCCTCAGCAGGGAAAATTCCAGGGAAGAAGTGAGTTGGAGGCCTTTGTCTGTGCTTTTTGGTTGAGGTCAACTTTCTGGGTGGTGTTTCCTGGGTTCTCTGGGAGAGCAAGAGAGGACAAGGGGGAAAACACAACGTGGTTTTGGAATTGCCTATCTCAGCCTGCCCCTAAAACTTGCCTGGTTTTGGAATTGCCTATCTCAGCCTGCCCCAGTGAAACTTGCCTGGTTTTGGAGTTGCCTATCTCACCCTGCCCCTAAAACTTGCCTGGTTTTGGAGTTGCCTATCTCAGCCTGCCCCTAAAACTTGCCTGGTTTTGGAATTGGCTATCTCAGCCTGTCCCTGAAACTTGCCTGGTTTTGGAGTTGCCTATCTCAGCCTGCCCCTAAAACTTGCCTGGTTTTGGAATTGCCTATCTCAGCCTGCCCCTAAAACTTGCCTGGTTTTGGAATTGCCTATCTCAGCCTGCCCCTAAAACTTGCCTGGTTTTGGAATTGCCTATCTCAGCCTGTCCCTGAAACTTGCCTGGTTTTGGAATTGCCTATCTCAGCCTGCCCCTAAAACTTGCCTGGTTTTGGAATTGCCTATCTCAGCCTGCCCCTAAAACTTGCCTGGTTTTGGAGTTGCCTATCTCGACCTGTCCCTGAAACTTGCCTGGTTTTGGAGTTGCCTATCTCAGCCTGCCCCTAAAACTTGCCTGGTTTTGGAATTGCCTATCTCAGCCTGTCCCTATGAAACTTGCCTGGTTTTGGAGTTGCCTATCTCAGCCTGCCACTAAAACTTGCCTGGTTTTGGAGTTGCCTATCTCAGCCTGCCCCTAAAACTTGCCTGGTTTTGGAATTGCCTATCTCACCCTGCCCCTAAAACTTGCCTGGTTTTGGAGTTGCCTATCTCAGCCTGCCCCTAAAACTTGCCTGGTTTTGGAATTGGCTATCTCACCCTGCCCCTAAAACTTGCCTGGTTTTGGAATTGGCTATCTCACCCTGCCCCTAAAACTTGCCTGGTTTTGGAATTGCCTATCTCAGCCTGTCCCTGAAACTTGCCTGGTTTTGGAATTGCCTATCTCAGCCTGCCCCTAAAACTTGCCTGGTTTTGGAGTTGCCTATCTCAGCCTGCCACTAAAACTTGCCTGGTTTTGGAATTGCCTATCTCAGCCTGTCCCTATGAAACTTGCCTGGTTTTGGAGTTGCCTATCTCAGCCTGCCACTAAAACTTGCCTGGTTTTGGAGTTGCCTATCTCAGCCTGTCCCTGAAACTTGCCTGGTTTTGGAATTGCCTATCTCAGCCTGTCCCAGTGAAACTTGCCTGGTTTTGGAATTGCCTATCTCAGCCTGCCCCTGAAATTTGCCATAGAGCCAAGTGCAGCGTGAGGCAGACAAGATCACCTCTGCCACAGAGATGTGCAGCTCTGAAATGGTTAAATGGGTTAAATCTGATTTATCTGAATAGAACTTGGGGGCTGTTTAGCAGACTGCTCCAGCACAAATACCTGTGGTTCGCTTTGACGTTACAATTTTTTTTTTTTTTTTTGTTGTTGGTTTCTTCACTTATAAATACTTGAACTGTTAGACCTTTTACTTTTTTCCCTGAGAAAGATGTATTTGTACCAGATTAGAAAAGCTAAACTGTTTCTTTACATTGAATAATCAGCCTGTCATGACAAATCTATCTACTTCTGCATGAGTAGGTGCCAGTTTGACTAGCTTCTTTTAGGCTCACACTGGGTTTTAAGCTGGATCCGTGTGCATGACTGGCAGTGCATTTGTTGGACCAGATCTAAGGAGCCAGAGAGCGTTCAGCTCCTTTTTGCCTACAAAAGAGCAGCCAGACAACCAGCAAGAGGCCTTGGATGTAGCACAAGGTGATACTTACTTAGTCAGACATTCTTTTTTTTTTTTTTTTCAAATATTTTTTTTTTCCATTCAGTAAACCAAGAGCTTTCCAGTTTCACAATGACACGAGGAATTAAATTATCAGTGGATTGTTTTTCTACAGCCACCATTCTTCACAGAGAAATACTGTGAATACCAAGTGAATGGTACCTTTTCCAGAGCAACATAAATTTATTCTTAAAATGAAAAAAAATAATAAGAGAAGAAATTGCTGGCTACTTCTTTAAAAATGCCTCCTTGGTTCAAGGAGCTGTTTTCCATTTTGCAGCCACGCCATCCCATGTTATTGTGAATTTTGGGAGCTTTTTTTTTTTTTCCTTAAGGAGGACAGCTTCGTTAAAATATTGTTTGTGCTTCTTCCACTTTTACACTTTGAGCTACTTCTGTGTTCGTTCTGTCTTGTCTCATCAGTGTGTCGGTGCCATAACTCCTAAGCCAACAGCTACTTAAGCAGTTTGATACTTTCTGTGATATGCCTTCCTGAAACAAATATTTCCAAGCTGCATGCAGTTTATGGACAGCGAGGCAGCTGATGTAGACACCGGGCAGAAGGCAGAAAAAGACCCAAGATGTTTGTGTCTGTCTTTGCTTACCACCTCCCAGGATCTGAATAGAAATCCAAAGCCACTTTTTGTCTCTGCCGAGTGTTCCTTGCTTAGCAATCCATATTTTGCTGGCTACCTGCGTGTTTTGAGCTGTTCTGAAGCAGTGGTAGAGACCAAACATAAATGTGATCCCCCCAGGGTGATCAAAGATTTAATCTGACCAGATGGGACAAACTTGAGAAAGATTTTGACTTTCCACTCTGTTTTGCAACAAGAAAGGCTGATTTTTTTTTTTTTTTTTTTTTTTTTCCCCTCCCGTCCTTTCTTTGTTAGCAAAGGCAGAGATCAGGCCATCCCCAGAGGAATGAGCAGGTGTGGCCATTTACAAGCATGTCTGGTTATATTATAAACCAACATAAGAAAAGTTTGAAATGGTTTGAAAAGATCTGCTAAACAGTTTTAATGTTTCATCCCAAATCCTATTTACTCAAACAAGAGCCGATCAAGGTCACAGCACAACCCAGCCTGCTCAAACCTTTAAAGCTCGTGTAATTTTATTTATTTTCTTTTATTATTTTTTTTTTTTTTTAACTCCGTCATCCCTTCTAACTGAATAGGTACATTTTGGTAATCCTGAATAGGTACATTTTGGTAATCCTTGCCTCTGGACAAGCACAGAAGTCTTTTTCTTTCTGAATGGCTAATAACAGAGCCGTTCTTCCTGTCTAATGATGAAAGAGGTGGCAGTCAAGTTCTTTCTCTTAGATGTACTGTGCACTCACGAACCATTTTGAAACCTACAGCTTCAGGAATCACTCCCTCTCATACAATTCTGGTTTGATTCGGTTGCTGTGGATTATAAGAAATTTATCTCTCTTTTTTTTTTTTTTTTTTTTTTTTTTTTTCTTTTTCTTTTTTTTTCTTTTTTTTTTTTCTAAATTTTGCTCCCCCAGTCTGCGGACGCAGTAAAGAATTCACTTTTTAAACGTCAAATAAATGCGGTTCGCCAAATTATGCATTTTTATTTATTTTTTTTTATAGTGAGAGGATGATACCTTATCAGAATCCTGGTGTAAAGTCAGTTTGCATCCTCCCAAAATTCTACCAAAGGAGGGCTGAAAAATCCCTGGCAAAGGGTTTTGCCGCTTATTTTCTTTTTCATGTCAGAAGATTGCAACATTTTTAGTCTTTTAAGGGGGTGTTCGGTTTTTTTTTTTTTTGCCCTGAAAGACTCCACCACTCTCAATATTTTCCTGAGCTGGGCAGCTCTCAGCTGGCTGGGTAATGATCTCGGGAGCTGCCCTGCCAGGGTTTCACATTCGAATCCACCTCCCCAAATCCATTTTTTGGCCGGAGTACCGTCAGTCATTGCCGTCTGCGGCGAGTACAAACAGGACCCCCTAATGGCACCCATTTTTATTTGTTTCTTAAGATCCAAAGGCTGCTGAAAGAACAATTGGATAAAGTTGAGGATTGGAGAAGCTTGATTTTCTTGTTCCAGTGAAATGAAAACTCCAGTCCTTTTTTTTTTTTTTCTTTTTTTTTTTTCTTTCTTTCTTTTTTTTTTTTTTTTTCTCTTCCCCTTTTCCCTTTTCAGCCGGAGTCAGCTAGGGGGTTGTAGCTGTGTCAAAGCCTTTGGGATGCCACTGCTGATCACTTTAATTACTAGGACTAAGGAGGATAAAATTAAAAGTAGCACCATTGAAGCAGTGGAAGAAAGCTTGCCGAGATGTCAGTGAACTGTGAAATATAAAAATTGCATACCAATACGTTTTTATAGGAGGGGGAAACAAGGAATTACATTACTCATTCTTGAAGAGTTTGTCCTTAAATAGTGAAGTTTGCCTGGCTGTGCATCCGCATGGCGGATCTTTAAACCATTACAAAATAGTTGGGGGGAGAAAATAACAAAGAGAACTGTAAATGTCTCTTTGGCACGTCAGGTTCGTGTCAGAGGGTGGAAGATTTTACTGAGTTTTCTTCTCGGCTGTACAGGGGAAAAATAAGTGACTGTTTGTGTGTTTGCTTGGGTCTTTCTCGGTGCAGTGCTTCTTTTCATATCTCCTGGGTTGGTTTTTGGGTTTTTTTGGGGTTTTTGGTTTGGGTTTTTTTGGTTTTTTTTTTTATATATATATTTTTGTTCATCCTCTGTACCTCTCTCAAGTGCTTTCCTCTCCAAATTCGAGCTTGATGTGCTGTTCAACTGCTTTTCTGTACCTCCAAACTTCATCTAAACCTACTTTTCCTGCTCTCGGTTTCATTGCTCCTTCTTAGCAGCGTTTCTTCGGAGGGTTCAAATACCTGAATTGAATTTAAGCAAGGACTAGGGCTGGTTTTTCCCTTATCCGCTGGTGATGATTGGCTTAATCAGCACAAACACAAGCCACCATAATCTGTGTTTGCTTGGAGATCCCCGGGATGTTAATGACTATGCTAATAATTCAGGATACAAGTTCCCTTTCGGGAGGAGGGGAGGGAAGGAGATGGGAGAAATCAGCCGGCTCAGTTTAGGGCATTTTTTTTTTTTTTTTTGTCACAAAAGACGTGTAACTGGCCCTATTTGAAATTACATGTGCCGAAGTCGATTAAATTGTTTGACATTAAACCACGTGGGAACTTTAATTTTGTGCGTCCGTTCTTAGAAGTCATTTAAGTTAAACCCACCAGTTCCTATATCCAAAGGAATTAGGAATATTAGAGATTCGAGCCGGTTTTTATTTCAAGTAAAATTCAATGCAATTAATGTTCCCAAATACTGTGGGGTCGAAATAAAACCGTTTGCTGTGTCAGGGCGGCTGGCTAGAAATTAAATTAAATTGATCTATTATAGTGCAGAGGAGGAGGAGGTGTATGTGTGGGGTGGGAAAAAGCTTTCCAGTTGTCTCTCTAATGTGTACTTTACCAAATACATTTTTGATGGAACCGTTCCTCTGTGCCTTCTGGGAAGTTAAAAGGGTGAGAAAGCAAACAAAAGCCCATGTGCCATCCCGCTGCCTCGCAGGGCCCTGGCAGAATTGTCTTTTCCAGGGGAGGATATTAGGAGAGAAAAGTAAATCGAGGCAATCTGATAGGGAATCGGGACTCTTGTCACTCAGAGGCGAGATATTGTGCTGTGTCCATATACTTTGTTTACTGTAGGGTTTTTATGAGTTGTAACCTGCCCATGCAAGCTGTTAATGAGGCTAAATCTTTCTGCTTGAGGATTGAATTACAGCACACCTCTGGGCTAATGGTTATAAACAGAAAGTCCCATTAGGGCTGCATTCTGATTTCGGTCATTTGCATTTTTTTTTTTTTCTTCTATTGTGCCCGGAACAATGCTGAGTAAATAGCTACAAACAAACAATTTACATGGAAATGGGTGAAATGTACCTAATTAGTATTTTGCAGCTTGTTTTATTAATGATTGCTTAAACGAAATGGCACTTAGCAACAGCTCTCAGCAGCCTCTGCAGGTGTGGGATGCTCAGGTTTTTCTGGGTTGGTGGGAAGGCTGCCAGAGTGGCTCTCCAAAAAATGAGGCAGTTTGTTCTATTCCACTTAGTTCAGGTCAACAGCTTGTACCTGGGATTTATCCAGGTCATTATGTCAGCGCTACATGAACTTATTGGCAGGTTAGAGGTAAGCCAAGCAGTGACTTTGTTGCACTTTATGAGCCCTTCTGATATTGAAAGGAGGGGAAAACCAACCCTAATTTAGCAAAAAAATCCCATGCTTAAGGTGAAAACTGACCCAGTTTCCCTTATGGAGACTGTGGAGTCTCATAGATATGTTTAAACACATCTTTTTATGAAGGTTTTTCTTTTTTTTATCATGATGGGTTAGTCCTTTTCATGGTGCAGAACTTTGTTTATGTAACTGAAATTTTATCGTGCTTCTAAGTTATTCTAAGTTCTAGTGGGACAACACTGTCTGGCATGGTTCCAGTATGATTCCTTTAATTATTGACCAAAGCCCCACTGGTAGGATGTTTTAAAGGGATGCAAAGTCTTTTCTGCTGCGAGAGCATCTATTGTTCTTTCAGTAATTTTCACTAGGTTTTTTGGGGTTTTTTAAAAGAAAAATATCCATTGAAGTCAAAGAAGATGCCTCAGATTTGATGCCACTTTATACTTTGAAATCAGCTTGGTGCTTGGAGTAACCAAGAGCAGTATCTGGCTTCTCAGTTCAGTTCTGTGACAGAATCCTACTCAAATGAGTAATTCAATTTAGTAAAACCATTTCATAGCCACGGTAAGACTTCACTCAAATCACTCATTGGGTGTGATTACTTTTGAGACAAAAGTGTCTGCAAATTTTCATCAAGGTGTTTTTACAGACCATTGTTTATAAAAGCTTCACGTTGCAAATCCTCAGGTTTCTAATGCAGTAATTAATGCAGTTTCTAATGCATCAGGTTTCTGATGCAGTGATAATTTGGGGAATGCTTAAAAAAAAACCAAAAAAAACCACAAGAAAATAATCTGACGCATGGATGTCTTTAAAAATTGTGGTGTGACACCCAACTGATATCGAGCGTCCTATTTATAATGTGGGCCAAGCACCATGCTGTAAACCAGTTCCTATCGTGATGATCAGATTGAGAATGAAATTGCATTTCTGTCAATTACTGAGTTGGCAACTGTTCAATATATCTTAGCAGCAAGATGAAGAGCGGCGTCGGCAGCTGAGAGAGCGAGCTCGTCAGCTAATAGCAGAAGCTCGATCTGGAGTGAAGATGTCAGAACTTCCCAGCTACACTGAAATGGCTGCAGAAAAGTTGAAAGAAAGGTCAAAGGCATCTGGAGGTGAGCTTGAGGAACCTTGTCTCTTATTCCTATGGCAACCTAGAAGCCAGAGACCTTCTTGGGCGTCGCTTTTGTTTGGGCTTCAAAACGCTGTTGTTCATGGGGGTGAAGGTATCAGGAGACCTGGCCGTAGATGTGTCTCCTAAATCTGCCTTGTGTCACTTAATTTCCAGCAGTTAGAAGAGAAGCAGAGGTGGGATTGAAAGAAAAATGTGTTCTGTGAATGAGCAGTAGCTGATGTTGACCCATTATTTGCAGATTTCTCATTACCCGCGGTTTTTGAGAGTGCCGTGGTTGTTGGTTCTCTTCAATATATGTTTTTATACAGGAACATGCACATGATTTGGGGGAAAAACATCATGGTTGTTGGTTCTCTTCAATATGTATTTTTATACAGGAACACGCACATAATTTGGGGAAAAACATCATGGTTATTGGTTCTCTTCAATGTGTATTTTTATATAGGAACATGGGCATAATTTGGGGAAAAACATCAGGGTTGTTGGTTCTCCTCAATATATATTTTTATACAGGAACATGCACATGATTTGGGGGAAAAACATCAGGGTTGTTGGTTCTCTTCAATATATGTTTTTATATAGGAACATGGGCATAATTTGGGGAAAAACATCAGGGTTGTTGGTTCTCCTCAATATATATTTTTATACAGGAACATGCACATGATTTGGGGAAAAACATCATGGTTGTTGGTTCTCTTCAATATATGTTTTTATACAGGAAGATGCACATAATTTGGGGAAAACATCAGGGTTGTTGGTTCTCTTCAATGTGTATTTTTATATAGGAACATGCACATGATTTGGGCAAAAACATCATGGTTGTTGGTTCTCTTCAATATATGTTTTTATACAGGAACATGCACATGATTTGGAGGAAAACATGGTTGTTGGTTCTTTTCAATATATGTTTTCATACAGGAAGATGGACATAATTTGGGGGAAAACATCATGGTTGTTGGTTCTCCTCAATATATATTTTTATACAGGAACATGGACATAATTTGGGGGGGACACAATATTTGAAATATTTAAGAAATGTTATTTATTAACTGTGTTCAAAATAAGAGAATTTTAAAGGTGGCCTGTGAGAGGTGGGGGCAACGACCTTTTGATTTTAAATGGCAGTCTTTTGACAGACCACTTGCTTTTACAGGTTTTGAGTTGTAATATTGCCATAATGTTATTAAACTGACTTTGAAATACCATTAAAATTCATATGACTGCCAGTGCTATGAGCTGGAGTAATGTAGTGTCACTCAAATGGGTGCTGAACACACGTTTCAGTGCAGGCTTCTTGCTCTTTTAATGTCTTCTACATATTCTAAGGGAAATAGTGTTTCTCAAACTAACTCGTAATCACAAGCCAAAGTGTAAGGAAAATCCAGCTTGATACTGACAATGCAGGTAGATCCAACAAAAATATTTATTTCTCTCTACTACCTGTATTTTGTATGCATAAATATTTCAAGACAGTCTTACTGCACCCTCAGCCCAACACTTCTGTTCCATTTCACACCAAGGAGAAAGCAGTGAGTTGTGCATCTCCCTTTGAGTCTGGTCTTCAGTTTTACTCTCTTTGCCCAGTAAACCAAGCTTGCCAACATAACTCTCTTTTGTGACAAATTATTTCCTTGATGGCAGCAAAACAAGCTGAGCCAAACCATACAGGATATTACATAGGCCCTGGTGTTCCTCATCCCTCTTCACACCCCATCCTACATTACTTCATTACTTCCTCCTCACTGTTTCATTGTGCCTTGTAGTGGTTTAGGTTTGCTCATTTGAGTTTTAGCTGTTCCTGCCATACCTTCTCTCAAAGTAAAGTCTTTCTCTGGTTCTGTCCTGGGTGCTCAGCTGGATAGCAGTGACCCTGTTGTGTTGCAGTGACCCAGTTGTAGAGTTGTTAAACATCTCAGTGTGCTGCTTTCTGGGATGTGGTTGTCCTGCTCATGTTTTCCTCTGTATTTTGCCATTGCTCTCCCTGCCCTTCATGCAGTTTGTAAACAGTCTGAGAGGTTGCTGTGCATATATATGAAAAGAAATCTGTATTTGTGGAGGGAGCTTGCATATGCACCCAGAGAGTTTAGTGTTATTAAAAGAGCAGACAGTATCAGGACTGATGACAACTTCTTTTTAAAGTTATCACCACTCTACCTATTGGGTTTTATGCAGTGCAACAATTTCCAGTGCATTGGTTTGTACTTCCTACTTTGATTTTTCTTTGTTCATACAGTAGCTTGGCCAATCTCTTTGAACTTCTCTTGGACCTAAAGTTTTCATTCCCTGCCTTCTTTTATCCATCTTTGCTCTTTTCATGCCAGTTTGCAGTTCATAGCATTTTCTTCTCCTTCCTCCTTCTCAAAAAGTTTTCCTTATGGCACATAATTCTACCACACTGCTGGTATTTTCAGGTGCTACACCAAATATCCCCCAAAGGAATTAATTCTTCTAAAATGTAGTAGTTCTGTGAAATGCCACCAACACTTCACAGACCAAATGAATTGGAATTACTTCTGGGTTTAGTCTTTTTTGTTCTTCAATTTCCACCAAAAATTAGGATTTAATAGGCAGTCTCCTTATTACTACTGGACTTTGAATGTTTCCCCAAACTACATTCACATTTTTATTGTGTAGAGTCCTGTATTCCCTACACAATACCCAAGACAAGCTTATTATCTTGTGTCTTCCAAGCTCTCCTGTCCATTATACGTCATTAATCTCTTCTTCTGCATTGATTGCAATTAATTTTTGATTTACAAAAAGGGAACGCACCAAATAATTTAACTCTCGACTCAATTATTTCAGAAAAAAAAAGTGACTTTTCAGCTCTGGGATTCTGGATTCTTTAAAGACTAACTTCTTCCTTACAACTGTGGGTAAAAACATTATCTCTTTCATTGTTTCTATGTGCTCATTAAGAATTTCATGCCTTGGCACTGGTGCAATATTCTTTGTTAAAAGGTTTTATTTAACCGAGGTCTGAGCTACTCAAATGACTATGGCAAGTTGAAACTTTCCTGGATAAGCAGCAGCCCTAGCTATGAAATCCAGTCTTTTTCATAGGATATTTGGCATGTGAGACAGAAAACACTTCTTCCTGCCAACTGCCAGAGGCTTTGGGATGGCAGCTTCAAATTTATTAGATGTCCTGCTAGCTTCAGGCCGATAAGCGGATGCCTGGAGATGGATCCAGGGACAGCATGGAGATAGAGATCCGAATATCCCCCCCTTTTCCCAGCAGCAACAGGACAAAGGAATTGACATACATTATCTAGGAATTGTCCCTGAGCAGTGGAACACCCATCTGCTCTTCTGGGATTTGGGTGGTGTGTTTGCTGTGCTCTCTGGCACATCCCCATCCTTGATTGGAGCTGGTGGCTCAAGTAGGAGGTGAAGACCTGGCCTTGGTTCCAGATTTCAGGATTCTCACTTCTGAGGCAATGATCTTCAGGGAATGTACGTGGTGGCACAGCCTTAACTCATCATGCTCGGGCTCCAGCTCATGCAACAAGTGTTAGGTCCTTAATGTTATTAGCAGGCAGTATTTCTATCTGTCGACAGTTCCTGCTGTAATTTCTTGTCCTGACATCAGATTCCTTGTACACAGAACCAGTATTTCAACTCTGCATTTCTTCCATTCCCTGCCTTTGCTGCCTTTAGTGCTGTGCACAGGCTCCTGTCACATCCTGCAGCCTTAAAGGGAACTCTGTACCTGCAAGTAAATAAGTATCTCAACATCCACAAAGCCTGAAGGACTTCCCAGAGACAATGCTGGAGATACCTTCCCTGAAGAGCGAGTATTTTTTGTGCAGCTTCTCCCAGGAACAAGATCCAGCTCCCATCCATGCTTTTGCTTCACTGTGAAAATTATTCCTTTTTCATTTATCTAGAAATTGATGTGGTCAGTTGCAAATCCTTCACGTGTGGACAAGCTTAAACCAAGTCAAGACAATATCAGTTTAACCCCAAATTAGGTCTGACCTTAATCTGAGTGGTAAAATGTAAGAGCTATAAAATGCCTCTGGGTCCCTTTCCACCAATATTCTGGCATTTCCACGTGGTTCCAGAAGATCCTTATTTCTCTCTCTCCAGTCCAGGCTGCAATCCATGCTGTGCAGGAGATGGTCAGTGCTGTTAAGTTGTTGACTCAGTCCTTTCTCTTTTATTTTGTTCATTTCTTCATGGCATAGTAAAGCTTTACTCCCTTTCTAGGATTCAAATGTGCATACTTTTCAAGGAAGCAGTTCTTCAGTCCTTCAGTCATTTTCTGAATGTCTGCCCTGGTTCTAGACCAAGTGCTTTAAGTTTTTTGCACTAGCAATTTGTTCTTTTCACAGAAGATATCTGTTATCTCTTCGTCACGTTGTTCCTTTTATCATTTGTAATTGCAAAATCTTGTTGTAACATGCTCCCTAAACACATTTCCCTTTTAATACACTGGAAGAACATTGAGCTGGAAAAAAAAAAACCCCAGAGTAATTTAAATCAAGGGATCTAGATTTTTAAAGATACTTGAAAAATTCTGAAATTACTTCAAATTACTGCTTTTAATTGATTTTTTTTTAAAATAAAATGTAAATGTCCTGATAATCACATTCAGTCAAAGTCTGCCAACTTTAAATTAAATACTAGATCAGGTCATTATCTGATACTAGAAGCTGGTGTCTTCCACGTTGCCATCTCTTTTGTTTTCCTAAAATGGTGGTGTCAAAGGCAGTGCCTCTGATCTCATCTTGCTATATTAAATTAAAGGAAATCAAATTATCTAATATAAGCATTCCCTTAGTATGCAGGAGTCTTAAACCCTGTCATCTTGTTTAGATTGTTTTGACACATCCAGCATCCGGTGGGGTGACCGGTAGCTGTGAGCCGACCTTGTGAGCTGACTCCTTTGGGTGATCCCAAAAGTCACTGCCTGCTCCTGGGCTCCAGGTGGCTTTGGTTTCCCTTTGCCATGAGAGTGTCCCTCTTTCTTCCCTTCTGCCTCTCCCAAGTGTTCACAGTAGCCCAGTCATGCTTTCCAGTGTTTGAGAGCACCGTGGCCTGAGTGCCACTGAGTTTCTCCAACACCGTCGTGAAGGATTTGGAATGGTGTGCAAAGTCCAGCTCCTCGTCAGAAACAGTGGAGCAGCTTTGACAGCAATTCCAAACCATCAGAATTGCTGTTGTTGCTTTACTATTCTCTGCTTTCTCTTCAGCCTGTTTTTTATCCCTTTATTTTTATTTTTTTGTCCTTTTTTCCACTTCATGAAGATCATGCTGTGTCCTTCTGCTTTGTTCACTTACCTCTGCACTTCCTGAAACGCCAGGAGCTCACATCCCAGGATCACCTGTGTGAGTTTAATTGGGAGCAAAAGGGGTGTCTCAGAGAGCTGAGGGTGTTTCTGCCCACCCACTTCCACACCTGGAGCACCATCTGTCAGGTCCCAGGTCTGGTTGCAGATCTTGGAGTGGCTGCAAAGAGCTGTTCTTCTCCATCACTCAAATCTGGGGCAACTTGGAAGAAAGCTGAGTCTTCTAGAGCCCAAGGAGAGCACATGGAGGGGAACCAGGGAGGTCCTGGTGCTCAGCTGAAGCCCAGGGCTCCTGCTGCACGGGCTCCAGCTCACGCACCACCAGTGTTGGGTGAGACACTGAAGTGGGAATTTCCCTGCTCCTGTCTGTCACAGCAAGAGCCTGACCCTCTATCAGCAGAGGTCTGTGGAAGATGTTGGTTACTTACAGGGGAATTGAGGGAGCAGCTGGTTAGGAAAAAAGTGGCTGATGTAAAAAAATCAACAGGCTCCTAAAATGGGAATTATAGGTGCTGTGGAGATAAGGGGTAAAGTAAAGATACAGTTGTGTGACCTTCATGACAGCAGTGTTGGCCTGAAGGGCAAGCTTCAGGGCTGGGAGTGAAGTTGTATGTGTTTCCAAGACATCAGTGGTCAGCACCAATCCTGGTCCAAACCCCTGGGATTCAGAATTATGGCATCATGGTACTATATTTAGGATCCCTTTTATTTATATAATATTTGAATATACCTATGTCCTGTATTTATAATCCTGGTTTTTTTTCCTGTCTTACATATTTTAAAGTTCCTTTAGTTATTCTGTCTTGTTTCTTCAGACACGCTTCAGCCTACTCCTTTTTATCATTTTTACAAATGTGCATGTGTACATAGGAAAAGAAAATGTTAGTGTAAGTCTGAACAAGCATTTGATATGAGATTTAAAAGTAAGTAAATACAATGCATCTACTTACTTTGAAATTACTAATCTAGCTTTTATGGACTTGAATTTCATTATATATTTGTATTGAAAATGTGAGTCAGGATTTTTTCTGGGATCTGCTTCACAATTCAGAACTTGCTATTTGATCTTCTTCAGGTTACTTACTCTTTCTGTGCCATAATTTACCTACATCATCATCATAATTGTAATTATAATAATCACCTACTTCATAAAACATTATGGGGCTCATTTATGAGTGATATTCATAAGCTGCTCTGAGAAACTTGGTAGAAAGATCCCATAAAAATATAATTACAATTATTATTTTATTTAAAATGTGTGTAGCTTACAAACAATGCTGATGAAAAGTAGTGCAGTAAATCACTTTCAACTTATTCATCAATGCCATGGATGAAGGGGCAGATGCCTGCTCAGCAAGTTCACTGGTGACACGAAGCTGGGAGCAGTGGCTGATACCCCAGGGTGCTGTCAGCCCTTCAGAGGGACCTGGACAGGCTGAGAGGTGGGCAGGGAAGAACCTCCTGAAGTCCAGCAAGGGCAAATGCAGGCTCCTGCAGCTGGGGAGGAACAACCCCAGGCAGCAGCACAGGCTGGGGCTGCCCTGCTGGGCAGCAGCTCTGCAGAGAGGGACCTGGGGGTGCTGGTGACAGCGAGCTGTCCATGGGCCAGCAGTGCCCTGGGGACAAGGAGGCCAAGGGGATCCTGGGCTGCATCAGGAGCTGCCTTGGCAGCAGCTCAGGGAGGTGACCCTGCCCCTCTGCTCAGCCCTGGTGAGGCCAGGCTGGAGGGCTGTGTCCAGTTCTGGGCTCCTCAGGACAGCAGAGACAGGGAGCTCCTGGAGCAGGCCCAGCAGAGGGAGCAGATGCTGAAGGGACAGGAGCCCCTCAGTTCTGGGGAAAGCTGAGGGAGCTGGGCCCCTTCAGCCTGGAGCAGAGCCCCTGAGAGGGAAGCTCAGCAATGTCTGTCAGTGTCTGCAGGGAGGGCTCACAGCAGGCACCAGGCCATGGCACCAGAGGCACAGCAGGAGCTGAGGCACAGCAAGTGCCACAGGAACATGAGGGAGAACTTTCTTCCCTGGGCACTGCCCCAGCACTGGGATTGCCCAGAGAGGCTGTGGAGCCTCCCTCACTGGGGATATTCCAGAAGCATCTGGACACCACCCTGTGCCAGTGCTCTGCCATGACCCTGCCTGAGCAGGGAAGTTTGACCAGGTGACCCACGGTGGTCTTTTCCAACCTGGCCATCCTGTGGTTTTGGGAAAGCAGCAATTCCTGAGTGTGCTCTCACTGCACCTGACATGGTTGCTTACTGAGCATGATGTTCCAGGTGGTAGCATTCCTCCTTGTCCCAGAAGGAGACTTTAAAACCTGGGCAGGGCACAGCGATCACTGCTCTGGGATGCACTGTACAAGGTGACTGCAAATCTCACCAAGCTGGGAACTCAGTACCTGGAGCCTTTCTCAGGAGACAGCTTCTGCTGCCCAGACCCATCTGAACCTGCCACATGGCAGCTTTGGCATCCATTCTTCAGTTTGGAGAACTGGGAGCTTGGGGAAACCATTTTGACTCAAGGTGCCTGGAAGTTCAGCCACTGCTGAGGCCAGACTGCCTTCATTGGAGCAGGAGTTTCCAGCACAGAGCCCCAGATGTTTAACAAATTGCCTCAGTTTAAAGATAAATCCCAAAGTGGACAGACTGGAGTCTCTTTCTGGACTTACTGAATTATTTGCATTTTTATCATAGCTCAGCTTGTTCTCTAAAGCATTAATTTTTTTTTTCTTGAGTGATGTGTTGCATGTACATATGAAAATACTAACCTTAATGCTGTGTGTTCCTACAGATGAGGATGAGGATGATGATAATATTGAGATAGATACTAACGAGGAGGCTCCTGAATGCTCTGTTACTGGAGGTGGAGATGAACTTACTAACCTAGAAAATGACCTTGATTCAACGGGTAATTTAAATAATGGCTATTCTGTGTATTTTGCATGACTAACACGCCATCATCATATAAATACTGATGTGCTGCTTGTCTCTCTTGTCAGCTTTATTCCTGTGTGCCTCTCCAGGTCTCTTAAACCCTAATGTTTAATACCCTGCATTCATGTTTAGTTAAAATTTAAGATTAACGAAATCATTATTTCCAACAACGTCAGATTTAAGTGTCTCCTGCTCTTTGGATGGGGAAGGGGAGCCTAGGCCACTTTGGTGAGGCAGAGCCACCTGAAAGCACCTTGCCTGGCTTGTGCCAGGTAGGCAGAGGGATGAGCAATGCTGTGGGTGACTACAGCTGCCACTCTGCCCAGGGAAGAGGAGCAAACATTGTCTTTCTGTGTCCATCAGGACTTGGTGTCTCTCTGGTTCCTTCCTGAGGACCAATTCTTGTGTTTACACCTTGTTGCCCCAGTGGGGGCATGGAGGTATAAATATGAGCAGAAGCAGTATTTACTCAACAGTGTTCAGGTAACAGGGGGTTTGTAAGCCACAGGAGTGTTATTCCCTCCTTTCAAAACCCTTCATGCCCAGCTGGAGTTTAGGTGATAAATGTGGTGCTAAATATGTTGGAATCTTACAGTTAGCTCAAGCCTGGAGTAACTTGGCCAGCACAGGACTTGAAAGAGGCAGTACAAGAGAGGATATCTTCATTTCAGCATCCTCTGCCTTGATTCTGCCCATGCCAGCTAGACCCAAATGTGAAATCCATGCTATGTTAAATCAGAACCTTATTTAGTGGTTTTTCCTTTGTAAATTAAACCAACAGTGATGTGTATATAGCACTTTCTAGTCTTGCTTGCATGCAATAAGATTTGAGTCATGTCCTTTATTTTTTTTTTCTATTTGAGGATTTCGAGACACGGAAGAAAATACATTTAGTGTTTCCAGCGCTTGAATTTAGCTTGCTTAAATCAGAATCCTGTCAAATAATTTTCCAATAAGAACTGGTTAATTTTAGGAGGAATAGAAACTGAGTAAGTGAATATTCCTGTCCCACTGCCCCAGTGACTTACCAACATTTATTTCTGTGGGAGGTGCCTTTTCAGGGGTACAAACCCACTGCCCAGTGCTCCATGGCCACTGTGGTGAGACATTCTGAAAAAAAAACCTGGGGCATGATTTTGCAGTTCAGTCTGCACAGTAGCCAGATGTACAGACAAATAAGAAAGAAGATGGGCAATAATACAGAAATCAGTCTAGTGCTCTGGTAGAAATCAAACTACATGGATTTTGGTTTTGCTGGTTCATATCAAGTTTTAATAAAGGCTGAATCTCCTGGGAACACCTAAAAGTACAACTGTTAAGGGACATTTGACATTTGGGATCATTGTGGACCATCTTAATTAGTCCCCTGCTGAATCTTAGCCCCTCTCATCTCTTTCAAGAAGAGAAAACTTTGTTTTTGCTCTTTCTTGGTTCTGAGTGTCTCTTCTGTATTTGTCTGTATTTGTCTGTGTTGTGAACCTCTTCTATCATCGTTATTACACAGTGTTTATGTATAAACCTGCATGTACTTACATGTGAGCCTCAATTAAGGACAACCCTGACTGGGTGTGCCAGAGGAAAGGGAAACTATCCTTCTTCATAATGCAGCCCAGCCCACTGCTGCTGGAGACAGGCAGCCTTGGAGTGCCTGCCCACATGCCAAAAATGCTTTGGCCAGCGTGCACTGGAGCACTCCAAACCTTTGGAAGGAGCTGTGTGGCTGAGCAGTCACATCTCCACTTCCCACACCAGCTCAAAGTCACCAGCCTGCATTGAAAAGCTCAGGCTGTGCACATGGGAGAACATAGGAGCTGCTCTTTCCTGCTGCATGTGAGCCCAGGTGTGAGGGCATCCCGTGCACAGGTGATGCTCCCCTGGCTCCAGTGCAGGGCTGATTCCTCACCTGGGGCTGCCTGTGCAGTGTGTGTGTGTCTGGGGGCTTCTGTGCCCAGTGTTCCCTCTGCTTCCCTGCCCAGGGACAACCCCACAGCCCTGTGTTATTAACACCTTCCTCCTCCTTACCTGCCTGTAGGTGTGTTACAAATTCACCCAGTCAGCCTTCACACGCAGGATGAGCAGCAGTGGGAGGTGAAGTTCTCAGCTGCCACTCGTTTGGGCTCTGATCCAAGTTGCTGAAATCGATTAAAAAAAAATTTGGGGGCTGCAGCAGACTTGTGGCGTCTGTGCCTTTGATGCACAGTTCTGAAGCATTTTATGGCTCCCAGTTGCAACATATTCTATGAATCATAGTAAGTTATTACTAGAAAGTAGTCCTTTTTGGTACTGAATTTTTGTGAGAAGCTGTGCCAAGAAGCCTTAGGATGAATTAGCAGTTCATAAACTTGAGGGGTTATCAGCATGTGAATTACATGATAAATTGTCATCTTTAAATAAATGGCTTTTTAAGTGTGGTTTTTATACCAAAAAGTATAGGTATGTACCCATTGGGAGTAACTTTAAACATTATCTACTTTCTGTGTTTTTTCATCTGCTGTCTGCAAGCCTTGTTTACTTGTTCAGCTGAGTGTCATGTATGTTTTCCAAGAAAAAAAAAAATCTGTGTCTTCCACAAACCTGCACCAATCCCAATCACAAAAACAATTCCTCCTATTTTTTTTTTAAGTTCAAAATGATAGCAAAGTAAATTAAATCTACCTTTCAGATTGCTACATTGTTGTAGCGAGTCTGCATTGAAATGCATCTCACTCTGTTGTATGTGGTATTTGCATATTTAGCAGAACAAAACAGTAAGTTGGTGGATTTGAAGCTGAAGAAGCTCCTAGAAGCTCAGCCACAGGTGGCAAATTCACTCTCCAGTGCTGCCCAGAAAACTGTAACAGATAGCTCAGAGCAAGACATTAAGGTAAGTTTTGCTTAATGCTTTTGTTTTGCTACCTGTGTGTGTTATGACCGGGGGGTTTGTATTTTATGAGGAGGGAAATAATTTCTTACCAAATCTTTCAGAGTCGGAAACACAGAAAATCTTTGTGGCAGTGCAGTTACATGGTTTGCAATGCACTGGGGTGTTTTTTTTTTCCTGTTGATTGATCAACACATTTTCCTCTTTTTTTTTTTTTTTTTTTTTTTTATTTTATTTAATATCTTGATGCTTGTCGTTGGCAGAACACTAACAGATATAAGAAGCTCTCCCAATTCTGGCTGCTCAGGTTGTTGCTGATACCAGAAATGCAGCACGAGCTCCATCCTGCTGCTGGTGCAATCAGACTACCTGACTTGAATGGGAGTGGGGCTGGACTCTCAGAGAGATTTGCTTCCCTCCCAGTCCTGGTCCTCTGTTTTTCCTGCATTAAAATTAAGCTGTGGTACACTTTTTAAAGGCTCACATACTTTGGGTGCTCGATGAGCGCTGCTGAGAAAGAACAGACACGAGCATGTGGCACATGTGGGCATTTTGCCTATTCTTAATGTTCACCACTTCAGCATAAAGTGCCCACCAATCAATTTCCCATCTCGTTTTCTTAATTAGACCCCTTGTGTTCTCGCTATCCTATGTTTTTTTTTTTTTTTTTTTTTTTTTTAAATAGTCCCTGTATGTCATTAATATCCCCATGGCTCTGGGGCACTTCCAGTTGGGTATAACTTTTCACCCACCTGCAGTCTGTGGGGAGAGCGCTGCTGACTGAAAGGATTTCCTTCCCCAGATACAGAGATGCTTTGAAGTCCCAAAACAATGACTTTCATTGCTTTTTCCCTTACACTGTCGGTTCCTATAAATTGGTGATGAAAGTGTGTGGCAGCAGCAGAGGACTTTCGGTCTCTATCTTTGAACAAAAGGAAGCCTGGATCAAGTCTGATTTTTTGCGTTCAATTTAGCTTTCTGCAGTGGATTTAATGCAAAATGAAGCTGGCCCAAGAATAATACAATGGATTGAAAAGGCTAACTGAATTAGTGGGCTTAGAGGAATACATTTGTAAAGTGGCAGAAGTCCCCAGTCATAAAAAGGTTTCTTAAAATGGGATTTGCTGGCTAATCACACTGATATTTTAGCATGTTGCCAGGCCTAAAAAAATTAGCCACGTTTGTTTATTTTGGTAAAGACTCTGGTTTAGGCTGTCAGATGGTTATTGCACTAATAACAGGAAGCCACCTTTTATTTAACCAAAAACCTTATAACCACCTGATTAGTGCTGCTGGAAAGTCATCCAGAGGTATAAGCAATACTGGTTTAAGCATTAATTCTGTGAAATGACACACGGGCTGCCTCTGAGGGTAATTTGGTCTCACCTAACCTGGCCAAAAATTAAAAAAAAAAAAAAGAAAATGGTATTTCTCTTTATGGAGAGCATTGGTGAAGGAGTTGATTCTTTTTAAGGTCCTGCCACAAAAAGGTGCAACTTAGCAGTTGGAGGAGTTGAAAGGCGGCGTTACAAGGAAATATATGGTGTCCATCTGTTCTCCTGGAGCTCTTGGCATTGAGGTGGATTTGTTTTTTAATAAAATGCAGTTTACAGGTTTCTAAATGAGGCATTCTGTGTTTGTGGAAAAGGATAAACTGTTACCTTCCCTTGGGGATTGTGTATCCCCGGCCTCCTTGAGGCGAGAGAATAGGCCGTTGGAGAACTCCCTCATTACCAATTGTCTCAATGCAGAGGAAGGGCAAAGTCTTGGTAGCTTTTGATAACCAGTTTCAGCATTCAGCAGGCTTAGCTATTAGTCATGCATCTTAGCCTTTCCCTATTTACTTTCAAAACACTTAATAAAAATAATAAAAGATTAGGTATAAAATGAAATATTTGTTTGGTACACAGCACCTCGGTATCTGCAGCTTCCACACACCACAGTGGTTCAGTCTTCTGGGATATTTCGTGTTGATAGAATCATTTGAATTTGTTACCAGTATTAACATAGGAAGCCCTGGAAAAGATAATTGTAGTTTCCTTAGCTGTAAAGGGCTTACTTACAAATCTGGCTTTGGAAAGTTATAGCTGATGAAATGCAGTTCAGTGGGGTAGCATTATAATCCTACCTTTTAGACTTCATCCAGCATTAGTGGTTTATCTCAATGGGCATAAAATTAGAAACTAGTTCTTCTTGTCGTACAAGTCTATGGGACTAGAGAAAATGACAGATTTCTGTAGCGGGCAGGGGAGAGAGAGGCTAAAGGCAACACGCTTTAAAACGATACAGATCGTGTTGAGGGGCAGAGACGCCACGACTTGGCAGCCAGCACACCAGGGGCTTGGCACAGCAAAGGTGGAAAGGAGAGATTTTTTAATTTTTTTTTTTTAATTTTTTGTTTGTTTGTTTGTTTGGAATCGGCATCGCTGGCAAACGGCGGCCACAGTGAAGAGCTCTGCTTGGTAAAGAAGTGGAGAGTTCTGCAGGAGAGCAAAAAGCCACCACGTATTAAACAACAACCAAAAAAAAAAAAAAAAAAAAAAAAAAAGAGGAAAAAGTTAATCACTCTTCTACTTTTCCCCCCACCCTCCTCAGCTGATACTTCCATTCCAATATAAATAAACCCCGGCCCGCGTTGTGAGATCCACTTTGTGGAAGCTGCCTCCTTGTCCCCTCACCAAAAAAAAAAAAACAAACCCTACCTTTCAAATTAACGTCTCCCCGCTCGTAAACAAAAGGAACTGTTGTGTGTCTGGTTTTTTTTTTCTCCCCCCCACCCCCAGCAGAATGGAACAGAGGAGCATCGTGCTGAGCGATCACAAAAAGCAGCGGAACGGTTTCGAAATCCCGTCGTGTTCGGCAAGGACTCGGCCGTCAGGAAAACTCAGCTCCAGTCTTTCACTCAATACGTGGAGAGCAGACCAGGTAGGAGAGAATGCAAAACCTGTTTTTTTCCCCCGTCTTGTGATTGAATAATATTTGACAATAAATATATGAAAACCCGATAATGTAAGCCCGCGTTTTCAATACATAAATATCAAGCTTTATAATAATTTTACATGTCTTTTTCCCTTTTTTTTCAAGAGATGAAAAGGCAGAGATCAATACAGGAAGATACAAAGAGAGGAAATGAGGAGAAGGCTGCGATAGCTGAGACTCAGAGGAAGCCATCAGAAGATGAAGTGCTTAATGTATATTAATTTTTTGTCTGGTTTCATGATTGCTGATAATTCCAAACTGTATGTGGAAATAGTGCCTTTATTTGTTAAAATGAGATGTTAGGGTTTTTTAGATGTCAATCTCCAGTGCATTCAAAGCAGAGTGAGAGGGGTGCACTGTTGAATTAGTCTGCAGTGTGGTGATAATTGTCAGATAAAAAAAAATGAATTTTTCAGAGTTCCACAGCCCCAGCTTCCTTGAGACATTTCCATCAGGGCACTTCCCATAAAGAGATTCCAGTATTGATCTACCGGGAGGATTTTAATTATTACAATAGCAGATACCGCAGAGCTGCAGTTAGAGGGAAGAGTCACATGAGACCTGCTAGAATTTCTCAGCCAACCCATTTTGTTGGCTTGGGTTAATGGGTGTTCAACCTTTCCATTATCCAGATCAGCCGTGAATTACTAGCTGAATGATGTTTGCATTAATATAATATATATGGTAATTTCTTCACTTAATTAACGGGGAGGTTCAGCTCAGTAGGGGTATGGGCTGATCATGTGTAAAATTGATTTGTGAGGGAAATATTTGATAGACCGCAGGGAGAAAGCTGGTTTTGATGGACAGCTGTGGGACAGAAGCAGGAAGAACCCAAGTTTTAACCTGAATTTTTTTTTTTCTTTTTTTTCTTTTTTTTTTATTGGTCTGAAAGCAGCCTTTGAGGAGTGGTTGTTTGTGGCTCTCCACAGTTTATCTGAACACATTTGTCACATTTTTTTTGCTGAGGCAATCTGGAGCTGAGCAGCGATTTTGTGCTGCTGCCCCTATCTACCCCGAGACATCGAACTTTTTATGAGCTGGAGTTATTTTTAGCCCAGTTGTACTTTTGCAGATCTGAAAAGGTCTGGCACAGGGAGTTCACATTATATATGCAGATGATACACATGAACTCTTGGGATATTACAGCCTGACACAGCATTTCTTTTCATCTTCTAATAGCAATTGTTAACAATTATACATGCTGACATTAGGGAAGTTTTCATACTATTTTCAATTAATTACAGTTGATGAAAGGCAATATATTGCACATCACTTCAAGTCCCCAGACTGATTTTTTTTTTCTTTCTTCAGGGTCTGCTCTCAGGGAGCTTTGGTTTTGTTGTTGCTGTTTTTCTGGCTGTACAACAGGTAGAAAAGGGTTTTCCATTAGGGATGCTACTGTTGGCTATTGTGTAGGAAGAGAGGGACCAAATTAATGTCCTTAAATTTGGATATGCCAAATTTCAA
Source organism: Phylloscopus collybita (assembly GCA_027886175.1). NCBI lineage: Eukaryota > Metazoa > Chordata > Aves > Passeriformes > Phylloscopidae > Phylloscopus > Phylloscopus collybita. Next base: position 30,122,882 of record JAJNNQ010000013.1, on the reverse strand, counting down.
AGTTCTCGGCTCATTACTGGTCCTGGGAGCTCAGCTATGCTGTTGACTTTCACTTTGAACATGTCTTTATTTGAAATAATATGCTGATGTGTTTCTTATGCCTGCTGCCTGAATATGCAGCTGAATTGATTATTTCAGAGACATTTAGAGAAAAGCAATTGAGAACGTTCAGTGGAAGTGTCTGAGACCCTTATGCAGCAACAAGTTAGCCTCTGGTAGGGAAATAAGTCTCAAAAAACAAAAAAAGCCTGTGTATCTTTCTGCTCACAAAGGACAGTGACTTTTGTTTCATCCTTTATAGGGTGTAGATGAAACAAGAAATAGTTTTGTCAGGTTGTTTTTTTTTTTATTACCTATTTAAAACATTCACCCAGGCTCTGGGTCAGGCGTAGGAGGAAAAAAAAGTACATGGAAGGTTGCTTGGAAGGAGTAACGTGTTTTTCCTCACTTGTGCAAAGCCATGCTTCAGGAATGACATTTCAGCATTGTGTACAGCCACAGCACTGTGTGTGAAAGTTGTTGAGCCACACCAGGACAACTTGAAGGTACCAAATGCCTTTGCTGGGGCTCCTGTGAGATTTCCAGATGGCTTTGGAAACACTTGGAGATCTTGTGTGGTCAGGTGCAGGGCAGTGCTGAGGAGTTACAGGGTGCAAGAGGCAAACTTGGCTGGTTAAGAGTGTTCCCCCAGCTTTCTTGGTGTAAAGTTCAGGAGGATTTATCAGCCTGGCATCCCCATGCCAGCTGTGATGGGCTCAGAGGCAGGACAGCTCAGATGAGTCCCTGTGCACCTGAGTACCTGCCCAGGGCCTTGTCACCACTTTCCAGGGTAAGAGTGGTTAATTGGTGATGTTTTTACAGCTCACCCTGTAGGGCAGCCCAGTTCCTTCAGTCAGAGAAACCCAGAGAGGGGCAGGATGGCCCAGGCTGGGGGCCCTCAGTGCTACAGTTGGCTCAGAGGAGCTATAGAAGCCCAGGGATCTTCTTTGGGGTTTGATTTTAATCATAAAAGCCTGCTTCTTAATTGTCATCAGACACCCTTGTGCTAGTTTTTCTAGCCCTGAAAATTAACGTTTTAAAACTGAACCAGACCTGAATGGAGTAGAAATGGCACCTTAAATGGGGCTTTTATTTGTATTACCTTTCTTTTCATGGCACTTTGTTACAGCAGCTTTCACGCCCTTAGAAATAAATAAATTACAGGGATTTCAAAATAACCGCCAGCTGGTAAAAAAACTGCAAAAATCAAATGTTCCCTGAAGAAAGAAAAAAAAAAAAAAAAACAACCTGGGTATTTTAACAAACAAATAAGGACATTTGGCAAAATTGTCAAGTTTATGAAAGGCGTTAGCTTTTCGGTAGCGAGCGTGATATTTGGTTGTTTAGGTAAGTGCCTTACTAAGTGTTTGTGGAAAGGGAAAAAATGCAACTTACAAGTGATGTTGTGTTTTTTTTTTGTTGTTGTTTTTTTTTTTTTTCTTCCCCCCCTCCTCCTTGTTTGTTCTCTTTAACAGAAAGGGTTCAAAGACACCAGTCAGTATGTTGTAGGAGAATTGGCAGCACTAGAGAATGAGCAAAAGCAAATTGACACCCGTGCCGCGCTGGTGGAGAAGCGCCTTCGCTATCTCATGGACACAGGTACGGTGCCCAATTACACTGTAAACAGTTTTGGCAAATTGAGCGTTCACAAACTCTTATAGAGTTTTGGAAGTGTGAATCTTTGAAGCCTGAATGTTCAGCAGAACTGCCTTGAAAATAAAAAGGCTGCGATTTGCAGCCACCTCTCTGGGCCCTGGTGATAAGAGTGCCTTCATGGGAAGTGATAACTTGCCCTGATACCGTGTGAGCCAGCACTATTGAACAGTGTGCTCATCCATGCAGAGTTGGAATACACATCTGTGCCTCATTGATATGCCACTGCTTAAAAAAAAAAAAAAAAAAAAAAAAAAAGGGGGAAAAAAAAAGAAAAAAAGTAAGATCTTCACCGTTCTACTGATTCAGTGGGAAAAAGAAAAAAAAAAAAAAATTTGGCCAGCTAAAGCCATGTACTGCATGAAACAGCACAGTACATGGAAGAAGGCTCCATTGACTAGATCACTAGAAATTTAAGAATACTATCTGCTTACTGATGCTCCACAATGATTTTATTTGTTTGTTTTCAGGAGGGCGGGTTTTCAAAGCCTGGAGTACTTGGTGTTGTAGGTGCCATTGGAAGGATTAAAATATGTGGGCAATTTTTGGTTAAAAGCATAATGGTTGTGAGTTCAGTGAGGAACTTTGGATGGGTATTAAGTTGCTGGTGGGCATCAGAGATGGAGAGGTTAAACCATAGCAATTGGAAACAAAAGGTGCTTGGGTCTTTCAAAAATAAATAGCGTTGTGGCCCCAAAAAATCTTCTTCCTGTCCAGGGGAAAAAAAGTTAGTTGGTCCAGATTACTTTGTGGGTAAATTGTCTTTGTAAGTTATGTGGATATCTGATGTTATAAACTTGAAGCCCACCTTTAACTGAAATAATAGGGTTTAAAGTCTGTTTGAATCTGGTGTTATGTTTTGAAATACAGATGAATTGACTGCAGTTAAAGTTCAATACTTTGAAATGAGCCTGCCACTTGTATCCAAATATTAGGGCATTTTTTTCAAGGTATTCACTTTCTCACATGCTGAGGTTGTTTGATATTTTAAACTAATTTTACAAAAACATGTAAATCAGAAGCTATTTCCATGCTGAGTGGATGCTTGTTTGGTAGGACTTTAACCTATTATGGTCTTTTGAAGTACTTTTTCAAATGCATTACGTCTTGATCTTTAGTTATTTAGCTAGAAAAAAGCGTGTGTGTATTATCCTGCAACTTTCTTGTGTAGTTTTTTATATTTGTGAAATGTATGTTCTGCACAAAAGAGCCAGTACAATATATAGGTACTCCAGATACTACCTATAGATAGCACTTGGGTATTTTAAAAACTCTAATAGCCATGTTATTATTTTATTTATGTCATTTCGTCCATTTTAAAAGAGATTTCTTATTGATTTTAATTCCATGTATTTCAAAGTATGACAGAAGTTGCTGCATTCTTCCTATCAGACCCATGAAGCCTGATAGGAAGTTAATTTTAAAGTCTGATAAAGTTAATTTCTTAATAAGTATCCTGCATAAAATAGGAGTCTAGCACACATCTGGAGAGTAAGAGTTGAGTTTAGAGGTTTGTAGCTGGAATACTGATAAATATCCATAATTTCTTGTACTGGGGAGAAGGGGATAAGTGGTGCAGCCATAGGAAAATTTTTACTTCTAACATTTCCTGAGCATTCAGGATTTAATTTAATACAATTGATTTGACAGGTCAATTATAAACATCCTATTTATGTTCTCATAAAAAATGCATTATGTTCTCTAAAAAAAATGCAATTTAGGAGAGAACATGTGAAAACTGGAGGGTTTAACCTATAATTAACTTTATAACTTCGGAAGGAGGGGTTCTCAAACTTTTTTACCAGTGGTTCACATCTTACCAGAGGGCCTTCAGAGGATCTGCTGTCTCTCATCTCATTAGAGGCTCTCTTTGCCAGGGTGGCACTTGGTGTTCTTCCATACCTCTCAACAGGAAGCAATTCCTCAGGGAGACAAATCAGGAGCTTGTGCCCACGTCTCCATCCCAGCCTCTTCTGTCGGGGTCTGGGCAGCTTCTTCTCAATGTCTGACTGAGAGAGGGATCTGGAAATAAAAATTATGAGTCAGCACCATCTGACCTGCCAGCTTGCCATGGGCCACCAAGTGGTCTGTGAAGCCAGGTCTGAAGGAGAGAAGTAACCATGGCATGGTAGCTAGAACAGCCCTGAAGGGTTGTTGGTGATGATCTCAGGGTCTTGCAAATGCTCCCTTAGCTGTTGGTACCTAGAAAGAGGAGAACCAGAAAGAGGAGAAACATGAAATGCTGCCAGCTGCCAAGAGTTGTTCTGAAAAGTCTTTTGATGATTGGGTTTTCTGAAAATGCAGGTTTTAGGAGCAACGAAGATACATGGGTATGTGTAGTGAGAAGGTGCTGAAAACTCAACATGAGGGACAAGAACCACAAATGAATTGGTCAAATAATTAACGCTCTTTTTTTAATCACATCTCTTTCTTAATTTTGTAGTGCTTGAGGCTGTCATAGTGGAGAACCTCAGGCAAGTAAAGGTCTCTGCTGACCTTATTTCTCAGCAGTTGAAGCAGGGTACCACGTTTGTACATTTGTGTCAGGAAGGGCTTACACTGGGTGATCCTGACAACTGCTTGCAGGGTCATAGCCCCCATCAGTGTGGGAGCACATTTGGTCTTGGGATTTCCAGCACTGTTCCTGTGTGTGCCAAGACCATGCAAGACAAGAGGGACTCCCATCATGACCCAGTCATTTGCCTTGAAATTAATTATGAGAGGAAGGTAGAGCATGGTCTGCTCAACCCTGTTGGGCCTGCTGGGGACTGCACCATCTTTTCCTTCTCCACTGTGCTTGGCCTGGTTCTTTATTAAGACTTCCTAGGAAGAAAGCACTGTCTCTTCCTTCTCATCCTTCTCCAGCACAGGAGTGGAGGTGGTTTTTTTTTCCAGTGGGGGGACTCTCTGCCACCTGGCAGCTCTTCATCCTTATGGGTTCGAGACTCCTTTTTGTTTCTTAGCCAGGAGGGATTTTTTTTCAGGCAGCAGCTTGAACATTATTCTGTATCATTCATTTCAAATCATGCACTCATTTCACAGAAGAAGATTTTTTGTATCCTCTTGCCATGTATCAAAACATTTGTTTTAATGTTCTACCTGTCTTGGTGGGAATTTCCTTACTATGGGCTAGAAAGATTTAGTGACTAACCCTTGGACACTGCAGGCTTTGATAAATGTGGAGGGAATCATATGGTTTCACCAAAAGAGAAGCAACTGTAAGTTTAAATCATAGCTGGTTCTTGGTTAGATCCCAGCTCATGGCATTGTTTGACTTTGTACATTTTAGAGAAAGTTTCCAGCACTTAGGATTGCAAATAAAAGGTCAAAAATGCCACCCTGACTTTGATAGGGGCTCAGTGGCTGTGGGTAGCTGGGAGAAGTAGATCCTGGAGGTTCTCAGTGCCCCACTCCCTTTCTGGCATGAGCCAGGAGGAGAGGAGTCCATGACACAATTGCTCTCCAGTCCATCCCCTAGGATACAACCTGGGTTGCAGAGTATCCATTCCACCACTGCCCTAGGAGCTGCTGCCCTCCGTGAGGGAAGGGCATCTGATGAAAATGGGGCTGTAGGAAGCCAGCCTAGGTCCTTGTCTGCACGTGCATTGCCATTTTCCTGCTCTTTTAGGGAGCTTTTTTGGCTGGGGAAGGCAACTTTCTGGCCCTTGGCCAGAAGGCAGCTGATACTTTGGAAGTTCGTGAGCTAGGCACAGAGTTTGGAACTGGCTGAAGCCTTGCATTTCTGGTGCCAGCTGCTCCTGATTTGACTAGAAACCACTTCCCTAAGATGTGTGAAAAAAACAAAAGTTATTAAAATCCCCGGCTTGCCAATTTCCATTTGAATCTGAGTAGTCACACTTTCATTAATATCCAGTAATTTATGTCGGCCGTGGCGTAACCTCGGTCTTTGCACTTAAAATGAAAATGTAACCTCACCTTGCTCCAGCACAGTGTGGTTACTGCTCCCTTGCAAAGCTGTGAGGGGAATCAGTGCTTCAGTGCCCTGAGCTCTCTGGTATAACCTCATGGCACCTTTGCTGTCGGGATATAGGTAAAGGTTTGTAGGGTTTTGCAACCCTATGGGGCACAACAGCACAAAAAAAACTTCCCGGGTGCAAGTTTTTAGAGAAAAGGCAGCCCAGACAGATATTCAAGTAAGGGGAATGAGCTGGATGATGGAGTATAAAATCATGATCTGGTATCATTGATTTTTTTTTTTTTTTCTTCCTCTGTTATAATGGCTTGAAACTAAATGATGACAGAGGTAGGATTATCTTGCTTTCCTCGGGGTTGAATTTACCCATGTTTTGCCTAACCTGCTATGGGTAAAATAGTTTTTGTCTCTGCTTCTGACAGTGTCTTCCTCCACTGCAAATTCTTCTGTCGTTGCATTTTAAGGTGTCCATCATCTTGATATCCAAGTGCCAATTAAAATGCAGAATTATCACGTAGCACGATTAAAATAAAAGTCAAAGAATCCTGGTTTACGAATCTCTCATCTGAATTTTATCTCTTTTTCAGTCACCGTTTCTTCACTAATTGCAAAAACAAGCATTTGAAAAAAAAATTCCAACTATCAGATATTTTGTTATCTGGCCACAGGGTATGAAGTGTTTTTAATTGTTTTTCTGATTAACTTCAGGCTCCCAAATTCAAGTAGAAGCATATTTGTGTTTTCCGTGTGAGATCCCGTACCTTACTAATGGATGAGTATGTTTGTGGTACTGTACAAGGATTAATGAAATAAAAAAAAAACCCCTCTGCTGCTGCTGATTGACCACTGATGGTAAATGTAATTGAATTAGCAGTGCACTAAAATAAATGTAGACAAAATAAATATAGACAAGAAAATCTGGTGAAAGCTTCTGTAATGTTTTAGATTAATAGGCATACAGAATTCTTCACATTTTTTATTACGTTGTCCCTAGATGAATTCAAAGTAATTGGGGTGGTTAATTTTATTTACACAGAGCCGTTCACAGCGCATTAAATAATAGAGATAATTGAACAAGAATTGTCAAGTGTGTACTGATATCAGACATATTACAGAAGGGAATGTGCATAAAACTTCATTTCTATGCAGCCATTGTTTATGGTAATTAAGTACACAGATTTATCCCTTGGTTGCCTTCCAAGCTTATGGCAACTGCTATTGTTGTGCTCCATTAATATGTAATCAGGAAATAGTTTAATTTTCTAATCTGCAGTTTGAGAATTCACTTTCTAACAACTCTTAATTACTGCATTGCCCTAATGATGCTCATGGTTAGGAAAACTGAACCAATAAACTCCATGGAAGAAGCCAGAGGGGATTATACTTCCAGAGGTGGTGCTTACTTAATAAACTTGTTATGCCTTCACCAGAGGGAGCTCAGTGTCCTTCAAAAGCAACTAATTTTATATTTCAGAGTTGTGTGCGTACCCACGGCGCGAGGAGTTAACGCGCGGCGCGCGCCGTCCGCTAGAGAAGCCAGATAAGCGATGCTATCGCCCTTTCGGTGGTTTTCCCGCTTTCTGCTCATTCTGGAATTTAATTGCAGGGGAAAATAATGCAGGGGGTTTAATCTATTGTTTTCCAGTGTCCTCGTGGGTTTATTTTTGGTTTGGGTTTTTTTTTTTTTTTTTTTTTTTTTTGCCAAGTTTGTTTGCGTTCGCTTCGCCGCGTTAGCCCGAGCCGCGGTATCGTGAGATCTCGCGCAGACAGATAAGTTCTGTATGTTGACAGGGATCTCATAGTCACTGTTTTCAGGGTGAATCTTAAACTGTAGAGGGTTTTTTTTTCCTTAATCATTCGTGTTCTCCACTGGCCCGTGGTTCTCCTTGATTGCTGTTTTCCATGGTGCTGCTGTTGTACCTGGTGCAAGTGTAAGGACAGCGCTGAAGTTATTTGGGGTCTGCTCTGCCATGACAATCCAGCCACTGGGATCTCGCAGTCTGCCTGTGCTGACCCTGCCCAGGAGCATATGGTCTTAATGAGATCTGGAAAACGAGAGTCAGCATCTGCTGAGCCTCACCATTGCCGTGGTGTAACACACCTTGGTGGTTCCTCTTAGCGTGGGCGGTCCTGTGGGGTGCATCCTGACCAGCTCTGCCTTTTGCGTGGCAATTACCGTGGCTTGAGAGTGTTTCACACATTGATCTTCTGAGCTGGGGGTGTTGTTTGTTTTTTTTCCTTCAACTTGCACCCGAT